>JAWUZG010000018.1:33900000-35100000 GCA_036785705.1 Acanthornis magna
CAGACTAAGATTGTCCCCTGTTGCAGGGAATAGATTGCTTTCTGGATTTTTGAAATGTAGTATTTTGGGGAAATTCTATAGCATTATTGACTGACCTTCTGTAGGACTACGAAGAAATATACTGCAAGATCAAAGCAACTTAATTTTTATATTGATTGAAGCTTTTAATTCTTCAGAATAATTTATCATTTGATTGTGAATTGTGCTTTTCTTTCTGTCATGGGTTTCATAGGTTTGCTAGTCATGGTTGAAAAAAGTGTAAAAAAAACCCCTCGTAAAGTTCCAGTGATTATATATAACTTAAAGGCCTCAGTGATTATTTACAATGTTTTCAATTGTTCAAATGTACACACAGTGCTTTATTTATTATTTCTGTTTCTCTTCCGAGTGATCAACGATCTTCCTTACTTACTGCCATTTATCAATGATCCTGCCCTTTATTTTTACAACCTTCTAGCTAATGAAAAGAAGTTTTTAAATTTCCAGGACGAGACACAGCACAGTGTAGACTTCCCGCTGTCATCATGGGGCAGAGGTGAGGTGGGCAGCCTGCCCGTGGAGCTGCCCAGGCGGGGAGCAGCTGTCAGAGGACATGGGGATCTTCATGGGAACCTTTGTTGCGAGGAGAGGCTGACGGGCAAAGCTGGAGGGTCAGGGAGAGACATGGAGGAAGGCTGGAGGCCTGGCACTTCTGAAGGAGCAGAGGCTGCTGCTTGTCTGCCCACAGCCCATGGCTGCAGGGCCATGGTGAAAGCCAAGGCCCAGGGCTGCAGGCTTGGGCAGCCCAGCACAAGGAGCCCTCCCTCCTGGTTATGGGGCTGGGACCCGCACCTTCAGGGGATGCACGGCCCTCTGCAGACCTGACCATGTCATTCTCAGAGGCATTTTTCTGGCCAGGGGCTCACATACAGGGCTCTGAAGAGGGACTGCAGAGGTCGTGGGGCCCTCAGACTGTTCATTCTCTGCGTGTGTGGGCACCACTGACAACGCCTGGGGAGAGCTCAAGCTTACCGAGAGTGACTGCGAAGATCTGGGGAGTGCAGACAGGTTGAGGGGAATCTGTTTTGTTCAGCCTGGAGAAGAGAAGACTTTGGGGAGAGGAGTAACACCTAATTGCAATGGCCTGGTACCCACAAGGAGGTCATCAAGATGGAGCCAGGCCCTTCAAAGCAGGGCAAGGCGGGAGGATGTGAGACAAGATTGTAAGTTGAAATGCAAGTCCCCGGTGGAATACACAGAAAACTTTTTCCCTCATGGTGAAAGCTGGAATAGGTTGTGGAGTCTCTGCCCTTAGAAGTTTTCAAGGCCTGAATGTGTAAAGAAAGGCCTGAGTAAAGTTGTCTGACCATGTAGTTCACCCTTTCTGAGCAAGAAGTTGGACTAGAAAGGTTGTGAGGTGCCTTCCAACCTGCAAGCCTAGGATTGAATCATGATCCTATGTGCTGTGTAGGAGTAAAAACTAAAATAAAATCTCTGAAATGTAGCAGGATAGAGATGATCTGGCCTGCCAAGTGCTGTTAGCTTAATCTGTCATGTGTTGTCATATCACAAAGAACCATAACATAACATGACTAAAGCTATCCAAAGGTACCTACAATTCACCTCACAAGGTGAGGAAAGTATGAAATCTGACTGGTTTTCTGCAAAGAGAAAAACATCTTTAAAACAGCTTATGTTCTAAGTACTTTAAAACCAGATTTACTGTAACAAAGAGAAACCCCTGCAAGCCTTTGTATTTGCTGCAGGTTTTAAGTTGCATCTCTCCCCAATGTAACATGTTTTCAGTGCCGGTGTAGCTACCATGGACCTTCTGTCACCAAAATTTTTGTTCAGCTATTAAGGATATTTTCAGCTGAACATTTTGATCTGGGAGGAAAAAAGAGACCCTTCTCACAAAGTAAAAGATTTCTCTTAATTTTGTGAGCAAAGCATTACATAGGTTAAAATTTGGGCTTCTGTTAGGGAAAAAAACCCCACCCAGTTTCATTGGTTTCACAGGAATAGTTTGCATTTAATCTTCCTGTTGAAACAGCATTGCTCTGTCACCAGAGTTGCAAAGAGCAGACCCAGTACACTACCTGAAAGTTACCATAAATGTATAGCATTGACAAGTTATTTTTTCTTGCACTAAATAAACGTCAAGAAGACTAGTTCAGGTTCCACATTAATCTTTAAATTTGCTTTGTTTGGGGAGCTGAAATCCTGAGCAAGCTGATAGAGTCTGTGTGTCATTGCTTGGATCTGTGAGGAGCAGTTTAGGATGAAAGCATGAAATCTTGATGTATGGATGATTTCAGCTCACCTATTGATAGACCAGAGTGCACATACCTTCCTGCAGGAATTTGTAGTAATTTAACCTGCTGTGATTTCTAAGTTTATAGGGAGCACCTTACTCCAAAATTCAGACTGGACTTAGCAAGAACAAAGGATAGCATGTCATACATTGTGTAGGTATGATGAGTGTGTGGGATACGCATGTTTTTCTTATTTATTAGACTTTCAGCAGTCCCACGCAATTCTTTGACAATCTCATAGCACCCACTCACTCTTTCACAAAACCACATAGGTAAAAACATTATTAGTCAGTAGTTGCTTAATGTAATCACCAGAAATGCTAATGCTTTCTTCTTTCTTAGATGACTGTAACATGCTTGGAAGACCAGCTATTTTCATGATTAAACTGACTGGATCATCAATAAAAGGTGACCATAGACTCCACTTCTATGTTTCTCCTTCAGTTGGACATGCATTCATTTTTCAAAGAGTGGTTAAGTAACAATATGTGCTTAGTGACTTAGCAGGCCTTAATATTTATACACATACACTGACAGGTGTGCGTAATATTATTAAGAGAAACAGATAACTTGGCATTTGTTTTGCATTTTACTCGGTTGAAGAAGTTAGTTACAGAATTGCTTAAACATTTTGTTGCTAGCCTCCACAGGATTTCAAGTGCTGGGATCAAAGTATTTTCCTAATGTTGGGTATGTGCTAGAAAATTTTAGAGATGGAATAGCTGATGACATATGCATACACACATTACTATAAGATATACAGGTTACTAAGGCCTAGATGTGATTGCTTTTGCCAGTATTTCACATAGCAATCAGAAGTTGTACTGGCAAAGGATTTGGCATCTGGTATGTAAATGCCAATGCTTCTTGGATTACTGTCTAGCACTTGGGGTTTGTGATGTTTTTACTGTGTGTTATGGGATGGCAGCAGAGTAGTCAAGGAAATAGGACAACACAGGAATTAGTCCCTACAATATTTTTTTAAAAATTTATCTCGTTTATTTATTTATTTATTGTTAAATTCTCTCAAAAGTGAATCCCAAGAAAACACCTAAACCCTTGCCCGTGACTGGTTATGTTTTGGGTAAAATGAACTCAGGAATGCAGGATGCTGTTAGGGCATCCAAGTGTTTTGTTTAGTGAGCAGCTCCACCTGCGGTAAAATGGTGTTTCTCATGGACAATCCTATGCTCCTGAACAGCTGGAAAATCAGCATGTGATGCAGTTTGTGGCTTAAGAGCCAGTCTGGCTAAGAGAATATGCCACATTATGGGAATTTCTGCTGAAGCCCCTCGTCCATTTAGAGCAAAGCTCTGTCCTGTGATGACAGCTGGTGAGTGGGTCGTGACGGTGCTCTGAAACCTCAAAACCATATTAGATCTTAGTGCCCAACCTGTTCAGACAGTCCAAGGCAAAAATGGTTGTTCTACAGTTGTGCCCTCTACTGTGATGCACAGAAAAATGAATCTGAAATTTGTGCAAGGCTACAGGGATATAAAGCAGCAAAACTCCCCCAGTGTGCATAATCAGGATTTTCTCTCATCCCTGTTCTCTCTTTCAGTGCTGACCAGAACACAGTGCTTTTAAATGACTCTGTCAATCCCAGCAAATACTGGAGTTGGTCTGTCGATGCTAACATTGACTGGGAAAGTGTTTGATGCTTGCAACATCAAGAATTCTAGATTTTTTGAGACTGTAATTAGGAAATATTTTTCTAAAACAGTGTATTAACATTAGTGAACATAGAGTATTCCAACTAAAGCCAGTTTAGAACAACACTTAAATACTTTCAGAGAACCCTGAAAACATTGGAGATGTTGTTGTTATGACACTGGAAGGGGAAATTTAAGTCTCCCAAATCCCTATGTTTTTGGTCCTAAAACTTTCTGAATACATGCAAAGCTTCATACAGAGCTACAGGATTATTAACAACTTGAAGAAAAGTGAAGACTGTTGTTGAAGTTTGTATTTGGAAAGTGTTAGGGGAGGAGAATTTTGCATATTCTTGAGGCAGGATACAAGGCTCATGCAGTAAATGTTGTATTTATTATGAAAGAGTGTAAGACTCTACTCACTAAAATTCCTGAACAATGTAGTTGAAAACTGTGAAGAGGAGGAGAAGTATCCTGTGGGAAATTTGTAGGAGGTCATTGTTTGAACTATTTTCTGTAACACTAAAAACATGGTATTTCTCAGCTGTTCCACTCCTAATGTCCATACTTCATGAAAGGACCATAGTAAGTTCGAGTTAATTAAATCTTTAAATTTCTTGTTTACTTATGATCCCTTCGAAGTCCTTATGTGTTGTAAGATTTGCTTTACTGAAAAGTTACATCACTTCTTGATGACTCCATGTGATAGAAGCAAGGCTGAAGTCTCAGCTGCAGAAAGTCCAAAGTCTTTGGAAAAGATACTGCTGGAACCTGTCAGAAAGATATCTTTGCATTTTTTTCCTGTTACAAAATACAAACAGAAAGTATATGTGGGAGTTTAACTGGAGGATTCCTCAGGATTTACTTTTTAGTTAAAAGCAGAACAAGACCTCAAAGGGAACAAATAACTGCTGGGATGCCTATGCAGGGATTACTAGGGTTAACATATCCTGAATAAACAGTTCAAGAATAAATTTCCCATTTTTCAGGTAAGTGTGGTTATCATATTGTCTAGTTGGCTGTTTTCCTAATGAAAGCTTTGGAAGAACATTCTTATTTTGATGTAGAAGAAATTTAAAATCAAATCAGGTAAACTTAAGAAAGCAGTTCTGTCCTTCCCCTGTAAATCCTCACTGAAAAACACCCAGTGCCTGAGCTACCCCTCTGCACCCTGGCTGCTTTTCAGTGCACCTTAACTCAGATGTTTCCAGCACTCTTCTTCTTCCCTTCAGCCCACACCTGGGAGTCCTGTCCTTCCGTGTTCCCTGTGCTGTTATTGGAGAGAGCTGGGCTGATGAAACCTATTCTCTGGCTAGTGGCAAGCAGCCCAGGCAGTGGCTGCAGTCTCAGGGCTCATGCAGTGGTTACCCAGGAGGCTGTGGCATGCCTCGGTGGCAAGTGCCCGAATTTCAGGCTCTTGTGGTTGAAGCACTGAGAGTATTCAATTCAGCAACTGAACCGTATGAAACTTATGGGAAACCAGAGATGGTGGGACCTGTAGACCTGATGAAATTTGAATGTGACCGATTAGTGAATTTAGCAGGTTTGTGGACTTGTATAAAAGACATTTCTGGGATGTTTCTAAGCAAAATGTCTGGGACCAAGTAAGATGTCTTTGCCAATAAAGATGATTAAACATCTCTCTTACGAGGAAAGGCTGAGGGAGCTGGGCCTGTTCAGCCTCAAAGAGATAACTGAGATGGGACCTCACTGATGTCTATCTGTATCTGAAGGGAGGGTGACAAGTATGGACCAGGCTCTGCTTGGTGGTGCTGAGCAGTAGGACAAGAGGCAATGGGCAGAAACTGATGGATGAGGAAGTTCCACCTGAACATGAGGAAAAACTTTTCTGTGGGGGTGACCTCACACTGAAACAGATTGACTAGAGAGTCTGTGGAATCTCCCTCACTGGAGATATTCACTATCTGTTTGGACACAATCCTGTCACATGTGCTCTGGGATGACCCTGCTTGAGCAGAGAGGTTTGGCCAGATGAGCACTGTGGTCTCTTTCAACCTTAACCATTCTGGGATTCTGTGCTTCTGCCTCCTGTTTTTGATAACAACAAATGTGAAATGGTCACAACTGAGGAGCTGATGAAAGAGCAGGCATGGTTCTTCACACACGTGTGCTCTAACATTCAGTTTATGGGGAAAGCTTGTGGTGTTGGGAGGAGGAAAGAGGAAATAATGGGAGGTGTTTTCCAATGTGCAGATTTGTAGCATCTGAAAAGCAATAGCTTATTGTAATGGGGGATTCAACGGACCTTCTCTGGAACAGTAGCCATGGCAACCCCTTTGCACTGGACCAGTAGCTCTAAAAACTGAGAGCTGAATGAATTTATACAGAACATTTGTATGCATTTGCTAAATACATGAAGATTTCATTTCATGTTTCAAAATCAAGTTTCTATTATTAGTATTTAAACACAGTCAATATTATAAATATAAGGACATTTTATATTTTTAATCAGATAACTCTAGCTCTAACACTATTTTCCCTGCAATGTATATTCTGGTATTTGTTAAGTCAGACCTGCGATTAACTGAATCTGCATTTGGTCTGTCAAGTAATTGAAAAAGGAATCCAACTTGTAATTCTCTCAACCCCCTTCTCTGTGTATGACTCCTTGTGAAACTGTCTCAGGGTGTCACTTACTGGCAGTCATCACTCAGTGATGTCCATGACTTCTGTAATGTGAACCTTCTGTAATGTGGAGCCCTTACTCATCCTTACGATCCCCTGCCATATGAAAAGAAAATTACATTAGTAAAGCATGCAACCAACCTGCATTAAATCTGCCTTACTCATGATTACTAGAGCTGTCATTAAAAAAGGAGTCCTGACTTGAATGAACAGAAAGTAGTTTTATTTTTCCTGGGGTTGTAAATGTAGTGTGAACAAGGGACCAGAAATTTTCTGAGTGTAATTAATTCTGATAATCCATTTCTTTTATGTTAGCTTTCCAGTGTTTTCTGGTTTGTGCAGGAGGTAATCATCAAAAACACTTCTGTATTTTACTTAACACAGACAATAACCATTGAAAGAAAAAAAATTGTAGTCTATTGCAAATATCCCCCCTTCACTTGAAAAAGACTAAGTCAGATTCTTGAGGTAGGATTGTATTTTTATGAGACATTTTTCGTATCTTTTATTCTCTTAGGGTCAAAGAATCTTCAACATGCAATCATCTTTATCATCCAAAAGTAATTTACATTTAACATGAATATTTAATTACTTAATTGTTTAAAAAATAAAACCCCAAATCAAATACAGTGATTTATGCCTAATCTGCCTGAAAATTTTGCTTGCAGTTGTTCTCTATCATGACCTAGAGAAAAATCACTGTTTGAAATTCTTAGTTTCTGGGGTTTTTTTCATTTTCCTAATGTTATTTAATGGTTTCTACTGTAATCAAGAAATGGAAAACAATTGAAAATATTTAATTGTGGAAACCCCTTTAGTTACAGCTGAAAAGAATGGAACTTTCAGAATTCTTTATCTTGCATCTGAAGTAAATATACAAAAAAGTTTTTAGCTTCAGATTTCTTTTCTATCACTATGCAATATCTCATTAATGTTTTTACTTCCATAGAAATTTAATGGTTTTGCAATTAGAGGTGCATTCTCCACTCATGCATTCAAGTGATAGCTGCATGGAGTGGCTGATTTAGAAATGCAAGATCTCAGTTGTCAGCAGAAATAAAAGGTCACCTTTCATTTTGTGAGGCAGGGTTTTGTGGGCTAAAGATGTCTATGGTGGATATCAGGCTGTGTTTCCTTGTTTGTTAGAGCTTATGTAATGTGAAATCACTTGCTTTGACTGTTCCTTACATGTTCCGTGTGACAGTGACGTTGATCGTAAAACCTTGCAGGATATACAGGAGAGGAAAATGGGCAGGGAGGCATGCAGAAAGCTTCTGCTGATTGTGCTCCTTCACCAGTCAGCATCTGTTAAAAATAATCCAGATCAAAAAAAAGCAAAATAGAAACTGGATCCTAAGTTATAAACAAACTAATCTGTTTGTGTGTGCCCATGGGCATACCAAGTAGGGATTCTTCAGGGTTCTCCTTGAATCTACCATAGAACCTGCAGAAATACCTTAAGGCTTTTATCTGAAAAACACCAGGTATTGGTATGCAACAGAAGCTGACAACTAATTCTTTAAGCTGATATTTGTCTTATAATAGCATAGAAGACTCCCTTATACGAGTTACTGACAGATAATACAATGGAATTCCTATCCCAAGTATTTTATGGGCTAAGTATAAGATTGTAGGATAGCTCCACACTACCTGAATTAGAAATTCAGCACAGAAAGCGTTGTGTTATTAAAAAAGCATATACATGCAGGGTCTGTGGCTTTGCATGTGATCAAAACCAAATCCACCCTCCACATCTCACACCTGGACAGGGCCTGACAGAAGGAACGTCCTACAGGACCAGCAACATGGCATGCAGGCATGGAGGTAGCCTTTTGATCATGTGCTTCAAATCTGGGACTGTAATAGCTCCTGTGAGCCCAGTAGCTACAATTATACTGCCTTTATTTTGAATCTTTGTTGCAGGAAGCTGCAATATACTTTCGTGTGTACTGTGGTAACGCAAGTCACATTTTCTTAGCATCAAAATTATTTACAGATTCCTTTTTGACCTAACCTCGTTTTGGTTTTTATTGCATGTGAATGAAACATTTTGATTTGATATAAAGCATTGGAGAAGCTATGCTGAATAAAGTATTTTACACAGAGTTAAACCCCAGCAGGTTTAAAGCTTTTGTCACTTTGGTTTGGATAAAAAATAATTATGTATGTCTTCCTTCATTTTTCTGTCACAATGAAGAACTTAGATCTAGAATTTGCTAGCTGGACCCTTTAGTAAGACTATGTAAAGGATTTTATATACCACCGTGATTGAAAACTCTTTCTTTTCTGCCTTAGGGCTTCTATGCATAATTTTGACAACTTGCTCTTTATCAAACAAATTGTGTCAATCTTTAAAACTGCTGCTTTCCTTATTTACTTGCAAGGTTTGAGTATCCAGCTCCAAGAGGAAAGGAAAAGCCTCATGAAAGAAAAATGTCAATGCAATTTAAAACCAAAGGGAAGAGGTTTATATTTTTCAGGTCTTTTCAAGCTTTGCTCTGCACTCCTGCTTTGCCTTTCAATTACGGCTCTCTGTGTTCCCTTTGGGCTGTGCTGGTGCAATATTCTCAGCTCTACCTTGTGTACTACTTGTTTCCACCAAAGCAAGAGAAAATCATTACTGTGTTTCATATGCATATAGTGCCAAATCCATCAGATAAGCCACTTATTTAGTGGGTTTTCTCACTGGCCTCCTTGCTCAGGACTCCTTGACTTCCTCATTAAGAGGTTTCCAGTGAAGCTAAGAGTAATATTTTTGGTCCTAAAAATCTCACTTGGTCTGGACCCCCCCGTACAATGGTACTGTCAGTTGTGTAATTAATGAGTAACTGGCTGGATATTCTGTGGTCATCACTGAGGAAAATAAGTGTATAAGGGTTCTTAAGCTGAGATCTTCAAGAAAACATTGACTTATGCACTGAGTTTTCATGGATTTTATCAGAGCATTTCCTTTTGCAACAAGGATGTGTGCCTGGATCAGGGCGGCTCCTGCTCTGAAATAGTTCAAGATCTGGCAACCTGCAGTGTTGATGATACGTTGATTCATCTGTAAAAAAAGATATCTTGGCTACCACCAGTATTCTCAGTCACAGATTAACCATGGCTCATGTGAGTTGATTAACTGTATATTTCAGAGCACAAGCATTGCAAAGTAAATTCGCTTGTATGGAGACCTAATCTGCTGCAAAATAAGGCTTCTGATGTCCAAACTTGTGGTTTAGGTATGCTCCTTATAAGTCCTTGAGCTTCGAGCTGTGCCTCAAGAGCAACTTTATGGGGAGGCATTTGTTGGAGGCCAAAATGCAGAAGTGTTCTCTAAGGAAACAGTGGGGTGTTTTTGTTATTGCATCTTTTCTGTTGTCTTCCTGTCTTATAAAAGATGTGAAAAAACATTGCATGGTGATTGGATTTGGTTTTGTAGCTAAGAATTGATTTCAACAGATTTCAGATCACTGTTAGAATTTTAAAAAGTTGTATCAAAATATAAACAAAACTGAAACCGTTATAAGGGAGGACTGACAGGTAATGGTAGTGGCAACTTTTCTTTGTTTATTGGAGTAATTTATTAATTTATTAATAATTATTAAATTATTAATAAATCAATAAATTACATTATTAAATTATTAATATTAATATTAAACCATTAAATTATTAATAATAAATTTATTAATTTATTATCCTCTAAAAAGGATACAATGAATTTTTATGTACATCCAGAACTAGTAACATTAAAGATCATTCTGTGTATGAATCATGTGATGACACTGTCCTTGCCTTAAAAATGCATTAACAAAAGGAGTTAAGCGCAGAAGGCAGAAGAAGTGCAACTGTTTTGCCTTTTGCCCAATAACAAGGTATGGAAACTTAAGAGACAGACTCAAAAACAAATACTTGAAGACAGTTATACTGATAATGAATCTTTTTAAAGTCTGTATTTAAATTTGCCACTTTCCCTTAGGCATGTGTATGTCAAACTCTAAGCCTATTGAGGAGTATATTATAAACCTATTAAAACTCTAATTCTCTCTCCTTTGTGCAGTCTTTCCCTAAAACTAATATTTATAAAGACCAAATATATAACTAATATATATGATTCACAAAGACTAAAACTAATGTATTATATAATATATATCTAATGAAAACGAAATATTTTTCTGTTGAAGGAGAAGGGATGAGACAGAAAAAGAAGGCCTCAGTAGTACTAGGTACACTCTTAGAAAAACTTACTTTAACTACCTTTAAAGTAGTATTGAATTAGATTCCACATCTTGCTGTTGATACCATGACACAAAACATCCTTGAATCATCTGAGGGATCTCAGAAAGCTCTAGAATTGTCTGTAACCGGAGTCTGCTCATGCAGTTTTGTTCAGATGTTTCTGTATTTCTCTGCATGTATGTGTGTGTGTGTGTGTGTGTGTGTGTGTGTGTGTGTGTGTGTGTGTGTGTGTGTGTGTGCGTGCTCATGTATGTTCCTGTTTTTCATTCTGGTGTTGGATCAAAGCAAATTTTAAGAGCTAATATGTGCTCTCCTGGAAAAAAACCCTTTTTTGTTTTCTTTTCCCCTAGTTCAACTGAAAATATCAAATCAATATGGGATAAAACTCTGAAACATTTTTAAGTTGTTTTAATTTATTTTGCTCTGTTCATAGTCATTATTTAGTAACTGCCTGCATTACCTAACTGCATGCACTGAATCTTTTTCTCATTTTTATTTACCACAGTTGATTTATTAGAAGGAATTCAAGGTTAGTCATTAGGAAACACTAACCATACTTTCTTGCTGATACAGTATGTAGTTTTCAGCAGTGGGAGGAAAATTCCCTGACAGAATTGTCTGCTCTTTGAATGCCGCCCATAGAGAGGCAAGAGGGAGAGAGAGATTCTCTGAACAAAAGAAGCAAATCTGCTTTGACAGCTGCCAGTGTAGCAGTGTAGACCACACCACTTCAAAGCTGTGCTGCTCTCTCCCATCAGCATCACTATCGGTGCTGCTGGGCTTTCTCCGGTCACTCCGCAGGGAGAGGATAAGTACCTGAATTCTCAAGTATTTCCTATTATTCTCACTTCCTCCTGGCTCAGGTGAAGATGTGGCGCAGAACTGTTATCTGCAGTCCTCCCTCGCTGACACAGGCAGGTAAATTTGTAAGGCTAGTCTGTTAGCTAGTGATAAAGACTGTCTCCGGGCAGGCAAGTAAATGACAGGTCCAGGACATAAACACAAATAATGAAAACGTTTTTAACCTATATAACTGAAGTCTATAATAATAATCTATATTCAACTACCTAATAGAAAACATAATTTTTATTGTGAGATGGCTGTAATTTCTATTCTTCCCTTTTCTCTCTTCTGTGAGTAGAAAAAATGTTTACTGGCAATTAATTCTTTGAGTGACTCTCCCAGTCTTCACAGCTATGTAAGTTAAGAAACTACAATGCAAGCTGCCAAAATTGTGCAGTGAGCCATGTCTACTGGCTCTTCATGTCCTTGTAGTGAAGTTATCAAGGCAGAAGTGAAAAACAGCCTCATGTCTTCTGAACTGCAAACACTGCAATGGGTTCACATTACGTCACTGTCATGCTCTCCACCTACTTGCTCATGAAATATAAGAGAGACACAGAGCATTTTTCTCTTTCATTAATTAACTCAGCAGTCAACATTGCTGGTAGCATGAAAACAGGTTTAGAAACAAAAAGAAAAAGAAAAGAGCTGTGACTGAATTTTAACTATCTGTGTGACTGAGTCTGCTCCTGATCTTTGTCAGGCCTGAGTATTTTTCAGTATAATTGTTCAGTATTTTCAACTCCATTGTGAATAGACTGGGTAACCCAGAAAATGGAGATCAATATGGAGAGGCAAAAATAAGGGAGGGAAAGGCTCTGATTTGGAGTTTATTATTATTAAGTATACATATGTAAAAGTAGGGTAAAGTTAACTGACATATTTCTCAGACTGTGGAGGGTAAAAATGACACTCATTTCTTTAGTGGCAATAGCTAAGGAAATCCAAGGTGATCTGAATTACCTTCTGTGGGATATGTTACTAAGTAGAATAAATATGTAAAAAACGCACATCACTGCATGCAGTATAAACACAGAATCCTAGAACATTTGGGTTGGAAAGGACCTTTAAAGGCCATCTCTAGCCTAATGTCCCTATAACGAGCAGGAACATCTTCAACTAGAACAGTTTGCTTAGAGCTCCGTCCAGCCTGACCTTGAAGTAAATATGAATAATGTGAACACCCTGAAACTGTCAGTTCCTGGTGTCTTTCACTGTAGTGAAACCCTGCATAGTGTAGTAGGTCCCTTCTCCTTGGTGCTTGAGACTGTCATGCTATCAGAGATTCAGGTTTGTAAGTCCCCGTGTATCAGTTTGCACTGGATCCACCCTTGGGTGGAGAACTATATCCTGGTTTTGTGTGCAGGCTTGAGTATTCCTGCACCATGTTCCTGCCACCCTTTCAGTTCTAGTGTTAGCAGTGGCAACACCTTCTGTCTCTATACACATTGAATCAATATATGCCTCTACAAGAGGCTGACAGGAAAATGTAACTACACTTGACAGAGCCTTCCTGTGTTCCACTGCTCAGAGGTGTTACTTGGAACATGGATCATAGTTACCTTTTTGCTTGATGTTAATAATGACGTGGAAATAGATTGTCACATGTATTGTAAGTAAAAACATATTTTCCAGTATCCAGTATAATCCATGTTTTCTAGATCATTAACATTGGAAAAAAATACTTGTTAAGGACAAAGAGAGTGATTTCCTGTAGAAAAAAGGAATGTCTAAGGCAAAGTTTTTTCTTAGCTTTGCCCACTGGATACAGTGCTGATTTTTTCTGTATAAAATGGTTATGTTTGTATTGTGGTGTAGAGGTGTTTTGAATGGGGTTTAATACATCACATTCAGTTCAGACTTGTGCTGTGTGTAATAGTAAAGTGACCTGTGTGTGCAGGGATATTGCCTGCTTATTGTAACACACCTGGGATTCTCTTAAGGCTTACAAAATATTTTGTGCTTCTGAATTTATTCTTTCAAGAAAGCTAACATTTTTCTGCACTTTGCATGCTTAGAATGTGTAGAAAGGATATTTAACATTTGATGTGTAATGTAAACAACATGTACTGCTAGTAGATGTCAGGATATCGTGATACAGAGTACAATGGACACTGAAAAGGTCCGTTGGTGCTTCTTTTTATTGCTTTGGGATTCAGGAGATGTAGGTAAGTTTGGGGGTTTTTTGTTTGGGTTGTTTTCTATGTCATGTATTATCTGTGTGCCTGAGAACTGCTTTTGAATCCAGGACTTGTTTTAATACCACCAAGATAAATGCAAGTGTTCATGTTGCCTTGGCAGGGCTTTGTGCTTAAGCTTTTTATCTGTGAAACAAAGATGTGGAATAATAGCTCACCTTGTAGGTATTATAAGGACAAATTCCCTCGCTTTTGTGAGGTAGAGGTACATGGATAACTTCAGGTTTTAGTTGCAAAGTATTTTTTAATGTTATGTATAATGGAAAGCTGTTTGTCTTAAACTGTGTTCTTTGGGGAAAAATAATTAATGGTTAAGAGCACAGAGATAATCTTCCTTTACATCACCCTTGTATTCAAATCCAAAGAAATCTGCAGCTGCAAAGTGTAACATGATTGTTGATCGAGCTGAGATCAAAATGCAGACTTGGGATACAAGAGGAGCTCGCAGGGTATGTGACTAAACACAGGAACAGATGGGGTAGATCGGAATTGCCTCTGGTCAGCTGTAATCAAGAACAACTCACAGTTCTTTACTAAACATAGTTATCTGTGCTACCTCTTTCTTGTGACTACAAAGACAATGGATTGTTTTAGCCTCAGCAAATATACCATGCAAAACTCCCCTCTGGAGAGTGCACCAAGTGTATTTACAGTCCATTTCCAGCTGTGTGCTTTGATTACTATTGACTGAATCAGAAACCTCACCTAGTTAGTGGCTGAGGCAGGTTTATCATGGGAAATGGATTGTGCCCCACAGGACAGACATAAGCAAACCTTCCCTTCACCCCATCACATGTGCAATTTCTATGAAAATATCTTTTTTGCTTTCTAAAGTTTTAAAATCCTGACATATGAAGAGAGAAATCTCATGTCTAAAAATTTTGTGCCAAGAGAAACAGCAAATACACTCTACCTCCTGTTCCTAGCCCTAGTTTGCCATGATTATTTCAAAAGATCAAATTCATCCAGAAGCCAAAATTTAGGTCTATTTTGTGAGGAAAAGAAAATATGATCCAGTTTTCTTTCAAAGCAACGGACAGCATAAGACTCAAGTCACAATTGCATTTTCTTACTTGCTTTTGTTTTCACTATTTAGGTTCCTTTCTATGGCAGCAGAATGTTGCTGTTCATTAATCCAAATTCTAGTTGTGGCTGTAGTACAATTAATCAGTGTCTGGAGATTAAAGTAATTGCTTTTTTCTGATTTTCTTAATTTGTTAGAGCACTTTTGGCAGTTACTGTTAGCTGAGCAAGAACTGTGTTCTCAGAAATTATTCACTGGTGTACATTCCAGTTACAAAGATGCAGTTTTGGGTCGACTAAAGGGTGTGCTGAAATAAAGTGAGGGAAGCATAGAAAAGTTGCTGCTGAAAAATAAACTTACTGAACCAGAATTAATGTGGTGTTCAGAAGAAGGTTTTTTAATGTTTAACTTCAAACATTACTTTCCCATGGATCAATGACTAATTGTTTTCATGATATAACACATCAGCTATTTTTTGTTTATTATTTCATAAGAAATGCTGAAATTAATTTTATGAGGCACCCTATTTTTTGAATTTGTAAACTTTACTGAACAATATTGATATTAAAGCTATATGAATCCAATTTTATTAATCTACTAAACTGTGGAGATCACCTCTCTTTGTGGAGATCACCTCTATAAAAAATTCCATTAATCATCAGTAAAATTTTGCCATGAATTTGATGATATATAATAGCTGTATCTATCAAAATATGGAAAGGGACCCTCCAGAGAAAGAATCTATGAACATTTCTCTCCAAAGACTTAATAATGCTGACAAAACAAGTTTTGGTTTTTTGGTATTTTTTTCCCCCCTGGATTCTCATTTGAAATAGATTATTTCAGAGTTAGGATTACTTGATA
This sequence comes from Acanthornis magna, assembly GCA_036785705.1. NCBI lineage: Eukaryota > Metazoa > Chordata > Aves > Passeriformes > Acanthizidae > Acanthornis > Acanthornis magna. The sequence goes on from JAWUZG010000018.1 coordinate 33,915,740, forward strand.
ACTTTTAGAGCTGGATTTTAAAGAGTACAAGATTTCAGAAATCTTTTGTTTTAAGAATATGATGGTAGAAGGACTTCAAAATTCCTGCAAAAGAAGTTCTGTACTTGTGTAAATAATTCTGACTGCTTGTTTACAAAAGGAGCAGACCACAAAAGGAGAGAACCGCAATAGACTTGCAATTCTTTCAGTTTGCACTCTATTTTGATAGCTGTAACTTGTTGCTACTGCCTTTGTATGGCAACATCTTCATTTGGTGGCACAGGAAGAAAATAATTTGCTACAATTGAAAGGCACCTTAAAACACTGTAGAAACTGCCAGCTGCACATGGAACTCTGTGCATTAAACTATTACATCAGATTTTAATTGTTGTCCCTTGTTGTGACTTCTGAAGAAATTGTAATAATTCATGCCCAGTTTGCCATGCCATTTAGTGGAGTGCAGAATATCTGATAAATTCTCTTTCTGCATCTTGCATGGATATATTCTGAAAAGATGTCGCAATAACATTGGTAGCATAATTATTGCAATCCACACATGATGATTACTGTACTTCCTTTTTCTGTAGAACTGTCCACAGTTTTCACAAGTTCTTTGGAAGCATCTGAAGGTAGTGTAATATTCATGAAGTACGGCAATTTTAGTTACTACATTTGTAGTACGAAAGAGAAGTTCTTTATTTGGAGCACTGAAAAACTGGTGTTCATGTTGGGCAAGATGTTTTCTTCAGAAAAGTTTGATTTCAATGTCGATATCCTGAAGGAAGTGTCTGGGATCTTGAGGTGATTCACAAAGTCTCACTCAACCTCTTGTTAAGGAAACAAATACCAATTCCAAAGCACTGCATAAAAATGTGTAGGGAAAATATTGAGTGGGGTATTGCACAGATTGAAAAGCACTGAATGCAAATACAGTATCTGGAGGACTCTGAATCTGAGTACTCATGTGAATCCTTTTATTCAAAAATACGCAGTTCCTGCTGCAGTTTGTGGATCATCATACCTTGCTGATCTGTATTATCTTGCCCTAAACCACAACAAAAGAAACATTCTAAAACTAGAATGTTTTGAAGTAATACTCTAATGTGTGGACAAATACCAGTTTTGCAGGCTGAAGCTCCTAGGTCTTACTTGTGATATGAATACCTGAAAAAATAAGATGCTTGTTATAGTATCCTTTCTTGTTTCAGATCCTAAAGGTTTCTAGACAAATGACATTACATCTACCAAAATTTTATGTTTTCACATGTGCCAGCCCTTTATGCATTTGTTGCGTAAACAAAGCATGGACAATAGAGAGGTATCGGAAGATACTTAATGTCAGGCTGATTACACAGATTCTAATGCAATTGCTGTAGGTTTGTCTTTGACAGAACTTCTACTAATTCTTTGTGCTGTTTTGGTTTTACCCCATGTGACTATCACAGTCAGATTTACCCAAAGCAATTTTTTCTCCCTTTCACTTACAGTGAGTGAGTTTACAGGTTTTGTAACTTGATTGTTATGAAGGCAATAACATATGGCCACATATTTTTTACCACTGTTGGTGCTGTCTGTGAATTTTGGAAACAAAACTTTGTTTAAGCGCTTCTGTCTAACTTATACTTTTACACAGATTCCCATTCAGTTTGGAGAGAGGAATATTCTTGTAAAGTCTCAGCATCCTTGGCTCTGCTATAATCTTTGCCTTTAAATTCTTTAAAGAAATGTTACTGAACAAACTGCAATTAGTCTAAATGGATGAAATACAAGTGATAACTTCCAACAAAGGTCTAGGATATATGATAATAATGCAATATATTTTAGCCAGTAATAATAAGACTGTATAACTCAATAAGCATTGTAACAGGAATAGGAAGTTCTAGCCATTTCTTTATGACCCAAAGCAGGGCACATATCAAACAAATATTTACATTCTACTGTTCTTCTTTTTTCTACAAGATAAGTGTTCTTATTTTTCATAAATAAGAACAAAAATGTTCTTTTTTGGCAAATATCTGGTGTCCTAAAGGTACTTTTGAAAATAGCTGCCAGATTGCCATATAATTCAAAAAGTCAAGTTTATTTAAACTAGCCAAGCAAGTCATCACAGTAAGAAAGAATGCTTGTAGGGAATAGAAAAAAAGACAATTTTTAAAACAAGCACAATATGAAAAGTTTATACAAAGAGCCTACTAAAACACACCTGGATTCCCTGGATCCCATGGAACTGATCAAGATGACTCAGACGGATCCTAAAAAGGAATGAGATTTTTTCTTTTCTCTGGTGTAATGGATGAGATAGAAACAAAGGAGGGAGAAGAAGCTTACAAGCCAGGAAGAATTCCTTCTTGACAGGAGTCAGGCTGTCTCAGAGCCACCCTTCAGGCTTCCATCTTAAATGCCGTGCTGCCTTGGGAATCAAAACATGGCAAAACATGGCATTTCCTCTGTTTTTCTGCTCTCACAGATAAGACACTCTTCTGTGAGGATTTCCATCTTCTGTATATTTCCTACTTGGGAGATGTGATCCGACTGTCTGTACAAAAAATAAGTACACTAGATAACCACATGCACTGAATGCACAAGACGAACTGGAATAATTTTCTAAACTAATCTAAGACAGTGTCTGGACATTTCTCTATTTGGTTTGTTAACAAAGGTTTTTAGCATTTAATGCAATGGTTTTGATTCTGTTTGCATTTGTTGTTTATAACACTGGGCTTATGACACCCCTGACACATGCACGACAATCAGTTAACTAAACTTTTTTCTTACACAGATGCAACATAGATCAATCTTCTTTTTCACTATCTCATTTTTGAGGGATGATTTATCCCTGAGCTGATTCAGTTATCTGAAGACAAATGTATGAGGTCATTATGGATAGCAAGTTTGCTTTCATCTGTTGAATCAAGTCTTTCTCAACCCATATTTGGTAGGAAAATCACAGAGAGAACTCAGAACAACAAACTATAGCAAGTGTCATTATATAACAAAGCCAGTAAAACATTGCAGCAATTAAAGTCAGGGGTGTACAACACTAAAACCCTCTAGAAATTCTCAGTAAAACCTCAGTGAACAACTTGGCTCCTCAATTTGCTGAAAAGCAGGCTTATATTTCACCTGAATGTCTTTGAGAAGAAATGAAAATATTTATCTTTATTTATTTGGGTATTAATGGACCTAGGGCACACTTTCTCTTAGATTCTCACAATTCATACAGACTACAGATCAGGAAGGGCATTCTCTTGGTGTGTAGATTTATGGTAAGGAAAACACATAACTGATCCATTACATGGTTAGTGTTTTCCTTTTTTCTTTTTTTGAAAGTACTTAATATATTTAATGTCTTTTACTTTTCATCACTCTTTTAGGTTAACATTTTTTAGAACAACCACAGTTAGACTATTGGCATCTATGCTCTAAGTTCCGTGTAGCATAGATGAACAATTTTCAGCTACTGCTTAGGTAATTTTTTTTTTTTTACTTGCCAAATGGTTCTACTTTCATTTTAGCTAGCTTTTTGGCAGACAGAATTGATCAGCTATCAACCTACCTATCATTACTTCTGTTGGTAATGAAAGGCTTGCCAGTGCTTCAATACCACTGATGCCTCTATTTCAGAATTTACTGGATGGCAACTGTCCTAAAGGATGTTCCAGAATCTTGCAAGGGAATTATTTTGATTTACCATCTTGGCTTAGTGCAGACGATGCTTACTATGTGGGAACTGGCAGATGTGTGTGAGAAGGCATAACTTGGCTTGCCAAACAGTTTAGAGCTCTTTACTGGTTAGAGATACAGCATATCTGTGTTTGCCACCCAGACTAGAAACCGGATAATGCCCTTAGGAACAGCCTATGCATGGCACAAATGGGTTTCATGCAGATAAACCTGTTGTTCACTTCAAAAACAATAGTGGATTTTTAGTATCAGTTTTCATTCCTGGTTTAAATGGAATTACCAGGGACTTTGCAGTACGATGGATTTATTATAAATGTTTTTGTTGTTAATTTAGGATGGGGAAAACTTTCCAATTCAAAGCAGAGATAAACATCTCCCAGTGAGAACGACAAGAAAAAAAATACTATTACCAGCATCTGATGTTATCTAGGTAGTTTCCAGATCCTTGGATACTCTTGGGCTATGAGTTTTCTCATATTATGTGCAATTTAACCTAGAAATCCCTTCTGGCAAAGTGCTTATAAGTAGTTAATATTTAAATACATATCCTCCAGCATATATGGCAAGTTTTAAAGCTAGTGGGCCAGTGAGTTCCATCTAGGGGTCCCTTCCTTGTGTGCAGATGCCTGGTAGTGCTGTGATCTGCATCACTGTGAAACACTATTTTGGCTGCAATGAGTCAATTTGTAACCATTTCATTAGACGGCAGTTTTGCCTCAACTTCTGTGATGGTTTTAATTTACATATTGTATAGGGTGCTAAGATATTAATCTATATGGCTTTGGCAGAGGTGAGGGAAGGGTGTTATAAACTACCAAATTCTAGTGCTTAGATCTGTACTATTATTTGGGCCAAATCTATCTGGAAATATGTTCAACTTTGGCAGATGGAAACTGAAGCATTCTCAACTCTGCTGCACGTACTTACTGTGGGAATTTCATCCACGACCAAATATTTGTCAAAAACAGTCTGGGGAAAATTGATGAATTCTAGCCAAACAATAGGTCAAAAAGTACCTATGATTTTGGGAATGGGGAGAATTTTTTTTTCCTTTTTACTAGAAGATGTAAAATTTATACCCAAATACACATTTCATTTTGCATTTTAGCAGCCAGGCACGGTAGCACTGCAATTTAACATTGCAGTCACTGAAGATTAAGTTTGAAGTTGATAACCAGAAATAAAGACTCTTGGGTTATATGTAGACTCCTATAAAGCAAGCCATTTATGCAAATATACATTTTATTATTTCTTTAAGAGTGACCATAGCAGATGAGGCACACCTTTCAACATCCTCTATTTCTTGAACTGTTCATACAGCTAAAGTAAAAAACGTTTCCCTACTTCTCAAAAGAATACAAAACTCAAATACCTGAAATGCTCCAAGAGAAGTGAAACACAGAAACAGTAGTTGTTTTGTATAAACTTGTAATGTTATTGCTTTAAAATTAAGTAATGTTCATGCAGGAATGACTTACACTAAATCATCACATCACCCAAGCATTATTACATTTGCTGCTAAATTCAGGGGGCAGGGATGGAAGGGAAGAGAGAGAAAGAAATTCTGCAGAACTTTTGCATAAAATTTGTAAGCAAATGTGTGAGTGCCATGTGCATATCTGTCTATCTATCTATCTATTCATATCTATCTATCTTATCTATTTACTTCCACAATTATTTTGAGACCAGATAGAACAGCTGTTGCAGTAAAGTTTCATTTGATTTTGCATGTAGCAGTTGGTTTTACATGTAGCATTTTAAAAAATCTTCAACAGTAATAGAAAGCAGTTATAAATGTGCTTGAAATCAAAGTGATCACTGAGTTTGTTGTAAACAGCTCTACCGTCAAAATGGTTTCAAGATATCTCACTTGATTTAACCATTAAACCCAAGATTTAACTTACTTACTAGCCCATTGTGGGTTCATGAGTCACTAAATAAAGTACAAGGCACACAAGTTTGCATTTAGAGGATTTAACAGGTATGTCAACAGCTGAAGGTCTGAAGTTACTGGAGGACAAAAATAATCTGCATCCTTGGGTTAGAAACTCATAGTAGTGCTCTTCTCCTTGGGTGTATATTAATAATTTGGCACTTAGTACCACTACTGTCTGTGTTCTGGCCTGCAAATTTTCTGTCAACATGCATAACAAGAACCCACAGAAAAATTCATAAACAGCTGCTCTTCCACCACCTGCAACGTGCATTGGGTTAGAGAATTTTTCTTCTCATAAAGTTGCATGGTGGTGGCTATAAAAACCTGGCAACTTTACGTCAGTTAGACCACTACATTTAACAGATGCAGCATCTGCCTTCCTTTTCCTTGGATGAGAGCCTTCGACAACTGAGTTTTCTGGTTGTGTACGCCATGTATTCCTTTTTGGGAGTGGTAGTTACTCTGTGTTTCCTAAGATGGTCTGTACCATCAGGTCACAGAAACCCAAGCGTCAGCAATGATCATAATTCTGCTGGGTTTTGTCGTGGTTTTTTTTTAACTTTGAAAAAATGTCAGCGGTGATGCATATCTTGAGTAAGCTGCCTATATAAATATATGTACCTATGCACCTATTTCTCTCCAGAATGTCTTGCAAGAAAAAGATTTTCTGTCACCTGTGGTTGCTCAGTAAAATTGTCAGAGGGTTGTGCAAAGTTGGTCACAAATTACTGTAAAGTAAATGATATAAAGGTTGCAGAATCCAATCAGTAAATGTCAAAACCTAAGGACCAGTTTGAAATGAGATAAATAAAGTTAATTACCAACCTCATTAATTCAGGTGATTTTAGGAGGATTGTCTCCATGGCAATGCAGTTTGTGAATAATTATTATGATTAATAGATTAGATGAAAATATTCAAGGTAGGTTTTGCCTACCTTTTATTGGCTGCTGTAGTAGTGGCTGGTGTCACTCTGTGGTTTTAAATTGATCTGTGGATTAGCCGTTAAGCAATTAGTAATTCTCTGTTAGATTTATATCACTTTTGTTAGATTCAAGACATTAGATGAAAACAAATGATCATCAGTTTCAAGGGAAAAGAAGGTAGTACAAAATTTTTGCCATGGCATCCACTGAGTTTTCAAAGCATGGGCAACATGATGACAGGGAGAAAAGAGATGCACACTGAGGAGTGATGGGGATATCGTGGTTAATATGAAATACAGCTGAAGAACTGTCACACGGTTGATGGATCTGATGTGTTGGTTTAGGATTTTTCTAGTCATCTTTATATCCTTTTTATACCTTTCATTACTGCCTAAAATCCTACTTCTGGCCATATCAAAATTGTAGGATGCTAACTTTGTATGCTTGTGCTTTGGGGATAAAGTTTGCTGTACTTCAGCAAGAAATCCAGGAACGAGGGCCTCTCTGTGGAGATGGACAGAGTGTCCATCTGTCATTCTGTGACCTTCTGCCTTCTCTTTGAATGACAGCCTATTGTACATCCTCTCTGCTAGATTCCTTCCCAAGGGAAAACCCTGGCACACTCACACCCACGCTATATGGAGCAAAAAAAGAAAAGAATGGGGACAGAGCAGTAGACTCAAGAGTCTTGTCCCATCATTTTGATTCTGTGATTATGATAGAGAGGAAAAAAAAGTATTAAATGTGATTCTGTGGCCAAAACGATCCTTCTCCTCCTCCATACCATCTGCATCATCTGAGAGTCAGTCTGTTTTGAGTTACAGAAATTTGAATTAGCTATCTCAGATAGTACTTGTTTTGAGCCTTTAAATTGTGACAAAATTCCTCACTTTAGCAGGCAAAAATGTTAAAAAAGAAGTACAAAAATCTGGCTTCCAAAATGTCAGAGAAAGGGAGCAAATACTCTGCTAGGATTTCAGTTGGTTGAAGTAGAAATAGTAAATTCATTGGAGTAGTCAATATTTTTTGTAGGAATTTTTTCTCATAGCCCACGTATTTAACTCACTCAGTTCTGGCTAGTAAAAGTAAACAAGAGTCATTTGCCCAGATGGGGATAATATTTATTTAATGTAGAGTAACCTTTTGTGTGAACTGCCAGCAGTAGGCACCTGTAAGCATGCATTTTCTTCATTTAAAAAAAAGAGAAGATGGCTACACATTTTAACACATTTAATGTGGTTTTGGGTTTTTGGTGGGGTTTTTTGTGTTTTGTTTTGTTAGTTTGTTTGTTTTTGTATCGGCAGATGTTTAAACTGACTGGTCTGACTGTGGCTTCTTTTTGGGTGTTGTGGTACTCCCTGGGGCTGTTGGGGCTGTTTACAGCCTTGGGGAATCCTCTCCCTCATTCCCTCCACACCTCACTGCCCAATAAACACAGGCTCAATGCCAATCATTGCATGTTTATGTATATTTACATATGTATATATATACATATATGAAGACAAAAAGATGAAGCCACGGGTCTGTGAAACGGTACTATGAAATTTCTTCTTGAATTTTTTCCTGAAAAACACCATTAAAATAAGTGGTTTTTAAAGGTTTTATCTTGCCCAGTTCCAGTCTCAGCAATTGCCTTGTAGTGGAAAATATTTTTCAGTATTATCACAGGACAAGCATTCAGACAAGAGCTTTGTGCAGGTGTCCTCCTGTATTAGTGAAAGTTCATAAAGTCATGACTAGTCCGATACTAGAACACACATTTAGTTTGGGGTCATATGTTGCAGAGATTTGAATATAACAAGCAGCTGTGTTTTAAATAAAACGTGAGTGCCCATGACAGTAGCTAGCACAAGCCAAGCAGAGTATTAATGAATATAAGTGATGTCTATAATGGCAGTGGTACTGATCACTGATGAGAATTTGAAATTAATGGTTGTTTTTCACATTACTGAATGCAAAAGATGCTCTTAAAGCTCTACATAGGCAATGGTAGTCCTTAAAATATCTCTGTTTGAGACATATCTGGAAGCAGAAAAACTTTCTATCGAAGCAGCAGTAACTATCAGGCCTAGGCTGGATAGTCCAACAAGGAAAAAAAAAATCATATGAAATTTTTCCCTGGGAAACTCTGAGTTACTAAAGGGAAGAATCAAAGAAAAGCTACTAGTTTGACATAGGGCCCTCTATAATCCTCTATACAGTGGACTTCTATGTATAATGGTCTGTAGTAAATAAGGGAAATGGAGCATGCCTAATATTGATTCTCTTACTAAAGTAACACCTTGAAAAATTAAAGTTTCCTCTGTGATACTTGGATTACTTTCATGAAAAGGTAGCTAGCAAATAGGCAGAGGAAAACTCTGAATGTCATAGGCTGTAGTATATTCCAGAAAAGTGCTAAAGACTAATCAGAAGTCCAATGTATTCTAAATTTTTTTATAATGTGGTAAATTATCCCTTGTTTCCCTGTTAGATGCAAAAATATGCTACTATCCTAATTAAGCAAGTTAATGTAAGAGAATAAATTTATTCACATCTGGTTCAGCTGCTAAAAATATAGCTGGTAAATGCTGCAGATCTTTTGACAACTGGGAAAATATTCTGACTCTTAACTGGAGGATCTGATTCATTTCAGTCTCTGCAAAATGTAATACTTTTTGAATATGGGAAACATTGCAATCTCATTCTGTGTCTAGAAAACTTTAATCAATGGCCAAAAATTAGGTTAAGCAGTATAACTAAACTTGTGCTAATTACCAAATGGATGGCATGTAAAAATATGAAGGGACTTTTTCTGAAAGAGAAGATGAACTGTAGCCTCAGTTGAACATCTACAGGGTACTCCATGAAAGCTGTAGCTGGAGATCTTGATAATATTTCTGCTGCTCTTTAATTCTTTTCTTTTGCCACTGTCTATATTATGCTGTGATACAGATGAGCTACAAATCAGTGCTAAGGCTGAAAACTCATGTTTGTGTGTGCACACATGATTTAGGTACCAAGTGGACTGCACTGTTGTGATGACAGTCACTGCGCCATGGAACTGAAGCACAGTATGGAAGACAGAGGCCAAGATGCTGTAACTCTTGACATATTTTCATATGGGTAGAAGCAGCCAAAGAAAAAACTTGCAAGACTATTTTAACATTCATATTTTCCATCCCACACTCCTTCATAATGTTGGGTAGAGAGCCACGCTGTTGGAAAAGTAATCTCCGCAATAGCTGAGGTACAAACCTTTGCATTTAGCAAAACCTTGCTAAAGGTTTTATCCAACATTCTGATCTGTAGTGAAACAAAATATTATTTGCATTGGTACAAATAGTTGGCAGTGTACAAGATGTCTATAACACTAAAAGAAAAGATAAAAATTCATCAGATTGACTTCTTGAGGACAAGATGGCATGATGATATCAGCATTTGACATAGTAAGCAAAAATAAACTAAGTGCCTGTAGCATCAGCAATCCAGATACTGTGTAATAGAAATCCCAGAAATATAACAGTATTATTTATAATTCAGTTTATTATCTTAATTAGATAAAAATCTATTAATATGTCAATATACCAATATTAATATATACTTAAAATAATGTATTTATATTCTTAATTAATTTTTATATCTAGATGAGAATACATTAATCACAATCTGTAATACAGATTGAAAACATCTGAAAATGAAACATGCAAAAAAGCCTCTGTTGAATCTAGAAACAATAAAGGAAACTGGAATTTAATAATCTCATAATCATGCTATTTTCCACCTATTATGTTCTCCATAATGACTGTGATGAGCACTTATAATATTCCAGTGTCCAGAAGCCAGTCTGAGTAGACTGGATTTCTACATCATCATTTTGTGGTTCATTAGATTTTTATATACTGTAGTAGCCAATAAGGAAGCATTGGGAACCCTTCCAGGAGTTATATCAGTGCTTCATTAGTTTTAAGGCCATCTTTCAGCCTCGTGCTTACTTGTAAAAAAAAAAAAAAAATCCTTATTCTCTGTGGAGTAATGAAAGACAAACCCTCTTATCTTTACAAGGTTTTTTTTTCCCCAATAGTATATTCTCTTCTGAGCTGGAAGGTACAGAAAATTATGGCTGTCTGGAATTCTACAAGTCTAGGTTACGGCCTTAAATTTGAGAAGTTGATATGAAACTATCAAAGAAATACTTAAATCCAGACACATGAACAGCATTATAAAAGTCACTATTCCTTACAGACAGTTAATGATATTACAACTTACTGAGAAAACATTCACAGCTGAGAAAATCATTGTGAGCATTATGCACACTTTCTAATGAAAGGAAATTAATTACTCTCCTTCAACAAACTACTGTGGGGTGCATAATCCTCCCCCCTTCCCCCTTCTCTACTTCTGGCCTACTCTGTGCCTCTTCTACAGTCTCAATAACCTCTTATCAGGCCTTGACCTTTGTGCAAGAGTTTGGTGGGTGAAGCATCCCTTGATCGTACTGGCAGCTCCTGCAAGGCTAAGGTGGCTGCAGCACTGACAGTACCAGGAACTCCTGCTGCTTGGGCAAGATGGGAGATGAGAGCAGGTATAATGAGACACATCCCCTGATAGCTTTGGAACATTCCTTTCCTGAATTGGAAGGGACCACAGTGGGTCACCTTGCCCAACCTCCCTGCTCAAGCAGGGCCATCCCAGAGCACATGGCATAGCACTGTGTCCAGATGGCTCTTGAATATCTCCAGTGAGGGAGACTCCACAGCCTCTCTGAGCAACCTGTTCCAGGGCTCAGTCACTGCACAGTAAAGAAGTTCTTCCTTCATGTTCAGGTGGAACTTCTTGTGCATCAGTTTCTGCCCATTGCCTCTTGTCCTACTGCTCAGCACCACTGAGCAGAGCCTGGCTCTATCCTCTGACACCTCCCTTCAGACACTGACACACATTGATGAGGTCCCCTCTCAGTTGTCTCTTCTTGAGGCTGAACACGCTCAGCTCCCTCAGCCTTTCCTCATAAGAGAGATGTTCCTGTCCCTTCAACATCTTTGTTGCCCTCCCTGGACCCACTGCAGGAGCTCCATGTGTGTCTTTTACTGAGGAGCCCAGAGGCACACACAGCACTCCCATGTGGCCTCATTATGGCTGAGTAGAGTGGGATCACTTGACTATCAGTCACCTGAGAGTAACTGGACAGGTCTTAGAATGAGCTCTGGGTCAGAGTCTTTCTGAGTCTGAATAGGCATTGTTTCCCCCCACCTCCTAAGCATGTGACAAAGTACACTACCATTTGTTAAAAATCATTTTGAACAGGAGATAACCACTCCAAGACCCCTTTTTCCTAGTTTTTTTCCAATGCTTTGGAGCAAGAAAACCTGGACTAACAATTCCCTTCTTTCTAGGGAAAATTTTGAAAAAAAACAAAAAATGCGAGCAACTCTAGCTATTCAATTCTATACGGAAACCCAAATATCAGAGTAAAAACTCTGAAGAACAGCAGTTGCACCCAGTGCATCCCAAGCATTCTTTTGCCCTTAAAATTCACCTTTGTAAGCATAATTAAGTGGTATTATCTCTCTGAAAAATATAATTTTTATATTTTTGCTGAGGTCTACCTAAATTGTCAGTGATACAGTGCTGAAATATTTAAACAAGGGATTCAGGGTTTTGACACTTGCCTTGCTGTCTATTCTATCAGAGAAAAATAATCATGATGATTAGGTATGTCTGGGTACTGCACTTTTCAGATAGCTAATCATGTCAGAAATATTTCACCATGGCTTGAGTATAACTGTCAACTGTAATTTCCATTTCGTTAAATGTCTTTGGCTCTGAAACAGTGATGTAACCATTTCAGGATGATGTTCTCTTTATTTAGTCAGTTTTGTGAGCAAGTAAGAACCCTCATGGTTACCAAGAGGTTGTGTATCAGAAAGTGCTGTAAATTCATGTTTGCATCCACAGAGTAAAGACAATTCTGGTGATTATATAGTACAGAATATGAGTCTGGTGACAAGAATAACTCTGAAATTTTCTCTCCCAAAAGCATGAAAAGTTGTCCTCTTCCCTGCAATTCACCTCTTTGACTTTCACTTGAAAAATTATGAAGAACAACACACACCCCCCAAGTTTTCACAGAAGCAGTTATCATACAGTGTAATAGCCTTCTGTGTCTTTTGATATGGGTTCTGTCTTTCACTGCCAACATATAGGCTTATAACCTTATTCATTCATATATGTTCAGTCAGGGAATTTTTTCTGATGATGCCACATTCTTGCTCATTTTAACCTCCTGAATTCGTCTTTCTAGCCAACAAAGGTGTTCATTTTATTCCAGATGAGGTTTCATCACATCTTTTGACTTTGCCGAAAGGACTTGTAAGATTAAAAACAAAGGGACCATTTAATTTGTCTTTAAACAAGCACGCATGGGGTACCAGGTTTTTGCTTTGTGGGAAAAGACTTCACTTCCCTTTAACAGAAGGTTTTCTTACTTGTTTTGCTGTTTTCTATTCAGAAACTGACACTTAATACTGATAGTTTAGATAACTAATTCTGGCTAATGTCTTTTTTCTCAGTGAGATGAGTCATATTTGGAAGTCCTGTGCTTGGGCTGCTCTTGACTATAGAATAGAATTGCTTACCTACCTATGCTTGTCAAACAATTAATGAACATTCAATAGTGTTTAACAGACTATTACAGGTGTGAAATGTTCTGTAAAACAATGCATTTTCCATTCTATATTACGGGAGTAATTCCAGCCATATACTGTTTTATATATTCCCATCAGCATCATGCAGAGTAAATATGTACCACACTTGAAACTGGTATCAGAATTAGTTGTGTTATATTGCTTGACTCCTCAAACTTCAAGAAGCTGCCCTTGTTGCTAAGCTCCCTACAGTGAGACTGATGCTCTGGAGCCTTTTACAACTGGGCACCTCCAGTTGTGTTCATGATGCCAGGCTGACTAAGAGCTCAGGCAGAATTCAAGACTAAGCATCAACCTCTTCAATTCTCTGTGTGCAATGGCTTCAGACCACACTGAAGATTTTCTCTGCCTTCTCTCAGTCGCTTTTTTACCACAGATTTTAGCCCTCTTTTTGGCCTCATCTCCCACTTCTCCTGTGTTCATCATTGATGTAGTAGTATCTTACAAAATTTTTAAATACAGTTGAAATATTATGTATATATAATGTATGTGGAGTAACTGATACTTCAGACTATTTCCTATGCCAAGACACTGCTACTTTTCAGGAATTCAGCCTACTTTTTGAGACTATGCTGAAACATTCCTGGTTGTATTCTCATTCTCTGAGCAGTGTCTTCCCAATTTTCATAGATACCCAATTTTCTTCCTGTAAGTATACAATCCTCTTTGGCAAAAGACATTTTTAGTATTATATGCAGACCATTATACAGCCTTGTAAGCAAAAATTGGCAAATTTGTTACAATTAAAGGTGTTTACATTTAACACCATTGAAAACCAGGCTCCTAAAAAGCTCACATACCAGTTCACTTAAAAGACTCAGCATCTAAGAACAATAAATCATACAATTTGCCCCACCTTTAATGTTCAGAAAATGATTTAATGTAAAATGTTGTTCAAAAAGAATGTGAGGTGCCTCTGATTTTCTCTCTAAATGTTTTATTGTCTTATTTTCAAAGAGTATGCTTTTTATTTCAAAGGAAAACTTAGGAATGTAAATTTCACTGTATGCTGCATATCAAATGGTGAAGTAACACTTGCTAATTTCTCACATGTTGGGAGATTTATACAGTTTTCCACTCTTAAGTTGCAAGTATTTGCATTACAAATAATGTACTGAAACCACACTAAGCAAGAGCTTCTCAGAACAGAGGCCCTGCAAAATGCAGTTGTACAAAGGGAATTAATTAGCTTTTGTCACCACTGTGTTCTACAATATGAAGACACATTGCTAGAGTGCATTGTAAGGGGCAAGGAAGTTTTTCTTCATAGGCAAAGCATCATGCTCCTCTAACCATAGATGACACTTTCCTTATTGACAAAATTTAATTCAGATCTTCAGGAGGTGGCAGTTGTGCTTTAATTTAACATGAGACATTTGAAATCACTTCCCAGAAAACAACCATGGTATGGTAATTACATAGATGAGTGAAAAGACAGTTGCTGCCTCTGTAATTGTACCAATATAATCTTTGTCAATTTTCATGCTTTTAACTGTTTTCTTTTTAAAGCTGCAAAAGGGAGGATCATGTTTTTCAATATGTGGCCTTGAGTTATGCACACTTTGATTCAGAAATATACTAACTTGAATTGTTCCCTGTGGTGGCATCTCTTTGTGCAATACACAGAAAGCAACAAGAAGTTTGTTTCTGTAGATTTTATTGTTTATGTTTACAAGAAATAATGTGATAAAAAAAGCTTCAAACAAACAAAAGTGCAAATATTTTAAAGGAAGAATGTTATTCACATACAATTACATGCCAGTTCTTTTTGAAAAGATGTCTTTTATGACTTCTTGTTACTTTCCAGGATCAATCACTTCTGAGCCCTTTTAATAGACAGTATGTATTCCACTTGGAAAATATAAAGAAGTGTCCAGTAGAATATTATCAGATTTTTTCCTTCTGTTTCTTTTCTAGAAGAGAGAAAACATCTGGAACAGCTGACCACATCTGACCAAAGGAATATTCTGCACCATATGGCATAATGCATATAAAGAGGGGGAAAGAAGGAAGAAGAGGGAGATGTTCAGAATGACGGTGTTTGTCCTCCCCAGTAATGATTACAATGGGAAGGGGAGAATGAATTTCTTGTTTTGTTTTGCTTGCATGCCCAGTTTTTACTTCTCCTATCAAGTTGCCCAGTTTTTACTTTATCTGTCAAATTGTCAAAAACCCATGGGTTTTCTTATTTTCCAGGTGTCTCTCCTATTGCACGGGGAGTGGGGGGAGTGAGTGAGTCGCTGTGTGGTTCTTGTTTCTCTGCTGGGGTTAAGCCACGACACTGCACTATTTGTGAATCAGTACTTGTGCAAGCTCTTATTCAACTCAACAAGGCTGATAATGTCCAATTGACCATAATCAGAAACTAAGCCTAGCCACATGCAGCCCTTCTCATGTCTGAGTACAGCTAGAAGGCTAGGGGGTTTATTTTCTGCCAAAACTCAATAGCCTCAATGCAACAGCTCCCCTGGGCAAACTTCTGTGAGTCTGCTGTAACAGAGGGACTACTGGGCTGCATGAACCTCTGTGGCACACCCTGTGCAGTGGGACTGCTGACATTTCCCATCACCTGAACCTCCCTTATTCAAGGTTTATGGCTTCAGTTATTCACAGATTTCGATGTGAAATGTGAAATGCAAAGCATTAGGAAAACTGCTCATGCCTAGTCTAAGGACTAGTTTGACATCAGCCCAACTAATCAAAAAACCCCAGTCTTTGTTTAAAAAAAAGAAAAAAAAAGGAAAAAAAAAGGAACAATTCAGTATTTGCATAGGACAGGATCCAATCCTTTCTTGTAAATGAAGGAATCTGGTTAACAAATATGGGTAGTGTAACCAGAAATTAAATGAACTCAAGATTCAGAAAACAGATTCAGTCATCTCAGACAGTCCACAGCCTGAAAATACCCTTGATATTTTGTAATGAAGGGTTTGTTAAACATCTGGTGTTTCTCTTTAATATTAGTGCTCATGTTGTTATATTATGGTATCTCGGTGCTGTTTCTGACAAAATGTAGGTGGTGCAAATGGATAATAACATCTTAAGTTAATAACAATTTAGTTGGAATGCAGAAAAATAAATTGGCAAAGAAAAAAGATAGCTAATATTAACTTTGCAAAATAAAAATTGTTCAGTTTGGGTTTGAATCAGGTTTCAACCTGTTCTTATATTTTTTAAAAACAACTGTTTTCCATTCACCAGTTTTACACAAAAGGGAAAAAGATTTTCTGTGAAGAAACATAGAAAATCTTCTGTATTATTAATTGAATTTGTCGTACATTAAAGGGAAAATGTTCTAATGAAAATAATTTATTTGCTTTGAAGCTAGTGTTCAAACTGATACTGGAAATAGATGGCAATAAACAGTGAAAACTTATCACTTTATCGCTTTATTCATGAAAGAACTAATTTATCTTAGCAATTAGTAATTTCAGGGGGTGGCTGTAACTCATATCTCTTAAAATAGTTTTATTTAAATATAAATTGGTTGGAGGAAGATACGGGGTTTTTTTTCCACCCCACACTATTATATCCCTTATTCATAGTCGATATACAAACCAAACATAGGAAATGTTTTTTTTCTCACTGTCTTTCTGAGCAGACTTTGGAGATGACCCAGGGTTTTTTTACATCAAAATGGCTATTTTCAGTTGCAAAAAACTGTTGATCCCAGCCAGCAGCTGGGCACCCACACAGCTGTTCACTCCCCCCACCCCAGCAGAAGGTGGGGAGACAATAGGAAGAACAAACTCAAGAAAACTCATGGGTCAAAACACAATCAGTTTAGTAAGAGCTTTACTAAGAGTTACAAGTTCTTCCTAACAAGAATGGGGTGCTGGTCCCTAGCTGAGTATAAAAGGACTGTGCTCTGAAGTTTTGTGGGAGTTGTACTGTCAAACCTGAATTTTTAAAACTTAAAAAGAATTATAAGTGAATAAACAGCTCTTGATTTTACATGTGTATTAATGACAAGTCATTAATTTTGATATCGTATTCCATAAGGGGGCAAGAGAGAGTTTCTATTAGGCTTGTAAGACAGCATATGAAGTGAGGGCTGGATATGAAGTGCTGCATATTGCTTGTATGCTAAGAGATCAGCTATACATTTTTCATGTGAAACATGAAGTTAACTGGCACTTCTGCCATTATTTTTTTTCCTAATGTACCTCATAGAATAGAGGAGTATGAGTGTGCTTGAAGCAAAGTTCAGCATAAAGAACAAAGGCAAATACATGGAATGAAGCCTGGAAGTGTAAATCAAAACTCTTCTCTCCTTCTCATGCCACTGAAACTCTATAAATGCTTCTCTTTTTACCCTGCTTTTAAGATCGTGGGCTAACATGAATATCACCCCACTCAAAACAGTTTGCCTTACCTCCAGCAAAGATCATGACAGTAAGTGACCCTCTTACTTGAGCGCTGATACAGGTCATCTTTTTCAACACAAATGCTATGAGGGAGGAAGTTTTTCAGCAGAAAGGAGGGCCTGGAGTTTAAGTCTTGCCCCTAGCTACAGCCACTCAAACTTCCTTTTCAATACAGTCAGAGGCAACTTTGGGCTGAGACATCTCCTAGCACTGGATTTGAAGTACAGCAATTCTCTAGTCTCTTGGGGTACAATGAAATCCCAGATTGTGACTTCTGCTTCTAGTGATGCTTTATATGTTAGACATGTGAATAAAATATCTGCTTGGACTTGGATCAGGAATGTGTGCTTTATAGAAGTTTGGTAATCAGGTGACTCATGTCAGCATTTGTTTTATTTCTAAATCTCTGTTGTTTTAGTTTAATTGTAGATCTGTTGAGTCTTGGTTTCAAGTTTCCATCTAAGACGTAGTTTCATTATAGGTCAGTTTAAAATCAACAATAAAACTCCATCTGCTGACAGAAGATGCAGGAATTTCTTTTGAAGAAGTTATGTTCTGCCCAAGCTGCACAACATCAGGTGGTTTTCAGAGACAGATCTGAACTTTGTCCTCAGGAACTTATTTGGAGCATGCAAATGTACAGCAAAAAAAGGCACATTTTTCATCTTTGCCTGTGAAACTGAAGTTCTCCCTCTGCTCATTATCTGAACAAGAAACTCTCCTCTTCTTGGGCTAGTATATACTACATGCTGTTGAGCATGGAAATCCATCCTTATCAGCCTTTACTGGACACATGGAGCATCGTTTTACTTTTGCATCTTGATAGAAAGCAAATGAGATTGACTAAAAGTATAGTACTGCATGTGTAATTCTTGTTTTCTTTTTTATCTGTGTGCATTGTTTGGATTTTGTTGAGAGTTTTCTGCAAAAGGACTGTGGTATTAAACGTCACCCAAGGTAAATACAGATCTGAGAAAATGCTTTAACATTGGAATACAGTTTATCTGAAAAGTTCCCACATAGTTTAACACAGTTTTTTTAAACGACTGTAGAAACCTCCCACTCCTTATAAAATGCTTGTTACATTAATTATGGGGTCTGTTGGGCAACTGATTTCCCCCATATCAAAACAAAGGAAATACTGCTGAGAACATGAGACAGTTTCCAAAGATCAGTATCTGTGCATATCAGTTGCCATGCAAACTAGTACTATTTTACTTTGACAAAATCAACAAGCAATTAACTAATTAGTGTTTGTTTCTCGATATGCATGAAACACGTGGACAGGAAGAAAACTGGCTACAAAACATTCAAAACAGCATGTGCTATGTAATACAAAACAAGCTTTGAAAGGTTGACTAGTCCAGAGAAAGAAAAATGCTTTAATTCAAGCCATGACTGTAACTCTTTCAGGTTTGTTTCTACACAGCCCTTCTCTAGAGAAAAATTGGTTCTATTAATCCTTCTGTCATTAGCTCTTTACGCCTTTTGTCATAATGCTATTGGGATATCAGTTGTTTTCGCCATATATTTTCAGTGCTTCATTTTTAATTCTCCAAGATGGACCTTCACTTTGTAGTATATGCTTCAGGCAATAATAAAATAAAATATACTTAAATTAGATTAAATATATTAATTGAACATTATATTAAATATAATTAAATTATATTTCTCAATCATATAAGATACTTAGATCTTTTTGGTGAGAATGGTGTGCATTACCTACATGGAGACAATTTACCGTCAGAGAGCAACTATGTTTCTCTTCATCACTAATATATTTGCAGGAAAGAAGATTTGAAATTCTCCTCCAAAAAATCCCACCAAAACCCAAAAAGAAAATACTTATGGAAAATTTTGGATGCAGTGATACATCTTTTAATTCATACACATGAATTCTAGTTTCTTTTGAATCAACTTGGAAAAAAGAAAGTTCTGGTTCCAAGCAGCATAAATTATGTACCTGCATCTTTTGAGTTGACTCAGCTACTTTATAAAATGTATCTTTTAATGGCTTTTTGAATTATCATTAGTGAATTAAGAAAAACTCTAAAACTTGAAATTGAGTCCAACTTTGGATCCCATTAAAAACCATATCTTTCTGTCTGAGCCCTATTTCCTAGAAAATGTAAGAGTTAGGGCTCTTTCCTAAAATTCTGCAGGATGGATAATAGCTCTGCTCTTACATCACCTTTTTTGTAACCTGCTGTGCACAATACCTGCCATATCATTAATCTCAACAACTTTTTGGGACCTGGATTCTGCAGCAGGTGGCCCTTCAAGGAACATTCCCATGGTGAGTTAACAAGTTAAAATATCTCAGTGTATTCCAACAGGTTTTTGACTTGGGGAGGAAAGAGCAAGTTGAAGAAAATGTTTCCCCAAAAGCAGTAACACATCCTTTAGTAATTTCTAACAATTGGAATGGAAAGGAAAATGGACATTATATACAGTGAGGATATTTTTTGTGTTCTCTGCATGAATGATTTTGTGTTCTCTGCATGAATTATTAACTGAAATGGTATTTTAAGAATACCAACAACGTTGCCACAATCCCAGTAAAAATGCGTTATGAAAGAAGCTACAAAATTGGACACTAAAATATTTATTTGATGATAGTTGCTCTAGCTTTCAAAGACTTGAATGTAGACCAATTCAAGTATCTGAAAGATTCAACGTCCTTCCAGTGGCCTTCAATAAAATTCAGGTGTGGTAGACCAAGAAATTGAAGAATGAAGATGCTGCCCACACAACCCTGATTCCATTCTGTTTCAGCATTGCTTTCTGTATCCAGAACAATGGCAGACTCCCCATCTTTGATCTACAGAGATAAAAAACAACATTGAAAGAGTAAAATACAATAGCCCCCAAAAATGGGTCTGTTCACCCTTTTCTACACACACTTTTGCCTACCCCTCAAACCCTAAGGACTTTCACCATTGCAGGAACACCATGTGCCATTGAATACCTTTCTCTCAGCTGCTGAGATTATCTGTTTGCATGTGGGCGTGTCAAGACAAAATAGTGTGAGAATTGATGTGCTCTACTTAAGAAGAAGTTTTTGGTTGGTTTGTATATTTTTAGAGAGTTGTATAAGTTGGCAAAGCTGGATACTACTGGGCAGTAATTTTTCTGAGGATTTTGACTTCCTCTATGATTGAACTGTCATTGTGTATTGAAATAATATGTATTTGCAGTGGCTAATGGTGGGACTGTGAGAAAGTACATCACATGACTTCTTTTCTAAAACCTGGATTCTTGTTATGCAATATTTGTATTACCCAGAAGATGCTCTGTGTCTGCATACAACTGGACATGAAACCAGGAAGAGAATTTCTCTTTTGTCAGTCATGTACCTAAATAATAATAAGGCACCACATTTTTTGAGGACTTAGTGAACAAAAGTTTTTCCTGGCTACAAACACCCTGCAAACTTTAGTTTTGTTTTCAGGACCATGGGGAGAAGGAAGGCTGCAAAAGATCAGGGGTCTGTGTTAAGTAATTTAAACAACAACAATCAGTTACTAACTTATTCCTGAAAACTCTAAGGTAATGATAATAGTAATTACGGAGTCATTAAGAGTGTCAGAAGTGACAGCTACAGCAAAATTGTTTGGAAAGCTAACCAGTTTTTAACTTGATAATGTATATTAGTACATGCTTATCCCTACAATCAAAGCATGATATATGAATGTTGGTCTGTGGATATCTGAAGCCACAGATGCTGTATTTAGGCTTTGTGAAATAACTCCTCTGTTGTTCATTCTGTGTAAAATGAAGATGCATTTCATTTGTCTTAATAACCACCTCGACTCACTTAGGGCTTTTGTTCTGATTTATAGGGTAATGCTATAGCATTTGTTCTTTAGCACGAGCATATGTAGTTTCCTCGAGTTACTTGTGTGAGTGATATTACAGCAATCAAAGCAATGAATGTGTGGCAGGTTCACTCTTGAGATAAATTGTTATTATAGATTTTTTTATAGGTCTTGCTGTGGTTTGAAACTTATTGTCTTCCACTGCCTAAAGAGTGGATGAGTCTTGTCAAGTGTAGGAATAAAACTTATCTTTACACATTAATGCTCACTGCAGGCAGACCAAAATGAAAATACACATCTGAGTATATTTAAATGAGTTATTGACGGACCTTTCCTTTCTTTTCTGTATCTAGCAAACTTCTGCAGGGAGTTCTTTCTCATGTAGTATTGTGTTGTCAGGCTTGGTTACATTTTCACCAGCAGGTAAAGATGGATGCCATATATTTTTAATTAAGAATTGAACCTCAGTTATCTTAAATTAATTCAGAATAAGTTGATGAATTGATTTTCCAAGACCGACATTCGTAGAATATCCTGAGTTGGAAGGGATCTAATAGATCATTGAGTCCAACTCCTGGCCCAGGACATGCAGTATCATGATAATTATATCTAAAATAGTCATAGTAACATGAAACAAAAAGCAATTCCTTATTATTATATCTTCCAATTCTGGAGTTATGAGCAAGTCAGACCTGTGAATTCTGGGAGATTAAGTTATTAGACTTCAACTTATATAAGTTATTAGGCTTCAATTATTGCCTTTCTTTAAATGAAATGAGATCAAGGCACAAAGGAAAATATTATTTAAGTTACCTCATCAGCAAGACACACATATAAGAAAGACTGAAGAGGTTTCTATTGCCAAAAAAGACCCTTGCAATCAAGGAAAACATATCTCATAAGAATCCAGTGATTTCATGTGTTTAATCACAATGAAATGCGGTAAAAGAGACAAATTGGTTCATGTAGATCTAATAGTATTCAAGTGAAGAGAAAGGAAAACATCACAAACTGCAACTGCAGTAGCAGCATTCAACAGTTTAAATAAGAACGACTTACTGCCAGCATAGTTAAATATCTGCTTTATGGGATATTTATGCATCTTCAGCTCAAGTACAAATGTGAAAGCTAGAAACCAACCAAGTGAACCACACCAGAGGTGTGTAGCCCATCGAGACAGAGGCCAGTAATTCCAAATTAAATAAAATTCAGTGGCCAGTTATACAGTGGAATTGGTCTTCCATGTCTGAATGAATAGGACACTGTAGTATCCAAACAGAAACTTAATCATGATCATGTAAGTGACTGAGAGAACAAGGCAGATGTGGCATTTGCAGATGAAATTTGGGCATGCAAGCATTTAGTATCTCCAGCATAATGACAGCCTATAAAGAGTTATGAAGGTCCTGTAGAGCATTAATTTATTGTTTCAACAAAATGGCCACTGTTGATGAATTCTTGAATAAGATGTGGTTGTAAAATGCACTTTTTATAGTGACTGATAATGCTTGCTCTGCTTTAAAAGAAGAATGAAACCAATAGAGCTGCTGTGGTAATCTACAATTAAGCATTAGAGAATATATAAACCATCACATCTTTGATCGTTCGGTGTGGGGCAGTGCCTCCTTAGAGGAGACATCCTTCTTCTCCATGCACAGATGGCAACTTGACGGCCAAAGGCTGTCTGGAATGATGACCCAGATGTTTTGCTAGTATGCAGATATGATTGTAAATCATCCTCTCCTACTCCACAAATAGCGAAGTCCAGGGCACGCTGAGCTCTCCTGCATAGAAGTGTATTGCACAACAGGAACTCCATTTGAGCAGGAATGCCTCTCAAGGAACTCCTTGAGGCTGAGGGATTCCTTGCTGCAACAGATTCTTGGTAAGTGATTAATAGCATGCTAAACTTTGAAATCTTAGCTAAGTGATATAAAGGATTGATTGCATATATAATCCCTTAGACATAAACCACTCACCAAGCCTGGGTGGTCCATCTGCACCTACACTCCTCCCTAAGAAGGAGCTTAGAACTCAAGGGGGTCCTTTCTGAACCTAATGACTCAACAGGACAGTTTTGTCTGATCCTGTCCTCTATGCAGTAAATAATCAAGCTTGCTGCTGAATCTTGTTAAATCACTGTCACATTTACCACTGAACTTTGTTAACTCTTTGTTTTATGTCAATGCATTCAGAATTCTTGATAATTAAAACTCTCTACTTATACAAAAATAGTACAACTGAATAGATAATACACTTCAATCCATTGCATTAATTGAGAACACTTTTCTGAATCATCGTTTAACTTTTCCACTTAAGCTGTTAAATATGATGTAGAGGACAAACACATCCATGGGCAAAAATCAGTACAGTGTGCTTGATATCTGCCTTACCAAGAAACCAAGAATACTCAGTAGTAGCTTTGCTAATACCTAATTTACCCTATTAGATTGCTGAGTGTTGCTCAGGAGATGAACATTCATCCTGGATTGCCATGATAACAATTTTTTTCTTTCCAATTCTGTAAAATCTGTTCATTTCTATTCACTGTTTGAATTAGGATTTCTTTGTGAAGAAAATACACATTAGGAACTGTATCATGGAATGAAAGTTCACAAGATGGAAAATAGTACAAGAACCAAAGTGTACTTATCCCACAGCATTGTTTTGCTCAGTTTTTTTTTAATTGTTTTTTAAAAAAATTATTACTTGTTTTTGGTGGTAGGCAGCTTTTTATTCCTTTTTGTCAAAATGTTCAGTGTTTTCATACTATTGGTCATCTTTAACAAGCTACCAAAAGACCATTACATTTGCTATTTGCTATTACATTACACTATTGAAAGCTCAGAGAAGAAAACACTTGGTGTAATATTTGTAATGTGAATTCTGGTACAAAAGCAGAGAACAAAGTGGCAGCAGGAACATCCTGAGGGATAAGAAGGTCTCATGTCTTCTTAAATGTGAATAACAGCTATTCAATACACTTGTTACTGGGAACCAGTGCAACATCTTCACATCATGCGTAGAACATGAAAATATGTAGATCTGAATTAAAATCGTATGAGAGGCAACTTGAAGTGCAGTGCTTGCAGGCATGCTATTACAAGGATAAAAGAGGAGGGCAGCTAGCAGGAGATGTGATATTTCACACTCATGATTCTAAATTACCAAGACAGTTTTCCTGTTAGAAAATCCTTACATATGTGGATTTATGTCTGCTGTGTTTCCATAGTACATTAATATTCATACTATATCCTTTTATTGAAATGCTTTTCAAATTGCTAATAAGGACACTTCAGCAGGCAACACCTTCACCTATAGAACTACATAAGGTACAAATCTTATATTAGCACAACAAAGATGACTCAGTCCTCTTCAGAGCACACCTTGCATTGTTACACACAGCAAATATTTCCTTACAGCCAGATATCCTCTAGTCCTCAGTTTGAAGTGATTTATTTTACAACAAACCAATGTTTTTTGCATTTTGGCCCTTAGGCTCTCAGCAGACTCTTGTAGAATGAGGAAAAACAAATGTCTGGGTTATACAAAGTTAATAAAACCAGATGCTGTTAAGAGCTCACTGTATCAGTATTCCATGCACCAATGTAAACCCTGGTTTATGTTGTTTCAAGACGAAGGAAAAGGAAGGAGCTAGTGTTAGGGTGAAATGGAAAAAAACTGCATAACTGGGCATAAAATTTAGAAGGTTTATTTATGAAAAACATGATACATTAATTCTTTGTATTAAAAATACTTCATGTAGAGATGTCGCTATTCCAAGAAGCATTGTAAAGAAACCCATCAATCCTTCACAGGCCTGGTGTTCTGATGGTTGTCACATACATGAGGACATCACTTGCATGATTTGTCAAAGTGAAACTGGCTCATTAATGATCAGAAATCAAGGTCAAAGTGAAAAACCAGAGTTATGCCTTAATATTATTATGCAGGTAATTGGACATTCCCTCTTAACATGGTTAGTTCAGGCAATGAGCAGTATGATTTTATGTTGTTGAATATATAGCAGGAAACATGACATGAATTTGGTAGAGTTTTCAGTTTGGTAGAATTTTTACTCAGAGGCAGGAAAAGAACAAGGAAAGCAGCCTCTGTCTTTGCCCTGCTAAACCGCTAGGTCATTCTTTGCCATGTGCAAGCTTTCTGCCTTCTCTCTTACCTCCTTCTTCTTCTGAATACGTACAAACTCACACTTTAAAGACCTAGCAGCACAGCAAACAGCAGGCTACGCGAGCAATCCAGTAAAGCTGGAATAAGTGGCTGGCTTCTAGGTTGAGGGTTTTCGGTTAAAAACCACCTTTTTTCTGGTCTTGGGGATATGTGTTTCTAGCATTGTTTCACCATGCTTAGTTTTATCCAAAGTCCAGTGATGACTTCAACATGAACAAATGAAGCATTTTTTATTTCATCTTGAAGTAAATCCTCAATGCAAAAGTAATTACAATGGAAACGAGACTTTATTGTTCTAAAAGCAGAAACTGAAAAGTAATGAAAACTATGATGTTGCAAAGTTGTTGTAGATTCACTAAGTATCAGAAAGACTTTTCTCTCTTTTTATCTGTTTTCTCTGTGACTAACATGCTTGTCCAGTGTAATTGTTAGACTTCAAGACCTTTTTCTGCCTGAAGGGATTAAAAACTGTGTTTTTTAGCCTAACTACCAGGGTATGGTCAGCTCTGAGAGCACTAACTTAGTCCTTTGCATTTTGAGATATTCTACATCTACTTCGGGAAAGTACACTTGCTTACCAAGATAGCTATTTTCAACTTAGTGAAACAAGAAAAAAATGGAAATCAAGAGCACTGAAAATCTTTGCCTGTGGGGTAACTGCCTTCACTCTCATGTGTTTTGTAGGTGGCTTGTGTTAGTGTTACCATATTTCTACTGGAGGGTTTCCCCTTTATTTCCTCTCCTCCAGACTGAGCTGAGCTCCTGCTACTCTTGTGAGTGCACCAGCAATTGGTGACAGCCGGAGAAGGGTATACACACATAATTTTATAAAACATCCAGATTTGTTGGCAGTCTAATAAGTAAACTGATCTTGCTCACCATATCTCTTATATATTTATTAATGCTTATATTGGGAGGCTTGGGAATACCTGAAAGGAAAAGTCACTTTCGGTCAGCAGATCTTACTGGGGTGTGAAGTGGCAGTATACCACATACTGTGAGTGTGGCAATAGCTCACACCATGTTTGTTATTTTCACACCATGAAGTTTGTTATTTTTTAACAGAAGAATGGTACTGTTGCTGTCTCTCATTTCATGGATCCAGCCTACAAAATCTGACTCAAATTTATTACTATCTTTGGGAAAGCTAATGTCATATTGTTATGTAAATCTGAATTTTATTACAAAAATTATAATTAAGTACTCATTGTAACTTTTCCTACCTGAATTCCCTATTTGTATATTTTGCCTTAATAATGTGCACACCATGATTCATTCTTTCTTTTCTTTTGCTTGTCATGCCCTCCATGTTAAATGTGGTTTTATACATTTGTTTTTAAACCAAGAATTTGACAAAGAATTTTTGTGACATGTAGTTGTAGATGTTTCTTGCTCACATAGAAAAGGTTCGTAAATACAATAATAATTTTTGACAACTGAAGGGACGGAATCAGAAAGGTTTACTCTTGTATTTAAATTCTGTGCTTCTGAACTCATAAGGCTGCTTCTTCAGCACAAACTCTTCCTCAGCTTCAATATCTTATAAAAAATCTAAACATACTGGTTGCAAATAGACTGAATACTGATGTCTTTGTAAGAAAAAATTACAGGTTTGGTAAGCAAAGAACTCAGACATGTTTGGTCATAATAAACTACTCTTGTATGGTTTTTGGTTGTATTAGCCATATGGAATCACAGCAGCTGTAGTTACAGAGTTGTTAATGTGCTTAAGGTGTCAAGGAATCTAAAAATTTTGCTAGAGAAACCTGCAGCTCCCTGTAAACCAGTATTTCTACTGGTGGTAACTGATACAGTAGCAGCAATTGTAACTCGCCTTTCCCACTGACACTGATGCTCTGCTCTCCTGAGGCATTCACTGTGAAGAAATTGCTCTGCAATGGCAAACTGAGCTCCTTTTTTTGTATTAACTTCTCCGAATTAATTGCCTACTGTGCTGCTTCTCTTTAGTGCACATCTTTTTTCCAGTCAGACATTACTCTTCAAATATCAGCCTGCCCCTTGGTTTTTGTTGGTAGCAGCCTCATTATTCACTCAGTATCAATCATCTCTGTAACTTTGAGGTGTTTTTTGTCTTTTAAATTCTGTGCTCCATAGCACTGGACTCATGAGATCAGCAGCCTTTACTAGACCCTGGTGATTAGTCCACTTACGCAGAGCAATGAGCAAAGGTTTCATACTATTGCCCCTGCCTGGGACTTCAGGGTGCTTGGTGGGTGGAAGACTTTTGTGGAAGGAGACCCTTTATTTCTGCATGTGCATTGTTACCGATCCAGTTTTACAAAAAATCATTCTGCAGATAACAAGAAACAACTTAACACCCAAATACTTTCTTTGGAAGGGAGGAAGGAATGTATTTTGATGTAGTAAGCAGTTGTGAATGTGTATTAAAATGGTAAGGCAAGGCAGCAATAATTGAGTCTGATGTAGTTCCATCTTCAATTTTATTTTCAGGGTATAAAAACTTGCTGTTAGAAGCCTGAATAGGTGAAGTCTCAGTAAGAAAAAAAAAAAGATGAATAAGGCAAGATAAAAATTGCAACAATGAGTGAATGTACCTGCATATAGCTGAGAATTAAAAGAATTTTTAAACTAGTGCCAGAAGGTGAGAGAATTTTGAGCAGCCTTATTTCCTTTTAATTATTTATCAGAAAAAGAGAATAAATACATAACAAGCAGATAAAACTTTAGAAAACCTCTCACGTTTTGATCTTCAGGTCATACACTATGACCCAGAAAAACATGAGAAGAAATAGTTTAATCTGCTTGAGTGAGCACCATAATACAGAGGTATCTGCTTAATGTTTTGATCATGATAAGGTGATGCTTGTTTAGACACTTACCCTTATGGAAAGACTTGATGGTCTTCAGTCTTTACAGTGGACCTGTTTGGAGGAGCCTGAGGCTGGTACTACCACTCCTTCCACACTGCAGCTTGGACTGTTTTCTTTAATTTCTAGATATGTCAATTGAGCACAAGTAGCCAAAAAAAAAAAAAAAAGGAAAAAGTCTGTATGTCCTCTTTCTGCTCTGTCTCTTAAGACATAGAGGCGTTATTTAAATTAACCTCGAATAATTTATTCTCTGATGAAGCCTGTATCAAGATAGGTGAATAGCAGATGTATTGTGGAAATTTGGTCTAATCTGGATGTTTAATTTTGTTTTATTTTGACAATCCCACTGTGAACTGCTGCCTCAGGACAACAGTTTTTAAGCTAAGCCGTTCAAACTTAGATTTATTTTCAAACGTGAAATGAGACTCACGGCACAACGTGGATTCTAAGCAATGGAGATACATGTTGTCCTGTGCCCCCTCCCGTCCCCCGCCCCACTCTCGGTGCTGAACTGAAGGCTGAGAGATGCCATTTCTGCACAGCTCTCCGAAGGGAAGGGCGGAATCCGAGAGACCGCTCCGGTTTTTAATGCGGAGAGAAATAAACATGCAAATAAGCCCCCTGCCTCTCCTCGCCCGGGGATTCCACGCACGATTCCTACACTTGCAACAAACTGATGTCAAGGCTGTTTCAGGGGAAAGGCAGAAGGCAGGGCAGAGCAGCGGCGGGGCGGGGGCGCTCCGCGGGCACGGCAGCTCCGCACGGCTGGCTCCCGCGGGGGCGGCGCGGCCGGAGCGGGGCCGGGGGCGCGCCTCTGCCCGCGCTGCCCGCGCGCCTGGGCGGGGCCCGCGCGGGGTGACGTCATGGGGCGTGAGGGGGGCGTGGCGGCGGCGGGGCCGCGCCGGGCGGGCGCGGGATGGGGCGGGGGCGCGGCCGGACCCGCCGCCCCGGCACCCGGCTGCCCGAGCTCCCCGAGCTCCCCGAGCTGCCCGGGCTCCGGAGGCTCCCCGGACCGACCGCCGCTGGTGAGTGCCCGGGGGGCGGCGGCGCGGTGGTGGCTCCGCACCTGCGGGGTCCCGGCGGGTGCGAGTTCTGCCTTCTTAAATTTTTTTTTGGGGTGGGGAGGAGTGCGGGTTGGCTCCGGTTGTTCGGTTGGTTGGCGTTTTTTGCGGTGGTGGTGTTTTGGGGGTTTTCGCGGGGAGAAGCGCATCAGGGCACCGCGCGGGCTGGCGCTGCTGCCGCCGTCCCCTCGCTCGGTACCGAGTGCGGGCACAGGGCGAAGGTTCCCGTCAGCTCCGCCGGGCCGGCGCTTGCACAGCAGCGGCCCCGGCTAGCCCGGTCCCTCGGGGGCGATTTCACACCTTCCTTCGCTTAGCACCACCGTAAATGCCGCTTTAATGAGCGGGGCTTTCTGGCTAAGTGTGGCACGTCGCGACAAGAGGGAGCCCAGGTTAGAAGACCCTGGCGTGGGAACGCAGGTGAACTTGGACTTTCTTTGTAATCAGGTTTTAAGTAATTTCTTTTTTAGTTGATGTGAGAAGGTGAATGGTGTGTGAGAAGGTGAATAGAAATACCAGCCTTTACAAAACGAGACACTGAAAGCTGCGGAAATGTGAAGGAAGTTGTTCAGGTTCCTACTGCTGTCAGAATATCTTGCTGAGACTATCTGGCCAAGATTCCTCTTAATCTGGCAATTATCACTTTTCCTCTATCCCATACGTTTTGTCCAGATCTCTTGGGAGCACAAGCATCAAATGCCTTCTCTCACTTCTTCCCCATCTTCTTTCTTGTATTTGCAAGTTTTGGCCAGGAACGAATTGAAAAGAAGGAAACGCAACCTTATACTATAATGCAATTTAAATTGTCTTCATTGTCTAGCAGAAAGGTAATGAACTGCCTTGTATTTCTCCTTCTCTGTTCGAAATGCTGTGAAGTTCATTTATCTTAGTGTGTATGGAGATGTGTAAGTCTGATAGTTACTGTTGTGTGTTTTCTTAAATCCCTCTGACAGTGCATGGATTGAACTAAGTAGACAAACTGATGTACTACCTGAGAGAATGAGCTTATCTTGCAGAGCATTTCCTTTTTAATACTGAACAGCTAATATGTACTCCACCACAATACTTCATTAAAAAGTTGTGAGCTAATTAGCTGTTTCTCACAGCTAGAGTTCCCGATTTTAATTAGAGTTCCTGTCTCCAAGTTTAAAGTGATTAAAGCAATGCCAAAGCCACCCTAGTTATTTTCAATGTTTGTTTAAAAAAAAAAAAAAAAAAGAGTAAAAAAAGGAGTAATTTTAAGCTCTTTGTATTTCATGTTGAAAAACAAACACTTCTGTTTGGGGTTCTGTCCCTGATGCTGTTGGGTGTGGGGGTGAGAAGATGCATGCTTTGTTTATCTTGTGTTAGATGGTGGAGGGAAACTGACTAATGGCAATGAAACTCACATGTTCGTTGTTCAAGGGTTATTGGTTTTAATGGGAAAACTACAATATGAGAAGGAAAACTAGAATGCGTTAGCTAACAAAGATGTGGATAAAGTGGATCACCTGTGAGCACCCAGGTGAATTTTGCAGTGTTCAAACCATCTACACGGGTGTGATTGGAGACACAGTGATGGTGATTCCTAGTAACGGTAAAAACTCTGCTACTGTCTAATGTTATTGACCAAAAGTCTCATCCAAACTTACATAAAGCTGTCATGGTGGTTAAATACTGCCCTCCATTATGTCCTCTATTAATCTCATGTGTATACTTCAGACTTCATTCTGCTGAAGAACAGTTGCTTGCATTAGACTTAAAAAAAAAGGCAATATCTGGCTCATTCATGGGCACCCTGCTATATTTTTAACAACATTTTAAACCCTATTAGGAGTTTGAGAGATTTGCAAGTTGATAATTCCTGAGGGAGTTGTTATGCTGATAAGACTTACAGTGTCTTTATTCTGAATACTTTACAGTGCTCTTGACACTCTTTATGGGAAGAGTTTAATGTTTGTTGCGCAGTAGTAAGCACTTGTGACAAGATTTAGTAATGGGTTCTTTAAACTACAAAAAATGAAGTTCTGGAAAATGCACAGCTAAATGAATGATATGCTTTTAAGGTGCATGAATGGGGCAAACTAGCAGTGCTCAAAACTCTCCTGTAGACTGGCAGCTGATCTCGACCTTAACTCTATGAACTTGTTTCTTTTCAATGTTTGACCCAGTCAGCACTGTGATAATACTCATGCTATGACAGAAAGTTCTCATGTATTTTCTGACATGTAAAGGATATTACTGTTATAATTATTTCATAGGGACTGAATTCTGTGCAAAAAAACTTCTTTGCAAAACTTTTGATATTAATTGGACATTACTAGATATTTACATTCAAGCTGCTCGAATTCCCTGCTATGGGGTATGCTGCCAATTAAACCTGTATAGTTAAATCTCTAAGTAATTGTGACTGATTTTTCCATACTCTGATTTTCCATGTTTGTTAACTGCAGCACACATCAACTAATATATCAGCATGGATAATGAGATAAACCATCATCTGTGTTTTTATATTTGATGTGGGATGTTGATACGTGGCTGCTGCAATTTTTAATATTCTCAGAATAACTGTCTGACTTAGACAACTGGCTTTTCTCTTTTGGGGGAAGCAAGTTCATGAACTAGGAATACCTATGTGCAAAAATTAAAGCATTTAATAGATATTTAGAAGACTTCATTGGCTAGACAGTCATGGGAAACCTCACATATGATCTAAGAGCAAAATGCGCCAAATATGTACTGCTGTGCTTGCAGTGTAAAGAACATGGAATCATAGAATTATTTGGGTTGGAAGGGATCTCATGGATCATCTAGTTTCAAACCCTCTGCCATGATCCAGGACATCATGGGAATTGGGAGTTTCTGGTCTGTGGAGTCTTACTGGAATGGTCCAGCTAGGAGTTGATACATCTGCTGGTAGTCTTTTCCCAAACTGTATGCATCTGCTTGTAATTTTGGTATTCTCCTTTTTCAGTTCTCTTTGGTTGCTGCTGCCAGATGCCTGTTTGCTGTTTTTGCTGCCTGTTTGCATTGCTGCCTTACCCCTTCTAGTTCTTCAATTTTGATTTTGTTTAGGTTTCTTTTTTTTTTTTTTTTTTTTTGGTATGTATGTAATACATTTTTAATCCAGTTGATGTGTTAATTGTGTCCCTGCCCATGGCATGGGGTTGGAACTAGATGATCCACGTCCCTTCCAACCTCACTATGATTCTATGTAGCCTACAAGACAATGAAATTATATGGCTTGACTGGAAAAAAATTGGGATCTTTAAAGAGAAACATCTTGTTATGTGAAATTAAATCCAGAATAGTCTCATCATCTTAATAGCGGTGCAAATTCAAATAATGACTTAATAGAGGAACTTAAACCTTTAATGTGATGAGAATAACCCTGTTAATTATCAGGGTTAATGAGGTGCATTCCTTTAAAGTGAACAGAGTGATCACAGGCCAGAAAAGAGGGTCTCTCTTCCGCTGGCTAGTATTTTTCCAATTCATTGGTAATTGAAAAAGGGATTTTGTTCCAGGCAGCTGTGTAATAATACAGCAATTTATATCAGATTCTTCAGGAAAGTGGAATAAACACCTATTTAAAAGGTAGACTTAATGATACAGTTAAAGCAATAAGGAATGGTGAGCCAACTTTACCTTGTTTTCTGTGCCATGTTGAAGGTTCAGTACCTTTTTTTTTTTTTCCCCAATTCATTGGCAACCAGGCATACACTGAAACTTAAATCTCATTAATCTGAGTTTCATGATTTGGAAGTAGTAGGGAGTCTGATAATATTGCATTAGTCAGTGTAATTTCACTGCTCCTTTGGGTATTTCCATACTGCTTATAACTTTTATTCTATGGAATGATTTTTGGAATGCAGAGGCGTTAAAGGTGCTTTGGGTGATTGTACTGCCACAGTGCTGTCCTGTATGTTTTAGGACAGTTGTACAAGATAAGTCTTGTACTGTATTGTGAGAGACATTGGCAGTGCTGAGCTGTGGATGGGTGTAAAGTTAATTTCAGACTAGGTGACTATTGAAAAACAAAGTTTCTAATTTTACTGTGAAGATGATACTATATTTATGGCTGTTTTATAATCTTATAAAATGAATATTTTTTCATGAGGAGTGTGGCTTTCAAGGTGTTGAAAGTATTTCTAGTACCTCAGGTGTAGGAAAAGTTTTAATGTTCCTGCCTGGATTTTGTCCCATTAACTTTGCTTGTCCATTACCAGATTTCTTCACAAGAATGTCTTCCAGAATTGATCCATCTATACCTGTCCCTATGGCATGTGAGCATGCCTGCTTTGGGACAGTGGTGGGAAGTGCAGCACAGTAGGAAACCTCAGCTTGTTAGCTGCTACCCTCTACTGGCTTGGCTGAACTCTTTAATGCTTTGGCATGCTATCTTAGTCACAGCTGAGTGCAGTTTTGCAAAGGCAAACTACATGATATCAAGTTGACTTTGTTCATTGATAGCAGTGTGGTTGTGCTGTGTAGGCAAAGAATGGTAGTTCAAAACCTCAGACTTCAGTAGAATAAAATGTATAAATCTGGAAGGTCAAGAAGGGCATGATATACTGGGAATGTTTCTACAGTTGCTCGCCTGCAAATGAAATTTAAGTTTGGTCTATTTGTACCTCCATATTGACTTTCAGGTAGACAAAACTAAATGTCAAACATTATTTTTGCAAAAATGTTATGTTCAGTTTGTATTAAAATACTGGGCAATGTGGGCTACAAAGTACTTTAGAATACTGAAAAAATTAATTACTTCTAATCTGTTCAGCAGGTGAGTTTCACAATCTGAAAACCAGAGGCTTGTTTCATTTGCGATTTGGAACAACATTCTTCCTTGACTGTTTATCTTCATTGCAAAATTAAGTTCTTTAAGTAAGGTAGTGGTCACTGACTGATTTCCTGTAAGGCTTCTATTTTTCTTAAAGGAACAGTTTCTCTATTTTTTTTTTTTACATCTTTAGAAGTATTATAATTAACTGCATTTTATTTTTTACTTCATGTTGTGTTACACAGCTGTAGAGGGGGCACGCTGCAGAAGGGAAATGGCACCAAGGTTCTGCAGGAACTTGTGGAAATGTAATCCTTGTGGCATTGTGTGCCAGGTCTGCCAGTGAGGAAATGCAGGGGGCAGCTTCTGTGCATGTCAAAGTTGTTTCGGTTATGCTAGGTCATTGAGTGAAAATGTCTTTGAGGTCAGTAGTTTACTAATTCTAGTTTTCCAGTTTCTGCCTGTTAGCTCTCTAAAGCAGAGAAGACATTCCAAACAAAAGCACAGTGAGGGAAAGCCAGGCCATCTTTGGAGTCATGGGAGCAGCTTTCTTGACCTCCATGGAGTGTAGCTTACATTGTGATGGCTTGATGACTGCAGGTCTCATAGGAGATAGGTTTCTATCTCCCTTCCCCAAGGTCATCTTCTCTGAAGCCTTTTCCAGAAGGAAGAAAAGGTACCAATGATGTTAAGGAACAAAGGGACTTCTTTAGCGTGAAGGAAAAGTTCAAAGCAGAAGCCAATTATTAATACATTTCCTCAGAAGTGAAACTGATGTAACATGAGCCAAGTTAAATACATACATGACCTAAGGGACAAAATTTTGGCATGAGATAAAATAGTAATAAAGTAGAGACTATCATAAGATTTCCAGCCAGTGGGGAAGGGAACTTTTGGAGCTATCTTCTGCCGGGAAAAGAGGTGTGCATGTGTTAAATGTTGTCTAAAACTTTCTTATTATAGGAAGCAGAGGGAGGGTCAGGCATTGATCTTCTCTCTTTGGGGACCAGTGACAGGACCTGAAGGAATGGCATACAGCTGTGTCAGGGGAGCTTTAGGTTGGATATTAGGAGAAGATTTTTTCACCCAGAGGGTGGTTGGACACTGGAATAGGCTTCCCAGGAACGCAGTCACAGCACCAAGCCTGCCAGTGTTCGGACAACGCTCTCAGACACATTGTGTGACTCTTGGGGTGTCCTATGCAGGGGCAGAAATTGGACTTGATGATCCCTGTGGGTCCCCTCCAACTCAGGATATTCTATGATTCTACATGGGCAAAGTTTTGTTCAGTGTAAGACTTAATAAGTGACAGGAAACGAGACTGGAAGAGTAACATGGAGTGCACCTTTAATCGTGGCATATTGCTGGAAACCATCAGTTGGTACCCTTTTCTGTAGCAGAAGGACATGGGGTGAACTCCAGATCTCTGATTTTCAGGGTTGGCTGAAAAGGAAAAACCCTTGCTCAGAAGTAGGCTGCAGAGTGAAAGTCCTGCATGCTAGTGCAAAGCAATGTGCAACAGGACAAAATCTTCCCTGGTCTTGGGTCATCACAGGAAAGCGATGATTATGGCTCCCAAGGGAAGACCTTGTACTTCAGCATTTTTAACATGTGAAACTGTCATCAGGCTGCGTGACCAGTCCTTGCCGTTTAATCTATGAGTGCAGGCATATTGCCCTCCCGGCTGGTGCTGGATAATGTGCTACTTTACCTCATTGCTGCTTTAGGCTCAGAGGGTCTGTGCTGCTTCTTTGGAGAGAAACCTAAAGCATGGCTTCTCAGAGCTAACTTCAAAAGATGTCTACTATGGCCTCACAGTGGTGTGATCTATTTAAGCTCGGTCTGCCAGCTGCAGCCAAACACAGGTCAGCTAATATGACTGAGTTGTTTCTCTGGTCAGTACTAATAATTTCAGTGCCATGTAGAAAATTTCTCTATGTAATGACAGTATCGAATTGTCCTTGTCTCTGCTAGCTCTCTGTGTGGGTAAATGGCCATTAAAGAGCTGACTGATGGATATGAGTTTTTGTGGAGACAGGTGCTTTTCCATAAAGTTGATAAACAAAACTCTACAGGATTGAAAATATTTACTGTGAATGGTCCTTGTTTGTATAGTACCTCCTTAAAAATCAAACAGTAACATCAGTGCCTTAGGTTAGTGGAAGTTGGTAAGGTGGGTGGCTTAAGGTAGAGCAAAGCCTGAGAAATTAAATCCTATCAAGTTCTGTTCTTCTGCAACCACACACAGGGGAAGAGGAGACAGGATATAGATAACCCCTGAGAGTTTTCTTGGTAAGTTTGTTATGTGAACAGTCCCTTGCTCTTTGTGAAGGACTTTTTTCTGGTTTTTTGTGTCTTTTGAGCAGCATTCATAGTAATAGTCTGCTGATTCTATTCTGTCCTCTGTGAAAAAACCTTAGTGCAAGCCCTGTTCGGTCAGTAACTGTTTGAAAATAGCCATGTTTTATTTAACTATGAGCAAGAGGACTTCAAATGCATGTGTTTGCTTTGAAAGAGAGTGGAAGGCAATGTTACAAAGAAGGAATTTTGGCAAGCGGAAAGAATGCTGAAGAGAAGTGACAGAATGTGTAAGGGGCAGTTTTTATCCCTACTGAAAGGGTGGTTGAGGAATTTAAAGAGGAAAGGATTAAAAAGAGTTTTGTGAAGGGGAAGACAAAGGTAAGATTTTTGGAAACAGAGAAAGGTCTAACGAAGCTAAAGGAAAACAAACTGCTAAAATCTGTGATGGTATAGGGTAGAAATGAAAAGGAGGAGAGAAAATATTTATAATAAGAGAAGATTGATAGAAGTGGGTGAAATGACCAGAGTGGAACAATAGTGGAAAAAGGAACAGAATCAAGATATGGAATGAAGGATGATGATCACTGTGTGGAACAGGAAAAAAAATAAATCTTGTTTTAAACATGTGCTGTGTTTAAATTTTCAAAACCCTTTTCTTCCCTTGTGCTAGGGGAGAATATCAGGTCAGTTCTGAAGCTTGAGAGGGGTGAGACTGCCACAGGTCTATGCCCCAGATCCAGCCGGGCGGAACACATCCTCCCAGCACACTCACACAGGTGAATGTGCTCCCACACCTGCTCCTGCAGGTGCTGCCCTGCAGACAGATGTTCCCATGGCCCAGCTCAGGCTGACACTTTCCGTCGCTCGCCCCAATCTCTCTGGTGGCTGGCAGTCCGAAGTTGCTGCAGTCAGACCCCTGTGCACACATGCAGAATGAGCAGAGCCACTCACCCAGGAAAGAGCTGGAAAGGATTTAATAAGCAGATAGAACAGACTGCTGATAAGGGCAGTGCACAGTCAGGCAGGTGAACCAACCACCAAAATATTTACATGCAACTGGCCCTTTTTATCCACTTACTCCTCTGTTACTCATGTTTGTTCAGAACTTAGACTACTCCTAAAGACTGTAACCATTATAACTGCTTCTTTTTAAACTACGATTAAACATATGTGTTTTCTGAAAAGCTGTCATTAAGATACACTTGAATTAATGAAACAATGATTGTGTTCATCATTGTAGCTGGATTTTTCAGTGCCTTAGGACTGAAGACAGGATCCTGCATAGAGAAACTGTCAAGCTGAGTTAGACTCTGCAAAGGGTATTGGGGACCCGAGCACAAAGTTCATCAGAGATGTTTCTAAGAATGGGAATGGAAAACAACAAAAGTCCAGGTTTGTCTGAAAACTTCATTGAGTGCCATGTTTTAGACCAGGTGATTCCAGCTACCTAGAGGAAAAGGAATAGAAGTCTGGAAATGGCAATTCAGGTAGAATTTGAATGCAGATTGGCTGTGAAGTGAGGTGGCTAGCTAATTAAGCATTAGCAGGGCAGTGTACTTTTTTTTAAAGGGGCAAAAACTAATCCAAGGAACTGCAGGATTATGGTTTTGACGTCAGTGTTAATCAAGTTCTTAAACTGCTTTTGTAGGAAGGGATATTTCTGTGCATAATGGTAAAAGAAAATTAGAGAAAGGTATTAGGAATTTATTAAGGAGAGTGGTACTATAAGGAAGTGTGACAGATCAAACGCCTCTTTGCCTCAGCTGTGCTTATATAGCTGTTTCTGGAGGTTAACTCTAAATAAGGTAAATTTGTTTTTAAGAAACAAAATGTACTGTCAACTTTTTTGATTTGTATCATGTAATTATTTGGAAGCTTGACATCTTTGGCAAGATGAATTTTATAGAGTAAGTATAATCACAAGGGAAGAATTACCTGGAATAAGACAGTGCTGATAGGAGAGCAAATAACAATGTTGGCTGTGTATAAATTTACTTTAGAAATTAGAGTAGGGTTTCTAATCAATAGAATAGCCTCCCAATTGAAGGCATTTTATATCAAGCCATATCTTACTGCATTAAATAGAGTCTAAGAGATATATGAAGAAGGTTCCATAAAGATCATGAGGTCCCTGTCAGAGTAAGGAACTAAATTCGTGGAGCAAGGGAACTATTTTCTGTAATGTTTTCCTAAAATAAAGTTCAGAAACAGTGACTGCAACAATATCATAAAAGTATGTTTGACAGCAGATGTGTCTCTCTGTCCATGGTGGTATGGAGAAACGTTTTTCAAACAGAAGCAACCAGTTTCAGCAACTACAACAAAGTGAAAACAATTTGGAGATAACAGTATTTTTCCGAGAGAGGTGATTTCAACATGTAGAAATTTTAAATTGCTAAAAGAGCTAGAAAGGAGTTTTCTTGGGTAAAAGTTCTGAAATAGGTAGTTGAAATGATAGTTGAAGAATGTCATGTGATAAATTATGAATACCCTTCTTTTCCCCTAATCATCTATTTAAAGTCAGCTCTTCTTGATGTATGGCATTGGTCATTGTTACTTATGCCTTTTGCTGGGCTTTAAACTCCTTCCATGATGTCTGCCAGTCTTTTGAGTAGAAATTTTTGAAGGTTTCAGCAAGGTTAGAGAGCTGAGTTGGCGGGCAGAAGATAACTGTCAAATGCTTTTGGAAACTCACAGACACTGATGTTTAAGGATGGGGGCCTTGAAATAAAATAAATTGATTCTTGTCCAAGGAATGAGTTTCTCCCCTTCCTTAGAAGATTTATTTGCTTGTGGAAAATAGTAGAGCTCGAAAACACCTGTTTTTATGCTAGAAAGACTTAGACTTTATTGGCTAAAGCCTCTGTAACATTTAATGGCTGGGCCTAGAGGATTACTCTGAAATCACAAATGTGAGTCACTCGGGCTGTGGGAGATGAGGGTGTGAGCCGCCGAACTGTCACTGCCTGCTGCCCAGGAGCTCTGGAAGAGAAAGCTGCTTAAAAGTCCTGAGGAAGCAAAACAAGGAGGAGAAAATGATAGGGAAGGGAACAAACCCAAAGAGATGAATGCTTGAAACCTGAGAAGTCAGACTGTACAATGGGGAGGTGATATTCAGAGTCTAGGCTAGAATATTGACCTGAAAAATAAAGTAAGAATTGATCTGGTAGGACATGATTCAGATGAGGATACTAATGAGAGAGGATGACAAGCAGCTAATTAACAAGAACAATACTGCTTGTGTGATTTGAGATGTGAAGAAAGACCGGCAGGTGTGCCCAACTGAAGTCAGGCTGAGGTGCTAGTGTGACACCAGTGTAGACAAAATGTCCCATTGATTTCAGTTTTTGATCACAGGGACAATAACACTCAGCACCGCTACCTACTTTGGCTATTCTGCAGACCCCAGTTACTCTGCAGGTTTCTTTGGTGTGTGTATGTATTACAGCTACATATAGTACCTTTTTCCATACTTTCTGTCCTCTTTCTACAGAACCATTGCTCAAAATTCTGTTGTGCTGGGGATAAATCAGAGCTGTATGACATTTTTATCTGTAGAGCTCAAACCTCATTTTATAGTGCATGCTGAATACACAATAGGGGAGAGTGTTTTTTTGTAGTTAGGCAGCTAAATGTTACCCTGGAGATATGGCTTATATGGCTTATGGCTTCTTTACCCACATAGGTCCTGTTTGATGCTGGACCTATTTTTTTTTTAAGGTTCCTTTTTTTTTTTTTTTTTTTTTTAAATTTGCAGATGTGTATTTTCATTGTGTCACCTCTCCTTTTCTGGGCTCCCAATCTGAAAATCAGGATCTAATGTGTAGGCGAATTAGGTGGTTGCTTCTGAAGCCAAAGGAATTTTAGTGCTTGCTTGCTGTAGAGACTGTACCAGCTCTACCTGCTAGTATCTGGAGATATTTCTGAGCCAGGTATCCTGTCTATATTTAACAATGTTCAGTACTATTCAGGAAATGGTGTTATATTATAATGAGTACTTTTTGGTTTAGCGGGTTCTTAAAAGAGAATTCTGCTCTCACTTGTAATAATTTAACCCCAGACCTAGCTCCCTATTTAAATATTACTGGGGAGTAGTGCAAAGCTTTCTCCAGTTCCCTTTCTGCTTTACTCTGTAGTGTTGTGGTCTCCATAGGACTGCAGTTGTACGAGTTTTGGTTTTCTTCCCTTGGAACAGTCATTGCAGAGCTGGAAGGTTGTCCATGTTTTAATGCTGCATTGGCTGTGCTGTTCCATAATGGTGCTTCATGTGTTACAGTGGCTGTAATTCCTTGTGCAAGCATCACAGTTCTTGCTGCATTACTTTAAATGCACAGAGAAAATGCAGATGCTTTACTGGAAATTGAAAAAATAATGTGTTGGGTTTTTTTCTCCAGATATTACTTTTCCATTTCACCTTTAGTTAAATAAGAATTGAAGCCTATTTTGGATCTCTAAATTACAACTTTATGCCTCACCATCTCTACAATAATACTGTTGAAGTGTAGAAAACTTTGTTATTGCAAGGCCAGTGAATTAAACTCATCTGTCCTGATGAACTAGTAAAAATTGTGACACACAGTGTTGATTTTTAGGCTAATAATAGGATAGTTTCTTTATTCCATGAAGAAACAAATGAAATAATAGACATCTGAGAACATGATCATTAAAATTCTCTGAGGGAAGGGTTTCCTTTCTCAATGTTTTAAGCAAAAAAATAAAAATGGGAATAAAAATGCTGTTCAAAGTATAATTAATATCCTGTGTGTTATTTTCATCTTAGGATGATTTAAATCACTTGCCAAGGGTGATTTCCATGCCGGGAAATAAAACAGATGATGGCTTGCAAAATTGAGAGAGAAACCAGGCAACTTCTGGTAGTGTTTAAGTGGTAGTATTCTGGGAGAGAAACAGTAAACCTGTCTGGATCCCTCAACTTCATAGAAATTTAAATGGAGTGGCGGTTAACATCTAAACAGCTTGAGGTTGCTCATGGTTAAGACCTTTTATCTTTATTGCTTTGCAACACAAAGAGATTAATAATAATTTCTGATGAAAAGATGCATTATAGAAATAAATTCATTTATGGTAAGGTGTTGTGGAAAAACATAGCCTACACTTTCTTAAGCTGCTTATAAAGTAATTTTGTAAGGAAAGATTTTTAAAAACAGTTGAATAAGATTATAAGAAAGAGAACAAAGGGATAATGTGAGCTTATTTGCCTAGGCTATAAGAGGATGAGATGAAGCAAGATGTATCTTCCCTAATCAGGCACATTTAACTTAGAATTCATGATCTCTTTTCCCTTTGATATTAACCCCCTCCAACCCCCCACAACTGCCATTATTCAAGTCTCATGCATCTTCCCCCCGCCCCCCCCCCAACCCCCCCCGGTAGAGTTTCTGCAGCGTGTGTTGCAGAAAATAGTGTTAAGCAATGCTTATTATAAGCCAGGAAGCTTAATGAAATATTTACATGAACACTTAACTAACAGACATAACTTTTAAGATTTAGCAGACCACCTACTCAACAACTGAAATAGAGCAATGCTGTTTTTGAAACTAGTTAGTTATTCATAGGCAAGGAAACATCCTGGCTAGAGCTTCCAGAAAGCTGTTTTCTCATCCCATTAATTCTTTTAAGACTTTATAAAAACCCCAACAAACAAACCCCAGAAAAACTGACAAATCATAAGGCTTCCAGAGGAAAATGAAGAATGGAGGT
This sequence comes from Acanthornis magna, assembly GCA_036785705.1. Classification (NCBI taxonomy): domain Eukaryota; kingdom Metazoa; phylum Chordata; class Aves; order Passeriformes; family Acanthizidae; genus Acanthornis; species Acanthornis magna. Next base: position 33,958,016 of record JAWUZG010000018.1, read on the forward strand.
AGGGAGGAGAAAGAAGAGGAGCAGAAACTGGTGAAGAAATGCAGTTTAGAGTGGCATCCAAGAGTGCATTCTCTCAGCAAGGTCAAATCTTTCAGACCTCTACCTTATTTTAATAATTGGCTACTTCAACACATTGTTCTTCTGCCCGTATTCAGAGCTGTCTGTGCTCTGCCTTCAGTCCCGAAGCTATATAATGCTCTGTTCCTGTAAGCATTACTAAATTTGTTGGTTCTTTTTCACAAGCCTGATTTGCAAAAACACAGCTAGTGCCGGTTCTGGAGCTGTTTGTGTGTACTTGTCCACGTAGAAGTCTTTTGTGGACTGGAAAGGCAAACGCTAAACAGCAGTAAACCTCAGCCATTGCTGTGATCAGAAATATCACTGGTTCAACTGCTGGAATTCTTCTCCCAGCTGTAGAAATCTAGGAGTAGACAGGCATATCAAAATATTTGTGGCTGTATCTGTTGCAGGAAGGACTTTATCTGAGTGAAATAGATGCACCTTACAAGTACAAAATCCGATAGCAATTAAATGCAACATCTTGCCTTGCAGGGGTGAGGGTTCCTTGTCAGACACAGTTGCTACACTTCCATGTTTGCATTTTAAATGGTTATCAAGTTTGTTCAGTCTGTGACAGTGGCATGGCCTATCCTCTGTGCTTGTGTCTAGAATGAGATGAGATGCATGGAGTTAGAAGTCAATGCTGTTTCCACAGCTTTCCCACAACACATACCTATTTCTGTGTAAGTTCACCTGCTCATAAAGGAAATGAGAAGATGGTAGAGGAGCTTCAAAATCTGAATAGTCATATGAGTTGAAAGAATCCAAAGAACAGATATACACTCTTCACAAATTTACCGTTAAGCAGTAGGTGTGGGATTACAAACAAACCTACAAATTCTTATCTTCACTTGTGCTAGTGACTTTGGTTGTGAAGATGAAAATTATTTTTTTATTTTTTCTGGCAAAATCAAAGTAGTTGTTCTCAACTAGACCTGAGAGGGTTGATCTTTCTCATAGGCAAGAAGTGTAAAATATCTTCCTAGTAGATCAATTTTTCTTTTATGCTGAAGCAAAAAAGAACATGTTTTCCATTTTTTTAAATTGGGTGAGAGTTATCCCTTCTGTCATATAGCTACTATATTAGTACCACATATAACAGAAATTATAGTAGTAACAAATGGGGCAAAGGTGTCATACTCCCCAGGAGTGTACAAATCTCAGTCAGTGCTGTAAGTGGTTACTCTTTCTCTTGGTTGACAAGTACAGCATTCTCACCAGACAAGCACCTCAGTTTTGAGTCTGGAATAAACAGGCACAGGCACCACTCTTCATACAGGATGTGATTTGAATGTTTCCAATCTTGAACTTCATGATGCTAGAAAGTGAATATTGTGCCACAGCTCTCATTATTGCAATGTTAAGCAGGATGTGGTTTTGACAGTGTTCAAGTTGAACTGAGTTACTGCTTATTTTTGGCATAATATTCAAACTGTTGGAAATCAAGTCATTTTCTCTGGCTTTCAGTCAACATTTTAAGCTTAGGCTTTGTGTTTTGTCCTGTGACAACTGTTATAAGGATTGCAGAACTGCCAGGTACTGCAAGTACTTGGAAATAACAGAGGCCATTTCGCATAGCGAAACATTTGACAATTGTGAGCATTTCTGCCGGCAAATATTGCTTACATCCCATTAGGGAATGTTCTGTAACAAGAAGAATGCCTTGAATAGTTGTATGTTTAGGTTGGAAATTGTTTGATTGACACCAAACCTTGTAAAGAAAGTAATAACAAATGGTTAATTTAGAGCATTTTCAAAAAGCCTAGCTAGAGGTAATTGGAGGCCTAATCCCCTTTCTGCACATCAGCATTTATATTTAAATCAATTTCATGTTCATTGAGACATACCTACTTTTTCCTTCATTCTCTACTTCATCTTTCTCCAGTTACTTTGGTCAGAAGACATCTTCATAGTAAGTCCTCTTTCCTAATTTTGTTAGTTTATGTACTGTATAGTAGAGAATTGTATTTGTTGAGAACTTGAGTTCTCAGTTGAAAGCATTAAGTGTGAAACTTGTGCAATTGAAAAACAGTTGTTGCACAGGTGCCTAAAACATTTTCTTTAGGGAAAAGGATTCCCTACCTGCATATCTGTATTGGTGTTGTGGAAAGTTCTGAGCACACAGTGTGCTCTCCGGTTCGTGGCCAGAATAAAGATAGGGGAGACAAATGCTGTAAAGGCAGGAAATAAAAGAAGAATACTTTTATGAGGAAAAATGTAAGCTATTATCCATGAAGACACTGAATGTTGGTATTTAATTATCCCTTGGAAACCTTCCCATATGGTACATTGTCATAATGAATAACTAAAACCTACGATTTGTGGGATAATGGGGAATGGTCTTTGCAGGTGGACATCTAGGAAACAGAACCTAAACAAACCCAGCTCTTGGCCCTGCACAGGACAGCCCCAAGAATCACACCATGTGTCTCAGGGCATTGTCCAGGTGCTTTTCATAGTCATCAGCTTTTGCCTTCTTTGCTGTGATTTCTAGGAATGACAACTGGGGCTGTTTGTGATGACTTGGCTTACCTTTATTAACCTTTACTGGAGAGCTGCAATGGAAGTATTTGGGTTGTTATGGATGAGGTAGAAATGGTGTGTTTAACCACCAGAAACAGCAGAAGGGTTAAAAGAAAGACCTGCGATAATGAAGAGCCACTCTTCCAGAATGCAGCTCCCTGGACACTGTTGTCAAGGGTAAGATTGAGGAATGCTTATGTCAAGACCGGGGTGCCTGCCCTCTGAAAGAGCAGATGATTTGTCAGCAAAAGCTTATCATGTGTACTAATACTTTTCCTACTTGCCCAACAAATGAAGAAAAACAGACTAGGAAGCAACCTGGCCTAAGATTTATGGAATTAAATCTCTGGAAGGATGAGCATGAGCGGGATATTTTCAAATTAGTATCTTCCTGCTTTGTAAAATCTGATGTAGAATTTTGCTGCTGTAACTTTCCCTATTAGCAGTTTCATGCTGAAATGAAACCACTGTACAGTCATAGACTGGAGCAGCCTTAAATTTCCTTGCAAACATGAGAACTAGGGTTAAAGGTGTCAAAGGAAGAAACATCTTGAACTAATTTACAATAGAAAAATCTTCTGTATCACCAGAGTACTAAAATTTAAACCATAAAGGAAGAATGAGTCAGAGGGGAAGGAAAAAGACTGGATAGTGTTTATTACTGAGTATCATGTATTAATTAGACAATTTCTTTTTAATATAAATATTTTTTATCACACACACACATATATATATATAAACATTATCAATAATAGTAAATTAATACAAATTATACTTAATACAAGCCTTTTTGAATGGGTATACAGGATCCCTAAAGGTACTGGCATCTTTTGATGTCATTAAGAAATCTTGGGATTGCAGGAGGCTGTTTGACCTTTTTTCTCCTTGGCTATTTCAGCACCAATGTGTGGCATTATCACTGTCGGATTCCCTTTTTTTCTTAAAAGATGTGTTATCACTGCTGTTACCTTCAGAGGAGATAATAAGTAGAAAATATAGAGAACAAATAGGGGGCAGCAAGAGGAAATTATTTTTACAGAGTTCAGGCAGTTACGTCAGGTAAAAGGTTGGTAAGCAAGAGGTATTTTGCAAGCCACAAGAACACCCATGTGGCACATGCTATAATTTTGGGAACTGCCTTTTCAGACTGAGGAATGTAGGCATCAAGATGAACATTTGTAGTTCTGTACCTGAACATGTGTTATATTCGGTATATGTTTGAGCCTATGGAGCAAACCAGTGGGAAAGACTGTGTAGGGGACAAATAGGCTTAACTGTCTGGCAGTTTTGTTTCAGTTATTTGTAGGATGTATTGCTATTTACATGTTGTTTGGTTTGTATCTTTTTTTTAATGTTTAGTAGATGGTAACATAGTACTTTTTGGCCCTGGAACCATGTTGTTTTCCAGGGCCTTGTATGTAGAGTAATTAACTCCCTAGAATAAAGGGGGGAAATTCTTGGATGTGCTACTTGATAAGAGCTATGCAGATCTGTAGGCAGAGTAGAAGGCGAAATAGCAAAGTACCTGATTGCTTCCATGTGTCCCTACAACTTCCCTACATAGGGAAGAACCTATGCTGGTAAATTGAACAATGCTTTTGAAACAAACCTTCAAACTTTCCTTATCTTGTTCTCTTATCTTAATTGGAAGCTTTTGAAGTAATGATGACATTTTTTTGTTTTACCTTTTTGGAAAAAAAAAATCATAATTCATTAAACTTCATGGATAATGGTACTGGTGTGCAGACACACTGAATATTTTTAAAGATATCTTTTCCCAAATGTTTATGTAGCAAACCTGTGGCTTGTTCTGTGTGCTCTTTTTGAAGTGACACCACTGGAGGATGTGCAGTAATTTCACTATATTAATACTTTATTTGGATTTTGTTTTGTGTAGAGATGGTTTGGATTTCTTAATTTCTAAGGGGGAGTGCGGCTGAATCAATGAGCTGCGAGTAGCAAGAGAATAATGCCTTATTTCATGCTTGTAGAAGTGGTGCCTCAGGTGAAACCATTGTCTTTAATTTGCCTGTTGGAAGAAGTGGTGTGTTAGAAGCCTTGACCTTTGGCTTAAATCTAGAACTAAAGTCTGTATAATGAAAAAGCTGCCAGCAATAAAAGGTTATACCAAATGTGATGAACTTTTTTGAAGTCCTCAAAATGATTTTTCAGAGTGCTCTAATTCCCTGTTGATTTGCCTAACCAGAGCAACATTTCTGTCACTGTTCACTGAACACCATTTTACTCATCATCTCCTTCCAAATATAAAAATTCTAAGCAGAATATGACTTACGGAAACAGTCCAGCCTAAACAAATGGTATATTTAATTCCTTAGGAAATATGTCAAATTGGGTCAAAATTTTTATCAGCCTGAATCAATTCAGTAACAGCTGACCTTGGATATATTATTTTACTTCCTGTTTCTTAGCAACAGGAAACTTTTCTGCAGGATGGCTGTTTAATATGCTAATATGTTTTAGAAGCTTTTATACCTAAAGAGGAACAGATGGTCTAAGAAAATGTTATTTGTAGCAATCGAGGTAGGGAATATCTATAGATTATTATTTTCTTCCTCATTTTATTGTCCTGCACTTACAATTATATAGTATTTCTTTGATGGTTGCATAAAAACTTCTGTCAGGAACAAAGAATAGAAATAACAGTCCTATAGGTTTCTTGTTTGTTTTTTTTTTTTTTTGTGAGCAAGCATCATGCATAAAAATGTGTGCTATTGCATCTGTGATTGCATTTCTAATATAAAGTGAGAGAATTTCTATAATTATATTCTGTAAGTGTTGAATTTTACCTGAATGAATTAAAAAAGCACTATGTACAGTATGATTTTGTTCACTGGCATTTGCTTACTCTCTTAAAAGCTATCACGTGAACTGGTTTCCTTTCTCCTTTTTCATAGATTCTGAAGGTTCTTTATATTTCAGTGTGAAGAATCTTTTTTGAAAGCTTACTTCTATGTGACTTAGTGTTCATGTAAATATAATGGATCTGTAGCTTTCAAACACTATGTTGGGACTATTAGTGGCCCAATGAAGAAATAATCTGGACAATCTTCTTTTTTGCAACATGAATTTAAAATTAGCACAGAAACCTTGATTATGACTTTATTACAGCGACCTGTAAAGGATAGAGTAAGAAGACTTGTCCTCTTCTAATTCTTCTTCAAAGTGCTGTGTAATACCTTTCCTTCCTTGTTCCTAAAGAATCTCTTGCAAATCTCTTCCTTACTTCAAGAGAAGACAATGTCATCTTTGTTTAGTTCCACTTAAGTAAAATTTTTCTGACTTCACACATTTTCACATGAAGTATTTTGAAATGAAACTGAAGTGTGGAACTTCACTACCTCCTTTTCACCTTCAGAGAGGAGCTCTTCTATTTTGTTGTGCCTCTTTTACTGGTATTTTAATTAATTGGTTGGTCTGAATGAAAACTGGAGGTTTATGTTTTGACGCATTCACCCCCATCCGATCCCTTATTCCCAGATTTGACATAAAAACTAATTTGAAGGCTAAAACAGGCTCACCCTCCAAAAATATCAAAACTCTTTGCTTAGGAATGTTTTGAGCCTCCCAGTGAATCCTTCCAAGCAGTGAGTCTGTTCTAAGTCATGCAGCTGGTGATGGCATGCTGAGTCCAAGAGAAGAAGGAGGTATGTTTTGAAAAATCTTTATGATGGCCACAGGGAATCTCCTAAGAGAAGGAGGAAAGAAGGCAAGACAAGGTGAAAGTTGGAAATATTTTGCGTTAATTTTTTTTCTTCTTTCTGTCGTCTTTCCCATTATCTTTTAAGATGAATGATACAAAAAGAGAAGAGAGCACGAGTTTTAATAGGTGCTTAATCTAATGTTAAAAATAAATTTTGGTTCCTGAAATCTTTAATGAAAAATGACTCTGTGTAGCTGCCTGAATAAGTGAAATGCCTATTACATTATCTTGCTTTTCTGTGATTTTGTCTTTCTAAAAGTTTGCTCATTAATGAGAAAAAAGGTAGTGAATCTCTAGACTCTATTATTATATCTAACCCTTTAATGCAGAAATTATGGCCCTTCATTAACAAATGGTTGGTATATTTTGGTCTTTGTGTAACTAAGAAGGTCAGTCTAGGAAGGAAGAACTCTTCAGTCTTAATGGAGTATTGTCACAAAGCACATATGTGAAATTGGAAGGGCTGAAGAAGTAAAAATTAAAGGGGTTTTTCTTTGGGGGAAAAAACGCCCCCTTTTTTTTGGGGGGGAAATCCGCCCTTTTTTTTTTATTAGTTAAAGCTCTTTATGAATGTTTTATTGTGTAGTACTCAAGTACATCTGGGTAGGGCAAATGACAGAGGATGTCTGCTCATCTGTGATGTTCATTAATAGACCTCCATATTGTTTAACTGCATCTCAGTAGCTGCTGAAGGAGTTTAGGATTTTGGGTGGCTGAAGTTACATATTAGTTGAGAATTTAATTTCATCTCTATGAGCATTGCTAGAACTAAATACTAATGAAATTAAGTCCATACTTGTGTTTTTCAAAACCAATTTATTGCTTGGGCAGGTGCGTTACGGTCCTTTTTAAAAAAAAAAAAAGTAAGTAAAGCAGTAAATTTGAGCCATTTGGAAAGACTTGACAAAAAGTGTGAGTGAACTCAAGTTCTGAACTATGTAGGAGAACAAAGTCACATCACTAAAACTGTCCAACACAGAAGACTACTTACTCTTGAATCCATCTCTACTTGTGTGTCTCTTTCTGAGGCATAAGTCTTTTATAGGCACAGGGTTGTCATTCCACTGTGTCAAGTGATGTGCAGGCTCTCACCTGTTGGTTCACTGAATTTCAATTCCTCCTTTTCCTTTCCTGTTCCTCCTTTTCCTGGTCTTGCTGAGTCAATAAAAAACAGCCAGAAGAAACCAAAACAACAAACAAATAACACAAAAACCCCCAACCCCCCACTCCTCAAACAGAACACAACCAACTAAGTAAAACTCCCCATAACAAAAGAAATAAAACCTTAAGAGCTTGCTTATTAAGAGTTAATAAGTGTTATGACAAATTCTAAATTAAGAGATAGCTGCTGCATTACATTTACGGTTTAATCTATATCAATACAAAAACTCAAAAAAAAACTAACTCAAAATGCTAAAGTAAGGGAGAACATGGATTGATATCACTGTAGTATCTAGAGCACAGCAATTTTCTTTCCATGCATTATATTTCTCTTTAAACGTGTTAATTCCTAAGGTGGCCATTTCTTACCTTGCTTATTTTAGATTTCTTAATCAGGAATGTGGTCTACTCCCACTACCCTCTATAAAAATAACCTGATAGTGTCACAGTCCACTTTTTAATTTGAAAAGCTGAATACTGCATGTAATCAGTTGTAATATAACTCACATATCACATTCACTCTGACTAACATACCTTGGCATCTGTTAACTGGCTCCTGGTAGATGTCATCACTATGGACTTTAGGATTCATGCTTCATTTTTCTCTGTCAAGCAGAGAAAACTTAGGTTGGTCTTGTTGAGTGTTTTGTCCAGAAGAGCAAATCTAATAATAGTAATATCAACAACAATAATGAAGAAAGGACCGACTTTATTGGTGCAGGTAAATTTCTTTCTCTGAATTTGTATTTGGGATTTGTCTTAGAAGCTAGATGTGGCAATGTAAATCTGCAAGCGTTTGATTTTCTGTGAGCAAGGCTGTCAGGTATTGATAAACAGCATTTTCCTGCTACAAAATTAGAGCACAATGTTGATAGCATGTGGTGATCTGTTGGAAAGAAGTTTTATAATCCATGAGCCCTCAAAAGCCTGTCTGGAGAATGTTTCGAATTAAGTGTACTTGTGTTGTCCATTGCTACCTATGCTTTCAAACCTTCTGTATCTCACAAATGTGAACGCAGCATGTCTGTCAAACTTTGTAAAATAAACATGCTCGTTAAAGTTTTTTTTAGTTTTCACACATCCTATTCTAGGTCTGAGAAAACTGTCTGAGGCATTTGTAGCAGCTCATTAGACTTTTCAGAACCAATGAGACACTGTACACCCTTGTTTTCACCCCTGCATGAGATAAAATAGGTGGTTGGCTATAAATAAGTAATAGCGGGAAAAAAATCACCACAACACTCCCAACCTAAACCAAAAAGAATCCCTCAGTCTTAACCATCAATCCTTGTGATTTATCTTGCTGGCTTATTCTTCAATTACTTGCCTTGAGGGTTTTTTTTTTTCCCTTGTGAGGAGTGCAAATCCAGTGCATCTGGCAACCTTTTTTATTTCAGTTTTTATAATGTAGCAGTTGCTCAGCTATCTTCTGTGAACTCCCACAACAGAAAAAATGCTTTAAATTTTTTAAGTAAGTCAGAATTCACACATACCCACGTAGAAACTTGGAGTATGGTGTGTCATCTAATCATTATTTCAGTTTTGCTTCATCTGCCTTAAGACTGTTTCTCTCTCACTTTAGAATGAATATTGATGGAAGAGATAGGAACATAAATATATAGATTCTTGACTTGTGGCAATTGATTTGTGGCTCTCTTGGGATATTGGCCAACACTGAATTTGTCATAATTTTCACATAAAAAACAAAAACAAAAAAAATCACCAACAAAACTTGAAAAAAGTTGGGACAGTCCAAAATTTTAACAAGTAACTTCTTTCTCACAGCATTATGAAGTGATTTTGACACCTATAGTATATATGAGAAACACATATGAAGAAATATCATAGAATCATTCAAGTTGAAGGGCATCCAACAGCCAAACTCCACCCCAGCATCTTTCTCACTCCCATCTCCTGTGGGACAAGGAGAAAATAGAGGGATGAATTGAGATAACGACAGTATTAATAGGAAAAGCAAAAGCATGATGCTTAAGTAAATGGAAAAAAAAATCACTAATTTGTGTAGTCAGGCGAGTGTCTGCTTCCTGGGAAGTATCATGCATCATGAGTGCCTTAACCATGGTCATTCCCTCTTTTTCCTCCTTCCCCTGAGCTTTTATATCTGGGCATGACTTCATATGGTATGGTGTGTATGTGAAAGCTGTCCTGGCTGTGTCCTCTCTCAGCATCTTGCTTACCCTTAGCTGACTGACAGTGCTGGCACAGGTCAGCAATAGGTACAACACTGATGTGGTACCAACACCATTTTAGCCACAAATGAAAAACAGAACACCATAAAGGCTGCCCTGAGCAAAATTAATTCCATCCCAGCCAGACCCAATACAATCTCCACCCCTGACTCCCTACCATTTCTGTATCATCTGGAATTGATCTGTCTTACTGCCTGCTTGGAATGGGGACGGCTTTGAAGGTATATGGGCTGCTCTGGGCCTTGCCTACTTGTTCTGGATATTTTCAAGAGTGAAGATTCCTCAGTCTTTCTGGGCAACCTGTTTGGGTTTTTGATCATCTTTACTATGAACATTTTTTCCTTTTATCTAGTCTGAATTTCCCTTGCTTCAATTTACATTCATTGCCTCCTATCTTTTTGCTGTGCATTTTCCAGCAAGTCTGGCTCTGTTTTTAAATAGTTGAGTATAGAGCTATGGTCTCCACTTAGCATTGTCCTGTAGAGGCTGAACAGACACAGTTCTCTCAGCTGCTCCTTGTACATCCCATTCTCTAGCCCCCAACCATCTTGTTGCTTTCCCTTCGTCCCAATACGTCATATGGCAGGGACCATAAAATGAAATACAGTACTCAAGATGTAGTCTGGCAGATGTGCATTAGAATAATAATTTCCCTTTACTTGCTGGTTCTGCTGTAGCTAGTGCGGAGTTCCTTTAGCTCTTCGTGCAAGGGTGCATTTTAGACTTGTATTCAAATTGTCCATCAGACCCTGCATGTCCTCTTGTGCAGAGCTGATTTCTGATTTCATTTGCAGTCATATGGTTGGAATTTCTAAGTTGTCAGTACTTACTCTTTTGGTAGATATTGACTGATAGGGAAAGGGCTCGATAAAAGTAATTTGGCTACTAGTAGCAGGAAAAATGGGACTGTGAACACCTGGCAACAATGTAACATTTTCCTGGGACAAAAGAATAATTTAGGTTTTTGGCTGTATTTCTCATTTATTACTTGTGCATTGGCAAATCTGTGAGTTCAGAATAATTCTGTTGCATTTGTTTAATTTATTTTGTCCAACTTTCACAGAGGTGCAAGCATTTCTGTAAAATACCTAGGCTTTACTTGAATAGATTCAATTTATACCTGGATAAGATAACCACAGATAACACTTGTTTTGCAGATTCCAGATAGGATAAAACAGTAGAATAAGATAAGACAGTTACAGTAAAATACTTGGAAGATTTCATTTCCTAAATGTTACATCAAATTTGATCTAATCACTGGCAAAATCAACTAAACTTTGTGTATGCTCTTTTAAGTGCTGCTTTTTTTGTTTTGCATGATTTTTTTTTCTTTTTGCTTACTTTTATACACCAGTACACAGAAAATATTGTTTGAAATTTCTTCAGTGTTCTTATTAAGCTGTATACTAGTATTTTTCCTTCTGTAAGTTCTATGTCACTTATTTTGCAGTAGTACTGGAAGTGTTTAACGACTTAGATGATCTTTGAAATAACAAGTATAACAAAAAATTCAATCAGTAGAGAGATGGTATTTCTTTATTCAGAGAGTTGATTGTTGTATATTTCAACGCTTTGTCGTTTATGGTTTGTGTTTATTCACCTCACTCCCTTTTTGTGGTTATGGTTCCTAAAGAAGAGACTAGTTCTTTCTGTTACTAGTTCAAACAGAGTTTTTCAGTGGGTTTGCTCTTCTCTCAGCCTCTTGGAGATCCTTACTCAAGGCACCAAGAGAGATATTTTCAGAACCAAAGCTGAGGCAGTTTAAAATTGATGAGCATTTTCCTAAATCAAGATAATTTTGATGACCATTTGACTTCTGTGGCTAATATATAGCTGAAAATACTGCGAAGTCTTGGTTAGCGTAAGTGCTACATAATGAGTGGAATTCATGAGCAGAATTAATATTGGTAGATAATTAATAGAGTCTACAAGATTTTTGTAGGAGAAGCTTAACTAAATGGGAAGTGGTGGAAAGATTTCCAGCCACAATGTTATCTATAAATCTCTCAATCTTTCATTACTTGCTGTTACATACTTTAATGGGAATCTGTTAAATACAGTGTTGCTGTTTTTAGTTAACTTGTGTATTTTGCACTCTGAGATAAAATGCTCATTTTAACTTCGAGTTACTAGCTGTAATATGTAAGGTTTACTGTCCCTGGGGATATTTTGCTTTCCTTACAAATGGTTTAGAATCTCAACACTAAGTCATAATTGGCCTGATGAATTCTTTCATCGCTGTCATGGAACAAATGGGTGGGAAGAGCACACTTTGGCTTTGATCTTACCCCACTTGAGCACAAGCTTGAGGAACATCTGCTGTTAAGGCTGTTGATTGCTATGACACTTCATTGAAAGGCTGAGAACTTTTTTGTCTCCACCTTATTTTTAAACTAGAAATGTCTTCCTAAAGCTACGAATTATCATGTTGTAGCAATAGTATTAAGTTGCTGTATATGTATGCAATTTTTTTGAATGGTTGGTCAGTGAATACTGTAATCATGTTTCAAATGCTTGGTAAGTGATCAGAAACTTCCATGCCTCCCTTGCATATGCTTCCTAAATTATTGAGTAAATCTCTTTTTCGTCCATCTGTTTGCTAAATGAATGCTGGATCTGAGAATTCAGAATTTAGCAGAAAAGCACATAACAAATGATGATACCATTTATTTTTATGTATGTGCAAAAATTATACTTAGTTTTTGACTGAAAAAAATAGGAGCTTTTCCAAAATCTTGTAAATCAGGTGTAAACCTTGATTTCTGGAAGCTTGTGACAATCTTTAGTTGTTTCCTTATATTGCCACTATCTTTACTTTATACATGTAAATTGGGAGGGGAAGGAAAAAACCCCCACAACCTCATGACAAAGAAAACCTGCGAAGAAGCTTGCCAGGTCTAGTCTTCTTTGTTCTCTACTTATTTCTTTTCTTCCATGTTTTCAGAAGTGAAAACTATTGCACTTTCTATTTTTCTTTCCCTTCTGTCTTCAGTCTCTACCTTGCAGGCTGTAAAGTGACAGAGTCCAAACTTGTTTCCTCACACTTATTTCCTTTCCCTGACATTTTATTGGCTTTCCACTGATAGTATTAGGCATTATTCCACTTTCTTCTGGATTTATTCCTCAGAACTGATCGAGTTATTTTATTTATTAAGAAGTATTTGATACCTTTATTTATGAAACCATATATTGTTTGTTCAATAAACCTACCAAAATGTTTTTCCTGTATGAAAATTATTTTTTTTTCTTTGTGCTTAATATATTGAAAGATTTTCTGCAAAAAATTTTTTTCTTATTTGTTCTTTGTCTGTTGGGAAACATTTCAATAACTCCCTTCGCACTTCCTAGCGTTCTGAGCACTTGTGCCAAGACCTGCTGTAATTTTCTGTGACGAGCACCATTTGAATATAGAGAGTTGTCAAACATATGACTAATCTTTGCTTGCAACATTTCCGTTGTGTTTTAGCATTCAAACAGACTTCATTTTCGTATGTATCTAATGCTATATATCCAAGTGTGCAGTATTGTTAATTTGCAGCATCCTTGGTTTTGGACTAGTTTGGATTTCCTGTTTGTAAAACTCATAACACCGTTGTCTGACTTCTATTTTCTTTTTCTTTTTCTTCTTTTTTTTTTCCCCTCCCCCTCCCAGGCAACTTTATCAAGGTACAGTTTCCCAAAATCTTTGTGTTGCTCTTTGAATACCTGGACATGTTTTGCATGTGTTTTCACAACATTGGAAAATGTGAAGTGTAAAGTCATTCAAAGCAAAATGAAATAAGTGATTTTACTCCAGTGTTTACCAGAATGGTTCCATCAGGTGCAGGAAAAGGGTAGGACTTTGAAGAAAGGTATCTGTCTTTGGGATAGCGAAAGAAGAAGTTGAAGGCTGATGTTCATGTGAATGGAAGATGCCCATTTACCTTCCCAAGTGCAAACTCCTGAACTTATTCATACATACTGCTAGAAAATACTGATGTAATACCTGAAGAGTTTCACATTATTCTGTAAACCATTTGCTTTAATAGGAAACTGAAATTCTTTTTTGCTGGTTGTGAAATCCTAGTCCTTTCTCTCAAAAAAACCTCTTCTCATTAATTTAAAAGATATGTGACAGGTCTCCTGCCCCTCTGAAGATGAAGATTCACTGCTGCTTTAGGGGTGACAAGGTATATTTTCTGTGGATTATGGAGAGGCAGGGAACTCTGCCAGGAGGGGATGGGATTTCTGTCTCCAAGATATGTCTCAGGAAAAATTATTGTTGTCATTGCTCTGATTTGTAGCATAACATTTATAATGCTTTATGATATAACCAGAAAAAGTAGGTTTTACTTTAGATGAATTCTGGAATACCTTCTCGAGTAAAACAAAGTATGGATGCTTTTCTCCCAATTAAAAATACAGTTTGGGGTAATTTAATATTTGTTTTTAATCATAGATCACCTGTAGAGTGTATGCTCAAGCAGAACACTTTGATGAGCCATGTGTCCCATTACATTTTGAGCATCCCCAAGGACAGAGACTCCACGACCAGCCTGGGCAGAGCCTGTTTGTGTTTGATCTTTACAGCACATCACCCAGCATGGGGACAGGCAGGAGGGTGCTGATGGCAGCACAGCAAAGCTTTTTCTTGTGTTTAAGTGGATTTTGCTGTATTTCAGTGTCTCTCTGTTGACTTGTGGCTGGGCACCATTGACAAGAGTCTGTCTCTGTCTTCTTTAGTTTTCAGCATCCGGTTTTTAGATGGATTAAATCCTCTGAGCCTTCTCTTCAGCAGGCTGAAAAATCCCAGCTCTTTCAGCCTCTCCCAAAATGAGTATGCTTCAAACCAGTCCTGGCAGGTCTTAAGGTAATCTTAAACTAACACTACAGCAGTGACTCAGAGTTACACAGAAAAGGGCATATGACCCTTAATTTGGGTGATGGGAGGATATGAAGGTGTAATTTGTAAACAGGGGTACTTTTGAGAAGATGCTCTGCTATTGTATGCACTGACTTTTCGACAAATCAGCTTGAAGTGTGCTTGAGATCCGCAGTACATGAATAAATTTAAGTAAGAATTTGAGCAAAAGTAATGCACTTTTTGTTAAGTTACGATTGACTCTGTGTGAAATGGAAAAAAAAAATAATTTGGTGTTTATGGAACTAGTTTATTTACCTAAAAGGAGGAAAATGGAAGAACAAAAATTGGTCCATCCAGCTCTTTTATAAAAAAAATTGTCTGTCTTTATTTCAAGCATGCATTAATTTTCTTTTTTTCACTGTGTATGTGTTTTTCCTTTGTTCTATAAGTGGCTTGTATTTTTTAATGCTGTAATGTAGTTTCTGGTTAGATAACAGGCTGCTTTTTGGTTTTGGTTAAAAGTTGCTTAAAATTCCAGTCTGGAATGACACTTGTAAAGTATGTAATGGGGAAAATACATTGTACCAATTTTCCATCCTTGCTGAATGACTTCTTTAGGGTTCCTTTTCAGTCACAATATTCATGAGGTTTGGCTTATTCGTTTGATTCCAGAATAGCATTGGAAAGCTGACCTTTAAGGATACTCTAAGGTGTTCAAATTTGTTGGCAGTGCTAATACAATGAGAATCAAATGGAAGTCCTCTGCCTTCCTGCAGTTAATAGTGTTTTCTGAGCAGACTAAAAAAAAAAAAAAAAAAAGGAAGAAAAAAACCCAAACTGTATTCTGAAGAACAGTTTTTATTTGACACTGTACCATGCTGCATGGAAGTCCCTCTTTTACCCCTATTTCTGTAAAACTTTCTGGTAAATAGTATATTGATTTTACCTTTTGGGAACAAAGTACCTCTGCATGAACGGCTGTAGAGTGCTTCAGCCCTGCCCCATATGAGCATCTCTTCTGAAATACAATCTGTTGTAAAATATGGCAGTTGTAGTTGATCCTCTGTATACCTTCCAAGACAGAAGTCAAAACCTCTTTAATCTTATCTTTCTTTTTATGCTGCAATAATTTAATTTATTAATTTCTTAAACATTTGATTTTTTTTTTATTTGCCAATTTCCTTTCTCTTTCCTCTTTTCTCTCCCCCTCACATCTTCCCTGTCAATGTTGAAAGATGAAGAACATAAGGATAGTAACATTTGGGTGGGTGATGGAGTGGAGAGTGATAAGATCATGCACAATGGTGTGTCAATAGTAGTATCAAGTTGTCTGTCCTTTCCCAAAGTTTGCTAAAACTTGACCTGAGATGTGTCTGTCTATTTCAACTGGTTTGGAAAGCACACTTTCATGTTCTCAAGAGTCCAGTTATATCTGGGAATGATTCTGTAGGTTATGTGCATGGAGGTACCTTGCCTGAATCTTGGTCATGTTTGATAAAAAAACCCCACTCATCTCTTTGATTACTTTGTTATTGAAAGGTGACTTATAGTCGATGAAGTAGGCAGTGCTTTCTGCCAAAGAGTAATTTTATGTTTTCTGTTACAGACAGTGATTCCCTTAGAGTTTAGATAGACTCTTTAAAACTCTTCTGTGGATAGAGCAAACCAAGCAGATGAAATAATGCATTCTTGCCCTTTAATATAATCTAACAAGAAATTCTCTGCTGGCAATATATTTCATTCATAGAATCAATGCATGGAGCTGTGGAAGAATAAATTGATGTCTGATTACCTAATGCTACAGAAGGAGAACACAGAGACCCAAAGAGCTTATTTTTCTAATTCACCTTGTGCTACTGTATGGGAAACCTGCTGTACTTGTTACCAGTACGTGATAGTTCAGAACAGAGGAAAATTCTCTTGGTATGAGGACTTATTGTTACCCATTAGTTAATTCAAAATGGGAAATTTTTAGAGGTCACTGAAGTGTCAGGGAAAATATGCTTTTTAAGGGTGTAATTGTGTTGGCTAGTTGTTGTTTTCCACCAAATCTATGTTCAGCATTTTTGTATTCTGTTCAGTCCTGTTTCAATTTATTTTGTTTGGCTACACTGCTTTCCACAAAGAAGCTGTTTCCCTGTTGAAGGAAGGAATAATTTATAGAGAACATCTGAAGCTCAGAAACTGCTGAAAAGACCCACTGCATAAGTAAAAACATCCCCATACCCTCTGTAACCAAACAGCTTTTCCAGTATCCAAGTGTTTGATACATCTCAAAGTTTGATTAGTTTTTTCTTGTAATGTCTGTGGCTTTGTATTTTTGAAATGCTGTTGTCGATGAAAGACATTCTTAGCAATTTATTTCTAAACATTTTTTAAAAACTAATATAAGAGGTCTTCTGGTATATTTGTAAATTAGGTTACAAATTGGTTTCAAGCTGGTGTACAGTTTTCAGGAGATAAAACAGTGATATTTTTCTGAACCTTTTAAGTATAAGTGTGTCAGGAGAATTCAAATATCTGGCTTTGGTATTTAATTTAGAATTTGTCTTTCTGCAGACTTTTTATGTTAATGGGAAGTCTCATTCAAATTTTAATTCAGAGCAGGCACTTAGGTCTAAACCTAAGGCAAAGAGCCTGTCTTTCAACTCTTTATATGTAGATGAGTTACTTCTGACTTGTTTCTGCATCACTATGAGGAAAGTCTAGTATCTTATTCCCTCAAGTGAAGGCAAAGAGGCAAAAGCATTATGAACACTGAATATTGGTAGTGAGGTGGATAGCAGAAACTACTTGGGGCAGCCTTCACAGCTGATGAATCAGACATATGTAGACTGGCAGGTACTTCTGGAGGACCCAGCCTCATTTTCAACATGCCATCGGTCAGAGAAGGTGCTCTTCCTAGCAACTTTTGAGTATCCTTTATGGATATGGTTTATGCAATCTCCCTGCAAAACCTGTTATATGAACTCTCTGCTGTCTGGCAAGGAGGAGGTTAACTACTACTAATAGATTTGTACCAGAAACAAAGAGCAGTGTGTTTTGCTCCATTATATTTAGCCTTGAAGGTCTTCATAAAAGGAGAAGTTGTATTTTCTTTCTGTTAACTGTTGCATTTTCTAGAACAAGCCCAAGTAATTACATGGAAGAGTAACTTTATCATAGAGGTTCCTCTGGACGCAATAAAGTAGCTGCTCAACTGCTTTGCTTTTGTTATATTTGTAGTCTTCTGTGCTTTCTGGTCAGCATTCTTAGCCTACACTGATGGTGCTTGTCCTATTCTGAGTTATTTCCAGTAGTCAGTGCTGACTGGTAAGATTCCAATCTCCATACAGTTGCCTTATTCTGCCTTAGTCAATTCACATGCACTCATGTATTAAACTCAGTCACAGCTAGTGCATGGATTACTCCTGATTTCCTGGCATGATAAATAACATAGGGTAGAACTTGCTGTCAGGAGCCTCTGTTACGTGACTAGTGTGAAATATTTGTCTAAATAAAGTTATAGAGCACTTGACAGCTGTTGTGTACTGGTAGAAGAGTGTTCTTGCTGTGTTCAGTAATAAAGCAGCAGAAGTCAGGTGCCTGTGACTACACAAATCAACTACAGCACAATTGTGTACATAGATAAAACTTCGTGCAACGACGTGCCAACCCATAATGGACCACTTCAAGGGCTCAGTAAATCTAAATGGGTTAGTGACTTTGATAAACCAGCATGATGGTTATTTAAATTCAAATCTTTTAGGCTGACTTGCCCAGTATTTTTGCCTATTTGAGAGACATCAGTGCCTGCCTCCTATTGAAGCTCTACTTAAAGGGTAGTAAATTCTCTGGAATAGTGAATGCTAAGTGTTTCAGGTCGCTGCTTAATGGTAACAGCAGCAAAAAAGTTTTCTTATTGTGCATGAAGAACTGTTAAAATTGTCAATCTATATATCTATAATATCTACATATCTGTATCTATCTACATATTACAGGGGTTTTTTTTGTTTTTTAGTTTATTTTTTCTGGGTTCTTGGAATCTGTCATATGCATGAGAGTTAGCTCTCAATGGAATTCTTGCAATCTATTTGTGGAGTGGTTTGTATTAATAAAGTGGTTTATTAGAGCACTATGTTCAACTGGCTGAAGTGTTCACAGGAATTGGTTGGTGTGTTTTAATTTGCTTACTGATAGGACCTGTCTGGTTTTCCCCTTAAAAATTGGCAGAATTCAAAGTTGCAGCTCTCTAGGTACCCACTAGATACCCCTTTATAGGTAAGTAAGAATAAAAATACTGTGGGGAAGGACTGAGAAGACACTTGAATTTAACTTTCTGACTATATGTAGGCCATCTTCCTATTTGGGCAGCCATTAACAGTGGAAAGGTTTGGTGGTGTTTTTTTTTTTTTCTAATAGAAAAAAATAAATGCTAGAGGTCTGTCTGTTTTTTCAGTAGTATCTAACATGTCTTAGGTTTCAATTTCCTTTCTTCTCCGCTGATAAACTTTATTCAAAGAATTTCGTCTTTCTGAGCCAACAAAGGGTCTGTGAAATAGGTGCTTGTAGCCTTAATTACCCCATCAGCCCTGTTATTCATCTCTGAAACATGTTGAAAGTGAGATGGATTCTGTAGCTAGCTCCATATTCAGCTGCTGAAACTCTTTCCTGTCCTGTCTCCTGCTGTTCTTCTTGGGCATTGTTGTTGCCTCAAAATGTCACAAATCCCTTATCGCAGTCACTAGGGAAAAAGAAAGTATTTATGGAAAAGTCCAGTGGCTTTTCAGAGGCTTCAGATTTATAGTAAGTTTTAGACAATATTCCTAAGAACTGTAAATGGCATCCTTTCTGTTTGTTGTTGGCAGGCAGGGGGAGGTAGCACTAGTATTAATCTAGCAGCATTTCAGCTGTATGTAGTGCCATTTGTGAATACCACAGAGTAGTGTTAGGACATACATAGACTCATTGAAAAGACTTACAGCTGTAAGCCACAAATTCTTTAGCATAATGACATTTTGTCTTGAATTATTTAGTTACTTGGAAACAGCCCAAAGTAATGGTAATGTGTTGTTCTTTGTAAAGTTCATTATAATAATCCAGTTTGCCATTAAAATTGTTATAAAGGTGTTAAAAGAAAAAAACCCAATACCTAAAATGAATTAAAAATTGGAGTGACAATTTCTGGACTGAAATGTTCCAGTAATTTAGTAGCGTTTTATTCCAAATTAATTTGATTTGATTTTTTTTAATCACGTGAGAAGAAGATTCTGACGAATGTGGCTTTAAAGACATTGATTTTGACACATCCAAACGAAGTCAGTAAATTGGCTGACACCCTGCTCTTT
This sequence comes from Acanthornis magna, assembly GCA_036785705.1. Classification (NCBI taxonomy): domain Eukaryota; kingdom Metazoa; phylum Chordata; class Aves; order Passeriformes; family Acanthizidae; genus Acanthornis; species Acanthornis magna. Next base: position 33,977,861 of record JAWUZG010000018.1, read on the forward strand.
CCCCATGGAGGTAGGAGCCACTAGAAGCCTTTGGAGCCTCATTTTAAAGTACACTTTAGGGATGTTGCACAGAGAGAAAAATGTAATAGGATTATACCTCAGAAATGCATTTGTTATCTCCTTGGACTGAGTGGAAAGTGGATGGCAGGCAAGGCAAGCAAATGAAAAACTTCTAAAAAATATAGCTGGGGAAGCAGCTGAAGGGAGGAGTTTTGGATGAAGCCGAGGAAGCAAACCAGGTGGAAAATGTCTTTTTCAAGACAGGCTGACAGAGGGATGAGTATTTTAGCAGAAAGAATGACAAAGGAGGGTAGACTTAAAAGACAGAAGCAGTAGAGTTTAGTGAAAGAGTATGTGTAGAGGAAGAAAGAAAGGTGATGAAAGATGAGACAGCCTGAGTATTGGGGTAGTGCTGTCATGGAAGATGGTGGAGCTGCCTCCAGAGAATGTGTAGATGGAAATATTTAAGAACTCAAATAAATATTACATGCTTAGGCAGCTGAGAAAAATCCCTGGTTTTTATTTTTGGCACTACTGCCTCTGGGGAAAACTGCTAAAAAGTTCATGCTGTGCAGTCTCTAGATGAACTGTGGTGCAGAAAGATGCTGGTAAACTTTCAAGCTTCTGACCTATAACTGAGCACAGATACTCTTCTAAACCGATTTTTCAGAGCATTCAGTCAGTGGGAGAACTGGCTCTGCTGCCATTTTAACTACATGTGCTAAAAATATTAACTCTATTGCTACACCCTTCAGTAGCTAGAATTGAAGCAGTAATGACATCAGATCAGAGATAAATGTGGTTTGTATATACCACTGGAAGCAGTGGAGTGACTTGAAGCTGCAGGGCTATCTGGTCCTGTTTTGCTTGCTGGTTCCTTATATCCACAGATATTCCCACTCCTTGTAAATAGTCTTTCTTCGTGTCTGGTTTCACTTGTCTGTTATGCATGAACCTTGTAACTCTGCGTTGCTCGGTATAGAAGTCAATGGAAGTGTACAGTAAGAAACCAATATATGGTCATCACCTTGCACAAAGTCAGTTTTGTTCTCTCTATTAAAATTATACATGGAACCCAATTAGCATTTGTAGGTTTCATTAGTATTCCTAAGGTAGATACTTTCTCACCACAGGATTTAAAATTCTAAGAATAGACTTGGTCATCTCTTTTAAAACAGCTATAGACAGCTGAGCGATTTGCATACCTGTCTGGATGTTCTGTGGAAGAAAAATGAGAAGCAAATAAAGCTACAAAAGATTAAATCAGGAAAAATGTTTTTTGAATGCTATGCAATGAAAAAATGCTAGTTTTCAGAGAAAATTTTATAGCCTTCTAAATGTGTTATAGGTTTTAAATAAAGATATAAGTTGGATATGACAAACTGTTATGTAAAGTTTGTAATGCACACGGTATTTGTTTAGGGCAATGACTTGCAATTTGTTTCAGATATTTTGTTTTTTGAAGATCTCTATACTCTTGCGCCAAAAGTTTTTGATAGAAGTCCTTGAGGAAAATAATGCTTAATTAATAGCAACTGAATCGGAGCATACACACTGCAAGTTAATCAGTTATTTTCATCAATAAAAGTAGGGGGAAGAAGTGAGCCTGCATCCTGATTATGGATTTTGCTATCTTTTGAAGGTTCTGCAACTGGCAGTGTCTGGCATTTTCAAATTCTGTAAAAATGTGCTGTTTGAATTTCTGGTACTTGATAAATTCCTTTTGCATACTTTCTATATATCTTCATGTAATGAAGATTGTATTTAAAACATTGCAAAGTTGGAAGCTCTATAAAGATTAAGAAAGCAGAAATGTGCGTAATAGTGGTTTTTAACTTTCCATAACATACGTGTTCAAATTGATGTAAGTTCAGTCATAATATCTAATTCAAATAGAATAGATTAATGTTAGTAAATGTTGCATCAAGTAATAATGTCAAGGGAGTGACTGAAATTCCAGATTCGAAGTGTGGGCTGTTAATTACTGATTGTCTAGTTCCTGAGGTGAACATTAAGTATGTATTGAAAAAGCATATTTGTAAATCCATCCAAAGAGCAAAAATCACTCACAATTGAGACTTTCTTTACAAATTAGGCAACTTACATTCTTAAATTTTCTATGTTGTGGAATTCTTATGAATGCATCTTAAAGAGAGGATTCCAAATTTTACTTTTATTCTAACTAGTTTATCTTGGTAATGCCCTGAGGCACATGGTGTGATTCTTGGGGTGTCCTGTGCAGGGCCAGGAGTTGGACTCGATGATCCTTGTCGGACCCTTCCAACTCAGCCTATTCTGTAAGGAAGAAATCTGGATATTTACATGCCCTTTTTAGATAAAGGATTCAAGTGACAGAGACTTTTTGATCACAAGGAGTGGTGATTGAAAGAAGATATTGATACAAACAGAAGGCTGAAATCTATTTCAGGAAGCATATCTCAAAGATCTGTTTTAGGGGCAAAACAAAGCAAAACAAGCTGGGAGAATGTTACATCATGTAATTTTTCTTAATAGTGAAAGTGATTAATTTATATACTGTAGAAAGTGGTATATTTGAAGAATGTTTGATTTTTCTAAATTGCATCCAGAGGGCCATTATACATAAAAAAGAAGTGAGTTTTTCCTGTGATAATGTTAAATATCTATGAATTTTTCTGCATAAACTATGATTACCAAGATTGCTATTCTAAAATAATGATAATTGCATATGCAAATTCAGATGGCCTTTGGGATAAGACAGCTTTTCAAGATAGTTACAATTTGGACTTTGTTTTCATCTCTCTATCAAACCATTACTTAAATGGAAAATTTTTTGGCAACTTGGTGGAGTTGCTGTAACAGATCTAGTACTGAGGCGCTTGTTCCAAAAAACAAAATGGTTTGTCTTTTAAAGGCATTCCAGTGTAAGTTGAATATTGTTTACTATGAGGCACATTCTATATGTGTCAATAAATGAATTTGGAGAAGTATATGCAAAATTCTTCAATTTGCAAGTCACATTTCCCACCTCAGTTCAATTCCTAAAGCATGCTCTACTAATCACTTGGCTTCCTAGGAATACCTGAAATTTAATATAGTTAGTAATGTATGGAAGTAAATTCCCTTTGTGTTTGTCTGTGTCCATAAAACGCTACAGCCTTCTGAGTGTTATAAATGGCCATTCTGATAAGCATATTATTTATGACTTCTTCAGGAATAAATTACAGTATTTCTAAAATTGATGGGAGACTGAATACTGGTGCACTTGTAGATTAACTAAAATACATGATTGGCTGCTTTTTCAATATTGAGCTTGGTTGTGTTTTATCTGTTTTAAGATTACAATAATGAAAATAAAGCACAATAAGCCTTGATGTATCTAATCTCCTAAATTTACACTGAAAACTAGAACTAAATTATCCAGGTGTTTTGAAGGTGATGAAGTTAGTGTATGGTCTCATTCATATCAGTATTATAATGAGAAGCTATATACATTCATAGAAGGAAAATAACAACAGTATAAATGTTTAGAGCAATGCTATCACTTTCAATTTTGATTCTCTAGCTCAAAATTTTTAGTTTTTTCACTGAAGGATATGAATTAAATTGCTGATCTATAAAAGTTGCATTTCATTTGTAGGTAAGGTATTGAAAAGACACAAGAAATTATCTTAGCATATAAGACAGTATTTTGATTTCACTGACTAACAACACAGTGATAGTTCTTAGCCTCTGGAGGGAAAAACATTTATATGAAAATAAATATTTTAGTCATTGAACAATGTTTTTGTGAGAGAGTTTTTACTTTTTACAGTCATACTTTTCAGAGTAACTTAAAACCTGCTTGAGTATGTATTGCCAAGATAAATATCTTCAAGATAACCTATGTTTTAAAAGGCTGTTTGTATTCTTTTTTCCAAGGGAAAATACCAGCCAGTGAAAATAATGGGTTGCTTAAGAGCTTAAACAAAATGGGTCTGAAAAAAGTTCTGTATCTCTCGAGTATTAAGAGATAGCTTGGTCAGTAATGAAAACTTACAAGATAAAATTTTGAGTTTACTGTTGCTGTCATGCCTCTAAACCCAGCAACATTTATATATACTTTATGTTACACACATTCACAGCCCTTCTCCCCAGTACAGAAATGGAGTACGCATGTTCACTTGTTTTTTAAACTCAAAGGACACTGCACAAATCTTTGCTATTAAGAAATGAGGGCATAGCACAGTCGAATGTACTGCAGTGGTGCTGGGTGTAATGGCGACATTGCTAGCACAATTCAAACTCAGTCAAGTTTGCCAAAGGTTGTTGGTTGAATGAGCTTCTGATCCTGGCTTAGGGTAGGACTTATTATTGCCTTATGATTTGTGGTCTTGTAACACAAAAGCTTTGAAGAAAAATGATTTTAAAAAATCAGGGCATAGAACATCTATAGTGTGGTTTCAGGATGGTTAGGATGCTGTGAATGAATTGTGAAGGGCTTCAAAATATTTGACTGTTTATTCCTGATTCTAATTTCTTCTGGGGATTGATGATGTACCTTTAAAGTAGGAGGGCTGCACTACAGGGTATTTTAGGTATGGCTGACAGGTGTGCTACCAGGAAAGGGGTTTCTGCTTCTGGCATCTGATGAAAAAATCATGGCTAGCTGTGATATGGTGGCTCTTTCAAATACATGGGCAAGTATGTATATTTTAAATGAAATACACATAATGCTATGTCAAATTCTGTTTCAAGATTCATGGTATCACATAGCTAATTAATTGCTTTAAGTGCAGTTAAGATTTGTAAAAATCTGTGACCTGATATTTGAGGGAAAAGATGACTTGGCAGAAGAAGATTGGATAAAGTAGGTAGTGAAAGGCTAGTTTTTGCCCAGTAACTTTAAATGTCAAGTATTTTATCTAGCTGTCAAAGATTTTCATCAGAGTAGAATCAATATTATGCTTTGTCAAGTTGTTAGGTTGGAAACTGGGAAAGAAACAAGAATGTGCGTATGAAATAAGTGAGTCTCCATTAGCAGTTTATTTGGGTATTTCATCAAAGCAGCTGGTAGCATTATAGACATGTTCTTCACACCTGCATAGCTTCTGTTGCTCAACCAGCAACAGTGGACAGATTTTAAATCCTTAACAAGGAGATGAAAATAGGAGACATTATGAATACTGGTGTATTAATGATTTAGAGCCACTGGTTTTATTATTTTCTTACAAAATCATGTTTTCTTCATCCTTTATAGCAGTTCTGAATTTCGGATTGAAGTACATTGTGTATGAAGCCTGTGTGTTGGCTTCATTTATATAATGATGTAAAATCTCTTGATTATAGAAGCATCTTCTAGCTTGTAAAATACCTCTTCCCAAAAGATGAGATGTTAAGTGAGTTAACACATCTGTAATTGAATTATATTTACCATACTACCTTTGTTCAGTTTGTTTGTCTTCACAGAGATGTGTGGTAGAGGTTTAGCTTCTTACAGTAACCAGTAGTTTTTCATAGAGTTTCTGTAAGGATTAGTGAGGTACTTTTATTTAAGATGACTGGAGGTAAAAGTGTTGAGTATAATCACGTAATGGAAATTAAACTTTTTTACTGTAATTAATATTCCAGTCCATGAAACAGAAATTCCTGCTCTTCCAATGCATGGGTTTAGAGCAGCTGTCTCCAGAGTACAAAACCAGAGTAAATGTCCATAATATCCTGTTGCTGGAGTGTGTGCCTTAATGATGCTGCCTCCATTTGTCATTTTTCCCAGGAGGACTGACATCTTTAGCATTTACAGCGGGGCTGTGAATTAAAGTTTCTGACCACCCGCTCTCTGTAATTTTTATCTCTGTGTGGTTCCCAGGCTGTGTGCAGGATGAAACAGGACTTGAACAAAGAACAAAAGCAGACTTTTGGGCCATGCAGTCTTAATGGAAGAGGGGACTTTCCTGAAGACCCTCATAGCTGTAACAGTTTGTGGAAGGCTTTAAAAGCTAGAAAGTTGCAAAAATAGAATTTAATTACTGACCATTACTCAAACGTTCCAATTTGATTTACATGTATATATGACATTTGGTATCCAACAAGAAATATGTTTAAAAACAATGGAGATGAAAGGTCCCATTCTGCCATGAATAACCTACATACAAAACCTTGTTAAAATGGTAAATATCCTTTCCATATGAAACTGATATTTTAAAAAGATAAATTGAGTTCATTTAAGCTAATTTTTTAGCACATCTGACTCAAAACATTTTTCTTACATTTTGTATTGTTAAATATGATCTAAGGTTAGAATGTCAGAATTTTTGTGTTATTGGTTTTTTTGGTTGATGTTCCTACTTAGAGTATAGACAACAGTGTTCCTATCCTTAAAAGCTTTTTCAGTATTTTATAAATGTGTTTATTCTGTTTTAATAGGAGCTGGGTAGCTTACCTGTGAAAACATATGTGTGTGAAGCTAAAGGTGTTTCGTGGCAGACAGTATTTATAAAATAAGATCATTTACTTTGGGTGCTGAAAGCTGTTTCAGTTTCATTTAGAAATCATAACTTTTTTTCCCTGGTTGTTCATAGCTCGTCTGAACGCCTCATCTGTGGAATTTTGCCTAGCATGGCAAACTGTGGTTTTGTCAAAAAATTATGGTTTTGGGTATGAAAATTTTGCTGGTTAGAGGCTTCTTATGATTGTTCCGCAAAATTTGAGAGACTGCCATCCACAGGTTAAAGAGGGGTGGTCTGAGGCAGCATTTTTCTCCCAGTGGATAAAGCTCTCTAGTTTGATTGACAGGCAGTTCCTTTCAGGGGGCAGGTCCTACTGTTGCTGTTGGTAAGTAATGGTCTCCTCCTCTGTCATCACCTCTGCAGAGAGAGGTGAGCTACAGTTCTGTAATCAGTGAAGGAGGAGCATCATAAAGTACATCACACTTGAAAGACAATTGTAAATGTAAGGGAATCAGCTTGTAGTCACTACTACATCCTGTGAATTGTTAATTAAAATAGCTCTACTTTCAAATGTCTAAAAGCTTACTGTCCTTGTCTCTAAACTGAGACCCTTACCTAGTTGGTAACTTACACTACTCAGCCCTTACGAGGCCACATCTGGAGTGCTGTGTCCAGTTCTGGGCTCCTCAGTAAAGACACACATGGAGCTCCTGCAGTGGGTCCAGGGAGGGCAACAAAAATGATGAAGGGACAGGAGCATCTCTCTTACAAGGAAAGGCTGAGGGAGCTGGGCCTGTTCAGTGTCAAAAAGAGACAACTGAGAGGGGACCTCATCAATGTGTGTCAGGGTCTGAAGGTAGGTGTCAGAGGATGGAGCCAGGCTCTGCTCAGTGGTGCTGAGCACTAGGACAGGAGGCAATGGGCAGAAACTGATGCACAAGAAGTTCCACCTGAACATGAAGGAAGAACTTCTTTACTGTGCAGTGACTGAGCACTGGAGCAGGTTGCCCAGAGAGTCTGTGGAGTCTCCCTCACTGGAGATATTCAAGAACCATCTGGACACAGTGCTATGCCATGTGCTCTGGGATGGCCCTGCTTGAGCAGGGAGGTTGGGCAAGATGACCCACTGTGGTCCCTTTCAGCATTACCCATTCTGTGATTCTGTGACTTGCACAGTTTTCTGACAGAATGATGTATTTTGGAAAGAGAAGGAAAACATGAAGTGTCATCTTTCCCCATAAAGACGTGCTGGAAGATCAGTAGATTGTTCATCTTGTACTTCAGTTTCTAAAATGTTAAAAAGCCTTGCTGCTACTAGCGTTTCTAATAATTTCTGCATAATATAGTTATCTCAGCCTTCAGTTTTGAGAACGTGGCAATCCATGGCTGGCAGGAATACCAAATTATCATCTCTCTAATCACATTTTCTATTTATTTTGTGACGAATGTTTCTTGATTCATATTCACCAAGCTGTTTGTTATGTTTCAAACATGAAAATTGTTTGTGGGTGGCATACTCTCTCTTATTGTGCATGTGTATCAGAAATCATCTGTCATTTGATTTAAACTTCAATTTAGTCGGCAGAGCATCTCAATTTGGAGAAAATTGGACTCCATTATAAAACACAACTGTTATAGGTTTATGTTTTTATGGTAATGCATGTAATTTATTGCACTTATTATCATGCAACAGATTGTAGAGTAATGTTTTGACTTACTCCTTTAAAAATGCCTTGGAACATGAAAATTATAGCATTACTCTTATGTGGATGATTTTCTTTCTTTTTTCTTTAAAACTTTAAGGAGACATGCATTAGCCTGACTTCCATGGATAACATTATAAGGAATTTTCAAAATGTATTTGTTACTATTGAGACAAGTAAACAAGGGATACAATGTTTGAAGAAAAGATGGTGAAGGTGTTTATTCAACAGTGAAATGAAGATTTTTTTAATTAAGTTATGGAGTTCCAGCTGGTTTTATTTACCATAATCTTGTATTTTGACTCATGCACTTGGGTGATAGCTTGTCTCTGAGCAGATTAAGTGCTAAAGTTGTGAATACACAGTTGTTAAATCAAACAACCTTTCTTTCCTGGGAGGAACTTCATAACACTTTTGCAAATATTGAGCTATAATAGCAATTCCAATTTCATAAAAACTTCTGATTGAACCTACTGGCCAAGTTCATGTAATCCCTAGGAGGCTGCATGCTGTCATTTTGGATTTGCTCTTCTTTCTTGAAACTCCAGGGCTTGTGCTGGTCAGGAAGTTATTCTGTTCCAGAAGTGTAAGGTCTGAATCTCTTGTGGCTATTGGTCAACTGACAGCTTCCCTGCAAAGTGGACAGCTTCTTTCCATCTAGAAATGTGCTTGATAAGGGATGGCAATCTTATGAGACCTCTCTGCTGTTTGTAATTATCAATTTTAGTTTATGTTCCCAATCTATTCTGTGATTAGAATACGAAAGATATTCACATACTCAAAATTGCATGTAGCTTAGAGTTTGGGTTTTTTAAAAAGAGGATAGGAACAATATGCATCACTTTCCTGACAGAGAAAAAGAAAGAAAAAGAATATTGTGTTTTTGAAAATGCTTGTTTTGCATCACTCTGTCCTGAGTACAGTTATTCAATAGACAGCTTTGAAGAACTGTGTGTGTGTGGGTCAAGCACATGCATTCTGAGTCACCCCATGTTTTCATTTGTTATTGTTTTATTACAATGGGATACAGTCCAGACTAGGTATCTTTCAAATCCGAAAACTTAATTTTCAGTGTGAATTGCAAGTGCGTTATTCTAAATACTGTTACTAGAAGATAGTCAGGGAAATCCAAATTATTAAAAAAAACCCTAATAAATGTTTAAGTGAGGTTAAAACAGTGATTATTTGAGCCACTGACAACTTTACTTTTTCTTCTATATATGAGGTGCAGGGGAACTTCAAGAGTTATGTGTGGACAAAACTTAAATTTGATTTGTACGAATTCATTCTTAAAATGATACATTAATTATTTTCGGTTTTTGATGGTCCTCTGGCACCCTCAGAGTTGTTGCTGACATTCATACAGGTCTGTGCGTTGTCCTAAAGTTGGTGTGTGAATGAATGAATAAATTATGTGAAATGTTGTGTTCTTTAATCTTCATAAAGTCTGTGATGTTGGTGATAAAGTTATTAATTTGTTTGGAGGTGTTTTTTTCATTATATGGAATAGTTCAAGCAACAGGTTTGCAGATGAGCTTTGCTCATCCTGAAGGGCAATGCTACTTTGTCACCCTGCTTTGTCATTACCTTGTGAAGATGGGAGGTCAGATACAACCCCTGAGAGATGTACATTTTGATGGTAATATTGTAGATGGGGGGCATTGTCAGTAGGGGAGAACAGTTGTCAAGTCTTCTTTTTTTAAGTTAGCATTTTATGAATTATTTGATAGAAAAGAAGGGAAACTACTGCTAAACTGTTTCTCAGAAAAGTTTTTGTTTTCTTCGTTCCAAAGATTAAACTTTGAATTCAGGTTTAATCATTTTCCTAATTGTTTTAAAATCTTTCTTCTTAATACATGGTTTTCAGAATACAGTCCCAGACAATACTAGTGGTAGGGATTCAGTATTGTTACTGTCCTTCCCTTTACAATCCACAAGTATGGCTGCATTTTTCAGCTTACCTCATAGTTAACATTACTGGGTATTTTTCTGCTTATAGAATGTTTATTCTCTGAAAAGTGCTTCATTCTGTTCTTTGCTATAATAAATGTTGTTTCTGCCAGGTAACAAAGTAAATGGACACAAGGACTGAGATCTTTACTGAGATTGTTAAAAGTAATTTTAGATTAACAGAGGTGAGCCACATAATGGGGTGCAATGCATGCCTTTTGTGCTGTAGTGAAGCATTTGGACAATACAGTTAGAGCCATTTTTTTTCTCAGTAATTTACCTAATTCTGCAGTCTTTCCTTCTTTAAAAAAGGAAACCAAGATTTTCTTTGCCAATCTTTTTTGTATTAGCTTCCAATTAATTAAATTTATACAGGTTGTTTTATTCAGATCCTCTGCCTTTTTTATAAGTCCAATTATTTATCACTTCATTGCTTTGCAAGTTTTTTCCTACTGTAAGCATTTTTCTCAAACCAAGAGATGTAACTACAGCCTTAATAATGTCTTTCAGTGTAATGGATTAAAAAAGATTCTGAAGAAATTGGTACAGGCAAAGTTATAATTCTTTGTGCTATTTTTCTTTGCTTATCTAATGACAGCTCTTTCTGCAGAATAGACAAGCTTTTATGTCTCTCTACAGCTTTATCATGTGACTGCCTTACTATGAGCATATTTCTTGATAAATTCTCAATATTAGGGAACAGCCTTTGGTCTAGAATAAAGGCTAAAGACTGCATAAATGGCAAGCCAATTTACTGAGGATTTTTCTTTGTCTACATCCTCTCTTTTAACCCAAATGTGTATTTTTTTGTCATAGGCATTTCATTTTGGGGTTTTGAATTAAATTTCTTCTGAGGCTTATCAGCTTTTGTGATGCCAAGACCTTAAAAAAAGAAAGGTATAGAAAACAAACCCAAAGCAGCAGCAACAGCAACAAAAATAAAACAGGAACAAAGAAAGTTTTCTGCCTGGAAACTTTGCAAACTTAATGAGAGACACATTGATAAATAAAGACAAGTAAGAATGAACAAAGACAAGATGACAATATCGATATTAAAAAAGGGGGGTGTGTCAAAAATTGGTTCTGTTATTTGTTGCAACCTCTTACATTCTCCTATTCTTAGTGTGGTTTCGTTTACTAAGTAAAGCACGTGGCATTAAATGAAATCTGTTTTGCATTTACACCAGAGACATTTGGTGTTTACAGGAAAAAATATCTGTCAAGGGGAGGATTGTGTCTTCAAACTTTTCGGTTTTCCTCCTAAGATCATGTCATTCATGGTTAGCTTGTACTCAGCTTCTTCTCAGTTTCACTTGTGCTTAGGAGAATATGGATCAAGGTGAAAAGACATCAATGTCATTGTACAGAGTGAGGAGGAAGAAACCTGAACTGAGAATGAGGCGCCTGTGAAAGCGGTTCTCAGCTGAGCATGTATTGAATCATAGACTTGTCTGCTGGGAAGGACTTCAGGGGTTATTTAGCCTAAACTTTGGGCAGACCTGGGGTCTGGCCAGCACTATATCAGGTCTCTCAGGACTCTGGTCTTGGACACTTTCAAAGATGTGGAGATTCCATAGCCTCCATGGACAACAAATCAAGGATTGCATTACTTTTCTAGGGCAATGTTAACTCGCTAATGTTCAATCTGAACCTCTCAAATGTCAGTTTGTGGCTGTTTCTCCTTGCCTAGCTGTCTGCCACTACTGAGAATTTGACTTCCTCGTCTTTGTGGTTCCCTTTCACATCAGCTTGCCCCTCTAGCTTGCCATTCACCAGACTGAACAAGGCCAGCATCCTCCACCGCCCCTCATGTGTCGTGGGATCTGGTCCCCTGACCATCATGACAGTCCTCTGCTGGACCTCTCCACATTGCTCTTGTGAGGCTGCAAAAACTGGCTCTGTAGTATGCCAGTTTCACCACTGCAAAGTGTAGGATGGGAATAGCTTGTTCTTTGAGCCCTGTTTGTTAGTGTTGCTCAGAGTGCAGTTTGCCTCGCTCATGACAAGAGGGCACTGCTGGCTGCTGTTTAATTTGTCCTCTGTGAGTGCTGAGACCTATTGCTGAGTGCTGGTCTACACTGCAGTTGCATTGCTGAAGGTGTAATACTTTGTCCTTGTCTGTGTTGAGGTTCATGATGCTCAGTCCTCAAGTTTGCTGAGGTTTCTCTCAGTTGAAGTTCTGCTGTTTATGTCAGCCATTTCTTCCACTTCAGTGTCACCTACAGGTTTGCTAAGGATAAAGTCCAGGTAGATCTGTTAATGTTATATAGCAATTGGAGAGGATGTGAGACCAGCAAGAGCAAAAGGATGATAATTTTGGCAACAACATGAGTGTGACCCTGATGAGACCTATGGAGGTCATCTTTTGATGGTACCGGAGAATAGTTGCTGCTACTTTTTTCCAGACACTGAACTTGGAAAAACTATCTTGGGTCTGCTTAAGACAATATTTATTATAGGGAAGAAGATAAAGATTCTGATCTCTATCCATAGGTTCTGATATGGTTTATTGTGTTTCAGAGAAACCCAAACTCACTCTTGGGTCAAGTATTCATTAGTGAGCTCTGTCCCAAAGAGTTCACTAATCTTCAGAGCAAGTGATGCAACTTGTAAGTCCTGTTTTCTCTGACTTATGTTTTACCCAGTCTAGCTAGCCATGTTTTTGCTATCCTATGCTTCTTGCTATCAGTTTTCTTTTTTTCTTTTTTTTTTCTTTTTTTTCAACTCTTACCACCACGTATTCAGAAGCATGATGAGTAACACAATCCACCAGGACATGAAAGATGTGATTAACCTGGACTTAGTCTTCTCAAGTTCAGAAGGCAGTTAAACATTCTCTCAAAAGCTAGACAAATTGTCCTGCTGAGTTGTAGTATGAAGTGAGGGTAGTGTCTTCTTGTCTTCAGTGTTTCTAGTAGTTTTAAAAATGGGAGCGGTTACCCCTATTCAGCAGTAAGGATTCCTGGGCACAGAAAGTAACTCACTGCACTCTTGAGGCAAGTGTCTAAATTTTGTAGAAGATAACATTTTAAAACTGCACTCCTACCCCTCTTTCCCTTGTAAACAGAGTGAGGTAAGTGTATTAAGAATTATGTTGAAATATTTTATTATTTCAGAAATAGGAAGTCTGTTAAATCTTTCCAGACTTGGTCAGCAGTCCTTGAGTTAACATTATGTTCTCATGTGCTTTTCCATTTAAAAGTGTTAAAACTCACAGCTGACCTGAAATTTATCAGTTATCATATAGGCAAAAACCTTGTCTTCAAGCTTAAATTTTAAACCTGTGAAAACTCAAGGGAAGAACTAGTCATCTATACAACTTTTCAACATTTCAGTGACATTCTAGTGTAAACTACACAGATTATTACCTTCCTCAGAAACTTTAATTATTATTGTCTGTTTGTATATGGCCTTAACTGCTTGTAAATTAACCATTTACACTTTTCTTCTAATGAGATACTGTCATTTGTTTTCTCTTTCTGATGCAGGGTGTATGTGCCAGAAGTTTCTCTGCAGGCTCACTTGCTATCAGCTGGTTTAACAAAAATGTACTCTTCAAACTTTGCCTCTTTATACAATGTATTACTTGTTTTTCTAGGGTGGTGATTCGGTGGCATTATAGTATAATTTGTTGTAGTGCCACAGCAGACAGTGAGAAGATGCAAGTTTTGAGTGTGTGCGGTTAATTAGATGAAATGTATTTTGACAGACACCTAGTAATTAGACTTTAAAATTTATTTCCTTTTTGCATTTAATTATGTTTTATTTCAGCTCTTTACTGAGAAGCTTTTCATTAGCTGTTAGGAGTTTGTGTTACTGAATTTTGTGAAGAGATGTAAGTCATGTCATTATGAGCTTACATTTGCAGAGCTGTCAGTGTGTTTTTCTGAAATTATTTCCAAGCTCAGGATGCTGTATGTTTATGAAGTGACTGGTTGTAAGACCTAGTTTAAGCGCTGGGAATAAGCTCAGATCACATGTGTAGCTAACCGTGCTGCTCTACTATGGTTTGTGCTGCCAGTGCTACTTGGCACATGACTTGTGTTGAAATAAACAAAGAAATACAGTAAGTGTTTTACTACATCCAACTTAAGTTATAGTGAACTCTTCTACTAGAGTATAGTACTTAAATGTATCTTCTCAGTTGACAGAGTTGTTTCATAGAGGAGATCAATAATCTTCTATTGTTGCTGTTCCTTTTCCTTCCCAAATACTTGTTTTGTCAACTCGGTACTGAAGCTGTTCACCTACACTGCTGGTATAATATTTCCTATTTAATTCACTTTATTTAAAACCAAAAACCCCATTGTGTGTAGGACTTGTTCTTCTTACCTGCTTTCCCTTAAGTCCTGACATAAAAATTAACGGTGTGAAGATTATTTTTACTCTGAAAGAATTGACTTCTAAGATTGTTCCCACACAATGTATCTCTTCCCATGTTGTTCCCCAGAGAGTGTTGTGAGGTGTTCATCTTACGTTAGCATCGTCTCTCAAGCTGTAGCATAGCTTTTGGGAATGGGGTTTTTCTTCTGTGGGTACATGCTGTGTAATATTTACTATATTTTGCTATAAACAAGAGAGACAAAATGAGGGGTATGTAGTGAAGCTTTTAACCTTAAAGTCATTCCTTGAAATACCAAGTTTTCTTGCACACTTACTCTGTCGGTATTATTGAGCTCACCTGTATGGTTATGCCTGGCTGTACGCTTTTGTGAACACAAAGCATGAATGGAAAATTGATGACTAATGTATTAAATTATAGCTAAGGAGCTACATGATAAACTGCCTCTTCACTCTAACCAGCCCCCTCCCATTTTCTCTCTCCGCTTCTCTTTGGAGTACTGAAGGACCACTGCTCATGGGAGCCTGTCTCTCATGCCTCAGGCTCTTGCATTGGATCAGCTGGCTTTGTTGCTGTGATCCAAGTATTTTTATAATCTCTTTCATGTGTACTTATTTTTTTAAAACATTTGTTGGTCAGAAATCATGGTAGTTAGAGTATGTAATGAATTTAGTTTTGAGATATTGCAAAATCTTTCTACTCTAGCAGTTCCTAGACCAAAAAAACAACCAAATGTGCCTGTAAGTGCACAGTACTTCTTTTGAGTTACTGTGGGAGCTGAGCGCAAGGACTGATAAAGAACAGTGCTGGCAGAGAAACGGCTCTTCTGGGGAGTGAAAATAATGCTAGGCTTTATTTAAAAAACTGTGTCTGAAAATCTTTCCTGAGATTTTTGTAGTGAGCTTATCCTGAACAAACTGAATCAGTGGAGCTGGAATAATCCTCACTATGTTTTTTCTTCTAGGGAAGAGTGAACATAAAATATATTGTTTGTGCTGTAATGCCTGCATAGAGGGGAAAAACTGAATTGTACCTGTGACATTTTTTAAATATCCCAATACACAGATTTGAGTGTTAGTACTGCTCTTGATATTGGGGAGGTGGGACTTTTTTGTGTTTTTATTAGTTTTTTTGCTTATTTGTTTGGTTTGTTTTTTGTTTGTTTGTTGGTTGGTTTGCTTTGGCCTTTTTTTTGTTTTCTTCTGGAATCCCAAGTAATTTGTTTGTTTATGTGAAGTGCTCATTTTGGGAGTTTGGTTGGTTGTTTTGGTGTTTCTCTTCTTGGTTTTGTGGCTTTTTTCCCCCCTCTGATAGTTATTTCTTTTTGTTACTCATATCCAGACACAAAACCAGTATAGCGATGAGAGATACTCCTATATGTACACATAATAGCCTTACATTTTTTTCTAAATTATTTTTCACTATTCTTTACTCTGTCACTAACTTGTAGGGGGAAACCTCAACCAAATAAAGGAAGTACACAGAAAACGTACTTGATTGTACACTTAGAAATCAGCAATTTGTTCGTAACAGACATGTTATGAATACCAGGATTACATCTATGTCAGGGTTTCCTGAGATACTGTCCTTGCTGGCATATCTCAGTTCTGGTAGGAGAGAGGGAATTCAGATGTTGCCATTGAAAAATGGAACAGAGTTGATGACATCTTAGTATTGTTGTCATAACCAGTATGTATTTACAGCGTTTATTCAGTAAACCCTCAGTTTATATAGGTCAACACTGTTACTTTTATTTAAAAATGCAAGTAAGAAAAGTTAACGATAAAAATAATAAAAACCGTAGCTGACTACAGAAGACATTGTTATCTGACAGTAAATATCCACAATTGTAAGGATAAGATAGGTGTGTGATTTATGTTATGCCCTTAGATGTCACATTTTACTAGTTTTTGTTGCAACAGGAACAGAAAGACATGCCAAAATTACTAGAAAGCTGGCAACCACATGACGCTGATATGAATGTTCTTTTGTCAAGCAGAATAGTCTTTGCAGGAATACACCAATGTAAGCAATTTTGCATTTGTCTTTCCTTAAAACAAATAAACAAAAAATCCTACCCTTGGCATTGAGACAGTTTGTCACTGTTTTTACCTTCTGCATAGATGCAGTTTTACAGCTAGCCATATTTCTTCGTTAGATTTTAGAACTTAGATCTTTGCCAGCCATTCTTTGTTTTCACATTCGGTGTTTTCAGCAAAGCAAGGTACTGTCTGAATGTCAGCTGACAACTGTTTTCAAGAGTAAAACCACCAGAAACTACTGTATGTCTGGATAACTAACATCTAGGAATGTGATAAAACAGCAAGTAATGTGTTTCTAGCTCTGGATGGGCTTGCATTTAGTAGGTACCTTTGATTTCTGAGTGTTCTACTCAGACTTTTTTTTTTTTTAACCTGTTTTTATTTATTTAATTCACGAAGGTGTATGATTCTTTTAATCTTAATCTGAGATTAATTTTAGCTTTTCAATGAATGAAGTTTTTATTGTTGTTTTCTCGTTCCTGAAAGCTGCTCTTGGCCTGTTTTTCCACATCAGTTTCCTTTTAACTTTTAATCAAGCCTTTCTTAACAAGTGATGTCTGCTGGCACTGTTTTCAGCACGGTCTCTTTCAGTGAGGGACATGATGTCTCTGGGATTTAATTCCTTTAGCAGTTCTTTTTTATCTTCTTTTTAATAGGCTATCTCATTTCTGTGTCATTTTCCTTTTGGAAGTCATGTAAAACTGTGGTGGATTTTTTTGCTTTTGTAGCTCCTGTAGGGATATTGAGTCTGAATGCATTATTAGTGTGCCTTTCAATAGAAAAAAATTGAACAAGATCCTGCACACACTCTGGGACTGTATCTCTAATGGTTTCCCTAACCAGCTCTCCATGAAATGATTATTGTAGTGCTAAAAGTTCGTTCTCTGGTTTGTGTCCCAGTGTGATGCTTGCCTGATCCTCATGGGTATCTGCCATTACAATTGTGTTTCTTTCCCTCATTGCCTCTCTGATTTCTCTTAGTGTAACAGCAGTGGTCAGTGCTATCGGTCCATGAAGGCAATTGCTAGTACAAATCTACCTTGAGCTCTTACACTTGCATCCAGAAACACTGAAATCTTCCTTTAAAAAGAATTTGGTCAAAGGCAGAGTACACCCCTGGAGTCTTACTGTGGACACCTGAGAGCTGAGACTTAGAGAACTTCATTATACCTAATACCCTGTTGTCATTCCATTGAGAGAGCAGCGTATCAAGCTCCAAGTCTTTTATAACTGGTCCAAAAGGTCTGGCATTTCACAGGAACAGGACATAATTACAGAATACTTCAAGTGTGTCCCTATTCCATCACAATTGATTATCCATTTTTCTGAACACAAACTCCTGCTTTGGTGGGGAAAAGGTGTGCACGCTGTGGACATCTCCAGAGCTCTTTTCTACTGCAATCACATATTTGTTGCTTTTTGTCATCATTCTGGAGTAGTACAGATATCCAAAGGTTGTACAAGGTAAGAATGAACTGCATCACTAATTGAAATTAACAGGAATCCCTGGCTCTTTTTATTCAGCCATCTGTTGGCCTCCATGCTCTAGTTAGCTCCGCATGTATTTGTTCAGCGAATTGTCCATTCAGATTGCTATAGTACAGCTAGTAAAAATTGACTGGTATTTTAATGCTAATCTGTACTATTCAGCTCCTGGGTCCAATTGCTCATTGTTGAGCGGATAGAGAATCAATGGTGATTTTTCTCCAACTCTCCCCTGGATTATATGTACTACATTGTAGCTATTTAAATTAAAAGAAAATTGCGCGGTTCCAAGAATAGGATGCTACTATTGTACTGCTGGCTACTGACTCTCAATATAGATTCATTTTTTTGATGGAATAGAACACTTTTTTTGGAAGCATGCTACTTTTCATAGGTTTTGCTGTTTACCCTCAGTTTAAAGTGATAGTATTTGTAGTAACAGCAAAAACATTCAAATAACATATTTGGCTGAGAAACTTCGATTTTTCGTATGTAGGTAGAACTTTATCTATAAGCAAAATCAGCTCTTTGGCAGAATTTTTTTTTTTGGTGAAATTCATAGGGTTTAGTAATAAAAATGTTTTTCCCATCTAGCATTGTAGCTGAGTTTTATGAAGTGCCACTTAGTAAATAAATAATTCAGAAAGAAGTCTGTTGCATTCATTTTACTTGGAATTAGACAACTAGTTCTACTTATTGCACTGATAAGTTGTCACATTGAATGCTGGAATTGTTTTGCTTTCTTCCATGTGGGAAAAGTAACTTTAAAATAAGACAGGGAAACACTGATTTTATGCATACGATCTGTGAGTCTTTATTATATGATAAACTAAAACAGTAATACTTGGCTTTTATGTAGTTCTTAATTTTATCAACAATTTTGATAACAGTGAGGTTTATCTATTAAGTAATTGTAATTACATAACCCAAGTATAGGCCTAACCACAGATGTGAGTACCCTAGTTAGAGTTAAAAGAGCCGGGTGGGACAGAGGGAGGAAGGTGAGTCTTACTGTTCTCATTCTTACACTGCTGCAAGACTGTAAGCACCACATCATGGTCAATCTTAGTGCCCTGAAACTGTGTTCTATAAAAACTGTGTGATCAGGGCATTTGTCCTAGTTCAATCCCTTGGCTTCTAAAATGCTGGGGAGGCTGATTTTGTGGGGTGTGTTCACCTGTGTACATTTTAGGCTTTGTCTGCAAACTTTGGTGCTCCAGCTCCCTCAAACTCCCTCAATGAGTGTGGAGGGGTTCCTGAATTCAGTGACTCTTGGTTGACGTGCCTGCCACTCAGGCTTCCACTCTCAGAATTTTGTCATCAGTCTACATAATATTAAATGTATTACTGTATTTAAATTTTTATTCAATGTAATTGCATGGCCAAATTTTACCTCATAGCTCTAGAGTATATTATTCCCAGCAGATTAACAGAATTCTAAGTATAAGGAATGCAACAAAGCAGCAGTAATTTCTGTGTGGAACAGTGACATTCCTTGCAGGTAGGCTCGTTTTTTACAAAAATGTTATTAAACACTGAAATCTTGGCTTTACAGATAGTTATGGAGTGGGAAAATGCATTAAAAATGTAAGGATGTTTAGTGAAACTTGTACAGGTTGAACTTGAACTTGTCATAGAATGATGAACAACTAATTCTTCATATTACAGTTATGTTTTAATACTGCTGATATAATGGAATATCTGGTTGATGCTCCTGAAACTTGTACAGTCTAGAAGAAAAATTTCTAGTGCTAGAAGTAAAGCTAGGACGTCTACTTTTTGTATTTAAAATCTTTACAGTTACTTTTATAATAGTCAGATATAATTTTATTTTCAAAAGGATATCACATACTGTTATTGGACTATTTCATATGCTAAAATTCTGCCTGAGTAGTATGTGTTTGAGTATGATAAGTGTTCCTGCATTTTCCCAGGACATGTGTGTTATTCACCACTTTTTGAATACTGAGTAAAATACAGATTTATTGTTTTATGGAATAGGGAAATATTTTGGTTATTTTCTTTTCAAATATTTACTTCAGCAAAAAACAACGGAATGAATAATAGATATCAGAGGTGGAAAATAAACTTATTAAGCTGTAATTTTTCACTTTTATGAGTATGACATAAAAGTATCTTGTATATTTATCTGCTTTGTTACACTGTAAATCACTAGCTGTTTCAGCTGCATACTTTTTAGCAGGTTTTTTTATAGCCCAATAAATATCAACATACAAAAGTTTTCCTTGGCATCTCATCTATTTTTGTTCTAACTTCAGACTATTATTTCTAATAATTGCCGCGTCCTGAATAACACACCATGTTTCTTTGTATTTATATATCTATACTGTTTGATCATATGGGAGTAATCTTTTGCTTCTGTAATCATCTTATTTCTCTCTGTTCTCCTAGGTAGGTTGCTTCTTTATGCTACTTCCCAAAACTTTTCTGTTTTTCTGATGACTAAAGAATTTTTAGGTTATAGCTTCATTCATTAATTAGTGAAACTCAGAAGCGGAAGATACGCACTGTATCTGTCCAGTAGCAAAATACCATTGCAACTGGTAGACACCTTTGGGGGCTCAGGTTGGAGGTGTGGGTTATTTGGTGCTGGATTCAACCTGCTTGTATTTCAAGCTGTAGTTGTGAAATAGAAAGCTTTTGGAAGCAGTATCTTATGTGAGGAGGATTTTCTCTCTGTGAACATACTACTGTTATAAAAAAAATCTGGAAATTGTGGACTGACAATAGTAATAATTTGTCCATGAATCATTGTGCTAATCAGATACATGCAATGGTTTTGGGTGCTGCTACAATAGCATTTGTGGAAGAGTAGAATTTTTCAATGGCAAAACTTGAACTTTCTCTTCTGGGAAATTTTTTCATTAATTGAAAAACAGCTGAGGTCTCCCCCAGCCTCGGTGCTTTGTAGAAGCCTGAATGTTAGAGCTAAAGAAATTTAGGATTGTGAACTATGCATTTACTGCAGTAAAGCAGATTTTTTTTCCTGAATGAGCCCTTTACCTTAAGCCTTTAAATAACCCTCAGCATGTTAATAACCTAAGCAACAAGCTCCCTCAGCAGGTTACTCTGCTCCCAATTTGACATTATTATTATGAAATCATGTAACCACCTAACCATATAGCCTCACTTTTTAAAATTCTGAAATGTAGAGACAAAATCTACATCACAAAACTGAGAATAATTTATAGCATAAAAATTATTTCTTTTCTTTAGTTGGTGGGTGTGATGGCAAATATGTGAGTAAAGTGAATGGCTACTATGTTTCTAGAAAGCAATTTTTTAAAAAAACAAACCTCTGTGTAAGTCTTTTACTCTGCTGTGAACATTGTAATACTCTATTGAAACCAAAAAGCATAACTGTTCCCTGAAACAGCATACAAGATTTGCGATTACTTCGAGAACTATTGATTTTAAAGTTCTTGAAGAGTGCCTGTAATCAGCGTAGCTGATGACTTCTTAATTAGACTAGTCCTGTGAGAATTTGGCTCCCCATACAGTATGTTTATGAATCTAATCAACTAGGCAGTGAAAAAAACAATTATAGATACTATCTTTATTTTTTAACTCACAAAAGAGCAAGAATTGCAATACTGGAGCTCTTGTTTCTGTGATAATTAAAACATGGGTTTGAATGAATAGAAATTTAAAAAAAAATAAAATACTGCCATGAAGAAGTTGGTTCACCACAAAATGAGGTCCTTCGCAGCTAAGGAAAACAAGAGAAAGACATAAGAAACTCTTGGACTGTGCCGAGACTGTGTCATAAAATCCAAGCTACCTGCTGGACTAGGGTGCATCAAATTTCATTTTTTTTCTTTGAGGATTTATCAAGGCACAACAAGTCATATATGAGAGCTTTTGGTTTTGTCATGGCAGGTCAGTCAGTCTGTTGTCTAGATTAAAAGAGGAAAACAAGTATTGTCTATTATCAATTCATGTCCTTGGATTTGTCATATATGTGTTATGAATTTGTCATTTGTTGTCCTTTGTGTATAAAGTGATTTGTAGTGAAAATAGCTAGAAACAGTAGTTAGATTTCGCAGTGCCCAGATGTTATTTCTTTCATTTGGTTTTTCAATAGGTTAGTTGCTCATTCACCATCCATTTATGACTCCAAAGATTTCAAGCTTTGTGCTTGCTGTTCCAGCTGTGCTGTCAATTGAATGGTGAGTTGTATTCTATGAGCACCTCACTGTATTAGCTGTGGATGTTAGTCTGCCTGGTGACTAACATCTGTCTGTGGTTTAATTACTGCCTTTTCTTTCCTTAGGGAAGAGGTTTGTGCATGGATTTTTTCTTGTCGATAGAAAAGACTTGGTTTTAGGTTTTTAGGCACTATGATTGTGTGGAAGGGTTGAGATCATTAAATGCCTGTGAGAGAGTTCTGATGAGTTCTAGGTAGGTCAGGAACCAGAGGCCTTTACAACTAGAAAACTTTGGTTTTGCGCAATAGATCTATCTCATGGGGCAGGCAATTCTACTTCACTTTTGGAGTGGAGTTATCACATTGTTTTATTCCAGACCTCCTTTACAGCCTTGTACCTCTTCTTGAGCTGGACCACTGGTTGCCTAAAGCTGTGGACTGAAACCTGGCACTCAATACTATGCCAGATACAGAGCAGAAGAGACAACATTTACATTCTCACAGACATCATTTACCTTAGTGAAAATAGCCATAATCCACCTGTGAATCTTGCCTATGAGTGGTTTTCAATTTAATATATATATATATATTTAATTACTGAATCAGTAGAAAGTAGAGCAGTAGGAATTGATGTCGAAAGGCCACTTGGGACTTTCAAAGGTGAAGGTATTTATTTCTTTTTTCCCTGGTTTACATCTTTAGGTTTCCCTTTCCTTATTTAGCAGTGTTTTTTTTTTTGAGGGCCTAGTGGCAGTAGTAGGGCAGTTGTGTACACCAGGCTTACTGAGTCTTCTAGGAAAGGCCCACCAGAACATCAATTGTGGATGTAGTATATTCTTTGCCGTATTTGAAGCAGTTTAATAGTCACATGCTGTAATTCTTGTTCTTGATTACACGAAAAGAATTTGGATAAAATAAGGATATTCCTACTAACAGTTGGAGGGAGACTTTTAGAGTTTAAAACTAGGTATCTGATATAATAAGATGTGTTGAAATGTTTTTACTGTGAGCAATGAATTCCTCTTTAGCTAAAAGACACTTGATGGCAGCTCTAGGAATTAGATGTATTTTGTTAACTTGACAAGATCTACCAATATATGATGTTAGGCACAGATGCAGCCACAGGATCATGAAAACTGCATCCATAAGGGCATGACTCCCTGTTATGCTTGCTCTCTGGCCCATCGACTGGACTGTGTCTTGAAGGGCAGAAGCCTGCTTTTGTACACAGACTGCATAGGCATTTCTGATTGCCATTCTGGGTAGCTTTGCTTTAATGTTAACTATGTTAGCAGATGGTTTGTTTGTTTTTTTTTTTCATTTGCAGAGTTTGGTTGTTGGTTTTGTTTTCCTTTTCTGAAGGATCTAATTTTTTTTTTCTGAGGTTTCACATCTCAGCAGGGACCTGGAAGATGATGCTAATTTTCTTTCTCAATTCAGTTCCATTTCAAGTGAACTGTAATAGGAGGACAATTTTCAGCCTCTACAGATGACGTGGAAAGTATGCTTGATGATGTATCTTGGGGATATTTACTTAAGTGCAGCACAGTGATTGAGTTTTGAGATGATGAGCTTTGAGTTGCAGAACTTGATGTCTGAAGTAATTAATGACAAAAAAATGGGATTTTAGTGTATGTTAACCAGCATGTAGTGCTTCAATGAGGCAGAGTGTATTGGAAAAACATGAGTAGCAGAGAACAAATGCTATTTAGATAGTGGGAAGGAATCTACAGAAATATATTTCTCATATGAACTTTACCTCAAATCATTCCAAATTTGCACATCTATAGAGATGTTATTTACCTAATCACTTAAGGATCTTAACCATCACCCACGCATGGATGGGTGATGGTTGCTATGTGCAGTTTGTTTCTAGTTTATAACCTGCTCTGTATCTGCTTCTCGTGAAAGGGACATAGCTGGAGCACTGTAGAGGAGGGCTGCCTTCCTTCAGATGCTAAGAAATGGTTTTTGGTAGAAATGATGGTGAAGAAGGGGTGACTGTTTCTTGCCAGCAAGCAGCTCCCCGGATTTGCCTGGGGAACGGCTTTGGTAGGCTGAGTGGAGCAGGTACTCAGAGACTGTGACTTAGCTCCTAGAAAGGCTTGAAACAGGCAGTAAGATGGGCTTTTGAGAAGCAGCTAGGCTTCTGTGGTTTCAATTTTTAAAGATGGCTAGAAAACTCTTCTGAAAGATTTAAGAAGTACTGCCTGGAGTTGGTTTACAAAGCAGATGCTTGCTGGAATTTCAGGCTTGGTCTGAGACCAGTACAAAGAAACTTGCAGTCCAGGGATGGGGAAGATGACTGTGTGCAAAACTTTTCAGCAAAACCTTTAGACCCAAATTTCTGTATTCCCAAATTTCATTCCTCATTCTAACTAATTTTCAAGAAGAAAATGCTACATCAATTTGTAAGAAATTTATTGTACTTGATGACTGCAGCTTAAAGCAGTAGTGTGGGTAAATCCACTGAACACTAACGAATTTGTGTGACCATTGCAGTGTGTGGCAACACACAGAAGAAACAGAAGCGAGTGCCAGCCTTTGTTTAAATTACAGAGATTACCTTTTCTCCCCCGCCACCCCCTTTTTTATTTCCTTAAGATCTTAACACCCTTCTTCAGTTCTAGTGAAGATCCCTTGGTCTTCAAAAGTCAGCTACTGGAAGAAATTTAGAGACAAACTGATGATTGTATTGTCATGTGTTCAGTGGCCAAATAATAACTTGAGTTTATGAAGTGTAGCATACCTTAACATAACAGTGGTTGAAATGCTGGTATTCCTTGAGTATTTACTAGGAAAAAATCTGAGATGTACCTTGCTTGTGCATAAGTAAAATGGAGCTGGGTTTGGCATTTTTGTTTGTTGGTTTGCTTTTTTTTTGTTTTTGTTCTTTTCCTGATAATGGGGAAATTAAAAGTTTCAGCTAAAAATGCTTTTGTTCCTATGGAAGTTTCTTTATTAAGATTTTTCTCAACACTAGCCATTCACTTTAGGAATTTAATGTATACATATTGTCTTGACAAGTATGTTGCACAATTTTTCTAGAGCAATTATAGTATTGGGGTTTGGTTTAATTAACGTAAAGGCATAATAATGCACTCTCTCTAGCAGAGAAAAGAAGTTATGCAGTGGAGGTTTTGTGAAAATAGTATGCTGAATTGTGGACTGAAAATGCTAAGTGAGAGAGGCTGGTACCGGTCAGACAGCGCCTTGAATGTTTCTCCTGTTCCAGAAATCGGATTGCCTGAGGCACGAACAAATGTTTTGCTCCAACTTTAAGACAGTGTTTTCATTGTATGTGCATCTTAGATATGCAGGAGCTCCAGCTGTACTTCTCTTGGCTTGTTAAGTAGGACTTTGTCAGTTTAGCAAAGAGGCACACTAGGATAGGTAGTCACCTAAATGTGCCAATGCTACTTCTGAGTGGCACCATCATGAATAGCAATCCTTATTTCCTCTTTTCTGTATCATAGTACAGAAGCAAAAGCTATGTTATGACACCTCTCTTACTTCTCAGTCATCCCATGTATTTTATTGTTACATGGAAACAAGCACCAGATTCTCTGTGACCTAGTGAAGTTTATGCACCCTGTCACTGGTTGTGTATCCTTCACCCTGTGTTATACTTTCTTCTGGTTTCTGCAGCTGTAGATTCATAAACAGTTCTAACTCACTAAAACCTCAAAAATCCTCTTCTTTTTCTTCTGCTTTTACTTCCGTCCTTGATTTTAGAAAAAAGATTGTTTGAGCAGCCTTCTGATAGCTTGACTTGGAAGATACCTAGGCTTAAATGAATTCAACATAAAATAAGCTAGTGATGATTTTAATCGAGAAGAAATTCTAGCTGTATTCATAGGTGGGAAAAAATGTTTCAGGAAGAGGTAGAAGAGCACCCTGTTGCTGTGTTAGGAATGAAGGTCTGTAATACAAGATGAAGTTTGGGGACAGGAAGGTTTGTGTAGTACTTCTGCTTCAAGACAGCTTGCTGGATATCACTTGACAACTAGGTAGTATGGATTCTCAAATTCATAAACTGAGAGAACTGAGTTTTCTTCAATTAAATATTAAATTATAGATTAATATTCTATTCACAAAATGTTGAAACAGAACATAAAAGAAGGTTATGGATGAGTTGACATAACATTTAAATTGTAAAACAGTCATCCCGTAAGTAGGAAATGCAAAATGAGAGATAAAGCTCACTTCATAGAGAATTTCAAGCTTTGAGAATTTTTTCATATTTTGAGTGATATGCAATGCCTGTTTTGTATAGTGAATGAGGATGGCAGGGATTGAGATTTATTAATGGCAAAATCTATGAGGACTTGGAAAACAGATGGTACTTTGAAAAATCTACACAATGAAATCCAAGTATTCCCATTATGAAAAGATTGTAGTGTAAGGCAATTAAAAAAAAATTCCCAGAATACTTATTCCTATAAATACTTTTACCTAGTCTGTTTATTTTAGTATTTTTTTCACAATTAATTGAGCACTAATATTGTTGATGAATATGAGAATTATTACTTTCAAAGCAACAGGCAGACATAATGAAAATGTAGGGGTTCAGTTGCTCGTGAAGTCAACTCTATGGAAGAACATAGTGGACCATAATGAAACACTTGTAGACACTTGAATTCTCAGGGTAGGTGAGAAGCCTCGCCTGGGTTCCCTATTTTAAAACAAGATGTGTTCATTCTTAAGAGAATCACAGAATAGTTGAGGTTGGAAGAGACCTCTGGAGGTTGTCCAGCACAACTTCCCTGCTTACAGTAGGATGACATTTAGTAGGTTCTACAGGGCTGTGTCAAGTCATTTCTTCAGCTTATAAAAGGATGAAGACTCTGCAATGAACTGTGGTGACATTTTCCCATGTTCACCCAATTTGACAATACGAAAGGTTTTCCTGATGTTTAATTACAATTCCCTGTCCCTGTGTCTTGTGACCGGGCACCACTGGCAAACGCCAATCTTTCTCTTCCTTTTACACCTCCCATTAAGTATTTCTAAACATGGATAAGATCCTCCTCAGGCTTCTCTTCACCATGCTGAATGCCCCCATCTCTCTCAGTTTCTTATCCAAAAGATGCTCTTGTGCCTTGACCATCTTTGTTGCCCTTCACTGAACTTGCTTCACTGTGCTCTCTGGTACCGGGCAGCTCGGGACTGGAGTCAGCACTCCAGATGTTTCTCACTAGCACTGAACAGAGGGAAAGAGGCACCTCTTTTGACCTCCTGGAGAGGTCAAGTTGCTGTGGGTCTTCTTTGCTGTGAGGGCACACTGCGGTCTCATGGTCAGCTTGTCCACCAGGACCCTCAGATTCAGCTTGGCAAAGCTGCTTCCCAGCCAATTGGCCCCCAGTCCATACTGTGCTTGATGTTCCTCCACTGGAACAGGACCTTGCACTTCCTCTTTTGTTGCATTTTGTGTCTTTTTTCTCAGCCTGTCAAGGTTCCTCTTACTAGCAACACAACCCTCTGATGTACCAACTACTTCTAGTTTTGCCTTGTCTGTGAATTTGCTGAAGGTGCACTCTGTTTCACCCTGCAAGTTATTGATGAAGGTATTGAGCAATATTGGCTCTTATATTGACACCTGGGGTGTGTGTTTGATGACTGGCCTACAGCTGGACTTGACCTGTTCCACAATGCTTTGAGCTCAACACTGCAGGCAGTTTTCATTGTTTATCACTGTTGATTTGAGAAGGAAAACTTGATTAATACTAGCTGTTGGTTTGAGCAAGGATTTTTAAATACACATGGAAACGCGGTAGTCCATGTGTAGACACCAAAATATTTTGCAGAAGGCAATAGTATGTTGTTAACGTAATTCACCTAAAAAGCCAATCAATGAGTACAGAAATCCGGCTTCCTTATTTCTGAGACTCATGGGAAGCACTTAACATCTGCTTCACCTGGCTCTAGATAACCCACTGAACTTCCAGTGTCCTCCTGTTTTCATGCCAGGGCAGGGTGGAAATGCTGGAAAGACAAGAACCCTTCTAGCTGCTCTGTCTACGTAGGGAAACTGGGATCTACAGGGTTAGTGCCATTGGAAGAGTAACTTAAAAAAATTGGGCTACATATTAGTGAGAATGATGCCAAACATACCAAGTAGGGAAACAAATGCATCTATGGCAAGGCGCTGGGCTGTCACAGATGGATTTTAGTCATTGTTATTCTAAGGTTAAAACCAATACAGAATCTTCAAGTATGTTCATATAAGAGTGCAGTTTTGAGAGATAAGGAACAGGGTTATGCTGCTTTGCATATGAAAGATCACAGGATGAATATGAAAATAACCTTCTCTCACATTTGATCCTTAGTGTTAACTGTTGAGCTAGAGATGCTTTGTGACAAAAAAATCTGATTTACAAGTTTTATATATGCTAATAAGTGGAGGGATATGATGTTTTCATAACTCCATTAGGTCCCTTTCCCTGTTAGCATCATATTAGTGTAATCCAGATGGACTCTTATCATCTCAACATGTTCTCTTTTGATTTGGGGTGTCAGAAAGACAAAAGTTGAGTGGCATGTAAGGCATCTGATCAACAATAGAAAAAACTGAATGGGATGTAGTTTATTCTATTTTGTTAAAAGAAAGTATTTAAAATTATCCTATTTTACCTTATATTTTTTGTGGCAATCAAGTATTTGGAAGTTAGGACAGTTTCTATAATCATGTGTGTGCTTGTCATCTGCAGGAAAAGTAGGGAAAAGAGTTTTTCTTTGGAAACTTCTAGCAGGGTCCAAAGATCCAACACTGCGTTTAGTAAATGTGGATTCATTTCTACTTTCCAAAAGCTCTACTTCTTGGATAGATGCGATGCGTACCTGAATTTTATATATCAGTCAATAGACAGTAATCCATATTACATAAAAGATTTCAAACACAACGCAGAATTCCTCCGAGCAGATTTCTTTATATTCCCTATTCCTTGAGGGCTAAGCTGTGGGACCTCATCTAGAAATCCAATATATCTACTTTTGTTTATTATGAGACAATAGTTAAGGATTCAGTGACTTATCTGTTATGGTCATGACACGTGACTTACAGATTGTCATCACTAAGGTTTTTTTTTGCCATCTGTTAAGCTCGGGAGAATGGTTGCTCTTTGTGTATTTGGTGCTTGTGGTGGCTGTGATGAAACCATCTATGGAAAGTCAATCTATGAATGCTGTAAGACTCAAGTCCTGCTTACTGTGTTGTGGTTTACAAATTCTTAAGGATTTTTCTTCATTATTTTTGGAATTTGAAAAGAGGAAACCTGGTTGCACTTGGGTCACCTTCCTTATCTAAAATGGTTTGAATCATAGTGAAAACTGCATGTCTAAATTATTAGATTATATTTAATGAGTCGTGCTGTGGTTCCAGTTCCTATACCTTCATTCATTTCCCATACTTTCATTGGGGCTGAAAGTTTGCATTTCAGCAAATAAAATATCCAGTCTTCTAAAAGAGACTTTTGTTTGAATGTGCCTTGGTGCCTGCCAATCTTTTAGTGAAAATTCATGGCAAAATTTCTGCACAAATCATGAAATATTGTACAAACTTTGAGCCTTTGGGGATTTATTGAACATGAGGTCACCACTGACAGTGTGGTCATGTGAAATGGTAACTATGGCAACTGCAGAATGCTGGAATGGAGAGTAAGCAGAGAGGTTTATGTGAAAGAAGTAATATCCTTGGACATAGAAAACATCCTCACAGAGCCTCCTCAGATGAAAATGATATATGGGCATTTATTTTTTGTGTGTGTGAGGTTCTTTTGCTTTCTAAGGCCAAGCAAAATTAAACTTCCCGTGACGAGATGTCTTCCAAGTTTATTTTAATTGGTACTTCAGGTTTTAAGGTGAGGTTTAGCTTGTGTTCCCTCATAATTTAAAACTTGTGTGTTATTCTTAGGGCTTTAGAAGCATTAATACCTTAGAATTAAATCCAGGGAGAACCAAAGCTATGAAAATATGAGGCTTAAAATTTTGGCATCTCTCTTAATTTAATGAGAAAAAGAAGGAACAATAGCATCTGAATTCTGAAAAAAATTGCATGGAATAAATGTAGGTGAATGTTCAAGTCACTTAAACAGGCATGTACATAGACAATGCTATGAAATATTTTTATTTAAAGCCTGTGGGAACAGAAAATTATTGGTGTTTTTCAAGGCATTCTAAACGATATTGCGAAAGCTCCCATTGTATTCTGCAACACTTGAAAGTCTATTGGGAGCACCTACACCTCTTTACACAGTATCAGATCTCCATCTTTTTTGGTTTGTTGTGGTTGATTTTTAGTTTGGTTGGTTTTTGGTTTTGTTTTGGATTCGGGCTTTTTTTGGTAATTCTAGTTTTCTGAGTACTATTCAGGGCTGGATTTGATTCTTGTGATTTTTACCATCAATGCTACTTCCCGTTATGAGCTTTTTGCATCAGGAAGACTGGGTGGAAAAAGGAAAGGATGTGTTTATCTTGCTCTCTTCTCCTAAGACTGCAGTTCACAGAATATTCTATCAATAGGTACAGAAGTACTTTGTTCTATAGCCTGATTGGATGAAATTGTACAGTCATTTTTAATGACAACAGGTGTCTTGTCAAAATGTTCTGTTAAGAACATCCCTGCCTTTCTCAATATGCTTACAGTGTTTTGAAGAAAAGGTGAACCTCTGTCGGTTCTTGTTTGAAAGGCAGAACCAAGAGTACTTGGAAAGAAGCATTTTATGCATCTTTCTTTGAGTGTTGAACTCTAGGAAGCTGTTATTTAGCTTTACACTGTCACTTCTAAAATGTGCTGTCATTCTGATTTAGACCACAGCCAAGCTGATCATCACAGAATCATGGACAAGTCAGAGTTAGGAACTATGATGACATGATTTCATCCTCTGCTATACTGACAGAGAAAGCACGACCTTTAATCCTTTCTTATGTCATCCTTGTCGTTAAATAGACATACGATGAAGTCTTCGCCCTGTAGAAGGTTATGGCAGTTTTGCTGTTAACTTCAATGAAGTCAGAGCTTTACAAGTTGTGTATTATAGGGAAAAAGGAGAAGGTTTAGATTCAGGTGGCTCTTGTGAATTTTATATTTTGTTTTCTTCTACTGAATGCAAGTATAAGTTCATTTTGCAGTTGTCATGGTCTCTTAAAAATAATCATGCAGTCGTTCCTTACCCTATATGACCACAGCTTTCCCATTCTGTCTTGTTCTTTGTTACAAGAAGGGCAATAGCAGGATAAGGAACTAGGAAGCAGAAAAAAAATACCAGTATAGATTCATTTTCTCTTATTAGTGGATATCCTCCCTTCCCCCAGTCCAAATATGCACAATTCTTGCCATGGCAAGTATTTTATTTTTGACTCATGTTTGATTCTAATATGATGTAGAAGTGAATGGAATTTGAAAAATCAGCAGACATTGAACTAACAGTAAAATATCTAAGGAGACAATGAAAATTTTCAGTTAGGGTTTATGGTATCCAGTATGAAGACTCAGGGAATTCTTTCTTTTTAATTTAATGGGTAGAGGAATATATTCCTACACTTTCAGATTCCAGCTGTGGAATATCTTCCAATTACTTGCAAAAAATATGCCTTCTCCTAGTTACCGAGTGTAACTCCTTGTAATTAGGATTCAGGCAAACAGTGGCAATGTCATTAGCTTAGGTTATCTGTAACCAGTGTCAGGACTGAGCTGGCATTTGAAGATGTTCAGTGTTGCTGTGACTAAAAAAAATCCAAATAGGATACAGGATAGAACTTATCCTAGTCGTCTGAAATATCTGCCGTGCTTCAAAGTTGTCTATATGGAACAAGAGTCCAAGATTTTCCATTTCCTGTTGACAAAATTCTTGTCCAATTGGTATCTGACAGATTATTTGTAGTCTGTCTGTACTGTCACACGACACATACTGAAAGGTGATTTTTGTCTTTTGTGTGGCCTTATCCAAATCACAGTGCAAGTCCTGGTCTCCCTTTCTAATACTTGCACCCTAGTCTGCTGTCAGAAAGGAAGTGACATGGCAGGTTGAAACCTCCTCTCTTGTACTGTTTCACTGATGGCCGACTGACGTAAAGAAAATGAGAGCTAGTTTTGCTTGGAGATCTAGTTTAAGGTAGTAGTGTGTAATTCCTGATGGCAACCTAGTTTTAAAATTAATTTTGAATTTATCTTTTGATGTCCTTTTAACCTTTTGGTTTCTTTTGCTGTTATGCATAAAGCACAGATATGCAGAAATTGCTTTCAAAAGAAATGCTTGTCACCAACAATCGTTTTTTTAATCACAATTTTTTTTTAATCTTTGGCTTTGATTATGGTAGTATTGAATCCCAGATTGAAACCGGCTAATGGATTTTGCAGAGAAAAGGCATAGTTACTATGGCTACACAGCACCCTGAAAGCTTAAAAGGACAAAGCATAAATGAACATGGTTCTGGCTGCTTAGCCATTTGCAGAATAGATTGTAATAACTTAGTCTTTATAGCCTTTCAGATTTTCAGAAAAAGCAGGATGTTAGTTCTGTAAGAATTGCTATTTTATTTTTAGATTAAATCATAACTTTTGAGGCAGCATATTTGAAAAATATTTTACAAAGCATGCTCTGCTTGTAGCCAGTTCATTCACATGTATCACATGCAGTAGCATGTGATGAAATTTACTGTTACTGGTCATTTAATCACTGATGTTTTTACTATGGTATTTTAAAATGGGTCAAAATCTAATCCTCCTGTGGACATGTAAATACAAAGTACATGTGGTGTGATGACAACTTGCAGTAATGTACTTTTTATAGCTTTCACTGTAATTTTGGCTGAAACGTTTTTAAGTTTGATTTTCTTACAAACCAAGAAAAGCAACCTACACATTTAAGAGAAGCGCTTTGCATGTAGTAAAGAATCACAAAACACATTCATGGTTAGGCTCGTACGATTAAGGATTGACTTACCAGTCTTTAGCATGACCCTAGGCACTGATGGAATCAGTGCTGCCACCTGTCTTTGCTTGAAAAATAAAATGCATTAGAATCATAAACACATCACTCATCAATTCACAGGCCTTTTTTAATGACCTATTAAAAATGCAGAATAAAGGTTTTCAGAGTGTAATGATAAAATGCGTCTATTGTTGATCACAAATTGTTGGAAGTTCTGTCTACTGGTAATTGTAGGCAGTGTACTTTGGCTGATGGGTAGTAAACCACAGGAAAAGTAACAGGTGAGCTTACAGGTGGTTTTGTGAGGAAGAATTTAATGTGCTCTTATTTGCAGGTGGAGGGCTCTTGTATTTGTATTTCGGATTTATCTCTCCAGCAACATTTGCATATATTGATAAAGTGGACTGGACTTGATATATATGCAACAGACCAGCTGAGTTGTCCTCCTGTTGCAGATTTGCCCTGCGCTCTGTAGAAATGCTATATTTGCTACATTCGTCCATGGTGTCATTTATGTCTAAAACATGTAAAGAAGCCTTTCTAACTAAAAATATCAGAATTACTGTAGAGAATTTCCCTATAGAGACCAGAAGTCTAGACCAATCTGTAAAATGTGTTTGGGCCAAATTCCAGGGTGAGCAGAAGAGAATGCCTGGGAAAACCCAAGAATAGCCCAAGGAAATTACAGGGGAAAGTAGGTTTTGTAGCTTAACCCCAGCTGGCAACTACATGTCAGGCAGCCATTCACCCACTCCCTGCCTGTACCCTCGAGTGGGGAGGAGAAACAGAAAGTTAAGCTTATGGGCTAAGAGGTTATAAGTTTAATAATTGAAACAAAATATAATAATAATATTAATTATAGCAATAACAGTAGTAATGAAAAGGAGGGAGAGGACTGATTCTTTGATTCTGTGAATAAAACCGAAGAGAAACAAGTAATGCACAGTACAATTTCTCACCCCCTGCTCACTGATGCCCAGCTCAACCCAAAGTAGTGATCCGCCCCTTCCGGCCAACTTCCCCCAGTGTATATACTGGCTGTGACCTTCTGTGGTATGGAATATCCCTTTGGCCAGTTTGGGTCAGCTGTCCCAGCTATGCTCCCTCACAGCTTCGTGTGCACCTCCTCACTGGCAGAGCAGGAGACAGTGAAAAGTCCTTGATTCAGGGTAAGTGCTACTGAGCAATAACCAAAACATCAGCATGTTATAAACATTATTCTCATAGTGAATCCAAAATATGGCATTATGCCAGATACTAAGAATAATATTAACTTTATCCCAGACATAACCAGGACAGGAGGTGATGCCAGTAGAAAATTATTGTGGGAATTTAATCTTGTTGTTTATTATGGATCTGAGATTGCTAAACTGTAGTATTCTTAAACTGTACTAGCTCTTGGTTATAAACTACTATAAACTATAGTATGGGGGTGTAGGAGTGACCCAGAAGGTCTGATTACCTTTCAGATCTCCATAGGGCCTTTTCCTAGCTGATTTTGATGGTTTTGGATGGACAAATCTAAAATAAAAGATATCAGACTGTGAAAATCAGTAGGGTAGTTTTCCTAAGTTTAAACAATTCTTCTTTAATGTACAACTTGAACAATGCTTTGGTTGCAATTTCACACAGAATCAGTGTGCTCAGGACTAGGATGATATTTACTGAAGAGTTTGTGGTGTTTTCTGTGCTTACTTGAAGAGAGTTTTTCAGAAGAACTTCACTGAAAAATGTGTATTTCTACTGTGTCTTAATTTAGGGAAAAGGGGTTCTCACTCTAGAATCTCAGATAAAATAGGAGTTACTTTCATAAAATCGATGCTACTACTTTATCTTGAATGAAAATGTATTGAGAAATTTTTCTCTTATTTACATTTCTTTGATTATTATTAACATGAGGATGTAAAAATTAGAGGGGCTAATAATAATTTGTAGGTGGTGATATCTGTCTGAAGTTGTCTCATAGTAAGCAGCCATTGTGGTCTTTTCATTCCATTACTTTTCAGCATATTATTTCCTTATTCTTTAAAACTAATTCACAATTTGTTTTGCTACATGCAACATAATGATATTGAAATTTTAATCAAGTGAAAACTGCCATCAGATTGACAGGGTTTTTTTAATTATATGTGTCTCCCACCTTGCCTTAGAGGATTTGAATGCAATGCTCTCGAAAAATGAAAATATTAAAACAGTAAAATAAAAAAATAAATGCCTAAATAAAAGGACCTCTTCATGGGTATTTGTTTCATTTATGCAGCTTTTTTTTTTCTTGATTAAATACTGCATTTATTATTTACTTAAATACTGATGAAAAATATGCTGCTTGAAATTCAGGAGTGGATCAGTTAGAAGGGCTTTGGCAGAAGACTGAGTCTATGTGATATTTGATGTTGCCATGGGAAACTGCTTTGCAAGAGCATTTGCAGAGCAGATGGACCAAGATAAATAAAACAGATACAGGTATTGAATAGAGATTGTTTAATGTTCTGTGAAAAAACAGGAAAACAGGAACTTAAATCTATAGAACACAGTTCTTTGATTCACCCTTTTTATAATGGGTATGCTGTTTGATATGAGTAGTTTCATAGTGAAAGTTTCCTATAAATTTTGTTTCCAACAAATCAAAGAAAATGTCAGGTTTATCTGCCTCATCTTCTGTATTATGCAAAACGTGTATTGTCCTAAGTTTATGCCATAATCTACAGCCTTTTTGGGCTAGTCTCTGAAGTTACATTTAAGTACACAAACACTATGGAGTGAAAAATCTTTGTATTTCAGATGTTATAATGTTTTAGCTTCATATGCTCTTGACCGCTCTTACAGAAGAGCTTGACAGCTCTTCTATAACCTAATACTTTTTTCCTTGATTTAGAAAATAAAAAAAGATAAAATGCATACCCTGTTTACGAACTAGAATGTCTTTGTAATAATGTGTTTGATTATATAGAAGTTTGTTTCCATAGCAACATGAACACAAAATATATCCATGTGACTATATAGATACAACATACCTTTGTATGAGTACATATGTACAGAAATACACCATGTATCTCTTTACCATGTATTATTTGTTCTGCCTGGCAATGAATAAAATAGGCACATGCTGTTTACTTCTTCTCTAAGGAAACAGGCTGTTAAAAAATTTAAAATTTAATTTGTAGTCATATCTTTTCAACAGCTCAAATTCACACTTGTAAAAAGAAAAAGCTACTGGAAAAATAAAAGCTTAATCTGCTCCCTTGAAGATGTATGATTTCAATTGCTTCAGGATTTTTTTTCATCTAAGTAATATGTTGACTATAAAATATTTCTTTGAATTTTCTGCAGTCTATCTGTGCTTCTGTTCTTCACAACATATAAAACTTATTCCATGGGTTGATGTCTCCACATGAATGGAACTGTTCTTTGGGTGATGCTGTCATAAACCCATGAATGCTCACATAAGTGTTGGTGTTTTCATTTACTATAAAATACCATGAAATTCCATTCCACTGAACACCATGCAGTTGATTCACATTTTTAGAGTGCATGTTATCCACCTTTTTTTGAGTGGTCAGAGCAATGTTTGTTTGCTTTTTAAGTATATCTTTTCATTATGAAAGGAAATACATTTGATGTATTTGTTATTAATCCATTTTAAATATGAGATGTGAATATCTGCCTGAAGTTCTGTGTTTATGTATGTTCTGCTTTCTCATGGGAAACTGGGAGAGTTAGAAGCAGGAATTATTGGGGAAAATTTTTACCCTTTACAATGACAGGATCACAGAATTATTAGGGTTGAAAGTGACCTCTGGAGATCATCTGATCCAGCCCCCCTGCCAAGGCAGGGTCAGCTAGAGCAGGTTATGTGTCCTAGAGAAGAACATATCCAGGTGGGTTTTGAATATCTCCAGAGAGGGAGACAATTAATTGGATCAGAGCATCTGAATTTCCTCTGTTGCTTTTAATCTATTGTTTTAAAATTTGCCATTAGTATCCAGGTGTCCAAAAGACATGCTGACCTTCATTAGGGTCTGGGTTACTATATGTTTCTAGCTTTCAGCTATAAACTTTTTATGCCTTTTACTCTAACGCATAATAAAGTTGATTGTACATTTTTTCCACATGCATTGTGGAGAAGAGATTTCATGGGTGATTAATTTAACCTCTTTTCAATTTATTTTAAGCAGTGACCAGTTAAATAGAACACTTTCCAGAATCATAGAATTGTTGAGGTTGGAAGGGACCTCTGGAGACTGGCCAGCCCTTTGGTCAAAGCAGGGTCACAGGGTCACCTAGCACATATTGCCCAGGACTATACCCAGTGGGGTTTTGAATATCTGCAAGGATGGAAATGCATCTTGGGCAACCTGTGCCATTGGTTGACCAGTCTCATAGAAAAAAAAAATCATTATGTTTAAATGGGATATCTTGTGTTTAATTTGTGCCTGTTGCCTCTTGTCCTTTCATGTGGTACCACTGAGAAGAGTTCTGCCTTCCTTATTCTGCTACTGACCAGGTATTTGTTGTATTGACAACCTGGCATGTGCCTTTGATGACTGGCGTGATGAACTTGGTGCTGCTGATCCACAACCTCTTTTGCCCAGCAGTTCAGTCAGTTTTCTGTTTGCCTTACTCTCCATTCATCTATTTTGTGTTTCATCAGTTTGTCAGGGAGGAGACAATGGGAGGCTGTGACAGAAACATTATTAAAGTCAAGGGAAACAATGTTCAGTTTTCTCTCCTTGTCCACTGGGTCATTGTGAAAGGCTATCAGGTTGGTCAGACACAATTTCCCCTCTATATTCATG
Source organism: Acanthornis magna (assembly GCA_036785705.1). Taxonomy (NCBI): domain Eukaryota; kingdom Metazoa; phylum Chordata; class Aves; order Passeriformes; family Acanthizidae; genus Acanthornis; species Acanthornis magna. Next base: position 34,015,685 of record JAWUZG010000018.1, read on the forward strand.
CTTGCTATGTCCAAACACCTTCTTGTCCCTCCTGTGTTTGGCAATGGTTTTCAGGTTTATTTTCTCCATTCCTTTCCCAGGGGTTGAGGTGAGGCTGGGACTGAATTTCTTGAAAGTAGAGGTGATATTTATTCTTTTCCAGTCCTCAGAGTCTCCTCCCCTCACCTTGATCACTGTGATCTTTTTGATCTTTCAGTGATTGAGTGCTCTCACAGTGACATCAACCAGCCCTCAATATGTGTGGTGCATCTCATTATGGTCCATGGATCTGTGTGTGTCCAGTTTGTTTAAATGCTTCCTAACCTGACCTGCCTCCCTTGAGAGGAAATCTACCGTGCTTCAGGCTTTCCCATGGTTTTCAGGGACCTGGGATAGCTGAGGGATGGTTTTATCAGTAAAGAGTGAGAGGAAGAAGGCGTTCAGTGTATTGGCCTTCTTCATATCCTTTCTGTCCTCCATCACGAGGGAGACCATTTTCCACAGTCTTCCTTATGCTGCAGATAATACCAGTAGAAACATTTTCTGTTCCCTTTCACGTTTATGTGAGCTCTCTGTCCGTGTCTGTGATCCCAGTGAAGTTGTAATTCTCAAACTGCATGCTGACCTCTTAATTCGTCCTGTTTACTCTGCTGTGTGCATTAGCAACCAGGCCTTTTGGAGAGGTACTAAAGCATGCTGTTTTCCCAGAAAAGATTGAATACCTTTACCCATAATTCTGCCTGGTAGGCATTTCCCTATGTGCATGTACACAGTTGGAGTGGCACCTCTACTGCCCTGGTTTTTTTTGCTTACAAATTTCTGTGTGTTGATATTGCCCCATACTCCTTGCTGGCCAGCCTGGTCCTTTACTTCCTCTCTTCGTTGCTGGTCATGCTCTCCTACTCCTGTTATTCCTAGTTTGAAATTCTCATTACTGGATTGGCCAGCCTGTTGGCAAAATGTTTTTCCCCACTTATGTGGACAGCATCTTTGCTAAACTATCCTCTGTCCTTGTAGACCATCCCATGATCACATACAATCTAAAACCCTGTAGTCCACACTGAGCGCACAACAAATCCTTGACTTGTGGGATCTGTCGCTTCCTTCTTCACTCTTCTGCCTTTCTAGAAGGATTGACAAGAAAACTGTCTGAGCTTCCCATGCACTTGACACCCCCACGTCCACCCCCCATGTACCCTAACTGCAGCATAGTCAGTGCTCGAAGCTTTCTTCATCTCCTCTGGCGTCATCTTGGTGCTCATATGGAAGAGCAGCAGAGGGTCATAGTCTGCAGCAGCCCTTCACAATGTCCTGATCTGAGTCTCCAGCAGGCAGCAAACCTCCCCAGGCAGCAGCTGTGGGATTCAGTCCCCTCCAGCAGGGAGCTTCTTGCTGCAAATACCCACCACAGGTGCCTGTGCAGCTCAGTTCTTCCGCTGGCTTGAGTCCCTTCCAGGACAGAGCTTGTATTTGCTATTCTTACAAGACAACTATTTTAATTAAGCATTTTTGGTATTTTGCTTTTTGTTTTGTGGGTAAATATATATAAAAACATTGCTGGAGGACTAATTACATGTTTTGGCTTTTTTTGTTTTATTAAGCTGTATTTATTTATGAATGTTACTCTGCCAATGCCAAATGGGTTAGCTGGCTAGGCAAAGGCTTTTTGTAGTACTGCGGCTGAGAGAGGGAAAATCATGTATGGTTTTCCTGTGCTCAGGAAGGTAATGGATTAATCTCAAATCAGTCTGAAAGTCTGCAGTAACATTAATGGGTATCAGTATCTGGTATGGGATTGGATAAAAATTATTTAAGACTACCTTTCAAGTCCAGAATTTTTACTTTAGGTTGTACCATTTGGAAGACACCAGCATAAAAAGTTTTCCCAAACCTTGTTTCATTACATGTTTTAAGGCAATGAAATAGACACTATTTTAACATTGTAACTGGTTTCACATGTACCTTGTTTCTATTTGTTCTAGGAAATGAACCCCGGAAGTAATGTGAAGGGTCATGTGAAGCTCTGTCATAGTGGAAATTTTCTAAAAGATTGCTTTACCTGTAAGTTCTTCTTTTCTGTTATTAAATATTAAATTATATCATACTGTGGGGGGAAAAAAGTAGTTTACTTTGGCATTTTGACTTGCAGCTAAATTGTGAAGAAAAACTTTCCAACTGCATTATGTATAACACATGTTATTATTCACTTTCTATATTTTAGTGAAGCACAAACAAACATTTTCCTCTAAGTAAATAACAAAAACCACCATTTTCCCTGAAACATATTAAGGTTTTGAATCCAACGAGCAAGATTTTCATGCTGTCTCATTACAGTTTACACATCCACTGTGATGTGCACTACACAGCAATAGCCTATTTTTCAGAAATTGTTTTAAAAGTGAGAGGTAAAAATTATTCAAACTTGTATGAGAGTGTGAAACTTTACCACTAAAAGCTCTTTGCAAAGATTTCATGTGCCTGCTGTTCAGAGTTATTAAATTATGTGATAGTGCCCTTTACAATTGTGTCACTTGAGGCAAAGAATTTTCTTCAAGCTAAATTGAACTCATTTAATTTTGCATATATTTCACAATAAACTCCTCTTAGGAATTTAAGCTATTGCTTTCATCTTGAGTCTAATTGTCTGCATCAAAATACTTAAATTGGGAGATATGAAGTTGCTCTCCTAGCAAAATTACAAGAATAATATTAAAAGATCCATTTTACACAAAGAACCAAAAACATTAGGTTTGATTTTGGCAGATTCATGTAGGTGGTGGCAGAGCTTAGAACAGAATTCAGAAGTTCATAGTCCCTGTCAAGAGGTATAATTTGAAAATATGTAAATATACCAGAAAAGTATATCCTGAAGGAGACTAGGAGTTTGCAAGCTGGAATTTAAGCAGTATGTTAATTTTTTTCCTTTTGTGTGTAATTATCATAGTTCAACTACGCATCACCTAGATAGCAAGTTCTTGAAAATTATAAGGGGGAAGGCACTAGTGAAAAATGTTTCAAAACCGATGGTAGGTGTTTAATTCTTTAAAAGTAATAATTTCAGAATTTTTTTGTTATCTAGCACACTATTTTAAAGTAGCAGCAACGACTATACATGGGCAGCATAGGTAATTCAGTTCAACATAAAATCCACAATTCAAGCTCCTTATGAAGTTTCAGAAAATGTCCTGGTGTTTATTTAATTTTCTTCAAAATGTGCTTCTTTGTCTCAGTATTTCTTTGCTACTCTGGTGCAACTCGAGACAACCATAAAATAAGTACCAATACAAGCAAATCTGTTAGAAATTAGAATCTTAATTCTGCACTTGGAGTTCTAAAGTAGAAACTGAACATTATTGTCTTTATTAATATTTACACAGTACTGGTGCAACTTGAGCAATTTTCCTACGTTATCCTAAGTGTATAAAAATTACTCCAATGTTAGAGCATTTCTTTTGGTTTTATTAAAGAATCTGGATGGGCTATTTCAGGATAATTCAAAGAGACTTTTACAATTCGATAAGGAAGACAGAAGAAATGCTGCTCTGATACTGCTGTCTTAATAACTGAATTAGTCAGATTTTCAGTATTATTTGATAGGCTTAATTACGTAGCGCTAGTCAGACAGGTGGATTTCCAGTATCATAACAATAACCTTAAAAGAACACAAACAAATGATGAGAGGTAAGGTTGAGTTAGAATTGGCTAATCTATTTCAATTTTGTCTTCTCTCTCAATTAATTGCTCCATTCATCTCTTCATGTATTTCTGAGAAATCCTAGTATTTTGTGTGCACATGTATATATGTGTGTGGGTGGCTGTGTATCCATTAGAGATATTTATATTCAGTGAAGATAAGACAACAGTTGGGACGAAAGTACAGAAGTGACTTGGAAAAATCATAGGTGAGAACATGGAGAAAAGTCCTTGACAGGATACAAACGTTGAGTGTTGTATTGCACGCTGAGCAATGAAGCACATTTACAGCCACCCAGACAACAAATGCATTATTTGGAATCCTGAAAATATGCTGATTTTAATAGCATGACTGTATTTGAGGACAAAATAGCAGAAAAATATTTTTTTTCCTAATCTAAAATGTTTGAAACATTGTCTATTACTATATAGTTATAGACAATTCTAATGTCTGGTTAAACAGCTGGCAATATTCAATACTATTTCTTACTGTAGATTGCAACTGCTTTTATAATTCATGTATTCAACCGTTATGTTGGTATAAACAGAAAAGACAACATAGGGAGGAAAAAGGATGTTGTCATTGTTGTTGTTGTTGTTATTATTATTATTATTATTATTATTATTTTATGAGCACAGGTTGCTACAAGACAGAAAAATCTAACATTTTTAACCATTACATAGTTCCAACTTATTTGTCTGTTTGCTAGAAATAATTCCATACTGTTGTTATATTCATTAAAATGTCATACATTTAATGTACCTGCTAGTATTCTGAATTAATTAATCAGTATTGTAAAACTGGCTGTCACGATACACAGACAAGTAACAATATAACTCATTGAGGTTTGTAGATCATGGTGGCAATTACTTAATAATGATTAGTTTGGTAATTGTTATATTTTTCTTCCAAAAGGGGTTTCCATGTATTATTTCTATTAATATTAGTTGTTTAACAAATCATAGCGTCATAGAATGGTTTGGGTTGGAAGGGACCTTAAAGATTATCTCATTCCAACACCCCTGCCGTGGGTGGGGACATCTTTCAGCAGACCAGGTTGCTCAGAGCCCCATCCATCCTGGGCTTGAACACTGCCGGGGAAGGGGCATCCACAGCTTATCTGGGCAACCTGTTCCAGTGCCTTCCTACCCTCTGAAGAAAGAATTTCTTCTTAGCATCTAATCTAAATCCCCTTTTAGTTTAAAGCTCTTCCCCCTTTTCTTATCACTAACCACTTGTGTAAAAAGTTACTCTTCCTCTCTTTTGTAAGAGTACCTTTAGGTACTGACAGGCCACAAGTAAGCAAATAGGAATCTTTTCTAGCTTCCCCCCACCCCACAGCTTGATTGTTCTATATTCAGCTAGTCACCATCAAAACAATACTTCAGTCCTGTGCTTATAAAAGATCAAAATTTTGCGCATCTTGATATGTTCTATGTAAAACAAGGAGGAGCACAAAGTCTTACTGTTATGTGTTTCTAGAAGAACCAGAAGTTCTGAATATGAACCAGAAGTTCTTAATATGCTAGCCATTCACTTTGACAGAAATGTAAGAGTAGAAGTATTCTGTTTACCCATTAAATTATTCCCCTATGAAAGGCGTGTTTGCTGATGCACAGCAACAAGTGCTCCTCATTTTCTTTGGATAATTCCCTTGCCGGATCTTGGAGAACTTAGCTTTTTCTCCTATTCTTCTCATGCCCCAAAAAAATACTTTCAATACTTTCTCTTGATTCACAACTACAGGATTGGGTCAATTGTTTGGAGATGCTGATGAGATTCCAGTGCAAGTATGGCAAAAGGGAAAATCAACCCAGTTAAAAACCAAAAACACACTACCAAAATCAGTAGTAAAAATTGAATTCCATAGTATCTATGGAAACTGGTGAACACTAACACAGATTTTTTGGTTGTAGAAAAATCCAAGACCGTAAGAGCACATTAATTTTCAAGGAGTGTCATGTACAGCTCTAATTAAGGTTTCAGTGATCACCGGGGATTGAATCTTCCACTGCTCTCCCCAAGCCTGCCTCTTGTCTTTCTGAACTGAACTTAGACTTGAACTTTATTATCATGTGTTACCTGGCATATGTTTTCATGTCAGCTTCTGTCAATATATTCAGGGGAATACAAGTTTTAATTGTAGCATTTCTGCATGCTATAAGCATCTTCCTGATCATAAGCTTGTACAAACCTAAATTGCAGAGTAAGGAGAATAGAATTATTGCAAAGGTCTTCCATGTTTTGCTTCATTACTTATTATGTAGATTTTTTTTTAATAAGGAGCATACTGAGGAATATAAATAGATATATCTGAACTGATGACACTAAGAAATACAACAGCTGTCCCTGTTGTTGCTTGTTAATTTGCTGTGATGAGGTATAATTTCATGCTTTATTAAAATCAGACATATTAACTATGATTTGCCGAAGGTGAAATAAGGGGCCAGGCTCCATGAAATTTCTTTGTTCTAAAAAATATGTGGTACCTAATATTCTCTGAAAGTAGTGATCAGGGAAAAGTGTCCTGTAAGTTAAATATGTTGACACAGTAAACAGCATCAATGAAACTAAACCGAAATATTTATTCTTTACAGGCAGTATGCAGATAATAATTTCTCTAGGCATAAACTTCCTAAATCTCAGGTAGTGTCAAAATGCATGTGTAGATATCAAAATGGTGCTAGTCAACATGTGCACAGCATTCATAATCAACCAGGAATGGCTTCATTAGTTGCTGAACATAAGGAAAGCTGAAGAATCCTGTGAGGTGCCTTAAAAATTAAATTTGTTAGCTCCTCATGACCTAAGCAGTGCCAAATTTGAAAAAGTGCCGGTGGGGGAAAAAAAAAAGACATGCAAACAAAAGAAAAATTATATTGCAAAGAATTCTCAAGAATTGAAGGTAAGATACTCAGTTTTGATGAGTAAAAAAAACCGACTTTGATATCCAGTGGGAGAGAAGAGGGGTAATTATAGAAGCAGAGAGTACTTCTGAATAATAGTTGTTATTTTGCATTTTTGATTAGTCTAATGCTTTTCAAATTCAACAGAAGACTTCCTCTTAGTTTATTTTCAGTATTGTGAAAATACACATTAATTCTATACATTTTTATCATTAATAAGTCTCTAGTTAATTATGTGTAGGTTTGGAGAATGTATAGATAAAAGTTATAAATGCTTTGATTCCTTCATTTGGCCTGGTGTGGTTACAGTATATGCTTCCAAATAATGCAACGAGATTTGGCTTCACAGCCTCTCAAGACTGAATTTGCATTTGTTCCTCTTGACTATCTTGACCATGCTACAGAAGTAGCTCGAGAGGGAAGGAATGACCATTGTTACGTAGCCTGTCATTTTTACTTCACGTGCTTATTACTCTCATTGGATATTACTCCACAGTCAGCCCATTGACAGGAACGCTTACCTAGGATTAAGAGCCAGTGAAAATTGTTTTTGCTGAGTCTGCTTGCAAATAAGTGTTTGTCCTGCAAATGAGATTAATGCACTTCAGAGCAAGAGTCCTAATGATATCAGAAAAAGTACAAAGAAAAATCTTGTTTAATTCATACCATTTAACAGGTACAGCAATTTCGGGTGAGATATGGTATTGTTATGTTGTATGCCTACATCTCATACTATCTGGCTTCAAGCAGAAAACTTAGTTTCAGCTTCTCAGCAGACAAAAGCTTTAACTCCAGTACCAATAATTTACACAGTGTGGAGGGATTGTATTGTCACAGAGATGCAAAGGGGTGTATCAGGACCTCCAGAATGCCCACACAAGCACTTCTCTCTGGGAGCTTCTTTGGACCCACTGAATGACAGAACTCTCCTGAGAAACCTCACATTGGTAGAGAAGCAACTTTTTACCTTCATGCTGCCTAGAAGTGATGTGTCTCCCTCCTCTGAAGGCACTTTTAAGGTGATTGTCTCAGGAAATGTCATTCTGCAGGATTACTCTTGCCCTAGACTACTGATGCATTCTGAAGGACTATCATGATTGTGGCCTTCTTGGGCCTTCCACGGAGCTAAAGAGGATAATTATTGATTAATGTAATGAACCGAAGACTGCACTGTTTTTGTGGGGTGATTCGTGCAAGAATGGTCTAAGGTTTCACCATTTCCACTGCCACCTCAACAGTTTACTGGAAAATAAAAAGTGTAAGCCCTTGACTCTAAACTTGAATGGGAGAGGCACATTCATCCTTCTGTAATTACTTTGATTGCAGTTTCTTGTTGTAGTCTATTTCAGGTAAACCTACACTGCATGAGTCATAAGAAATTGCTAGCTAGAAAACAGTTAGAATGTCAAGAGGTGCTTTTGCTCCTCAATTAACTAGTTTAGCATTAATGTCAGGTCTGTGTAGCTGTAAGATTGGGGTTGTTTTTATTTCCTTTTCCTTTTTTAAATCATGTATGCATTGTGAGAGCATTGCCTTTCAGCTGTGCAGTAATCTCTGATAGCTTGCTCGTATTTTTAGATTTTGTATGACTTTTGTACTCCTCAGGCTTCAAGATACACTGTCTTTGTACAGCTCTTGTTTTGTGACTGTGACTATTAGCAGAATGTTTATTTAACAGAAAACAACCTAAAGAGTGACATTAGAAATTACTGTCAAACAGACAGGAAGGCAGTAGGAATGCTGATATTTTTCCTGTTTATGTTTCTAGTTTTGTGATTAAACAGTGAAAGAAGTCTATATTCTAAAATTAAATAAATAAGCAAAACTTGTCTGTGCTGTTATCTGCACCTTTCTGTTGACTAGCAGCTGGGAAGGATCAGCAGCTTGTGGGTGTTTTTGGTTGAGTAGCCCAGCAGGGTACATGGGCTATATCATACAGAGCTGGGTGGATGATCTTGAGAAAACAAGGTTTTGTGCACTATTGCCACCTCCCATTACTAGCATTGCATCGGTATGTGTTGCTGCAATCCTTGGCCTTTCCAGGTTCAATTGTCTTGTTGTTAGTGGTAAAACTGGAAAAATAGTCCTGTTGGTATTTTGTGTGTTTAAATAGCTAAAGTGCATGATTGTAACTGTAGTTATAGCTAGAATTTCTTAGCAGGTAAACCCTGCAACATGCCTTGGTCATCTTGTTCTGTGGTTGGAGACATGGCTGGGCTAGAGGAGTGTGTGATTCCTCCTGTGTGTGAGGATTCCCTTCTGAGGCATCTGGGACCTGCATAGGTCAGAGAAGAATGATGGGCATTAATCTTGTATTCATTTGCAAGGTACCGTTCCTGGAACGTTTTGCAGCAATTATTTAAGAATTCCTGCTAAAGTGAAAACTTCCCTTGATAAACTTGTTTGTGTAGAGTATCCAAAAAGTTAATTCCTGAGGCTAAGTTAACACTGACAGCTCTAATTTTCAGTGTTAATTTGAGAGTATGAAATTTGTCCAGACATCTGGCTTAGTAGAAGAGAGTTCTTGCTTTGGAGCGTAGACTGCACATATTGAAAGTGGCTAAGGTTAGATGGCATGTCTGTACACTCTTTCCCCAGTGTATTTCCATCAGAGAAACAGGATTACAGCAGCTTCCATTTTGAAATAAACTTGGCTTTCATATTGAAATGACCTGTTGAAAAGGTGGAAGTAGTGTGCACGCTAAATAAGTAGTTTAAATTATCTGTAATGACACAGTTTGGCTCAATTGACATTAGTGGGCAGGAAGATTCTGGAATGATCCTTACACCCTCTGTGTCATAGGTGCTCCCATCAGGAGAGTCTCATGGTTTCAACCAGGTTAATAATAGACTGGCTTCCATCTACTCAAACATGAACAGCCCCGAGAGGGGAGAAGGAGCACAGCTGTGGCTCTGGAAGGTTGGAGCTGAGGGGGTGCAGTGGAGAGCCTCTGCCCTCACGTGTACTGCCTCGGCAGTGGGACTGTTTGTGTGTTAGAATGGAGCTGCCTTGGTGTGAGATGATATAATGAAGACATTTCCTGAGAGCTGACAAAATGTAATCGCATGGCTCACAAAGAGGAGTTGAAAGCTGATGTTCAGTACTTGAGAAAGCAAGATGACAGCAATTCTTTTCTGACCGTAGACTGAGATTTTTATTTTGAAACAGAGAGAGTATATTTTACTTTAAATTGCATTCCTTTTTTTTCATAAGCAAATCACACTTTATTTAAATGGAGCTAAATGTACAAAATAGAGGAGACCTATGCATAAACAGAATTATGAGACAAAAAGACATAAAAACAAGCTGTTACTGTTTTTTCCTGGAAGGTTTCTCCACATTTCTCTAAATGGTTTTAATAGTCTACATAAATCAATTTTTGACAATGTCACTAAGAATTTTGTTATAGTTGATATATGCATTAAGTACAGCTTTGCTGCTAGTACTACTACTATTATTATTATTAGGTGGAATGATACCATGTTGAACACTTTGAAGCAGGCAGATGTGAACTCATCTGGGGAGATTGATTCATAACCAGAAACAATTAAAAATTATTTTACTAGCTCTTACAAGCCTCATCTGAGACCTAAATCTGGATTTTGCTAATGTCCTATAAATAATTCTTTCAACAAAGTGTCTAAATGTCTTCTGATTCTTAATGTTTCTATGACTTTAACTACAACCTGTAACTGAAGTATTTACTCTAATTTTTTGCTTTATGATAATTCCAGCCTTTTATAAATGATGAAATTTCTTCCCTACAATTTCATTTAATAGGTCCTTGCTTTCTGTCCTTACAAAATTCTTCGCTACTTCTTCTATGCATTTTTCATTACATTATTCACTTTTGTCCTTCATCATTCATCTCCTCCCATTGAATTGTCTGTCCTTTTCATCAGTGTTTCTGCAGATGGAGGTTTTGTAGATTTCATATGGTTTAAGTGAACCTGTTGGGGTGGGAGTGTCACAGTGAACGTTTATGACCTTGCAGCAATTGTTTCTGTGAAACTGGTGATGCTTTCTGCAAAAAAAATGAAGAGCAAGTAGAGTAACAGTTTTGGGTTTGTTTTGGGTTTTTTTTTCCTGTTTTTTTTACATTGGTTATACGAAGTTTTAATTTGATCCTGTTAGTCTGCACCTATAATGTGCTTACTTTATGTTAGAATAAGGCATAGCAATAGTCTCCCTTGGTTGGTGCAAGAAAAGTACCCCAATACCCATGCTTAGTTGTATTCACAATTGTGATCCCTGAATGGAAGAAAAGACAGTATTTACAGACATAAGTTGAGCACTGTTATTATTGCAAGAAGTGTGAGGTGGGAAGGGTTACAATGATTCTTTGAAGTCAGAGAATTTTTATCCTTTCGTTGTTTTTAACAAATGTAATTTTATGTTACTATTTCCTAAAAGTTCTAATTTTATTATGACTGGTTTTCTAATTTTCTAGACGTGGCACACACATAAAGAAATATCTTTTTCCTGTTGGAGTGCCTAACATCTAAATATACAAAGAACACATGGGTTGAAAATGGAGTTTTACAGTAGTAGCTTTTCTCTTTAAACATAGCTTAGTTGTTCTGTCTTTCATCCCCTATTTTCTGCTTGAAAGAAAGTTTCTTATAAAGAAGCTTACAAGGAAAGTTGTAATGAAGTGTTTTTTAGCTTAAAAAAAAAATTCCTGGTTAAATGAAGGAATTGCACCCATAGCTGAGCAGACAGCATACGAAGGCAGATGCTCGTGTGTGCGTCATCCTCGTAGTCATCCTCTGCCTCGAGCAAACTGGGCTATGCCACTCAGAGAAGGGCAGCTCTCAGCTTTTTGTTACTCATGTACTACCAGGGACTCATGCTCAGGCAACAGTTGGAAACTTCAACGCTTTTCTAAAGCAAACAGTTCCAAAAATTGCAACTGTAGGGCACTTGATCTAAAAACAGATTTGTACCTGCTATTAATTGGATCCTGGGTGGGCTGCACAGTGTGCAGCAGTAAGGGAAAATTTTCCCTTTGCGTCACAAATGTAATGAAACTCTTGACCCAGTGCCACTAATAGCTGTGGCTTAGTTGACACAATCTTGTAGCTTTTTTAAGCTAGTAGGACAGCAACAGCTCAGGGCTGTGATAAGTATTTCATTCTTAGCTGAGTAATAGGAGAGAACAAAGCTGCTTCATTCATTGCTTTGTGTCTTGTGGACACCAGCTTTTTAGTCTTTCTGGTAAATGCACGTTACATTATTGTTATTATAGGTTTTTTGACACTTATTCTGTTTTGTGTCACTTTAGTTTTCCTTACTGTCAGCGAGGGAAAATCATCTAGCGAGGGGTCATTTTTTGACTGCATTTTCTATCTGAAATGAGAATTTCAGTGAGATAAGAAAGCTCTGGGTTTTCGGTTAAGTTGGTTTAAGTTTGCTACTTAGGCTGGAAAAGTCCGGAAGGAGGAGATTCAGGTGATAAAATACCTTGTTGGGCAGCTGAAGAATACTAGAGAGAGGGAACAAGAGCCAAGTAGGAGGAAGTTCTACAATCTATTTATGTGAGAATATTATTATAAGATAAATTATTCTTAAAATACTAATATTTAGAAAGTGTTTATCAATGGATGAGGTTAGAAGAAAGTGATAATAAAACAAGATATGCCTCAATAGTTTTTATGAATATTTAAAAATGCAGCCTTTGTTCGAGGTGCTTTGAGACTCATCCTTGTGGAAAACATGGAAATGTTATCTTTGCAAACTTTCCTAAAGATATTTAACAAATCTCCCCCAAATAATGTTAGGCTGAAATGGAGATTTTGCTAACTTCAGAAAATACTCAGTTTCTGCTTCAAAAATATTTTCTATTTGTAGATTTCTTCTATTTTGACCTGAACCGGTTCATTACTGTCATGAAGCATGTTCGATATCTAATGTGTCTTTTTTATGATAAGACTAAAATTTCACTAAATTCTCTTTGAAGAAAACAAAGGACAGATCAAGAATATTTTTCAAAGATATTCAGTGCAGATTAAGTTCATCACTAGAGTGAAAAGTATTGTTTTTTAATATGATCATAGTGGATTTTCTAAGTAACTGGTTGCCAAATCACCATTGAAATTTAGCAGTACAAGGCTTTTAACTTATTTAGAGACTTCAGAAAATCCAAAGCCTAATCCCAGTTTAAGTGACTAAATAAGTAGCACCTGAAGTAGAGGATCTTTAGGTGCAGAATTTAGAAATATTCTTAGGAAAAAGCCAATTTTATTGGTTTTGAGATCTTTATGTTCTTTTTTTTTACTTCTCAGCTAGCATTTTCTCTAATGTGTCTATTAAACTGACATGATAGAGTCAAATAGTCATATTGTCCAAAGCATTTATTAATTTTCCCCAGAACTTTACATTTTTCCATTTTTTTCAGCTGTTTTATACCTTTTTTTGTTGTTGTTATTTAGACTTTGAAGTATGTGTTGAATTTCTCTATGCAGTTTCAAATAGTTTTCCACTGATATATTAAACAGTTTTAAAATGTTACCAATGTGTGTGCCTAGTTACTAAACCGAATAGTTTTGTTCATTGAAGAAAGAGATTTTTCATACTTATTAATTGAAATTTGTGTGTATGGTTTGATATCTGCATATAGTGTCTGCTTTGACATAGATGCCACCCTTGTGTTTTTGCCACACTGTACCTTCATGAGAATGAAGATTTGTTCTCTGCTTGCAGTATTAGTTGCTAGAAAATGTCTGTAAGCTTATGCTGTAAATAGTCTTGAAATGTGAGGCTTTTTGTAGTTTCCCACTGAAGTTTCTCAAGGGGGGACTAAGACCCCAAACCAGTTAGGATTCAAATAGAAATAGGATTTCCCGTTCTGTCATTTTCAGTTTGCGTATACACCTAGTGGCAGCATCACTGTAAGGGTGGACCTTTGGTGGGTAAGAAAGATTGTGATGCTTGTGCCAAGGCTGTGATTTTGCTCATGTCTTTAATGGTAGCTTTTAAATTCCAGAAGCAGATAGATGGGAGTGGTTTCACATCTTGGAGGTGTTAGAGTGGAATCCTAACTTTCGGAGTTGGGTCATCTGTGCTGCACAGAGAATGGGAAATGAAGACTCTTACTTTCATAAAGCTGAGCTTTACGAAATTGGGTTTTCTGTTGCAGAGTATAAATGGTGTGTGAACTGTTGCTAGTGTTTGGAAGTCACTCATAGAGAGTCTTAAACTGTTGCACTAAAAAAATGTGTGTGATGATTGGTAACATGGTAAGATATTCAAGAGTACACAATAAACTTTTAATAAGTATGTGATGTGAAGAAACTGGATATTTTTATGGCACAAGGGGGGCGGGTAGTAAATCTTACTTCAATCTTGAAAATTAATTTATTAGCTGTTTTTAAGCAGGAGATTGACAAGTCTGACCCTTCATTAATTTAGCTTCTTAATAGCTTCTTCTGAGTCTTTTGAAAAATGAAGTTTTTTAGTGAGAAAAACAAGAAAAATATTATTTGTGTCTGAAAATATTCCTGGAAAATATTACTTCAGAAGGTGTACTGGAGAGCAATTGTAACTTTTTTCCTGATTGTTTTTGATTGCTATGGGAAAATGATGAAAAATCATGCTCACCAAAGGTGAAATAGCTGTGTGGAGGAGGTGGGCACTCTGAAGTGCTTAGTGGAACTTGAAAGAGCTGTAACTAGTATCAGATCTTCTTAGGATGGATTTTCTTCCAGAGCTTAAGTAGGAGTGTGATTACAGAACAAGTGCTTTTCATAGTATCCTCACATTGCACAGGAGTTAACTCCAAAAAGTACTACTTTTATGTGGTATTGGTGAGAATTCAGTTTTTTATTAAAACCTGAAAGAACAGATAAATGAAATAGCACATTACATTTAATCTTATCTTCCAAAGCAAAGCATGCAGGCAGAGGTGAGATAAAAGTATGATCAAATTAATCTTGCAATGTTTAGAAAGCCGGTAATGGATAACACAAAGAAATATATAATTAAATCTGTGGAAGAGGTGTGTTAATTTGGAAGGAATATTTAAGACCCATAATCTTCAGAAACACATAGGGAAAGTTGCAGTGATAAGCCTGGGAGTTTATGTTGGAGGGTGCTTTTCCTTTAGGAAATAATTTTATTGTCTTTCTTCTCCTGCATGCCTCCCCCCTGCATCACCACTGTTAGATACTAAGCTCCATGGAAAAGTAACAGACAAAATAACCTCCCGCCACTCTTGATTTCTCGATCAATAAGCAACATGCAAAAACCTGAATAATTTTTATTTCAGTATTGCTTTTCAAAAAATATTCACAAGTTTGAAAGTAACCAGTGGATTCTTCAGAACAGGAACTTGAGCAATTTGTTTTCTGAATCTGGCTCCTCTACAATTCAAAATGAGAAAGCTGCATTGTGATAAACTCAAAGTTAGCATGGCAATGTCCATCTAAGTGTAATATCTAATTACAGAATTAGGTAGGCATCATAATACCAAACTGTATTTGATTGTAAATTAGTATTTTTTTACTAGTTATGTGACTCTGCTTTTGGTATACTTTCAGAATTTTAAGATTAAATTAAAAAGTTAATGCCACTTTTTTTTTGTCTTGTGATTTAATAGCACTTTGAAGTTCTTGTTATCTGCAGAAAATAAAAAGGAATGAAGAAGAGTCTTGTGCTTGTTTAGAAGAATGCTGTATCACACATTTGTAAACCTAATTATCTTTATTTAATCAGAAATACATTCCATGTTGGTAAAGAAATAACTTTTTCTGATTTCATTAAGCTTCTCAGGCATGTAGAGTTTCAGCCAGGGAATGTGCTTTGTTTTGAACTGAGTCAGTGACCCCTGTAAAAATGTTTAATTAACTTTTGCCAATGTCAATGTAGTTCGGTTATACTCAGCAGGCCGGATGAGCTCCCTCTGGTGGCTCATTTTCACTGAGGTTCCGTTCTTTCCTTCATTTCTGTTTACTCAAGCAAGCAAGGCTGCTGACCCAGGTATCAGTCAGGCATCAGTCCCTTCTGGGCTTACACTTTAATTGAAAAACATCAATGATTTCCTTACAGAACAAAACAAAAGCATTTAAATTCACAGGAGGTTCAATTCGTTAGCAAAATAAATAAAGAGCTACTGGGTAACAAAGTAAGCAAATAAAACTGAATTACTTCCTTCTAAGTCAAAATCACGCAGTAGGTGGATGGCAGTAATTTAGCATCCACTTACAATAGTGCTTATTCCTGAAGTTAGGAAATATTTGGATATTAAACCAAAGTATTTGAACACTGACCATGAGATTGTGGAGTTCAGTATCAACACAGAGGAAGTAGGGCAGCAAGTAAGATCACAAACATGTGCTTCAGGAGAGCATATTTTTGCCTCTTAAGGGATATTTTTGGAAGAACCCCATGGGAACAGGCCCTGCAGGGAAGAGGGGTCCAACAGAGTTGATATTCAAGAATCACTTCCTCCAGGCTCAAGAATGATGCATCCCAATGAGCAAGAAATTGGGCAAAGGAGGCAAGAGATCTGTGTGGATGAATAACTCCTGTCATTACTCAAGCATAAGCAGGGAACACACCAATGATGGAAGCAAGGTCAGGCCACTTGAATGAATGTAGAGAGGTTGTCAAAGTATAAATGAGACAAGGAAGGTCAAGGCCCATCTGGAATTAAATCTGGCCAAGGATGTCAGGGAAAGCAAAAAGGGCTTCTTCAAATACGTAACTAATAAAAGGAAAATTAAGGGTAACGTGGGCCTGTTACTAAATGGAGAGGCGACCCTGGTAACAGAGAAGGCAGAGTTACCAAATGCCACCTTTGCATGGGTCTTCACTGGCAAGACCAGCCCTCAAGAATCTCCAACTCAGGAGACCAGGATAAAGGAATGTTGTAAGAAAGATTTTCCCTTAGACAAGGAGGACTGGGTTAGAGAATACCTAGTGGGGAAGACTTGACATCCACAATTCCATGGGCCCTGATGGCATGCATCCATGAGAGCTGAGAGAACTAGACAGCATAGCTAGACTTCTCATGATCGTCTTTGAAAGGTCTTGGTGATGAGGAGAGGTGCCTGAAGACTGGAAGAAATCAAAGGTCACCCCAGTCTTCAAAAAGGGCAGGAAGGAGGATCCAAGTAACTACTGGCCAGTCAGCATTTTCAGTCATCCTTTTATAAAAGAATAGGCTCATCCAGACTTATCCTTAAGTCTGTCTGTGCTCCCGACTGCCACTCAAGTTCCTTTTCCTGTTCTACCTGTGCCATAACTGTGTTGCTTGTGCTTCTGAACTTCATCCTGTTTCTCTCATGTAGAAGATTGTCCAAGTCTTTGACCATTGTGCTCTGGTCCTCCTGATTTGGCTGACAACTTTGAAAGCTGGCCAAGAACTTGAGTCCATTCTTACCAAGCAACGCTGGAGCTCTTTAAGATTAACAGATTCAGGTTTGCAGCATTTAACCCAAAACTAGGCAGGTGGATTCCACTTCTTGCTAAATTATGATGCTTCTATCATAAAGATTGTCAACCACCTTATGTTAGAGAGCTGTGAAATAGCTTTGCCAAGCATGTCATTTAGAAGTGAGAAATAATACTTTGTGTGGCACGGTCTTTATTTACCTCTTACTCTGAAGAGGCACATGGACAGCACCATTTAAATTTTGTGTGCTGGTGGAAATGAGCAGCTAGACAGCATGGCATGCAGATTACTTCCACCACTATATATGCAGGAACATAACTTTATATAGCATAATGTTATGAAATGATACTGCCTTTGTGTTGCTGAAGGCCAGCAACATTTGTAGGCAGAGTGGCACTTGAGAAGTTAGTGTTCATCATGAAGGTAGATGTTCATTGTACCTCAACTGCAGAGGTAATAGGACCTCTCAGTACTTGTGGGCATACTCACAAGTTGGGTACTGGAAATCAGAATAAGCATAGTAGAAGTCCTGTCTGTGTAGTGAGTAGCTAAGTTTCACCATAGTATAAATAATTTATTCAGTGAACATTTTAACAGCATAATTTCAGTTCTTTTTTAATGTAAATTGGTTAAATACATAGCCTGCCTATCCTTCCTAAAAGCTGGTAATTTACTTTTTCTGATGCTTTTTATAAGTTAGAGTTACATTTAAACAAAAATTCTAAATGAGCTGTTCAAGTTACTGGCAGTTTGTATAAGTTTGCAAGTGTTCGCTTGTTCCCTGTTTCATGGGGGCACTGTAGTGTGATGAGGGAATAGTATGTTTGTTTTAATTTAAATAAAGTAAACTTAGCACAAACTCTACACTGGAGGCATCCGTGAAGGACTTTATGTTTGGCAGTGAAAATCAGTTGGTTTTAATTCTTTTATCTAGGAGATAACAAAGATAATTGGTTTTAACTGCGGGGGGACTGTTAAATTTTGTCCAATTTATCACCATTCTGTCATTTCATGTCTAATTTCATCAGTCTAAGTTTTGACTAGGCAAACTTTTATTTGAGGTACTGGTCATATTTTAATTCAGACTCAGCTATTACTTTTTGGTTTTTAACTTGCTTTTTGACTTGTACTGTTCCATGACCTTGGATTTTCAGATGTTCTAAAAATGTTCTAAGATGTTCTACTTAGGTTACATCTACTTAGATGTTCTACATCTGCACAGGATATGCAAGTGGCAAATAGATTCCTCTATGTTTGCACTGACTTCTGTTAGTCTCTCAATGGAGAAGATTACCTGTACTTAGTAATGCTGTTGATGAAATGATGTGTAATAATGTACAATATCCCATGAATGGCAACATAGAAAAATATCCAAAGACATTAGTTTGAAATTTTCAGTTGATTGCTTCCTTAATGTCTTTAATACACCTCTATTGCTCTAATGCACCATATTACATTACGTGGTGCTTCTCAGCACTTCAGTCAATTGCAAAGCTGAAGGAGGCAAGGGAAAAAGCTGTCAAAACCTCCCTGAGGATCTAGTAACATGATGGCTGCATTCAAGTCTACGCCAACTCCATGTGGCATTTAAAAAGCGACTTCTAATATGGTATCTCACAGCCATTTATTTTTATTTGTGAAGAATGCAAATTCTATCCAAGTTTTTAAATTAACTTTGCTACTCCATTTGAAGCCAGCTCACAGTGCAAACAGTATTTCGGACAGACTCATCCAGATAGCAGAGAACAACAGGTTTTCCCACTCCCATCTGGAATCTGCTGCTTTGGAATATTGGTGTTTGGCAAAAGATATCTTTCTTATTGGCCCTAATTCCATGACTAACTTTGTGCTTCTGATGGCGTAAAGGTTGGGAGAAGATCTAAAGGAGATTTTTATTTATCCGAAAACTTCATTTGGTTCAACTTCAGGATGTTGTGGAAGTCCAAGGGATTGGTTTACAACAGTTCTGTTTGGTTTGCATTAGACTACTGCTAGTTGCACTTTTAAATTAGGTGTTAGAAATGTCTCCTAGTAAAAGTGACTGTACTCATCACAGTTGATCATTATCTAGCACTATTATCATCTGCTTGAACAGCTGCTGTAGAGTTCAGACTTTTGTCTCTGTACCTAAGTGGTGACTACAAGAGAAGCTATCCCTGTTAGATAGTAAGGGGAGCATAGCATATATGGTGTTTGTAACTCTTCTGTGTAATTTTTGAGGAAAGTGAAAGTCATTTCTAAATCTCAGGACTATAGACTATATATGTCTGTACCTTCTTGTATATTGTGTGTTTCTAGCCAGTGTATCTTTTAAACAAATACTGTGGAGTCCAAATGACCAACTTGTAAACATTTTATGTCCACATTTTTATTTTTTTTTTAAACTTCAATATAGCTTTTGGCTGATAGATCATATAATAGCTGCAGTAAATCTTACGTGAAGATGATTTTATGTGAGTAAAGAATAACTAGAATTACCTGCTTCCAACAGTGTTATTTATACAGGTAAACTTACGGGTTTTTTTCCAATTCAAGAGTCTTGTAAATATTTTTCTGTAAGTGATGGCAGAGCTATTCTATATAAGCAGAGCTATTATACATAAGCTGCCAGTGAACTGTCAGTACACTAATACTATTGTTTCCTTGCAATTGTGTTACAAAGGAATCGTATTGCTGTTTTTCATTCTCTCATTGACGCTTGCATCACCATGGTTGAACCATTAACCACAGCCGATCTGATTCTTTACACAGTTCAAAGCAGTAGTCTTGTGTAAATGGGTATGGTGAGAAGATAATGTGCTCCTTATTAAATTAGGCTAAAAACGTGTGTGTAGATGTAGGGTTTGTGTGGAGGTAGGGTTATAATTCTGATCCCTTTGTTCTGTTAGATTCTTATGCAAGTGCTTCCAGGGATGTTCTGAGCAGGGAATGTGTGTCCTGAGTGTGAGACAGGACACTGTACCCTCAGAGCCATGCATGGAGGGAATAGCTGAAAAGATGTCATGTGTTGCAGGCAAGAGGAGAAACACATGGGGTAGCCTACAACTAGGGAGCAGACCTACATTGAGAGACACCAGGAAATGATTCCTTTTGTCTTAGTTTCCTTCATGGTCACCGAGATCTGACCGGTGCTGTTCATAAAGTGTGTACTGAGGGGAATGTGTTGGGTGACTGAAAATAAAGTTGGATTCCTTGGCTTATTCGAATTGGGATTAGTAGGGTTTCAAGCAACAAGCAAGGGTGGTACTTCTCTTCTATAGTTACTTGCTTCAAGAACTGTAAATTATATTAATGTAAATCAATTACTAATGCACGCCTAACACATAGCTGTCTTCTCTGCCAGTGTCATTTTCACCTGCTCCAGGTGACCAGTTCTCTTTTGTTATTGTTATCCTCTCGAGATCGAAACCCTATCATGCTGCTTTGCACAGCAGCTTCATACTTCACTGAGCAGCTGTCACGCTGTCCTTCAGGTGAGGCATGGCTCTGAAATTATGACTCTTTGGGTGGTCAGTTTGCTAAAATTCGCGTTCCTTAAATAGAACACCACAGCCTGGTCACCATGGAGGATGAGTTGAAGTAGATACGTTTCCTAGCAAAGACGTTTGTGTGTGTATATATAAAATCGCTTTGTTTATAACTTTGGGACTCTGGGAGTTAAAAATATGTTGTAAATTGAAATCAAGAATTTTGTTGTTTCTTTAAGATGTGCTCTGATGTTGTATTGCTGTTCTGTGATCATAGGTGTACTAACACCTATGCAAAAGTTTTACATTTTATAATTCTATCATAGTAAAATTGAAAAAGCATAGATAGAAAACTAAACTTAAGTTTAATGAAAAATTATCCCAACCACACCTCTGCTGCTGACTCTTACACTGTACATCTGGATATGTCCTGTATTTTCTAACAGCTTCCTTACCGTGGAGCAGTGATCTCCATATTTCTAGGTATAGCAGAATGAGGCTTGATTGTTTTGCCACTTGTTTTAGCACTTAGGCTGAGAAGAGCCCTGTTCAACATATGTACAGGGAAGGCACATTAATTTGAAGTCTCCACATGGTGAAGAAATGTAGTTAGTGAAACAGTTAAACAGAATGCAAGCATGGATCTACCTAATGTTAAAATATAGCCCTTGTTTGGAACTAGGGCTTTTTGTTATATACATATTAATGTTATAGGTTCATTTTGGAGGGGAAAAAGGGGCCACGCATCATTTTAAAAAGAACTAAGCACATCACACCCTGTAAGGTCTTTATTCTGGCTAAAACAGACATAGATGAGATTAAAGAGATTACTGGTTAACCCAGAAATCTCTGACTTAAATCTCAAGTTCATATGATTTCAAATGCAGAATTATTGGCACAGTATCAAAAGGCAGGTTGACTTTTCTAAGCTTAACTACACATGAAAGCACATTTACAGGAAGGTTCCATTTTAATACCACAAACCCTCTACTTTTCTATCAATATTTTTATCAAAGACAAGAGTGATTACCATGACAAAGGAGAGTTGGGTTTGGGAATTCTTAATCTGGTTGTGCCTCAGAGGAAGGCAAAGAGTTTTTCTGTAGCTTTAAAACTTTCTATTAAACTAAAAAGGAATTTCCTTTACATTATAGTCAAGTTTAAGATTAACAGTTAAACTTTGCCAGCTTGGTATATGACATTTCTTGTTTTTGAATAGTTCTGGAATAAATTTTTGATTTACCACTGTCTTGGTAGAGCTGGAGCTTGTATTTTTTTCTTTATTTATATTCAAAATTCAGGAAAATCTCCCTGTGTACATTGGAAATTATTAAAACTTACATTCAAACTAATTTTGGAATATTGGAATTAAAAATGGAATAAGCATGTGAAATAGAACTAAAAATGTGTAAAAGGAACTGTGTAAATGACAATGGACTTAATTTTATTCCTTGTCAATCTATTCCATGACTATGGATATATAGAATATATATGTTATAAATATATAGATGTATACATATACATGTGTATCTTGCAGCCTCTCTAAACTCCTAGTACTGATTATGTTTCTTTGTTAATGCATTTATAAATTCTTCTATTACAGCCTGTCAATATACCTTAGTTTAAATCAGTGATGTAAAACTGGGGTGGCAACCTGAACCAGATCCCAGTTTATTTCAGGCTAGTCCCTTGTAAGCTCTATTAACTCAGACTGAGAAATAGTAACTAAAGTAGTGGAGTAGTGAATCAACAGTATTTTAAATCCTCCCCACTGGCTTTGTAAGGGAATCCAGGCTGTTTATAATGCTATTATTTCTTGTCAGAATTCTAAGTGCCACTGTGTACAGCTAGAAATAAAGATTATGTATTTCAGGGCTAGGGTAACATTTTTTTTCTTTGATTGCAAATGTATTAAAACATTGTTGGTGCTTGGTGTGAGATTTTTTTCTTTCATTCCTGTATTCTTTGTACAATGCTAAGAATGTGACTTCTGATCTAATAATTTCTTTCCTGTTTTTAATCAAAATACATTTTGCTGGCATTCCTAATACTTCTCAAGAGTAATAATTTTTATGAAGCAGTATAAATGTTAGGAGTTTCTTTTCGTCATGTCCATTTTTGTAATACAACACATGGGGCTTTCTTACGTTGTTTTGCACTTTAAGGGTAGGGGAAGGGCTGAAACAGTTTTTCTGAGTGTTTTGCTTCATGTTAAGGGAGAGCACTGAAGCTGCTGGGAGGGAGAGGCTCACATAAATGACATTGTCAGAGTGTGTGTGACTACTATAATGGCACGTGTGTGTCTGCCTCCGGCTTGTCCTGCTGAACTGGCTTCTGACGAAGTGTCAGGAAAAGAGGAGCGCAGCAAAGGGTTAACTTTTTACTATCACCCTCAGAAAGGCACATTTGCAATCCCTCCCAGTCTTGTCTTCCTTTTTACACCTCATTTGCTCACCGCTACTCCTCACTTCAAGGCAGATCCTTTGACCTAAGCAGATTATTGTAGACGCATGAAGGACACAGCAAGCTATCCTGTGCTTTTAAAGGAGGAGATTTTGGCTCCAAAATAGGACACTAAGCTTTTCAGCCTTCTGCTGCTGTACCTAGTGAGCACAAGGCAGTGTCTGGGGGTGCTTAGTGGACTCCTGTGGAATCGGATGGGAAACAAAAGCAGAAGTGGCAGCTGCTGCAAATGTGGGAGCCTGTGCCGCTAGCGGGAAGCGATTGCTAATAAGGGCCTGTGAGACCTGGGTTTCCTTGGTTTCCATGACAGTTATTAGGTAACACAGAAATTGAATTGTCTCCCACAGTGCTCTTGGGGGATAGTGGTATGACGGGGTGCTCCAGGGACACAGACTTGCAGCAACTCATCAGTCTAAGCATGTGAAACTCCCTGGATTGTTGTGGCTTACTTCTTTGTTTGCTGTGTCTCGCTTGTGTTTGCAATTTGCTCTGCTTTGTTGATTTTTTTTTTTCCTTTGGATGGAAGACCCTGGCTACACCATTTCTCAAATAACATTTTCCCCTTTTTATTTAGAGCTGAGCTTGGCAAAGAAAGGATATGAACAATTATACAGGTGGGCTACTCAGGGGGAGTGAAGATATAAGGCATCCAAACAGGTACTGGCAACCTGCAGCTCTGTAAAAATGCCACTCCAGCAGATTTCTGTAGTTCCAGCGCGGGAGACTGCCAGCAATGGGAGAAGTTCAATGGGCACAAACAAAGAGAAGAGCAAGGAAGTCGAGGTAAGAGGAAGGTTTCAATTTGCTCCGGTAGGGTGAGTGTGCCTTTGGTAGGCAGTAGGTTTGGCTGCAGAGCAGCATGCGGCGTTGCAGGAGCGTTGCAGAGTGCTCAGGGGTGCAGCTTCAGAACGCTGCAGGGGATGCTGTGAAAGCAGCACCTCAGCATTGCGGAGACAAGGAGCCTATTGCAAAAGTTAAATAAATGAAGTTACAAACTGCATTAGGGGTTTTTAGCATTTTCATTTAAATGAGTGCAGCCTGCTAGTAATGACAGTCATTGTTCCTTATAAGCTGTCACGTAGCAGTTTCTTTATAATAGGTTGGATGAAAAAGTAGTTTTAGTAAAATTCCTGTCTTTGTTTAAAACCAACAAAAATGCTGTACTAAAGCCTGTCTTTCTAATACATGTGTGGTAGGCATAGGCTCTATAACTTAGTCTTTTTACCATTTAAAAGACATCAGTGTTTCATTTTTTATCTCTTGACTGACTTTCTTTGATTCATATGCATACAAAAGTGTTGTTTCATCAGTAAATACTGGATCCTGTTGTCTCCCAGTTAAGAAGAAGCTGTAGGTTCTTATCATATTAATCATTAGTTCGAAAAAAGTACAGAAAATGTGTGCAATTTTAATGGGGTTTTTACCTGTAGGAATCTCTTTTGCTATGTATAGATTAAACATGTATCATGCAAGACCCAAAAAAAAAAGCATCCCTTCCAAACCAAAACATAAGTAGTCTGTTGATAGATATAGCAGTAAATGTATATAACATAGACATCTGCTTTTTACAGACATGTTTCTTGTCTCTGTGCTTTTCTTTTCCTCTTGCTGTATGGAAAGCAAGGAACTATTGGGAAAACAAGCATGATGTCTTTTCACTATTGTTTGAGACTGTGACAAACTGCATTCATGAAAGAAGTTGTCTTTCCTTTTGTGGCTTGTGTCATAGTTTTCAGGAAATTGTTAAGTTCAACAGATGGCTGATATTCGTAACAGGTCTGTGTGACTGTGGAAAATGTATTGTTTGGGGTTTTTTTATTTTTAAATTTAACATAATATTTTTGTTCAATATTTGGCAATGGCAAGTTCACTGAATGTGATTATTCTGTTTTTTCTTGATCTTTTGGTATAAGTAGCATCCTTCCCTGGAAGTAGTCTCCACTTGTTAGCTGGTAGCACAGTCATCAGAGTTCATAATATTTTGGGATTTGTGTCTTGAAATGGAAAATTTTTCCTTTGTTTTTATTCTTCCATTAATTGGTTAAAGATGAGGGTTCAGGTGAAAACTGTTCTTTGAATTAAGGTTCAAGGTGTGAAAAGCAGAAATATATTGTGTTACCTGGCTTAAATTGTTCTCTAGCATTCTTGTTTTAATTTGATCATTAGACTGAACTGAAGAATACATGCAATATTCACACAGGAGTCAGATAATTTAGAGGGGTGGGGGAAGTGTGGAGCTTCTGATTTGGGAGAATCATCTCATACACTTTTCTGTTTGTTCTTTTTTCCTATGAGGGCTGGGTGGCATTATTTCAGCAGGGCTCCAGTTTCTTCTTGTATCTTGTGGAAGTTATATATCAGAAAAGAGCAAAATGGCATGGATGACTAAGTTCATTAAAGTTCTCTTTGAAAATTAATATAAAAAGTGCCAAACCCCAACCCTGCAAAACTCCCAACCAAGCTCGAAGTTCATGGTACTCATTGAAATATATCAGCCAAACTGCTCTTTGCTGGTCAGAGCCTAATCATTCTGCTCGAATTTCTGCTCATCCCCTAAGGGTTATGGTTGTAACTTATACAGTGTATAAACTCCCTGTTGCAATTGATGGAGATAGTAGCTCAAGCAGTAAAGAGTGTTTTTCTCATAATATCTACTTATGTAAATTATGATGGTGTTCAGGTTTGTTTTGTGGATGTAATTTGGGAGTAGCGACCCAGCCTTTTTATTGCTCAGAGTTATGTAGATGGTGGTCTACCCCTGCAAATCTTGCACAGGATGCTTCTCCCAAAGGGAAACTTCCTTGCTGGTACTGTTTGTGTTGGTGAGGGTATTCTGTGTTCTTGGTACTCTGGTATTATTTCTGCAAGCACCTGCTTCCTCTGCCTTTCCGTTAGCAGGCTTTTTGAGGTGAGAGCTAAATAAAGTAGTTAAGTGGGCTTCTGGCTGAGAACATCAAGCTGGTTCAGGTTCAGGAAGACATGAAAAAAGTAAATGTCTGAAAGCTCTTCCAGTTGCTAGGATAACAATTGCTAGGATTATATGCCAAATCCTGTTATTGCTACCAAATATTGTGTGATGACCATACAATAGCATTAAAATTTATGAAGAAGAGTTCATCTTCTGTCCAATTGCTGAGCTCAATGCAGTGAACTGTTTCCAAGTTCATGGTGAATTTGTAAATCTGCCTTAGTCATATGCAACTGAGGTTCTTAATGATGCAACTCATTCTATAATGCTTTTCCGTGATTTTTAGATGCTCATACAAATGCTTTATCTGAGGGTTTTAATATGTGTCTGTGCACACTTACAGATGATTGCCAAACACGTTAAGAATATTAAGTGCAGTGTCACTTAGGAGCCACAAGTGCCCAGAGTGTACCTCTGACCAATATTAGGAGTAGAGGTGTGATAACAGTGGCTAGAGGGAGTGTTTACAGGCAATCTTTCTATGCAGTGTCCTTTGTGGGAATAAAAACTTTAGTGCAGTCTGTTCCTGCAATTTTTCAGTGATTTGCCCCAATAATCAGCAGAAGTTGTAGCTAATGATGAAATTTACATCAATTGTAGCTATAGAGCGACTTCGAATGTAGTCTAAAGTTGAGGTAGGTTTTTTCCATAATGAAGCAATGAAAATGCTTAGGTGCTGAATGACCTGTTGCAGCACTGTACACTATGTTTCAATACACAGATATAATCTTCTACTAGTTTGTTTCACTGATTCTAGGAAAGCTTAGCAGTCATTAATGCTACTAGTTTTGCCCCAAACATTTAAGAGGACAAGCTGTCTTTGTTACCCCTTTAGTAATGCAGTTGGAAAAGTTTATTGCAGAAATGAAGATCAAAGTATAAAGTGCATTCACAACACGATGTGGGCTGATTTAGAATTTTTTTTATTAAGTAGTTAATTCAGCTTTCTTCAATATTTGAGAAATATCATAAGTTTATAGCGAAGTGTGAAATTGGGTTTCTGGGACAGAGTAAAACCCCTGAGTGTCTGTTTTCAGAAGAGTTTACTAATAGAACTGTTGTTCAAAGTGAATCAAATTGTAACCTTAAGATCAAATTATGTCATCAGTGTGCCAAATTTAATAAGTTTTTAAATACACAGAATTCAGTGCCTTGAGACCAGTGTCATATTAATATATGACGCCAATTTTATATGTATATAATATTTCAGCAGTTACCTTGAACTTCTGGTTGGTTTTCTCTACTATAATAAAAAAGGCAGAAGAAATGTATATGATTCCTGAAGAGCATGGTTGATGAAATGCCTGCTCTGGTTCATAATTTTATTATTTAGCTGTGAACATACACTGTGAAGTACTTAAAGTCGCCTCAGTTTACATTGTCTTGTGTATGTGTGGGCATGAGTTATTATTCTACAGCGAGTTAAGTACAGAAAGAAGATTTCATACAGTGAGAAAATTTGACAGGGCAAGTAAGTGAAGGTCAGCAAAAATACTATCTAACACTAACCAAGAGTTTGATAGGGTCATTGAATAAATTGCCATGACTACTGTGGAAAGCCAGACTTGAATGTTGTATATTTAGAGTGGTAGGAGTAAGATTGTAGAAGCCAAAAATTGTCATGATATGGTTAAGAAGATACTCCTTGATTCCAAACTAAATTTGCCGATGCTACACCTTTTCAGCTTAACCAGTTTTCAGTACATGGTACTGGAAAACTTGCATGTTATCTGAGTGCAGTAATTCAGAGTAGAAGATACCTTAATAAAGAACACAGTGACAGGTATCAGTCAAAATTGATTTGGTTACCTTGCAAGACTTTGATTAAAAGAAAAAGAACCCAACAAAATAGCCTTTGTAATACGGCTTTTTGGACATGCTCATATGCTAGTATAACTTGCTTGTCATAGCTTGCTCATCAACTTGCTTGATGAGTCTTACTCTGTTGCCCCAAAACCTAACCCAAAGTCCTAAAAATGTTGCAAAATTTGGTATTATGTAGTTAACAAGTAACAAATTAGCCATGTTATTGTTGCTTTATTTTTAGTTTCAATTCTTTGCTCATAACTGGTAAATTGTTTTCTACTTATGCCTACTCTTTTTCTCTGGTCTTAATATATTTTATTGTTCCGGCAGAGGTGATGACGACTATTAGTTTCCTTCACAGAACTTCATAGAATGTAATAAAATGCAAGGAGGAATCCTCCACTGTGTATTACAGTTTGGCATGAAATTTAGTTCTGCACCCTGCACAGTTCTGTGCTGTGAAGGAAACTTTGGACCTGTGTGTTCTTCAGCAGTGTTTTCATCTTCTGCCTTCTCAAAAGCAGTAGGAACGAGACCTGTAGCTTTGGAGGCTTTAAATGTTACCACAGAAATACTTGTCTTTTATGAAGGATTATAGTAAATTGGATTTGAACTTGATGGTTTTCCTGTACAGTTTGTACCTTAAAAAGTGTTGCTTGAAATTATGTATGCTCATTTACTGTGTAGAGCATGCATTTTTTTTGTAAGGAGATCTTCAAGTCAGAATTGAGACTGAAACTCAAAGGATCTTTTGAATGCTGCTTTTGAGTAGTTGCTATCGTTTATTTTAAGCACCAGACTAGAGTAACTGCTAATGTTTACCTTAAAGCTTGTAAGTAGTTTAGGAGGTATTGACATGTTTTTTAAAGGAGGAAGCAGTACCTAAATGTTATTGATGGGAATGAATTGTTTTACATTTATCTATGTTACCTCACTTGTTATTTAATTTTAACTAGATGTAATGATAGATGAAATATTTTTAAAGGCAGACACTTCTTTATGTGCTACAAAGAACGTGCTTATACATTTCTATTAAATTATTTTCATGGCAGTTGTGAAGTACATACAGAGATATTTGATACTTGAAATATGTCTGTAATTAAGGAAAAAAAAGTTTTTGCATGTCAGTGTTGTTTTATTGTCTTACAACCTTAGGTTAAGCAATGTGTTGGGTTTTATTGTGGACTTTTTTGTCTGGTTGTTTTGTTTTGAGGGTTTTTTGGAGGGTTTTGTTTGTTTGCTTCGGTTTTGTTTTTGCTCTTACATAGGGAGGCATAATATTTGTGTACTTAAATTTTTTAGTGGCTTTGATCACTTTACCAAAGGTTGAAAATAGTGTAACTCCTAATATGTGACAATTTTGCTTATACCAGTGCTAATAAAATGGCTTAAGGCATGTAATGCAAGGAATAAAAGTCTTAGAATTGCAGGATATTGGTGAAATAATTCATAAGCCATATAGATGGTTTTGGTGTTATGGCTGATTATCTCACATTCTAAATTTTCTTAGGTGTACCTTAACAGATAAGTAGATACGGTCGTTTATTACCTAAAATACACTGGGATTTTTTTCTACAGAAAGGGTAAGGATGTTTGTTTTCACTGACAGCTGCCTGAAAAGAGTCATGTAATTACAGTCTTTTTAGGAAGTATAATTTTTTATTCAGCAAGAGATGTGGGGGTGGGAGAATGGGGAGGGGAAGCTCTAGCATATGAATCAGTTTACTGATGTACTCTGACATGTATTGCTTTTCCTTAGTAGTTTTTCTTAATGTAAAGCTCATGTTGAACATGATGTCACATACAGTTTTTGACAAAATCTCGAATCCTGTTTATTGTCAATATTATATGATATTTCTCAAAATGGTCAATGACACAACCATTGTTTGGACTTCTATGCTATGTTTGCTTGAAAATCCAACTGCATGTGCGGTTATAAGACGCTGGTTCCTAGTGAAGTTTTTCTGTATTTTTGTGGTAATAGATTGCTGCTGTGATCAATGCTTGAAGTGCTCCCAAAGTACACCCATAAATCAGACTGTGGCATGCTTAGTTATCTTTAGGGTGCTTTAGAAAATTAAGTTTTTTATCAGTAAGTCTTTTGGTCTCTGTTTGGGAACTGTCATTATTTTGGTCTGCCATGTGATTATTATGATAAGCAATTTCATGACAATGAGAGAAATGGGAAGTGTTACCTAATACATACTAGGTTTGTTATAATAATTTTGAAACCTTGTTCCTTTTTTATATTTCTGTGAATAAAAAATGTTACTGTGCTACCAGCAAAAAATTAGGAGATTCCTTGCTGTGCTTTTCTTAGCATGCTTTGGGATAATGCAATTCTTAATAGGCTGCTTTTCCTGATAAGATTATGCAAAGGCTACTGGCTGCATAGTATTTTTTTTTTTCAGTCAGGCTTTTTATGAATAGTCCATAAAACCATATTTCTTCAATTTGGGTTGCTGTATATTGACTATGTGTCCAATATCAGTATTGATTTTAAAAATGATCTTTTCACTGATAAAGGTTTTGAAGCTTAAGGTTCCATACCTCAGTAGCCTTCTGCCTCTTCATGATTGTAGCCAGTGCTTACAATCTGCTGGCACATGCCTTTTGTTGCTGCTGAAGTTTGACTACAAGTCTCGTGAAGAAAACATCTGTAATGCCTTTCATCTCTGAAATTCCCAGTTGCAATAAATTGATATGGGCTTGTGTGTGTATTCTTCCTCTCCTACTCTAAAATGGCTTTTAGTTTAAAATATTAGGCTTCAGATTTCATTTAATTTTGATTTGTCTCTAAAGTTAATCTGAGTTTTTACAGAGGAAGAATTTCCATATTAAAAGTAATTGTAGAATTTTCATGGTGAATTGTGTTTTGTTAAAATGAATGCAAAACCACAGCAAACGAAAACCATGAACCCAAAAATTTTCCTTCTTTAATTAATGGTTGTTTGTCCTGTCTTCAGCTATACGCTTCCACGCTTTAGTTTCATGACTTACTTGGGTCTAGAATTATATTGAAGCAGTGGCTATAATTGAGACGGTTTGCAGAATGTGTTGTAGTGCCTAAACCTGAAGGCTAAATAGGGTACTGGGAACTGGATACAGTTCAGGAAGCTGAAAAGCAGATGATTTACTCTAGGTACCTTTCACGCTGATTGCCATTATGGACAGTGTTCTGTGAGCTGCTCTCTCTGGTGCAGATGCTTTTCTTCTGGCAGGTTGGCATGCTATAAATAAAGTTTAAATAAAAGTTATCTAAGGAAGAACTTTGTCATCAGCAAAGCCTGTGTCCCAAGACTCATTTTAAAGAAGCATTCTTGGATCTAATCAGCATTTAAAAAATTACCCTCTATAGTCACATGTGCCCCACCATATCTTGTTCTTTTCAAAGACAACTCTCAGGAATTGAAATCTGGTTGTTGGCAACTATTCGATTACTTAAGAAACAATAGAATCGAGGTTCAAATTGCTTGAATATACTGCCAGCTTTGCAAAACTGATGCTAGCCCTATAGGTTTCTCCAGTTTCATCTGAATCTGGCTATGCAAACAAGAAATTTTAAAATCCTCTGTATTCAGGCATATAGAATTCTATAAAATTATTATTTACAATAATATTTAATTCTTCTTCATAACCATGAAGAGAATAATGCTAAGTTTGGTATGGTTCTTTTTTCTAAGACAGAGACAACTTGCTCAACTTGATGGTCTTTCTCAAAGACACTGTGAATGTTCCTCAATCTTACCATGAAAGGGAAAGATTATTTTCTGTATAATGCAGGCAACACTTCCAGCTCATATCACTAGTTTTGGAAGGGGAAGGGTGTTCATTATGGCTGGCTTCAGAGAATTATTACAAGCATATTAGAAATACAAGTCTAGTTTCTGCAATGTGCACATGTGTAAACTCTAATTGCATGAGGCTTGTTGATTCTTGTCCTTTAAAATGAGATGGTTATTGCAGATCTGTTGAATTCTGTACTTGTTTGCAAATGAAGGCATTGTTCCACTGCAACAGAGATCACCCAGGGTATGTCACAGCCCCTGGCCTCCCCTCTGCTGCCAAGGCTTTTCTTGTCGATAGAAACAATTTTCGTAAAATACACACACTTCCTAGCTCCTGTTTATATGTGCATTTGTAACTTTATTATTTTGGTGTTTTCTTCTGTGATTTTGTAAAAATTTTCAGTATTGGAGAGTGTAACCTTACTTTTGAAGGGAGTACAAACATCAGCTGTTTCACATTCTAGGGTGGGATGATTAATAAGAAGATGGAGGATGGCTCTCAGCCTACTTTGAAGTATTAGTAGATCTTCCAGCTCTTCTCCTAGATTTTGAATACACAAGATTCATTACTTCATTTCCCCGTCAATGCTGTCTTTTAAAATTGTGGCAGCAGGAATGTGTAGAAAGTGAAAGCATTTCCTTGTTCAGAATATGTTTCTTAAGACTATCCATGTTATGGAATGAAAATTTTCAGTCATTAGCATGATATCTATACCTTCATTTATGTCAGTTATTAGCCAAACGTGTCCAACTATGTAGTCATGGGATTATGTGAATACAAAAGACTGGAATTATTTTAGTATCAATAATAAGAAAACTGTCTCTTGGAGCAATTAGATTTATGTCTGAATCCACTGACATGTGATCCTAAGGAAGCCCTTATAGTTTACTCGCTAGATATATTTGAGATTACAGCTGTATTTTACCGTACCATCATGCTGAAATAGTTTAAAGTAGTTACAGTGATGTCTTATTGATTTTAAAGAAATGCTTGTCTTATTAGAGAGATTTGTTGTCTGGTGGCAGCCTAAATAGAAAACCCCCACAGTCATTTCTCTTAAAATATCATGCTTGCAGATGCTTTAAGGGAGGCGTTTCCATCCTGTGCTCCACCATTACTGTAGCAGCCTGTTGCACTGGCTTTGTTGCTTTGAGGGGCATAAAGATGAAGCAAATACTTCACCCTCATACTACTCCCTATGCTTCAGGGCAAGGAATAAGAAAGCTACATTTCAGTATAGGATATAAACGCTAAGTAGTTGGTGCAAAACCAAGATGAAGTGAAATTAAGGGTCAGACAGCAATGCCATGTTAGTATTTCCAAGTTTTAGCTATATTTAGCTATTCCTTCCATTTACTTCAGATACTCTCTTTCTTTGAGAGGAAAAAAATTGCTTCTGATCACTTGACTTCTCCAGTGGTAGGCAAGATGTTACCACCGGGCAAATGGTTAACTGGTCAAACCTTGTGAAGATACTGGATTTTGTTGGTGTAATATGCGTTTGCCTTTTTGGCAGTGAACCCTACAGTGCTGGTGAGTTGGCACCAGGATGTCTGAGTGTGTTGTGTCACATACTGGGTGCAGCTGGGGAGTACTGTGATTAAGCAGTGTACATAGCCCAAAGAGTTTGGTAGCTGTGAGCACTGTGTGCCTGGAAGGACACTGCATCTGCAGTTTTCTAACCACTTCCAGACTTTTGCTGTAAATACAAGAGCTCAGACACAGGTGGGAATGTGAATTGGCTTTCCTGAGCCGTGTGACAATGCTGTCTCACTGTTACAGATGGGCAGCGACAGGAGTGCCTGTTAAGACCCTCTAATGCTGCTGCAGTCTCCTCCCGTGAAGAAAGGAGGTCACAGCATGCACAGGGCAGTGCTGCTGTGAGCCCAGCCTATCTCCATTCTCTGCCTGAAATCTGTTTCAAGTCTCATTAGTGAGGATTCCCCACAGTAGCCACTGTCTGCAGGTAGTGTGGTTTGGCCCTCCTGAGCCACAGTGAGAGTATTGAAGGCTGGTTCACTGATGGTCCTCTTCACAGTGTCTGTGGCCAACCATTTAATGCATGAAAATAGTGTTGTTTTTTTTATGGTTGTGTTTCTGCTGCATTTCTTCCTACTCCCTCCATCATCTATGAATGCTGTTCTTTGGCAATTTGATGGACTAAATTTGATGGACACCTTGGAGTGCTCTGACTTTGGTTCTAACTCCAGATGTAATTTTCTGTGCTTTCATTTTTCTCCTCTGAAGTGTGGCACTGCTCCTTCTGCTTTCATAGAACATTATGAAATCCCCCAGTGAAGTCCATTTTCTAAGGGATGTGGATGTTTTGTGTTGTTTCCTGTGGGTGGATCCTGTAGGTAAAACGTTTCCATGGAAACAATAAGCCCTTAAGCTTTTAGTGTTCCCACATAATCATGAAAGTTCTGTGCATACAGTACTGTTTGGATCAACTTAATTCTCATGTGGATGCTCCATGTTTTTCGCCATTTTAAGCTTTGTTTAAAATACAAGTGTTAGTTATCTCTTGTGCAAGTGTTGCGTGTGGTTGAGAATTTGGACTACGTGTTTCATTGTCCACTTAAAATTTCTGAATATGAATGCATAAGAACTAAAATCATAAGTTATAAAAAATTGGAAGACTGATAGTAGAATTTGATGTCTTTTGGTTGTATGAGTGTTTGGGGATTTTTTTTTATTTTATTCAGTAATACAGTCTTTATTTTCTGTGATTTATATGACCATAAATCATGTTACTGCTCTTCTGTGTCTGTAGCAGATAGGTATAAGGGCAGTTTAACACTTTCATAAATTATTTCAATGTTCTGGTATTCCAATCAGGCTCACAGTCTACATTTTTGATAAAATAAAAAACTAGGTAGACTGGTCATGATTGTGCTGTCAAACCAAATGTGCAAGGATTAAAAAAGAATCACCATATAAAAAGATGGTGGGCTGAAAGATCATAATTCAGACTTGCCTGTTTCAAAACATTTCAAACTAAAGAAAAAGTCAAACCGTTCAGGATGTGTTTCGCATATTTTCACAGATTGTGTTATCAAGCTTTTTCTCTGCAATCTTAATTGCAAGACAATGGCTTGTAAGAGAAATTTGGCATTCTTGCTTAATAATACAGCTCTAAGAATGTGCATTGCTTTTTTTACTTCCAGAGGTTTCATGGTTTCATCATCTGCCACCAGCCAACCTGGACAGAAGATTTTGAGTTCATTTAAGATCTTAATATAGAACTCTCTATTTTTGAATTGCTACTGTCCAGGTGTTATAGCAGAAGTATGACAGAATCAGTTTTCTCTCTGAAGCTAATGTAACCTTTATTGTCAAACAGCTAAGCTGAAACAAATAGATTATGGCATAACTGGGAATAGCTACTCTGCTGCCACACTTTGCAATGCTGCCAAACACAAGTGACTAACCTGTTCTATAAAACTTCAAGGTAGCACTTCTGTGTCTGTTCTGAAAAAATGGTTAACCTACAGTGTTTTGCTAAGCTAAATTTTTCCTGAATTAGAGGAAAAGTTAAACATCTGATGATTGGGTTGCTGAGTCATATAATGTTTTTTTCTTAAATGATCACCCCAATTAATATAGATGTCTTTGTACAGTAACTTAATGTACAGGTAAGTTAAGTGCAAGTAAAGTGTGTCTGAATGAAGTTAAACTAAGCTCTTCAATATGACATCTGTTTTGTTCTCGTTTCTTTTTTCCTTTGGAAACCCTACATTAAGACTTGATACTTTCTGAAGTGCACAATATTCTGTTTGCCATTCACTTTCTGGCAGAATAGTGTTTGGCACTGAGTAGAATCAGAAGGCTGGAACATTTAAGAGATAAGTGCTGCGCTTCTACTAATAATGAAGTATTACTCTTTCAGAATAAAAACGACCAAATCCCACTGATGTTCTAACTCTTCTATGAAGTAATTAGTCAAAGTAGACCTGGCCTTGGAATCAAATATTTTGACTGCAAAGTAGGTCCTTTATCTCCTTATGTTACCGATAATGAACATTTTGGTGACACTGAAAATAGTAATTGTAATATTATGTGTCACGTAAGTTTAAGTGGCATTATACGATATAATAGCATGTCTGAGTTCTCATGTCTGTAGTGTAAATACCTATTCCCAATTTTATGCAACTTCAGTTTAATGAGAGAAAAACTAAATGGTATTTCTTTGGTCTTTACTCTGCCTGAATTGCTGCTAAGATATTTAATGGTAAACTACCATTTCAGATGTAATTTACAGAAACAGATTCAGGACTTACTGTCCTTCCCATGATGAAGAAGGAAAAAAGAAACTTTTGTCATGATTCATCTGTATGTTTTCTTTCATAATTTGCTTTGCATGTTGGTCTATGTGCTAGGGGCCTTTCAATTATTAATTTTGCTGTCTTTTATGGTCTAGATTGTGTGCTATAGCTATGTTCAATATATTGTCTGAGTAATTAGCCTTTTTTTAAACAAATATTTTTTTTTGGCTGTGTGGTGTTTGGGGTTTTTTTGTTTGGGTTGGTTGGTTTCACTTTGTTTTGTTTTGTTTTTTTTCATATGATGGGCTTTGATTGTTTTACATCATTGGTATCTTTGCTTTATCTAATGGGCTTGATTATTTCTGGTTATTGAGTACTGTATGTAGGAGCTATTTTGGTTATAAAATTAGTCCTATAAGGAATGTTAAATCTGTTCTGTGCTGGGTGATTTTTATATGGTGTATGGATTGTTTTTCTGTCTCTTCCAGCAATTTGTAGGGCCTTGTTTTCCGTGGTAATCCCAAAGGGTTTTTTAAATGGAGCTACCTGTGATAAAATTTCTCCACAATTGTAACAAGTTGAGGCTATCAGATAGAGGTTAATGGAACTCCAAGATAATCATTGGTCCGTATGAAAAGCATTTACTTGTGAATGACAGAGAATCAAGTTTTGAAAAAATTGAACCTCAGGCAAAGACTTACCCAAATTTACTCCTTTTTTGATGAAAAAGGCTGTTTTTGGAAAAAGTGGAGGAGGGGTGGCAGTTTCAGGGTAAAGAACGCATCCTATTTTATGCACAAAGCAACAGGGAACTCTTACCGAGTGTCCTCATAAAGTCAGTTATGTTTGGTAAAATGTTAGGGCCACCAAAAACCACATTACAAAACATTGGCCTTCACTTCTGCACCTGAAAATATATGTCTGAGTAGCAATTACTTGTCATGCATGTAAAGTTGTGGATATAAAAACAGCAGAGCGTGCCACTAGGAAAATCAATTCTAAACACTCTGCTCACTGAATAGATGCTCCATAAAATTTATCTTACATAAAAGGAAATAAATGCATGGGCCATAAAGAAGTGTGCAGCACAAATGCCAACCGTAAATTTGAGTATTTTTCGTCTGTGTAAGAAAAAAGGTTCAAAGGCAAAAAGCTATCAAAAAATCCCCACTTTGCAGAGCTGAGCAGGTGGTAGAAGGTGTCTCTTGACAAGGGTGGCCACGCTGACCCTGTTGTTATTATGAATTTGTACAACTTTCATGACTGTGGGAGAGCAACAGTCTGCAACTGCAAGGTGCCAGATAGAAGTGTGTGTATGTGCCTGCAGGTCTCCAGAGTCTGACTTCTGTGTGCAGAAGTCTCTGGCATGCGTCAGAGAATATAGTAGTTCTCTGACATAATTACTTTTTCCCAGTGTCAAGGGCATCTGAATCTATTTCTGCAATTACATTTAAACTTTTTGGGGGCTTTGTTTGTTTTAATAGGAAACTTTCTTGAAGAAAGACTGAAATTATGCATAAAAAATGAAGCAATAACTCATTAAATAATTAAAGACAGATTGAAAACTCCCATTTCAAACAGGAAAAAAAAAGTTGAAGCTCGTGATCAAGCATTTAGAATATCTGTATCATTTTTACCTAGCGTGTGTGGAATTGATCAGTGGGATATTGTTTTCAAATATCTCTAAACATCAATAATTAGTCTTTGCTCATTCTCCTTATGCATAGTCCATGACTGCATAAAGTCAATATCTCTCTTCCTAGATGACATTTAGAAATGAAGCTTTATCATACCTAGTATGTTCTTTGCTTTCAGATTTGGAGTAGTTGTTAAGTGCAGAGTTGTGTTACAGCATGAGGTGTTTGCAAAATTTTCAGTTAACGCTGAATACCACTTAATCATTGTCAGATGTGTTTTAATTTGCGCAACTTTAAATAAGAAACATACAGACTTGAAATAGGGAGAGGATGCTAGGGATTCTTGATTGTAATATTTGATGGTCCAGTAGGTCCCACCTCTCAGTGCTATAGTTAAAATGTTGTGAGGGCAAAATGTATTTAACCTGAGTGATTTTGATGTATTATTGCATTTTGAGGTCCCCCAGAGTGCAGATTTTAATTAATATTTCTTATAAATATTAATGTGGATTTAATATGGGAAAGTGCTGCACATAATGTTCCTGTTCTAGAGGGGGAAAAAATTGTTTTTTCCTGGGGGAATTTAGGTTGGGGTACCTGCAAGAACAGGATTGTACTGTGGCATAAAAGTATTTGCTTAAAAGATATAAAATAAATTGCAAAACAAAATGGTAGAGTGGGTTGACTGCAATTTCTGTGGTAAGATTTCTCTCATATGAGACCGACACGTACTGTAAGGACACACACACACTGTTCAAGGCTCCTGCCCCTCTGGCCCAGCTGAGTGGTGCCACAGGCTGGGGGCACAGAGCAGCTACTCCAGAGGGTCCATGTTCTCAGTCCTCGCTTGCAGCTCGCTTTTTTGAGTAGCCAGGTGTTCCACATCAGACTCAGCCTTCCTGCATGGTTTTTGGCACCAATAGAGGGCTTCTCATTGACAGGCACCTTCTCCACTTTTTATTGGTTTCTGACTGGGGTGGTCAGGTTAAGATGCTGGTTGCATCATTGCTGTATGGCCCCCAACTAATCTCTTGGATTTTTTCCCATGGATCTGAAGGCAATTAGTGGTTGTTTCCTGGGTTACTGTGACTCTCTGGCCTCTGACCATGAAGATGTTCAAACGACGTAAAATTGTATGAATGCTTTATTTTCTTTTCCTTGCATAGCTAACCGGTGGAACAAGATAGACCCTTTCATTTGGCAGAGATTTGGGTCAGCCTTCCCCATGCCATTTACATGTGTTACCAGTGACAATTATATGTGTTTTTCTAATTGTCATCTAATTGGTGGGCATACCTATGGTTCAGACCTTGTTTTATGTGAGTGATGCCCTCAAGTAAGCTTTGCCCCATGACACACTCATGTATGTGTGTATGTATGTGTCTTTTTTTAAGGAAGGTTACTAAGGTAACAAATTGGCAGTATTCATAGTTACTGGTTTTTGACATTTTTTATTATGAGGGTGTTTTTCCTTGCTAACAGTGTTGCTGAACTTGAACTCTTTGGCCCAAATGCTTTGTGCTGTCTCTCAATTAAAAGAAGAGAGGATACAGGTGTCTCCCTGAATAAAACTAGGAAAATTACTTGCTTTTATCATCTTAAAAGATTTAGAATAAAAACATAATTGAGGTTCCTAGTCTTTGCTTACCTTTTGTCGATATTATTTGCAAAGTAAATTTACTAAAACAACAAAAAATTACTGCAATGAAAAAATAATAAGTTACTGGTTTCCCCTGTGAAAGCATTTATTTAAAAAAACACCTTTCAGAATACCTTGAGAATACACTCTAAGTATGAATTAATTTTAAATTTTTTTTTAGTTTCATCGTACAGTGGCAAAAAATTTAATTCTGAAATTAATTATAACATGATTTTTCTTGTGGTTTGAAGTTTCCTAGATATGGGGGGAAGAATTTACATAGTAAACAGCTCACGGAGTATGATTCTTTCAGCTTCAGAGATTATCTGTCTTTTTTGTTCTGTCAAACATTCAAATTTGGTAGTTGTCTGTTTGCCATAATTTAGCACTGAAATAAGTTGTGTGTGACATGTAGCAATTGACAGCTGTTAAGATAATACAGTTGTTTAAATTATTGCATGAGCTACAAACTGTTGAATAATTTATGTTCTATCCCTTTACTTTCCTTCCATTTAATTGTAGTAAGTCACATACCAAGATTTGGTCGTTATTTAAAAGTTCCTCTCTTCAGTTCCTGGTTTAATTTCAGTGTATTGGCTGTTCTGATAATGCAGGTAGTGCTCTTAGGTGAAAATGGTGGTATTTACTGTGTGAAGAATGTATTACTGGTTAATAAACCAATACCCATTCACCTCTAATTGGTTTATGGATAGATATTATTTGCATAAGTTTCCTGACATAGGACTCTCATTTGAAGTGTTTTTATACCCAGCTGTAGTTTCACAGCTTTTGTTTCTGCAGTGAGGCCCTTCATTTGCCATTTTGTCTAATGATACAGTTAAATGCTGGTTTCTAACACAGAGAAGCAGTTTAAGAAATAACACAAGAACATTAGTTTCATTGAATTTTGAGGGTTGGTACTTCAGACTTCCATCATCTGTGAGACATAAAAGATATTGACCAGCATAAGTTGTATCTGATTCCCCTATTCCTTTCCCTTCTTTTTTTCTGTTAGAAAAGGCTGTAGCAGAAGGCTAAAAGCCAGCTAACATTTGGCATTATGCACATTTTATTTCTTTCTTTTTTCCTTAGTAAAATCAGATGAAGATACAGTAAATCAAGCCCATTAAAATTCCAAGTGTGCAGATCATTGCAGGGAGTGCAGGTTTTGTTTTTGCTTCAACAGAAACCCTGTTATTTTACACAAAAGCTACAGTATTTGATATTCTTGGGTACTCATTTGGAAATACTGTATGACTTTTAAATTTGTTTCAGTATCACTAGATGTAAAACTCCTGTCTTGCTCTTCACATTTTGTTATTCAAAGACTTTAAATATTATCTGGTTCTGAAATGCAAAA
Organism: Acanthornis magna; assembly: GCA_036785705.1. Taxonomy (NCBI): domain Eukaryota; kingdom Metazoa; phylum Chordata; class Aves; order Passeriformes; family Acanthizidae; genus Acanthornis; species Acanthornis magna. The sequence continues at coordinate 34,056,052 of JAWUZG010000018.1, forward strand.
CACCATGATGCCATTTAAGAGTGAACAATAAAAATATAGTTGGACAGGTAAACCAGCAAAATTTACAGCCCTAATAAACTGCGACACATTTGAGATGCTGATACAGATTTTTATTGTCTTACTAGGAATGTAATACTGTAATCCTTACAGCACTTCCTTACAATGAATCAGAATTGCAATAAATGAAGAAAGAATACAGTTTTGGTAGTTTTGAGTGCCTTTTAATATTTCTTGTTAAACGCAAAACTGATAGTTCTCTAGAAAGCTTTAAATCTTTAAACTAGAAAGTAATAAACTTTGTGCTCCTCCTAGATCTCTACACAGAGTATAGTTTCTGAGATCCCTTGAGTCCTTTTTCCATATGTTGAGTGACTAATATGATAATGTTGATCCTACAAACATTTTCACTGTATTCCTTTTTTAATAATCACTCTACATATCTAGAATAACACAAGGAGAAATATAAACAGGTCTTGCTCAGAAACATAGAGGAAATTAATGAAGAATAAGGGAAAAAGCATTGCAACGACAATAAGAGAATTTAGGGAAAGTGGATCCATTACTGCAGGCCAATTTTACAATTTTATATATCTTCATTTTAGTAAGATCTGTTATTTCTGCTTACATGTGAATGGGCATTTATATGAAGACAATCCAAAGCATTTATACTAAGCAGAGGCTTGGTTCTAGTGAATTTGTTGCTTGTACCAATTCTTTATGAGGATTTTTATTTTCTATTAAAAATTCAAATGCTCTTATGCATCAAGGTGTAAGTCATGCCACGTTACTACTAAAACATCCAGTTAGTTACTCACTGTCCTAATTAAACGGATTAAAACAATAAAAGTTCACTGTTAGTTAAAAGAATGGGTTTCAGCTGAGAAAAGTAATGGTTTCAAGTTCAAGAATATTATGTTTCTTCACAAAAGGCTGAAATCCTGTTACAAAATAATTGTTAAAAAAGCTGCATCATAATTAGCTCTTTTGAAAAGTGATGAATCTTAAAACCATTTACAAAAATCCTTTCTTTCCCCATACACATAAAGGAGTAAGTTTACTGATCAACATCTTTGGGAATCCATGGCAGCAAGAATGCCTTCATTCTCCTGTTGATTAACAGTATGATTTTAGTGAAGCAGATGAAGGGAATCTTCTGTAATTCCTAAAGTATCAGTGTAAGCGATCAGTAGAAATCAGGAAAAAACATTTCTTGATTTTTGTTGTTGCTGCTCTTTGTGTTTGGTTAGTTTCATTTTGAGTTGGTGGGTTTAATACACAGAAATTCTCATTAGTATCCCATCTACTAATTAAAACAGCAATTGCTGTGTTACTGTTACATTAAATATAGCAAGTATGACAGATTTTTGTTAACAGCTTTGTTATTGTGCCTTGAGCATTCCTGCTTATAAAGTGCACTTTTACCCATGTTCCATCCTTCATGGGACTGTACTCATTATTCATTGCTGCTTCTAACGTACCCGTGAAAGCAGCTCATTTTTTCTGCTCAAAATGAAGTGTATGGATGCTTGGCTGTTTATGATAGTGTGAACGTGGAGTCAACATGGAATGAAGTAACAGAGCAGAAAAATGCTTGTGCAACTAATGGAGAATGCAGCTTCTGCAACCTCACCAGGATCACCAAAGTCCAAATTGGAAAATCTGAAGTTTGGTCCAGAGCTGTGACCATTATTTTGCCACCTTATCTCCTGGATGTGATGTGACGCCAAAATCTAGACCCAAGTTAAGGTAATATAATAACACAAAAATAAGAGGAGTAAATAGGACCTGCAATAGTGAAGAGGAAAGGGTATAATTTGAATGTGTATTGTTAAGTCACTGCACCTAATTTTCAGGAACTGATGAGAGTTAAATCAAATGAGTCAAATATTTTGGTGCCAAAACATCTTTACGTTCTGTGACAGGCATTTAGGTACTAAATCCCTTTCAAAATCTGAGGTTTTGGCATGGCAATAGTTATTTGGAGACGTTTCTATTATTATGTAAAGGCGTGACTTGTAGCTGTGTTTTCTTTCCCTTTTTAGAAAGTAATGAACTGAATTCAGCAGTCAAGTTCTCCAAGCCTAACAGTGCTCAAGATATACTTCTCTTCATGTTTGCTAGAATTTAACAACCAGAAAGTGTGAACAGAGTGAATAATTAGGGAAAGAGTAGTGCTTAAAGGGATATTAAGTTCTCCATTTCTAGGTTACTCTGAACTACATTTGCTTCTTTGTTAAAGAAGTAGTTAAGAATGTGGATTGTGTATTGAAGGGATTTTTTTATAATCAGGAAAACCAGTGAGAATCTACTCTAATTGGTCTGTGGTAGTATATTTCCAAGAAACTAGATTAGATATAATTATCTTGGGAGGTTAGGCAACCTTCTTATCCCCATTAGCGTACTTACATAATGTATGTTTTAATACCATCTCACAGTAAGGCTACTGGTAAACCATAGGAGATATGCAGATTCCCAGTGTTGCCTTTTCTTCCTCAAAAACACAGGAGAGATATCACTATTCCTGGAAATACGGTTTTCTTTCTTGTCCTCTTTTTGACATAGCTTATTATGGGCATTTGTAATTTTCTGATGAGCTTGTCCTCAGGTGTTTGGTTGTTCTAAAGGAAAGAAAAAGGTGATTGTGAGCAGCTGAGTGTTTTTCCATTCCTTGGAAGAGGGTTGTGCAGCTGATGATATCTGGTAGATTTGATGGTAAAAATCAGCAGTAGGAGGAGAAAATTCCTGATTCTATATGCTTTTTTCTGTAGTGAAGGAAGGTGAGCTTCTGTGCAAAACCTGATATGCCTGGGAGAGGTATTGAATGTGTAAAGTTCGGTGCTAATTGTAAAATTACTGCATGATGTTACCATTGTAATCGTATAAATATTATTATTGATACAGACATATTAGTAAAAGAACCCATGAGGTTTTAGGATTCAAGAAACTCCTCATTAAATCCTATGAGTACAGCTCTTACTGGGTGTGTTTTAAAAAGGAAAACATTTTCTCCATGTCCCCATGAGTACAACACTGACAGAAATGTGTGAACTTCTTGAAATGTCTTTCGGTGGCTCAGTGGAAGATTTTTTTCCTATTTTTATTTCTCTATGGTTTAAAACTGTCAGTTTTAGTGATCTGACAAACATGAGGACTTTGCAAGTGCTGTCTCCTTTTGTTTCAGCTTTCTTGCTAGGATTTAACCTATTTAGAAGCTTCTGTCTCTGTTTCAGGTTTTTTTTGCTTTTTTTTTTTTTGTCTTGGGTTTTGGGGTATTTTTATGTTTGAGTCATGAATAAAATTTTTTGTATAAAATTAGAGTATAAAAGCCACTACCTAACACTGAATTTTTTTTTTTTTAAAAAAGAGGCATTTAGGTTTAGAAATTCTTTGTTTCTTGTAAGCATTTTAGGTTGGATATTTTCCTGATATTGTACTTTAGCCTTACTGATACGGCCAATGGCCAAAATAGTGATTAAAACGCAATTGGGTTGAATCATGTTGATCTGATGAGGGATGACTAAAAAAATCTATTTTGATTTTAAAAGCAGCAACAACAAAGTCCACAACAACAATAACAAAAACAAACAAGCATTAACAAAAAAAGCTACTTTTTGTTGTTGTCACATTTCTTTAGTTCCCCTCCACCTTTGGGTATCTGTTTGAAAAGCAATTCCTGGGCATGCAGCTTTCTGTGATGGGTACTTCCAGTAGGTACTTACTCAGCTTAGACAAGGTTTACTCCCCCACTGAGCTCTGTGTGAGCTGAAGTTATTTCGAGCAGTCTGGATTGGCAGAGGGTAAATCATTAATATTAATGCCTTTACAACTTTTGCATTTACAACTTCATGGATCCTTCTGGGGAGAAGTGCTGAAATCCAGGATCTTGATTTTACCATGATAATCTTGGGCTTTGCATCCATTATAGATTGTGTGTGCTTATTTAGGAAGAAGGCAAATTCTCACAGAGTTGGACTAAACTTTTAAAACCATCTTGCTTTCTGAAATTCTCTGATAAGTCATAGTATAGACATATCCTAATGATAGCAATAGCTGCTGGTAATACTAGCAATTACAGGTGAATTGTTTCATGTCACTAAATTTGCTGAGAAGAGCTGTCCTCTTTAGATACACAGAACTCTACAAGAGTTAACCAAAGATTACGTGAGTTAACAAAAATAATCCTCAAATGGGCTTGCATATTTTTTCAGTTTGTCTAACCTTTTGTTTGACAAACCCCTGGATTTTGCATTGAATTCCAAGTTGTGGCTTTATAAAAAAACACTTATTTTTTTTCAAAACAGATGTCCAGATGTTAGTGGATCAAATTGTCTGTGTTTGAAGCATTTAATACTTCAGAATACAATACTTTGTGTTTGTGTATGTGTAGTTGAAGCTCTCAGAAATAAATCATTTGGGACACTGCTGTAAAGATTGGTTTCAATATTTGCTTTGCTTTTAAAACATACTTTAAAAATAGAGAACTTTCTGTTTTGGTTTCTTAGGAGTTGAAGATATTCTCTGTGCCACCATTAAATCAGGCACAGTATAGGATGTGATCTTAAGGAAATAGGATATTCACCAGAGTATTGGATTTTTGAGGGTTTGGAGTTTTTTAAAGGGCGGGATAGAGTTGTCAAATATGGTAGGCAATTTAAGCAGTATTTTTGGTAGTTTTCAATAATGTTAAGATAATAAGCATAGAATCACAGAATGTTCTGGGTTGGAATGGGCCTTGAAGATCATCTCGTTCCAACCCTCCTGCCATGGGCAGGGACACCTTCCACCAGACCAGGCTGCTCAGAGCCCCATCCAGCCTGGGCTTGAACACTGCCAGGGATGGGGAGTCCTGGGCGCTGGGCAACCTGCTCCAGTGCCTCACCATCTTCACAGGAAAGAACTTCTTCCTAATACCTAATCTAAACCTATTCTCTTTCATTCCCACTTGTCCTGTCACTGTAAATGATCTCCCTCCATCTCTTTTGTAGACCCCATTCGGGTACTGAAAGGCTGCAGTTAGGTCACCCTGAAGCCTTCTCTTTTCCAGGCTGAACAATCCCAATTCTCTTGGACTTTCCCCATATGATGTCTGGTGGACTAGTTTTTTAGAAGGGGAGGAAGATACATGAAAAGCTAACATGATCCAAAGACTTTTTGAATAACTTTTTTAAGAATTTATTTGCAGCCATAGGTTTTGCTTTTTATTTGAATGCATAAGCTATATAGCAGTCTTGATGGTGATAATTTTATCTATATTTTTTGTCATCTTTAATTCCCTGCCATTGACATGCATCACTGTGTGAAAGCAACATAGAAATATCCTGTCTTAAATAGAGAACATACAAAACAACCCAAAAGAAATATGTGAAAGTATTATTTTAAATAGTTAAAACAGTTTAAAGTGCTTGCTGTGCCTCCCAGCCAATTGCTTAGCCTTTCCTATGAGGCCAGTGTAGAGAGGAACAACTTTACAGGTGCACAAGTCAACTGCAGAGCTCACCAGCAGTTGCTCCTACCTGTATAGGGATGACTGCATTGATATGTTTTCCAGTCTGTACTTGACTTCGCTCTTACCTATTACCTATGATGCAACCATCTGTCACAGAGTAGTTTATTGTTATTTCACAAATCTCTCATTTCAGCCCCAGGTTTTGTTTAATTGGACCGAGTTTTGCACTTAAACCCAAATTACTTAATTTTTATTTATGTCTAATTACATTTAATTGCACAGTAAAAACAGGTGATAATGCAAAGAAATACACTGGATTCTGGTTTTAGTGTGCAATTAATATTTCTTTATTAAATTCCAAATGGTTTTATCTGTGGGAAAAAGAGTGGAATTAACAAAGGTATGAGAAAGAGCATTCTCTAATGTGCTGGATATTTTTGTCTAATGCATGAAAATCAGGAGTTTCTTTTCAATGACTAGGCTGATTTGTCAACATCTGCATTTGGAAAATTTATGTAGTATTCAACATTTCATAGCAAACACTGAAAACAAAGTGCGAACCTACAGCACCATTTTTATTGTCTCTAATCAGAAACAAATTGCAGTATAACTAAACTTTGTACTGTGTTTATTTTGTGATACTTAACTAGCAACTTGCCATCTGAATACTTTCCGTAGTGAACTATCTCAAGGGGAGGAAGTATGAGTTTTTTAAAAGTCACTTTCACTATGGGATTGGCTTGCTGCTCTCAGCATGCCAAATTTGAAACCAGATTGAAAGGTGTGAGTGCATTACAGATCCTATTTTCAGCAATCTTCATCTACTGCTGAGGAAGTATGAAATAAATCCTTACAGAGAGTGATAGAGGAACACCATGGAAAGCATCCACTAAATTGAACACTAAGTGAAAAAGCACACACCTCTACATTTTTGGACAATTTTTGTAGCTTCCTTCGTCAGTTTAATATTACTCCATTCCTTACAAAATGTTTGGTAACATTTTATCCATCTGTAAATCCCTGAAGTACTAAAGTGCATTTATAATTCTAGTATTTATAAAAATTTGCCTTACAGAAGTGAGTATACTATTGCTAAATGTGCCTGGGAAACAGGTTTCTCCTAAGCCCTGGTTATTTTCTTACTTCAGACATATCTGCCACTGTGCACCAACAGAAATATTACATCTTTTTTCCCTTTCTCATTCTGCTGTGCCCACCCAGAAGACTAGATTTCTTCTGTCCTAACATATATGTGGACACAGTCATGACTGTAAGAAGAACATATTTAATAGATGGACATGTAGATGTGGTGCTTGGGGATGGGATTTAGTGGTGGACTTGACAGTGCTGGGTTAATGGTTGGACTTTATGATCTCAGAAGTTTTTCCAACCTAAACAATTCTCTGATTCTGTGACTCTCAAGCAACATCACAACACATGAGACTGATGCTTCTAATATTTAGAATGCTGTGCCAGTGCTATGCCTTCTGCTGTGTACTTGCTTCCAGTCCCTTTCTAAAGGGCGGTTTACCATGCATCAGGCAGACTGGACTTGCTGAGTCTTGTGGTTATAGCAGATAGCATATCAAATTCCTTGCTCTGAAGTGTGATCAGGCAGGAAATTTGTTTTCCCCTTGTGATGTGAGTTCCTTCAAATTCTTTAATATGCATTACATAAATGCAATTATTTATTTTGTTAAAATCCTTGATTCTTCAAATGTCATTGAAATGAGGCAATGAGCTCTTGATTGCCATTATGGTAAAGAAGACAAGTAACTTTTTGAAATCAGCATTATTTATTTTTGGTATTTGACATAAAGAAGGTATGTCAAATGTGAGGTTATCAAGTTGACCTATTCATGTCTAAAACACTAATAGAAATGCCAATTCACACAAAATTATGAGTGTAATTGTTTCACCCTAGAAAGATTTAGTGATTGAAAATATTTTTTACTTAAAATGTGCTGAAATTGAGTGCAATGACAGGAGACGGTGCATTTATATAGGCATATTGGTCTGCTTATGGTAAAATTATGCTCTCAGAAGATTAGATGTGGTATTGATCACTACCACAAAAAATTAAACCATGGATGTATTGTTTTGGAAACTAGTGCTTCTTTGAGTCTTTTGTGTGGGTTGTTTTTTTTTTGTTTGTTTTGTTTCAGTACAAAACAATAAACTCTCTTAAAAAGTTTTCACTATTGGATGTCTTTAATAGTTATTAATGCAAAAGACTATTCAGATTTGTTACTGACTTCATTTCTCCTGCTAAACTGAAAAATATCTTGATGAACTTCGTTGTGGGTTTTTTTCCCCTTTCTTTGTTTTAATTTCTGAGGCAGATGTTTGTCTTCTATGTGAGACATAAATTGTAGGATGTGGTAGAGGTGATGAAGTTTACACTTTCCATTGCCTTCAAAAGTTGCTGTAAAACCACCAGCTGTGTTCTCATGGGTTTATCAGTCAAATGCCCTACTCATGCGATCCTTGAAATTCAGGGAATGAGAGTTTCACTGACTCAGTTCTTGAAACAAATAATATAATTTTGCTTAATTAGTTGAAATACAATCTTGAAATATGAGATTTCTGGTTTTTTTCAAACTCTTAGAAATCCTTAATAATTAAGCCCATATGTTCCTTATGCTGTGCAAAACTGTTCAGAGGGAACAAAGCCAGTTAAAAATTCAGGGATCTAGTGGAACTAGATAGCTGAGGAAGATAGATAATATTAAAAGCTGTCACCAAGTTTTCCGTCTAGAATTAGGGCTTAACAGGATTTGAAAGCCACAAAACTTTAAATTTTTACAGGTAAGTGGAGGATTCTTGACGACTCAGGTCAGACATTTTAATGACACATTGAACACTGGCAAGGGCAAAGCTGTTGGCATATAAAACTCCAGGTCTATCAACTCTCTTTAGGATCTGTAAATTATGTAGAGGGTTGCTTGAGCCTCTGGTTATGGTAGGATTGGAAAGGTATGAATGCCATTGTAAGGCAAGTTTTATTCTCTTTCCTTGTAGTATAAAATACCATGTGTTGCAGAGGTGAAAAACAAAGCCACATACCAATGAAAGACCTCACAAATTAAGTTAATGGATGTCACAAGTTTAAAATGAGTGCTTAACATTAATGAAAAAGTCATAAAAGAATAAATGTCAATATATTTTTTTTTCCAATAAAAGAGCCAGACGGAAATAACTCAGGGAGGAAATTTTCTTTCCTAATTCTCGTTCCATCCAGTCCCAGTAAAGGTTGTTCATTGCATAAATCCTGAAGAAGTAATTATTAAGAGTGTTTTCCCTTAAAAGGTGTACAGGAATGGAAACAAGTAGGTACCTGTATTTCACAAGAATCAGAACAATAAGAGAAGCTTAATTCTGAGCTGTCATCTAAATGATTTCTGTGAAGTTTTAAAACTAATTTATGTTAACTCAGACAAGAAGCAATCAGTTTTTCATAGGAATAAAAACACAGATAGTATGTTTTCAGGGCATAACAGAATCTGACCTGCAGAGAACAAGCAATCTCATCTTCCCTCAACCTGATTCATACAGAAATCTTTGGGCATCCTTTCACAAAATCTTCTGGTACCTCAAGTTTCGGATATGTTTTCTTGAGGTGCAGTTTGGCCCCAGCTGTCTTCACATGCCCTTGCTGTGGCTTCACTAAAGAGCCTTTGTAGGCTGTGGTTTCTGAGAAGGGCAGTGCTCCTGGGGCTTTTCAGAAGTCAGTTTGTATATGTGGACTTACTTAATTTCACACCTAAACTGCTTCCAGACCTTGAACCCATGTGTCTGCAGTCATACCATATGTCAGCGAAGTAGCTGTTTGGAGCTAGGCTGTCTCTGAAACCAACTTTGTGACCGTGTCAGAGGCACAAGCAATTTGTAACCTGTGTGGTGAGGGACATGTGGGTAATGGAGAGTTTTGAGTGTTAATTAATGCTATACTAAAACTGATGAGGAAATGAAAAATCATGTTTTGAAGAAGGACCTTGACAGTGTACTTAATATGGTTTCATGTTATGGGGTTTTTTTCTGCTCTTTGTGAAGTGTTTATTTTCCACTTTGAGTATGAAGTAATGCAAGGAAAAACAGCATGTGACCCTCTCAATGAAGTTATAGTGCATGTATAACAGCCTGTTATAATTTTGGTGTTTTTCTCAACTTATTATTTGCTTTGTCGGCTTCATTGACTTTCCTCAAGCAAGAATTCCTAATGTTCAAAATAGGAAAACCCTAGTGTAAAATCTTGAATGTCTCTTCTTTTCACAACAGAAATGGCTCATATATTCCTTTTTCGGCCTACTGTTGCTCAACTGAGACACGTTTTTGTCTGACACAGAACTTTGCATAATGCCTATGGTTACTTACTAAAATATCCTTTTCAGGAAGCTATGACCTAGAGTTCTTTGAGAGTCCAGGTAAACAGTAATTTCTATTCTTTGTTCATTACACTGTTGACTTTCCACCAAGAACTGTAAGGGGTCAAAGAAGCAGGATTTAACTTATTAGTATTCTGTCCATACTTCCCTGTTACCTTATGGCTATCTGTTTCATTTTACATTTAGCTCATTCTGAAGGTGTCTGGCTTAATCATTCTGAAGACTGTTAATGCTGTTTTTTCTAAAGCTAGTCACAGCATGAGTTCCTTAGGCAACCTTCTCTTCTTGTGTGAAGCCAAAGAGTCGAGGCCAGGTTTCATCTCTGTGTGAGTACTAACTGATCAAAACCCTACAATAATCCAGAATAACTTAAAATTTACTTGTAGCTTTTGTTTATTGTGAATATAGTTATGCCTCACTAGTAGTAAGCAGTACTGTCAAGCAAAACTATTACAGATGTTCGAAGTGAAACCAATCTTCTGTTAACCTGAGATTCCCCTTATAAAACAAACAGTAAACAGAGTGTATTGATATTTTAATATCAATAAACTTGTGAAAAACTAGATTTTGGAATATAAATATTTAGATATTCTGTATCTTCAGATTTAGTTTAAGTCTATATCTGAAATTTAGATCTGTGACAACAGCTCTGTGATGACTCATTATGCAATGTTTTTATCATAATTATTTTGTTAGCATTATGTAGTTCAGCAGTTCTGGATATAACGTTCAACAAGTGTTTGGACAATACTCTTGGGCATATAGTGCGAGTTGGGGATGTTCCTGTGCAGGGCCAGGACTTGGAGTCAGTGATCCTTGTGTGTCCCTTCCATCTCAGCGTATTATGTTGGTTCTGTGATCTGATTAGTGCAAAATCTACTGGAGAGGTTTTTGTTGATAACCATGTATTATTGCTGTAAGTAGCTCAGAAATGTTTCAAAGGTCCTAATAGATTTCTCTTCAAGAGCTGGTTTTTTTTTTTTAAGCTAAACAGTCACAAACTAGAAGGACAGAGAAACAGCAAAAAAAGTCAGTGGGGCACAGCCGCTGGGAATAAGGATCTTGCTTGTCACCTACCAAACACTTTGGTTTTACCAGTCTCCAAATATGAAAAGCGTACATTTTAGTACTCCAGAATGGGAGCACTTCAGTGGCAAATGAAAAAAGAATGCATAATTTTCACACTTTTGATACCATGCATCTTCATAGTTGTACTAAGATTACATGAAGAAAAACATATTTTAATTCCCAGTATTGTTCCAGCACTTCTTTGATACTCTTGTAAGTTTAAGGACTATATGGTCTTTCTGCAAAACTGTATGGAAATCCTTCCATAGTAAAGCTTCTGCTCCATTGAAAAGCAGTTTTGAGCTGACACCTTCATTCTACGTTGCAGCTCTGGGCTTTTACTTACTGGGAAAAAAAACTTTCTGGAATGAAATTTTGCATAAATGATAACAGAGGGATGTATTTCTTTCTGTCTTATGATGGAACTTACATTTAAATGTCATTTTTAAAGACAAGCAAAAATTGAAACTATGTTTTACTTGATGTTGTGATCCTAGATATCAACTGGAGGTATATTCTTAGTGAAAATACGTTTTTATTACAGTGCAGAGACATAAAAAATGCATACTGTTTGTATTAACAACAACTGGTAATTCTTTATGCAAACTCAAATCTCATGTTGTCAGTAAAGACTTAAGTAAATACTTATGCAGGGAGTCCATACATTTTGTGTCTGAGAAGAGATTGCCCCATCCTGATGACACCATATCATAATGCTTTGTTTTGTGTTGGCACAGATAAATGAATTGTCACTGTAAACATGCCAGAGCATCTCCTCTGATGGTCTGGGGACATCCAGGTGCTTCAAAATGTGACATAGCTTCAGCATGGACATGAGATTAACAGGACTGCCCTTCACCAGTTGCATGTTGGGCTGTAAGATTCCTAAGGTGCTTTGCTTTATTACATGCTCTGTGCATGTTTCATTTTTCCATTTTTCACATCACTAATGAGTGTGTCTGACCCCACTGTCTGAGTATTTTGTTTGCCCATTGCTATTTATCTTTTGCTTATTCCTACCGACTTCCATCAAATTATCAGGGGCCTGACCTGGATTTGCTATATTCCAGATATTGCCTAAGCTGAGAGAGGGGTTAGGCTCTTCATTTTGTGCATGGAGTCTCTTAAAATGAGTACTTCAGCAGCGACAACAACAGTCTGTATGTAATAATTTTCACCAGTGCATTTCTTTTCCCCTCAAGAACTTCTTGAAATGCTCCCTAGTTTTGTGGGTGGTTGGCCTGCAGTTAAATAGAGTTTTTACTTTCAAAGTTAGTTTTTCTCTGCTTAGCTTTCTAATTAAGTGTTAAAGTTGAATATAGGCCAACTACCCACATGTACTTTTGCATTCATCTCTGTTTTCCATTATTTTGTGTTTCCTGGAGCATGCTTATTTTCTGTGAAGCTATATGTAGAAAAACCATCCTTAATAAAATCTTATCTGTTGAGCTAGTACTTGCTGAGTGTGTGTTCTCAATCCACTCATGCATTTGAGGAAGAGAATGGAATGGCTTTGGGAACTCCAGCTAACTTGTTGAGCCTTGTAGCATGGCATCTATTTCAAAATTGTAAACAAGTCCTGTGATAATGTAGTGAAAATTATTTGTTCAAGTTATATGATTTTGTAGATGTGCTTTTCTAAAGGCTTACTTAATTTTATAAGTATATTTGTTCTACTTTCTTGCCAGAATTTTATTAGTGAAATTTTTATGTATTGACTCTTCCAACAAATATTTTCTTTTTCTGAAGATAATGAAAAACACAGCACTAGAATGGAAGGTTGCTTGCTTGTTTACTTCCAATTATAAAGTTTAATGTAAAAACACTGTGATTAGAGATGTACATATATGTATGAAAATTAGTGGTATAACAGAGAGCTAAGTGTCAAAATACTACGAACCTTAATAGAACCTTAAAGAAATAAAAGTCTGAATTCAGTGTAAAACATCTAAATGTCTAAATTAATAAAATTTGAACTTCAAAGAACTGAGATGCTTAAGAAGGTATAGCCTATGTACCAGCTCAAAAAACTATTTAGTGTTGGAGAAATGTTTGTTTTAATGAATATTTTAGTGGTTTAAACAGAAAGTATACATTGATTAGTGCTGAAGGCAGAAGAAGCCAGAGTTGGTAAATGAAAAGGGAAAATATCTTACAAAACAGGAAGAATAATAGTGTATTGGGAAAAAAAGCTGAAAAAACAGCCAGCTAGGGCAAGTACTTATCCATAAGACAGATTCTGAGTCAGTGAATTACATCAGGGCCATGGAAGGCTTTAGTTCCAGATCTTGTTGATTGAAAATCATGGTTACCCTTGAGCAGGGATTTAGTTCAGGTCATAGAATCATAGAATTCCAGAATGCTTTGGGTTGGAAGGGACCTTAAAGATCACCTAGTTCCAACCTCGCTGCCACAGGCAGGGGACCTTCCTCTAGGCCAGACTACTCAGAGCCTCATCCAAGCTGGCCTTCAGCACTCCCAGGGATAGGACACCACAACCTCTCTGGACATCTGGTTCCAGTAGAGAATTTCTTTCTTCCACAGTAGAGAATTTCTTTCTATTATCTAATCTAAACCCACCCTCCTTCAGCTTAAGGCCATTACACTTCGTCATATCAGTACACGCCCTTTTAAAAAGTCCCTCTCCAGTTCTCTTGTAGGTTCTTATTAAGTACTGGAAGGTTGCTCCAAGATCTCCTTCGAGGCTTTTCCAGGCTGAACAGCCCCAACTCTCTGAGCCTGTCTTCTCAGGAGAGGTGCTCCAGCCCTCTGATGTTGGGTTGTCCCAACACAGGTGCAGGACCTTGCACTTGGCCTTGGTGAACATGAGGTTTACATAGACCCATCTCAAGCCTGACAAGGTCCCTCTGGATGGCATCCCTTCCCTCCAGTGTGTCGACAGGACTACACACCTTGGTGGTGTTGGCAAACTTGCTGGGGATGCCCTCCATCCCAGTGCCCATGTCTGGGCTTTGTGTTGAAATTGCTTTGTCATCAGTGGTGTAAGGTATCTTAGGAAAGCTGAGGCTTGTCTCTGTTACAGCCCATCTGTAGAAGGGACAAATAATTGAAAGCTCCTGAGGGCAAGGCTTATGGCTGAGCGTGGAGCTGCTCTTCAGTAGAGCAACTAAACAGGTTTTGGAACGGGGCTTTGGTACGGGACTGTATGAACGGCTGTTACACGGCACTGCCAGACCACACTGCACAACTGCACGGGCGTCTCTGTGCTGTGTTGCATCCTCCTGTCTCAGTTTCAGCGCCAGGGCTCGGGATAGCCCAGTAGAAAGCAGTATGAGTGGTGGCAAAGTCAGAGGAGGGTAAGAAGTAGAGATCAAACCTTCTGGATGGCACAGGATGACACTCAGCTGCCTGAGCTGCTGCGCCGCAGCCACCGCAGAGTTATAAATTTTTGTGTTCACCCAGTCACTAAATGGAGCCAGGGAGCAGTGCTGTGCCATCAAGCAGTGTGTTTGCTTTCTGCTGTACACTCAAGATTTCAGTTTTACAGCTTTATATTTTGTCAGTATCCTTGCCAATGTCGTCTTCCTTTGCGATTCTTTGGAAAGACTTGCGAGAGGGTGGATACTTATATTGTGCTTAGTGTTATTTTTACATAGAAGAGAGAAACTGATGCTGTATCTAGTTTTACACTTTATTAGCATACACAACAAATACTACAACTTTTATTTTTTTTAAATGGTTTGTGAAGAATGTCATATTGTAACTGTGACATGCATATGGTGTGTGTGAATCTTAGCTCACTGACAGCTGTTGGAGTTGTCATTTTAACTGCATGTACTGCATTGCTTTCGTCTCACAAAAAAGCAAACCCCAATTTTCTCTATGGAAAATAATTAGTAAACCATTGTGGTCTGGCATTGTAATAAATTAGGTTCAGGCTTATTTTGAAACTATTGGAAGACACTCTTGAAAATCCCACTAATTTCATTTTAGAATGCCATACTGATATTCACCCAATCCAGCAAAACTTTTCTGTTTATTTCACCAACTACAAACATAAAAACTAGAAGGGCTACATAATCCTTCAACTTTTTTTTCCCTATGCAATTTCTCCAAGTTATTTTTTGACAGCAACCAAAGCAACAAGAATAATTGCTTCCAATAATTATGCCACCATTATTATTGTCTAATGAGAACCTCATTTAAAGAAAGCATTATTTCAGCTATTTGAGTCATACATTTGTTCCCATGCATTCACTTCTAAGACCTACTTTTGTATTTGTTTTCTGGAAATTTTTGTAGAAAATTATCAAAGTAATATTATTCAAATGTTTATTCACATAATTATTAGCTTTTAGGTTAACTTAATCTTTACTTACGTAAGGGACTAGTTATTTAAGCTGTTACCAGTAACTGCAGCATTAGGCCAGTAGGCCAGTAATTATTTATAACTTAAATCCGTTTATCCTGAAAAACCCTGAATAGGCCATCTGTCATGGTTTTCTACTAGCAGAGGTCAGATCATAAGTCATGATCTTCACTATTTCTACTGGAAGCAGGGGGGGATATGAAAAAGAGTTGCTTGCAACAGCGTATTTCAGTTAGTCTAGTAGTGAACAACTATTTAATGGGCTTATTTAATCTTTATTAAAAAGGAATCCAAATTTTCTCCTTTGGTAAATCTGTCACAAGTTTTTGTTAGACATTTGGCTCTTCTGTTAACTTAATAGGTGGTATACCTAGTTAATTAGGTGGTATACCCTTGATGACAATAAAGGTCTTCTTCAAAATATTGAGCAGAATTTTCTTTATTGTAATGCATACAACTAAACTTTAGTAAGCATTCTAAGTACCTTCCAACAGAATATTAAATTTTACCTTCTAACTAATTTCAGGTCTGTAGTTTTTAGAAGAAAATAGCTGCACCTCAGTTTCCAGAGGTGACACTGAATTTTCTATCAGTTAGCATTCAAATGAATTATTTAATGATATTGATCAATCACAGAGTACCTAAAGATTTGTATTGGTGGATATAACTATAATTCTCACTGATGACAGAATGGTTTGGTTTGCAAGGGACCTTAAGGATCCTCTAGATCTAACCCAAATAGCATGGGCAGGGACACCTTCTACTAGACCAGGTTGTTCAGGGCCCCGTCCAACCTGGCCTTGAACCCCTCCAGGGATGGGACATCCACAGCTTCTCTGGGCAAGCTGTTCCAGTGCCTCACCGCCCTCACAGCAAACAGTTCCTCCTAGTACTAATATAAACCTACTCTTGTTCAGTTTGGAGGTATTCCCCCTTGTCCTGTGACTACATATCCTTGTGAAAAAATCCCTTTCTATTGTTCTTGTAGGCTCCCTTCAGGTACTGGAAGGCTGTAATTAGGTCACCTTAATCAGGAGCAAATTTCTTGCAAACATTGATCATTAAAAATAAGCATTAGCTACTTGCAGTCAGAAACCAATTCAACTGTTATGTTTTATAAAATTATATACTGGAACATGATGGCAGATAACATGCTAATGATGGCTGATGTTACTCACCCTAAAAGAGATTCTGAAAACTATCTGAAATGAGGTAACAAAAATTTAAGAGATCAGCGAAGATAAAGTAGCAGTGGCCGATCCTGCCCTGAGTTGTTACAGATTGTGTTACAAAGAGCAATGATATCTAAGCAAGAGGATAAGCCCGTCTTTCCTGCAGTGATTACCACTGTCTAATGTGGGTTCTGTGTGACTGACCTATCACAGGAGCAGTATCTGAACTGCTGACAAGCAAGAGCTTTCTTTGTTTAGGGTTGTCAGTGGAAGACGGTTTATGACTGCCCAGAACTTTGTATTTGACAGAAGAGCTTCTGTTAAAAATGCTCTCTGAAAAAGGGGAGATACTTTGGTTGGACCAACCATGATCTTAACTGTATTTTGACACGTATACTTCTGGAATTTCAATGAAATCTGATTTTCTCTTTGTTCTTGAAAGCTAATTTAAATTCAATATTAATTAGCCATCCTTTGATACAGTGGTGTTTAATGGTTATGTGTTTCAGCTATGTAGCCTAAATTGGACTTTTAAAAAAAAGTTACTTCTGTCTTTGTCATTTTATTTCAATAGTGAGCTCTGCCTGATTCAAAGTGGATTTGATTTTACACCATAAATATACCCTTCTTCTTCTTCTGTAAATAAACCACGTAAGAATGGGAAGAAACATTAGGAAATAACTTCTAATTTTGCATAAGCAGAACAAAGTCCATCAGAGACTTACGATAGCTTCTTATACCCTGCTAATTTGGATAATTGCATGCATTACTTCATGAGGTAGTTAGTGCTTTAGCTTCATGTGGATTTTTTGCATGTTAACATTTTCTGCTATTTCTATAGCTTCCCTGAAGAGTTTTCATCTGCCAAGTGCTGGGTATGGGTTATCAGGTGCTTTTGCCAGTCGTGTCTTTATTGTTGATTGAAGCCTTGATTTAAGCTGCTTGGCAGTCATGTATGGATAAATATACGGAAACTCACAAAGCAAAAACATGTACTTTGTTCTTGTTCTCAACTCCATGTTTGTATCAAGGCTGTTCTCCTCTCTACTTGGGAGTCTGATTCATGTGGAATTTATATGGAGAGGTCCTGAGGGAGGGATTAGGCACCCTTTCACTGCTCACCTGTAGCAGGAGCACATACAGTTGCATTGCTTTTTGAAGGTCTGAGGAAAATTCAATGGAGATGTTTAACCTTGGATGAGCAAAGCATTCCTGAGAAGAGTAGCTGTGGTATTAACAGCAAGAACCTTTTAGAAAGCAAAGTCCAAGAACCTTTTAGAAAACAAAGTCATATTTGAGGATGGAATAGAGGTTGTTTATGAAAATAGTTCAAAAACTGTGCATCAGCAAATACAGATTTGACAGAATCTACATGTATTAAAGAGTTTTTCTAAACATTAAATCAGTTACCATAAATATGCATTTCTCAACATTTTCTTTTTGAAGTCTTCACAAATGCAAAATGGTGTAATTACAATGCTAAAAATTTATGAGAGGAAAAAACCCTACTGGGTTTTTTTCTAAAGAGCCTTGAGTGATTTAAAATTGCTTTCTGCTTTGCAAAAGAGATAGTCTTCCTCGTGGGGAAAAAAACCCCACATGTGACTGTGAAGGCAAACATACCCACAAATTTTAAATCTTTAGTAGCCCAAAAGACAACTTTCTTTGAAAACTTTTAGAGATTTCTTCTCATGCTTTGGGCGTAGTAGTTATGGAGTGGTTAAACAAAGCAGTATTAGGTGCAATAATTTTTGTACCATGTTGAATTTATTTGTCATGTTATTAACATTTGTCATGTTAAATTTATTTATTTTCAATGATTGAATTGTTTGAAGCAATAAGTGAAATTTGCATCCTTAGTTGCAACAAAAAAGAATCAAAGTCTTGAAGGACTAAAGACAACTTAAAATACATATTAGCAGTATACCAGAAAAGAACAAATCAGCAAAGGCTAACTTTAGTAGGAAATAATTTTATGGTTAATTATGGTATAGAACCATCAAAGTAATTTCTGTAATAGGTATTAATAGGTATTAATTTAAGAATATGCCATAGTTGACAGTTTGAAAACGTAAACTATAAATTCTAGAAAACTTGGTTATAATATAATGTCTAATATGGTAGCGAGGGGTGCTGATCCTGCCATGTTTTGAAAGAGCTGCATAGCTAAGTTAAATGACAACTCTGTTTTGTCTTTACAGGTAGGGAAAGGCATTTAGATGTGCATAATTGGGTTTACTCTTCCAGTAGTGCCCTAGAAGCACTTCTGAAAACAGTCATTAATAAACATGACATGTTTGAATTCAGAATGTTACACACACTTAATGTGGAGGTGTTTGATTGTCTGTGTCCAGTACCTATACAAGAAAGCTTGTACCATTATAGTCTTGATTGGTACCATCATTCTGGGTGACAGCTTAATAATTTTTTGGCATGTATGCTCTTTTTCTGTTGGTCTCTGCATTGTTTTTAATGAGGCTAGACCATTAGGTACTTTATTAGGTATTATATAGGTATTTTAGTTGATTTCTGCAGGTATCAGTTATGAAGATAAGACTTCACTACCCTGATGGTCTTTCATGCTATTTTAATTCAATACTGGACTCACAAAATTATTCCTCTGTTTGGAGGGGCAGGAGGTACTCAGTACTTCTGATGATAAAAAATTTTACAGGTAGTTATCGCATTTGTATGTGGAAAGTAATTTTTTCCCCCTGACTTGAAGGAGGAAGTGAAGCACCACAGTACTGAAATATTACTGGACTTGCAGCTGTTGTCACAATCCCATATATTCTAATAAGGATTTTTTATTTTAATATAGAAGTAATTTTAAAACCTGAGGTTGAGCTTCTTATTTGTAGAAAGTTTTAGTGTCATTATGTTGTTATGCTATGGCTACTCTGAATTGTCCTTGTGAAACACAGCAGTCATGGGATAATGACTGGCTGGTTGAGAAAAGCCAGTGGTTCACTTGTGACACAGAAATAGCAGACGCTATCAGAGATTTTTGCTGCATCCAGCCCATCAGTTCATGGTTTTATTCAAATTAGAATAATTGATTAGAAGTCACAGCTTGGTAAGACTCAGACAAGAGACACATAATGAATAACTGTGACTGTATTTCTCTTAGGAGAGCTCAGCATTGAAGGCTATTTGTATTTCAGTATTCCTGTAGCTCTGCTCCTGGAATATTTTGATGGTCTGCCAAATCATGCAGTGTATTTAGTTGGCTGGACAAATACCATCACTTTGATTGCTGTTGGGAATCTTTAGACACACAGAACAAAACTTAGCTTAGATAAGGAACAGTGTGTTTTGTGTTCAATTTCCTGCTGTTCTGTGATAGCAGTTTGATTCTCGTAAGGACTGAAAAAGCATAACTTTCTCATGTACTTCATCTTAATGCAGCTTTTGTTGAGGCCTTTGTTACCAGAATCTGATTAAGCTCCTGAATTGGTTTTATAGATTCTTTTCTCTTGCTAGATTAATGAACTTTTTTTAGAAATACTATGCTTCTATTTCATACAACTGGGTAATTTTTAATACATCATCCTTAACTAAACCCCTTTTTATGTAGCATTATTATTGTGCAAGGCGAACAATAATATTGTGTGTGCCTCTGCTTGGCTAAATTATAAGTAAAATTTTTCTACCCTGAAAAAATATGAATAAAGTAATTGTTTTATTTTTTAACAAATCTATAGAGGATTAATTAAGATTGTTTTCAGGAAATTTGTTTGTGGTGGTGGTTCTTCAGGTGTATGAGCAAGAGCACAGTCCTTCTTTCAGTTTTGATCTGCACAGTGGTAGTCATTTTGATTGCTCAGGGCAAAAAAAGACAAATTGCAAATGTTCCAAAGGGTTCTGCACACCAAGAGGACCAGAATAGGACTGTAACTAATCAGATAATTCCTTGTCTTCGCAGGTACAGGAAGTATAGAAAAGATTGATTGATCACTTACTGAGCATGTTTTTGTATCTTGTGTTAAGATTTCAAAGGACTGAAAAGTTACAAGAATCAGAGTTGGTCTATAGTCTCACTCATCTAATCATCTCCAGTGCAATAAAGCTAAGGCTAATTTCTGTTTATTCCTATCAGTTCCATGAAGTTGTGTGGGGAATACATTTTTGTGTATTTCATACTTTGAAAACTATGTATTAATGGTTAAATGCGGAAATGGTAGAGCTCTAGTTATTCACGAAAGGGTTGTAGTTTGTCAGACTCAGAACCA
Source organism: Acanthornis magna (assembly GCA_036785705.1). Taxonomy (NCBI): domain Eukaryota; kingdom Metazoa; phylum Chordata; class Aves; order Passeriformes; family Acanthizidae; genus Acanthornis; species Acanthornis magna. The sequence continues at coordinate 34,076,685 of JAWUZG010000018.1, forward strand.
GGGAACATGAAATCTGCGGTAAGTATACGCATAATTTGTGTCCTGCATGGGGATGTACTGCAGAAGAAATAAACCTGTGCTACAAGAGCATAATATTCAACGATGGTGGTACTGTAGGTGGTACTGTACCATGGAAGGTCTTTAGCGTTACTGTATTTATGTTCCAGTTTTATTCAGTCAAGTTTGAAGTACTTGCTGTGTTCAGGAGTTCAGCCTTGTTTGGAGTACTAGGCACTCAAAGTTGTTTCTTATTTAATAGTGAAATTTTGCACTGAATACCTCCATTACCAATTTCAGTTGGGAAAAAACAGATTATGAAATTTTAAATGTACTTATGAGGGTTTCTTACACTTAAGGGTACACTTTACTAGTGCTGCATTTCCAGAATGTGGTAGTGTTACTTAAAGTGTATTTTGTTATTGTTACAAACCAAATTCAGAGGCAATTTGCAGTTGGCACATAGCATTTATTGCTGGTGTGTGTACATTACTTTTTGCTATTTGCACTTCAAGGTGAGCCAGGTATTCTGGAGTTTCTGGGCATGGGTACATACAGGTTTGTGTATTTTCACATTGTTTATTTGTATCTAGTATCTACTATTGCTTTAGGGCTATTTCTAGTTGTTTCAGTGAATGTGGGGGTTTGTATCCATATGCTATATGGTTTTTGGGATGGTGCTAGTCTCAGAAGTATTCTGTAATAAAATCCCTTTAAAATAACACTTTTTAAATTTAAGGTATAACTTGAGAAAGATTTATTTTGGAGAGAAGGGACTGTATTTGCTGATACTGAAATAGTATTAATGCATGTAAGGTGTGCTGAAAGTGCATGCCTCTTTTCTAACCTTCATGGTTTAACACTTTGGGATACTTTAGAAAAACATGTTCTTTTAAAACTATGTTTATTAGCTTGTTCAGATATAACTTAAAAAGCTGATTTTAAAGGCATGCATCCAGAGACATGCACACAATGAATTCAAAGTGTCAATGTTTCAGGGAATCTAAATTATTTTCAGAATTTCAGAAATTGAGAAGGGATAAGTGGAAGGAGAAAATGTTGGGCTGGTGCCAAGCGATAGCTCGTAACCCTCACAGACTTCCAAACAGCACAAGAACACCCGAGGTCTCAGGTGATGCTTCACATAACTCTACTTTGGTGAGTGAAAAGTTGCATTTCGTGACGGTGGCATGCTCAGATGAACTTGAGAGGTGTTCAATTTATTTTAAAAACTGTACTGTTTGCCATTGCTTACATTTCATCTGTGTGTGAAACCCTTTGATATTACAGCTGTTTACTCTTTCCGTTTGTTTTTTTTTCAACTTATATGTTATGCATGGTTCATTCTGACTTGCATGCTGTGTCTATAAATCAGTATTGATGTTTTGCAAATGGTAAATTCTTTAAGCAGGAGATGACCTAATATGGATCACTTATATTCTTTGTGGTCTTAATCAGTGCAATGGCATTTGGTGCCCGATGAATACAGCTGGACACTATTTAAAGGCATCTCATTTGCTCTTTGTTCCTGCCTGTAACAGGAACAAAGTATCCTGACACATCCAGTATGTGGACACATTCAGTATGTGTCTGAACTTGGATTTTAAAATTGTTTTCATATATTAATCATTCTATTGCAAGAGATGGTTGAGTTTCTGCATGCAAAGCTATTGATGGTAAATGTTCAGGCAATGCAAAGTTGACAGTTTACATGGTGGAGTTAAAATGTGCCATATGAAATTGAATAAATTTACTCATTGATAAGAATTTTAATCCTGCAGTTTTTGTTCATTGAAATAAAGCCACTTACATCAGTAGACCTCTACAGGTGAGTAAGAACTGTACTTGTATGTAAAGGCTTCCAACTGCCCCGTCTCTAAGAGCAAAAACTGTCTACCTGTCTGCTTGTTTTAATTCAACTGACATTTTCAGACTACAGCAAGACTGAATATTTGAAACATATTCAGTTCAATATGCCAGCTCCAATTTCAATAATGAGTATTAAATAGGCACTCTATTTTCCTATCCTAAGAAACATGGGTGATCAGGAAATACTGTTCTGCAGTTGTTGAAGCATGGACAGGATGGTGTCTAAGCTAAAAGATGAATAATTGTTCCTAACCACTGAGGAAATGTAGTAGTCCAAATGAAGAGACAGTGGTCTGCTTGAAAGCTGTTGAAATTTTGGTGGAAAAAAGCCCCTACTTAATGTGGCAAAATTATTGTGTTCAATGCTAAATTGTATAGAATGCAAGTTTCTTCTACAGAAGAGAACACGAAAAGACAGCATTAAAAGCTGCAAATTTTATCATTTATTATCTATCCTAGATTATTGTTATAGCTCACTTTCATCTAGAATACTTTCAGAGAAATAAAAAGAAATTGAAAATCAATGATTCTATGAAAAAAAGATATCAAGTGTATTATCCCCACATTTAATTACTATTACTATTTTATTTTTAAATTTTATTTAATTGCTTTTGCTATTTAGGTATTAATAATAATAGGAGGTAGCTATTTAGGAATTAAGATATGCGGAAATTTGCATATTTTGATTTCTGCTTGACTGCTAGTCAACATTTAATTTGGTTTGATATTCATGAGAGAAGCATTCTAATCTGCCAGATGGGATTTAGAAATGATGAACTGGAAACACAGTTCAGAACTGGTGAATCCGTAGACTTAGCATCTTTTAACCTTATTAATATTAAAGCTTGTTTAAAAATAAGTTTGCATGTAGACTGCTGCTTAGTTGACGAAGTGTGTAAGAAAGCCAGAAAAGTAAACTACTGGGGAAGATACTGGGTGTGATTTAATATCATGATTGGCTGTAGAACAATAATCTTCACAACAGGAAATAGAACAGTAATGTCTCTTGAAGCCTGTCAGGCTTTCCTTTTCATTTTCTTTGCTTCCCGCTCTCTCAACCATGACTTTTTCTATGCCTCACTTCTGAAAAAATATGATATTCAGTATAAGCTTTTGCTGGTGATGTCTTTCCAACTTGCAGGCTGTTGACTGAAAATCCTTATTTCACTTGTGAACATTTTTAATCTGAAATTTTGTTTCAAATCAAATTTGATTTTACTTAGTAGTCTTTGCCTACTAATTTTTCAATACTGAAAAATTTTCTGGCTGGTCTTGAGTGAAGATACAGACTGGAAACTAAAAAAATAATGAAGCAGCAGAAAGTAAAGAATATAGCAAATTATTTGTTCTAAGTGTACAAAGCTACTTCCAATGAGCTATTCAAGTCCCTTCTTTCTTAATTAAACTTCATTTTTCAGTGCATTGCAGCTCATCTGTGGACCTGATTCCCTTAGTATGGGTTTATTTGGTGAGTCTTGCTAGCACAGTTATGGTATGAAGACACAACACTTTGCTTCCTTATACTGTAGGTGACAAGTCTGGGTTTGGAAGGAAGCAAAGTGGAATGCAGACTACATCTTTTTTTCACCTGTGCCATGTGCCTTTTATGTACACTTCTGATTCAGCAGAATGTCTTCTGTATTTCAGAACTTCTGCTAAGGCATTTTAAAATACTTTCCATTTAAAACTAAACCCCAAGTGGGCATTTCGCAATGCCACTTTTCCAAAGGAAAGTGATCTGAAAATTGCATGCAAGTCTCATTAATTTTTCACAGCATCATAGAATACCAGGGTGGAAGGAATCTTAAGAATTATCTGGTTCAACCTTTCTTGGCATTAGCACCATCTATACAAGATGGCACAGCACCCTGTCCTACTTAATCTTAAAAATATCCAATGTTGCAGAACCCAGCACCTTTCCTTCGGAGAAAGGCTCATTGTTCTCATTTGCAGAACATTTTCCTCTTGTGACTAATCAGAGTGCGCCCAGAGGTGCTCAACTTGTACCCATTGCTTCTTGTCTTTTCCTTGTAACTCCTTGTAAAAAGGGAGTCTTCTTCTTCTTTGTAGCCACCCTTGAAATACTGTAACATGATGATAAGGGCTCCCCTAAGCTTTCCTTTCTCAAGGCTGAGCAAATCGAGTTCCCTCAGCCTTTCCTCACATGGCAGGTTTCCCAGTCCATTTTGATGGAAAGAAGTATTTTTCTCTCTTTGTGGGAAAAAAAAAAAAGGAAGCTTACAGAGCAGGAAGCAGGCTATGATCATTAATAAATTGTGTTTTTCATTAGGCAAGTAAATGGAATACTGAACAGCAGTGGAGGTAAAAATACAAAAGAAATACGCTCATGAAAACATTGGAGTGTTTTTTAAGAGCTTATTAAAATCATTTGCACCATTTCATTTCATTTGATATAAAGATGTTCTAGCTTCATCCAAATCAAATAAATTGTGAAATATTTTAGCAAAACTCAGCTAAGGATTCTTGGAAACATTTTTCCTTTGTTTTTGTTCAACTTAATGATGATAATATCCCCAAGCTTTATAACTTTAGTCTACTTTATTTGAAGATTAAAGCCTTTGTGTTCAGTTTTAGGTGGAGCTCTAGCTTCTTGGTTTTGAGCGTACCTTAAAAATTTTGAATCATTTTATCATCAAAGGAGGCATAACTTCTCAAAAAATAGTGCTTAGTATTGAAGTTTATTGGAATTGGGGGTTTGTATTGATAGTTTTAGATTCATAGTGAGTAATCTTTTTTTATACTCAAAACAATTTCATATAGTCCATTTACTTGATGTAGTGGAACATAAAGCTGGAATTGGCTGCTTCTCTGATAGCTAGAAATCATCTCTTTTTCAAGGTAAATTTATTATCAGCTTGTTTCTATATACATTGTTTCTAAACTTTGAAGGTTCATCCTTTGTAATGTTCATCATATTTTGAGAGACCTGTAATACAACTTTTCAACTCTACTTTCCTTTTTCATAACAGTTTCCATGTTCCCATGAGTATCTTAAAAGGTCTTGTCTATTCCTGCTCCAGTTTGAACAGGAGTGCACAGTATTCTGGATCAAGCTTTCTGTTCCTACCAATTGTAACACAGTTGGTTGTCCAGTAGAACATTTATCTTACTACATAGATTTAGAATCACTTTATTGATACTTTTTTGTAGATGCTATTTTAGTTTTGAGACCAAACCTCTAGACTATGTTGATTTTTGATACATGAAGACTGTATCAATTCGTTATTAATGCTCTTCTGTTCTTTTCCATTCACCAGGCAATATGCAAATTCATATCTTTTTGATTTTTCCCTTTCTCTGATATTTTCTAGAGTTGGGGAAAGAATAATAATGTTTTCTCCTTTACTTGAAAAGAATCTAGATCTTGAAAGCTCATAATTTTATGCAATAGCATTTGCAAGTTTTTTGTCTCTGAAAAGATAATGGATATAATTGAAAATAAGAAATTTAAATTTATTTCTTCATTAACCCCTTGTCGCTGTGCTGACAGTATCTATTTATACTGTGATTCTATAAATATATGTATATGTGGTGAGTTCAAATGGTTTTAATGGGAATACATAAACATGTCTTAACATTGATTAAGCAATTTGCCTAGAAGCAGTTCTGTGTCTGACTATCTTTGCACAGTGTCTAGTGTTACTCTGGGTCCTAATTCCAAACTTAAGCGTTGTTAAAGTCTATGTTCTAACTGTTATGTACGGCCTGTTCTGCATAGGGCATGGACTGGTCCTTGATTCAGTACGTCCTGCTAAACACATGAAGGTAATGGCACAAGAGCACACATTCAGCGCTGAATTATAGTCATTACTATATACCACTTTTACCTGTTGTGTTCCCCACTAGAATTACAGCTGAATATATGTGGCAGTATAGGCAGGCGAGTAACTAGATAATTTGTGTTTCTACATGCAAATAAAATGTAGAAGTCATGGCAAATGAACAAGTATCTAATTTAACTGTAAGGAAGATTTTTGTTTTGTTTTTTTTTTTTTTTAAATGCAAGCAAATGATACCATCTGCTTCTCCTAGAGAAAGTAAAATATGATTATGAATGATGTCTTTGACAGAGATAGATCCCAGGTTGCCACATCTGATTTTTCACTGAGCAAGGTAATAGTGGTCAGTGGTCATTCTGAAATATAATTAAAGAAACAAGGAAAAGTGGGTTTTGGGGTTTTTTTTGCTGTTCTCCACTGACAAACAGCTCAGCCTTCAACAACCATTTTCTCACTTGATCAGTGGGACGGGGAAGAGAAGCAGAGGGGAAAAGTGATAAAAATCATGGGTTGAGATAAAGACAGTTTAATAGGCAAGGCAAAAAGCCACACATGAAAGCAAAATAAAGAATTTATCCACTGCATCCCATGGGCAGTCAGGTGTTCAGCCATCTCCAGGAAAGCAGGGCTCCATGGTGTATAACAGTTACTTGAGGAGAAAAATGCCACTCAGAATGTTTCTGCTTCCTGCTCCTCCTTTCAGATTGATATGCTCAGCATGACACCATAGGATATGATCAATCCCTTTGGTCAGCTGGCATCAGCTCTCCTGGCTGTGTCCGCTCCCAGCTCCTTGTGCACTCCCAGCCTCCTTCCCGATGGAGTGAGGAGCAGAAAAGGTCTGAAGAAACCTTGCGTAGCAAAAACTGAAACATCCCTGTGTTACTAACTCTCTTTCCAGCAAAAATCCAAAACATAGCCCTATGCTAGCTACAATGATGAAATTTAACTCTATTCCAGCCAAAACCAGTACAGTTTTTCCTCCAGTGATGATAAAGTGAGAAGTTGGGGTTTAACTGTAAGTTATGCTAACTAAGTTGGAAGTTTTAATAGTGTAAGAATGATTTATCACTAGATGGGCTTTAAAGGTCTCATCTAACCCTAACTGTTCTTTAAACCTGTGATCTTTATCTAAACACCCAAGCTTAATTTCAGAACAAGAAAGATCTCTTGATCTCAGTTTGAAGTGTTTGGCTGCCTGATTTTCATCAAGGTAATGTAATTCCTTGATGAAAATCCTGTGAAGTCGGGTCCATCTAGGTTTCCCTTTACATTGCAAGCCTTGAACTGCTAATCTGACAGGGAGTGATGTGATGTTTAAGATCTGTATTTTATTTTAAGAAAATCATGTAATTTAATTGTCAAAAACTAAATGTGAGAAGAGTAATTCTCTACGAATATGAAATTGATTTCATCTGAATTATCTTCTTATTTGTATAGCTATTAAGTAGATTTTAGGAATAAGGCTGCAGAACCAGCTGGGAAATACACAATACCATACCTATAAAATTCTCTATAGACACTGGTTTTAAAAATACAGTAGTGACCTTAATATAGTAGCCAAATATAGTGTATCTGTGAGTGAAACTGTGGGAGAGAGAGATTATACAGAGAAATGTAATTTCAAAAGGTGCAGAATTATTCACTCAATATGATAAATGGTGTGATTTCCCTAAGTATCTGTTCACGTTACAGTTATGGAAAACTGTTCCTTGTACTGTACTTGTTCCACATCCTTCTGCACAATGCATCATGCTGCCCGACAGGGCAATTGTTTTAACTATGTATTGCTTTCTGATTTACAGGATCAGCCTAAGCTGTCAGTGGCCTCAGGAGCCATGCCACCCCAGGCCAATCTTGTTGATTGTCCTTATATTTAAAGCCAATTAGCAGTTGTAACCTTGGTTACCATCACCTTCTACGTTCTCACCATGAATGTGTTAATAAGGATGTGAAGTTGTTAAGAGTTAATTTGTGTTCCTTTTCTCTGCATACATAAACAATTAGAGCAGGGTAGATGTAGGCCAAAGCTTTTGGGTAAGTCTCCCCAGTATCATTTAATTATTTTTAAGAGTGAGGCAGGTATGGTGAAGTTTTTACTTATTTGACCAGTGATTTCAATTAGATTTCTCCTGTGGCAGGCCTAAAATGACAGTCCTCACTTAAAGAATTTTCAGTTTGTTTTTTCTGAACAAAAATGGAGGCTACACAGAAAATTAATATTTCTTTGCATTTGTATACACAAAAATAACTTAAATATAAGAGAAAAAAAAAAGCTATCTGAATGCTGGATTCAATGAGGCAGTAACTTTTTATTATTGTAATTATTAATAATAATATTTTTGTTGTTATTATTATAGTGTCATGTTTTATTTAGCTTTATTACTCTAATTTTATTTTTTAGCTATTAGGTTTCTGAATTTATTATCAGTGAAATTTGCAAGAAAATACTTTTCTCTAGATAAAATTACTGTAACAAGACATTGACATAAAATGTGTTAAATGTCTAAGTGTTTGGATAGGTTGTATTCAACCCTTAATTTCCCCCAGAATATTTCATGCATCTTGTGTCTCACAGCAACATGTGCTCACAAGATTGCTTCAAATCTATTTAATATAAATTATTCATAATTTGTTTCTTTTTTGTGTAATTGAAGCTCTCATTAGTCTCTCACTTAGGGAAAATGAGCATCATTTCAGTGTAGAATTTAACATACATTATTTTTTTTTAGTTTTGAAGAGGAGAGCTATGTCTGACTGCATTAGACTTCTTCATGTAACTTTTGACTGAAAGTTCAAGAAATTATTTTTCTAGCAACTTTTGATATGTTCATAAAAATCTTACATTTAGTTTAAAGTATGTAAAACTCCAGGTTATATGATATAGGGTTACAGAAACAAAGAGGGGATTGCCAGATTGCCATTTAATTTCTATCTGACAAGTGAGTTCTTGAAAATGAGAAAATCAGACAGGGCCAAGTAATTAACCTAAGTTTTTTATAAGGCGAAATGGGTTATTCTCATTCTAGCTCAGTGAAGCCTTCAGTTCCATCATTAACTGAACGTGTACACCGTAATGGGGAAGTCAAAATGAGGAAGCATCAAAGAAATGTCTCTGCTCATTCATTTATTGTCAGAGTAATACCAGTGAGGAAAGCTATGAAAGCATATCATGTTCAAAAAAAAAAAAAAAAGGGAAAAAAAGTAGTGGCAGAAGATGATAATGCAACTTCATCTTGTTAAAAATCCCAAGGTAATACTAAATGTGTAAGTTAAATTGCAAGTTTACTTACATTCCCATTCCTGAGGATCCTTAATTTTTATATGCTATTTTGCTGTCCAATACTACTTGAGTTACAAGATCCAGGAACAGTTTAAGGATAAACTCTCTGCTGTGCTGACTACTGCACTTTGTGTAACTCAGTCCTGTAAACGGAAATGTGTATGCATAGTTTGTTTGAATAGTCTATACTGATATAATTTGCATGCTTGCAAATTTGTGTAGTGTGTATATATACTTCAACCCTGCTAGTTTAAATTGTACCTAATCATGTAAGTTTCTGCAGCAGGATTCATTCTCACTCTGAAGTGGTTTGTGAAGTAATTATTACTGCAAAATATATTCCAAAATACATCCTTAAGAGGAAAATAGGGTTGTATGTGCACACCTAGAAGCCATTTCATGCATTCATATTAGTACAGAAGTTTTGTTACAGGCAGGAGTGGAAGAAGAATAAAGTAGTAAAGTTAAAGGGAGCTGTATCTCTCCCTAGATGCATCCCTAACATATTCTTCTGCTTTGCTATCCTCAGTAAAAGTGTTCCCAACACTGCAAACGATTTGGTGTTGGTTTTGTGTCCTAGGAGGCTACGCAGTGCAGCGCATCTCTGCAGCTGTTCTTCCACTGCAGTGCCGTGCCAAAGTGCCGTGGAGCCATTTCAACGCACACTCAGCACTGTGTTCCCCCTGGGCTGTGGGCTGGTTTCCCTGCGGATAATGAGCCTGCACATATCAGGGCTGTCATGTGAGCACCTAGCCTGGGTAGAGACAGCTTGAGCTCTCATTGCAGTTCTCTGTCGTTCTTCCTTTTATCTTATAGAGGCGTCTGTAGCATAGATTAAGTCTGTAGCAAGATTAAGTAGCGCCTCTTGAAATCTGCAGCATGTATGACTGTCCTTTTTAGATGTTGATGGAGGACTGAGGTGGAAAAGGGTCTGGGGAGATATCAGATCTTCAAATAAAAGATAACCTTTATAAGTGGATTCTTCCAAAAATACGCTCTGAGAAGACTCTGTAACCTAATGTTGCCTCTGTGTTTTCTAGTTGTCAGTATAACTGAATACCTGCCATTGCAACTGGAATAGTGGTGTCCCCGTTAAACAAAACACAGCAACAGAAAGTGCTGGAGCAGAAAACCAGTCATAATTATTGTCGGTTAAAGCACTGACTTGTGTTGTGTGTAACTTCCATGTAAATTTGTGCAAGTAATTTCTCCTATATCATTTCAGCCTCATTAATGTGAACTAATGAACACTGAGGATGAAATTTCACACAAAATTGTCAGGTGCTTAAATCCTCTAAAGACAAAAGTGTTAGACTTATCCTGGTTGGTAGTGGAAGGATTAAATAACTTTGGATAATTAATACAAGGAAGGAGGAGAAAATAAAGCAAAGACCTAGTTTTTTTTCTCGAGATGAATCAACAGATAGGCTGCAGTTTAGTGTTTGTTCCATAGGAGATGGAGATAACAGCCTAAGCTAGGTACCCTGCTGCAACTTCAGTGGTGTTAGTTCAAATCATGGTCTTGGAAATGCCAGTCCTATCAATTTAATTAAAATGGATACATGGTCAAAGATGGCTGTATGTAGATGCTGACCATATCACTTGTGTTGACTCTGCTGACTGAGAAAGAAAACTGCTTGTGACCTTGTTGGGCTAATTACATCTGGGGTTAATCTGTTATTCCCTCCCCCTTGCCCTTTCATGAAGTATGAGATGGGAGTAATAGGATAAGGTTAAGAAGGGGAAATTTAAACTGAAGATGAAGAGCATAATCTTGCCAATAACATGTCGTAGGCTGCTACGTGATTTTGTGTTGAGGGTTACAGGAATCCCATGTCTGTGATCCTTGAAATTAGGAATGGAAATATTTGCTCATTATATTTTTATCAACTTGTTTTCTGTCTCTGATTTTCTCTTCATGTTGGTTTTGTCCCCTCTTTCAAAAGGAAATACACCCTAGCTTTTCTTACCCTACAAATATTTAGAAAAAAAACCAATGGTATGAAAGATGCAACTTCTGTACTAGATCAGTTAACTATGATTTGTCCAGTAATTAAGCATTGTTTAAATAGATGTGTTTGGATTTCATCCTTTGTGAAGATCTATTTTTTTGGCTGATAAAGTGTCTGTTTTCTATTTCTGTGCCCAATATTTCAATTTTTTTTTCTTCTTCAATCTGCATTGACCCTGACAATATTTACTTCTTAACCCTGTAGGGTGCAATTTATGTAACTGAGGTATTGGTTTTTATAAGGTATTTTAAATAGCCCACATTACATTAAGAATAGAGGCACCAACTGTAGCTATGTTTTCAGCATTTTTATAGTGAAAACTTAAACACTAGCTCTCTAACAAGATGGATGGGAAGAAAAAAAGTTGGTTGTTTTGGTTTTGTTTTTTTTGAAGACAGTTTTATCTTTTCTGTTGTTTTGGAGAAACAGAATGTTGTGACATACAGCATAATCATGATCTGACAGAAAAAGATGAAAAGCATGACAAAAATTGATTTCATAGATGTATTATATTACAAAGAGCAGGTCTTGTTTTCCATTTATTTTCTGCTTATGAATAAATGATACAGTTAAATTTTGAGAGGTGTTTGTTATTCTTTGCTTTAATATGGTATTTATTTCATGTAAAAGAATCATGTTTCAAATTGCAGTGGGATATGCTCACGTGTATTCTTCACTTTTATTATTCAGGCTGTAAATGCCTCATTCTAGCAGTATGTAAATGTGATAATAAATGTATTATGAGTTTATTACTAAACTGGAATACTGCACCTTTTTTCCTCTGCTGTGAGAGAGAAGATTTTCATCCTACACATATGTTGGATTTTTAAATTTAGGTTTATAGAGTCATTTGGGTTGGAAAATACCTATAAGGTCATCAAATCCAACCGTAAACCTAACTCTGCCAAAATAGAAAGTTTCCCAAAACAACTAACTTCCCTGTCAGTTTGAGCTATTCTTCTCCTTTGACACTTGTTAGAATACTAAAAAGTAATCCTGGAAAGACTTTGGTTTTGTTTGTTTTAAGATTAGGATTCTGAAATGTGTATGAAAAAAAAACATTAACATTTCTTCTTGGAAAATGTAGTTGGCTATAAAATATTTGGATTAAAAATGACAGATTGTGTAGTTTTTCTACTAATTTGTATGCCTTCCACAGAAATGAATTCAGTAGCTTATAGAAATTTTGCCTCCCTTTGTTTCCCATGTTAAAGAAAGGGAAAAAAAGGTCAGAACTGTGAAGGAACAAATACTGGGGGGAAAACACTAAATTGAAGGACATAGAAGATTGCATTAATTCCATGTAATCCAATTTTACCCTTCCTGGGTATGATTTGGCTTCTTACATTGTCTTGATTCCCAGAGAAGGATCTGTTGTAGGGCTGTCTGTACTATCAGTCAGTCCATAACTGGCATTTTCAGTATAACCATTGCAAGAAATACGTGAGGGAAATATGTAAGTAAGGGGAAAAGATTTATTATGGAAGAAAAAGTGATTGTAGATAAAGCTCATTTGCTGTATAGGCTGTTAATTTGAACTTGTGTTCTCCCTAGACAAAGAATCCCCCAAATGAGCAAACAAAAGAAAAATCCCCAAACCTGAAGTATCTGCAGACTTTTCACTTTTTGTATTTCATAGAGAAGTCCTTGAGTACAGGCTCTGACTTGTGAAAATTTGAAGGCAGGCAGAGTAAACTTACATGTAGTGAAATTTATAGTAATATATATAATATATAAAATGAGATCATTGAACAGAGGTGCGCTGATGTTGCTCCATCCAATGACAAACTCACAGTAGATGAAGATGGCAGCAGCAGTGCAGATACTTCTGATGGCTCCCAAGGTGCTCTGTTGGTCGTGCGGTGCATCAGAACTGTACACTCAGACTTCGTGTTTAGTGAGCAAATGTCTTACCTGTTTGATGCTGAAATAATTGAATTAATTTTTGTATTCTGGAAGTTTGTGTTTATTTCATCATGTTTGATGTTTGTTTTCTCTGGGTAATAATATTTCAGAATGTGTTAATTGCTTCATGTAATCTTTGTAATCTATAAATATTAATGCTTATGGAAATGTTAATAACAGCTGATAAAAACAAAATGCAGAAAAATGAACTAGTCAATTAATCAATTTAAATTACAATTGCATGAATAATTACTAAATTGTCAAAACATCAATAATTATGCATATTGAACTACAGTAGTATGAGGTAGGTTGAGTACTTTATACATACAGAGTATGATTTCCCTTCAGTTTTGTTGCTGTTGTGGGCTAAGGCCATTTTATTTAGAACTGAGAGTATAAAATGCTGAAGGTCTCATTTTGTGAATAGCCAATTCAAGACACTCATGTCATTTTCAAAGAAGTGCTAATGTCTCAGTACCTTAAATGTCTAATGGTGCTCCCTATCTGAAAATCCCAGTCTGTAATCAAAAGAGGTGTTTGCAAATGTGTGAAGATAAATTATGCTTTTAAGTCATTGTTTTGGGATTTCAATAAAAATGGGCTGATTTTCAGGCAACCAATAGAAGTTATATGTTTAGAGTATCTGAAGTGATGCATCTCAGAGTTGATGTTACTGATAACAAAGTCCTACACTGGAATTTTTTGAAATACTGAGAGGGTGATTCAGACAGGAATTTATTATTATTATTATTATTATTATTATTATTATTATTATTATTATTATCATCATCATGTAAAGGAGAGAGAAAATGGAATGCGGAAGAAAATGGAGGACTAAAAAGTGGAAAAAGTGAATACTGTATAAATACAGATGTCAACTCCACTTTGATAAGTATCTTGTGCAACTCTGAGTTCACTTGTTCTCAAAAAAATGTTTATTTTCTTCCAAATTATCACACTATATTCAGCAATCACCTTGGCTTCTGTATTAAGCAATATCAATTAGCTGAATATTCATTGTGTTGACACTTGCAGCTAAGTGGAGTTTGTAGTATTCTCTGCACTTTGTAGTATATCTACCCTTTTGGCATGCAAGTATGTTTAAAATACAGTGAAAAAAATTTTTGAGACATCTATCATTAATCTGCTGCTTGAAGATCTGTTCTAAGGAAACTGAGTTTTTACATGCACCATCATTGACAGGAATCACAAATGATCATCTTGCTGTACTTTAATCATTGGAACATTCATTTTTCCTGCTTGATCTTGAATGTTGATCGTGTTTCTTTCTCAAAATAGACATAGACATAGAGAACGTGCAGTATAACAGAATGTAAATGTGTTTTTTGGAAAACCTTTTTCCCATGGATCGAAAAAGTGATTGAAACACAAAGAGTTCTGCAAACAGTAAAATTTTACATTAATATTGTAAGTGACCTAAAAGCTTTTTAACATGTACAAAAAGTTTTCTTGTAATACATGTCCATATATAGGGTTGAATCAAGAAATGCTACCTGTAGTACTGTCTTGAAGGTATGGTCTCTTCTTCTTTAAAAATAAAAAAAAATCATCTTTTTATAAGAGTTTTCTTAGCAAGTTGAGATATGAAAGGTTTTTCAGCTCAGTGTTTAGCATATGAAGAACCATTTGCATAGAGATAGGTTTCTAACAATGCGGATTACAGTAACATGAGTTATGCTTTGGTCGGTCAATGCCTGACATGGAAAATGCGTTGCTTCTCAGCTGCATGAGAAGTGCAATTAGTGTAGCAATTTTGTGTACGTATTCTCAATTCAAAGTGGTTGGTAAACCAGTTGGTTTCTTGCAGGAAAAAAAATTGAAACCAATTTAATTTTGTATATGAGAAAAATCAATATGGCTTGTCTATCTGTATATTTATTTTTGGGAGGCAATTAACCACATAAAGGCCAGTCAGAACAGGATCTGTGCATATATACATATTCATGCGTTCAGGGGTGACTAGCAAAATTTCTGCCTCAAAAATGTGGTTTGGAGTCCAGAATGTACTTAAACAACAAGAACAAAAAATCACTACAAGCAAAGAGCCTCTTTTGTTTTTCAAATATTTTTTTTTTTGTCATCTAGAGATCATATTATTAGAGATTTTGTTTCTAGGGGCCATTGTCTGGAGGTTTTGTGTTCTGTTTTTCTGGTTTTTTATTGCATGGTACAAGTAAACTCTTTTTTTACCAGATATGTATAAAGATAGAAGAATATCTGAGAATTTTGTTTGCTGTTAGCTCATAGGGGATCAGAGCAAGTTCACTGGTGATTTTTTCACATTTGAAACAATGTAGTGGGATGGATGTGACCTTACCTGTATGCTTTTTGCTCTAAATTGAGAGGTTAGTAGCCTAGTATGTGGTTTTTTCTGATTACAAGTTTTTATTTTGCTTTAATACAGATTGCCTCCGTCAAAGAAGTAAAATAAAAAGCATTCTGGCAAGCTTGCAGACTTGCAGCATAGCTGTCTGGTAAAGTAAATATAATTTTTAACTTAATATGTTAGAACTTCTCTTAAAAAGTTAATGTATTCACTTGAATTGAATAATGTACTTTTGAGTATTTTTCTGCATTATTTTATTAGATGCAGTTTAAAACCAAAGATAAAGGGCATAGATTCCATGGGATAAACTCCTTTTGTGGCTTTATGTAAAATAATAACCAAAATGTATTTCTTTTAATTCAATATTGCTAAAAACATAGCAAGACAATTCTCCAATGCAGCTTAGCAGCTTCTGATTTTCCCTGCAGGTAGTTGAGTGTCTGCTTTGGTTCACAGCATTTTATTTTTTTTTCCAAATAACTCGAACAGCTTACCTACCAAATAACATCTGTGTTACCACAAAATCGTCAGGAGAGGCGTAGACGTTCCTGTTCAAACAAGCTGAGCACTTCTTTTAGGGCTTTCTTTCACACCATCACTGTCTCAGGTTTAGTTCTTGGACCCTTTGGAATCTAAAGAGAGATAAAAGCAAAAACATGAGATGAGAAAACCGAGAATCAATAACTTGTGGCACACAGGAATAATGTAAAGTATTGCAGTTTTTGTTTTAGTCATGCAGGAACATTTCATAAACCATTCATTTGCCTTGGATTGATTGCAGCCACCAAGAAATGTAACTACCTCAAGCTTTATTAGCTGAGTGTTTACATTATTCCATTAACTCAAGCTGCTTCAAGAACATTATTATTATTGTTATTATTATTATTATGACTATTATTATTGTAAAACAAGAAATAATATATGAATTATTTTAAAATAGTATTAAATTTATAAATACTTTGGGAAAGGACAAATACTTCCATATCAGATGTGAGAATTAAATTACTGCTAAGTTTCTGGTGGCATGAGAAAGAATGAGGAGAGAAAATACATTTTACTTTTTTTTTTTTTAACCTAAATGGGGTGTGTGAGGAGAATTAGCTATGTGAAATTGAAAACCAAGGGGTTTACATCTTCACTCCTTTCCCCTTCAGTCCCAATACTAAATGAAGCCCAAGACCCAAGACCAAGAAATGACAGCTTTTTAAATACATTATTTAGAAAGCTGAGAGTGAAAATTTAATGTATTCCAATGCATTTGACCTCTAGGTTATCTTTAAAACAATATAAAAAAATTAGATTCAGCAGGATGTCTGTGAATAACATGTCTGCTCAAGAAAGCTTATTAGTTTTCTCTAATAGCCTTCCAGTCTCTGCCTCTGGATTTGGATGTCCTGAGATTGTTATATTAATGGAAACAGTGTAGTTGAAACTGCTTTATAATCCTCAGTAAAACCTATGCTGTCAAGAGATGTTTGTGATAAAACTTTCGCAATCATGAAGCTGGTTTTGACATTCATGCCACTGCTTTTTTCTTGGAAACATACATTTTTCGTATTGTGTCCTCTGCCTAAAAATTTTAGAAAATAATTAATTGAAATCCAGGTTTATTTTAAGTTTTTGGAATTGTCCTATGTTCTTGTTTTAAATAGTAAAAATGAAAACCTTTCAAACATTTTGAACTTGGAAAGTTCAAATTCAAACATTTTGAACTTGAAAATCACATTCAGAATATATATATATATATGTGCGCTACATTGCCCCTACTGATCTCCCATCGTTCCCCGTCCCAGCATTTTCCATCGCGGTCTCAGGTGTGCATATCTGTCTTCCCCAGATCTAAAGGTCTTTTCAGTTAGGATGGAATTATTGTAGGATTTGGTCTTTCAGATGTCAAAACCTCCATAATGAGCAGCACAGGTGTCTTTAGGGGGAGAGGGAGGAGGGGAAGATTTTGAACGCAATTTCCTACTATTTTACTTTGCAGCTTGTCAACTGTGTATAAGTTTTGAATATACTTCAACTCCCAGATACGATGTTTTCAAAATGAATACATTTTTAAATGAGGCTCACTTTTAATCAAAGCTTAAATACTAAACATTAGCAATATTTTTGTTCTGATTTGCCTTGTCTATCTAATCTTGTCTAATTTTCAGATTAGAATAGATTAGGGCAAAATGCATGAAAATCTACTGTAGAGGGTTCAGTAAGGAGCACCCAACTTTCTTGCCTGAGTAGTCCTCTTGGTTGCAAGATGGTAATCATACTAATATCTGATGAGCTTAGCTGAGAAATCTAACCAAATGCATATATTTTAGTGCTGTAGAAGAACATATTTTTCAATGGGTAGGGTGAATAAACATGCTCATAACAATATTCCTTAACCATGTTTTGTTGGAAGTGTGTCTCTAAAATTGCATGCACATGTGAGCTGAGGGATGAGGAAAGTTAAATATACTTGGACTTACCTAAAGTACTTTTATATATATATTTTTTACTTCCTTTTCCCTATTCCTTTTATCTCACTCCTTGCAGTAGCAATAAGCACATTAACAAAAGAAATTAACCTTTTATACTGCCATGAGTTGCGATCTTGTCAGATCTTGTGAAATAAACCAACCTGGGCCTAATCAGTATTGTAGAGATCTGCAAGGAGCAAAAATGTAGGTCTGCAAAACAGATTGCTTTTCTGTTGTTGTCTTTTATTTTTCTTTTTTTTAATTTTTTTTAAGAAGATACTATTCTTGTGTAGTTTTTAATTTATCTTTTTCAGGTGCCTTGTTTTGAAAATGCAAATCATAAAACTTCATTCATCACTCAATTCTTGGACACACAGCAGTGACAGTACTTGTTATACTGAGTAGTGGATAGAGCTTTTAAATAAACACTTAAGAGTATAAAATATTAAGTAGCTTACAAATATACTTGTAATTCATATTAAGTTTACCTCTTGCTATAGCTAAACATAGTCTCTGTATATGAGGTTGAGTATGATACAAAGTAAGGCATACACGGTATTTTTGGTATTAAAAGGTGCTTCAGTATGACAGAGGTTGGTATTACTCACTGTGCTCCTAAAAGTGAAATATTGTGCTGCTGTTGGAATTGCTGTTCTGTTTTGCCCAAGTGTTGAGAAAGAAGTTTAAATGTGAGAGCTTTACATCTCTTTCCACCTAAAAACAATGGACAAAAAAAGGTCATGTCTCCTTCAAAAGCAGCTGATGTCTTCAGAAAAAAAAAACAACTCAATGTTTCTGTGACATGCCTCCCAAAACTGAAGAGGGGATAACATAGGGTATTTAACAACCTGTGATAGAAGTGTTTTCTTTCAGTAGTTACATTAGTAGCATTCCTTTTAATATCCAGAGAACATTAACTTTTAAAATTTACCGATTTCTCTGGTCAAATTCCAGATTTAATTACTGGATTGTGTGAAGAACTACTGCTTGTTATTATCTATAAAATCCCTGGGCTCTTACTGAGGTGCATATTGAAATAAATTGTCAAAACTTACTGATATTATCTCCAGAATTATGCCTTCTACCCCTTTGACAGTAAAAATTAAAGAAATTAAACTCAGTTTAAAACATCTTTTTTTGTAAGACTAAAGAATGTAAAATACCTTCAAAAGAATTTCAAGCAGAGTGCTACTCCTAACTTCAGGTTTCCTTGCGGTGGATTCCCAAATAACCGGAGCAGGATGAGTTCTGTCAACATATTCCAGGGTGCTGAAAATCCTGTTGAATGGAAGAGTAGAAGGTGGCATTAACTGCTCCATTTCATAATTTTGTTCCCAGGTTAGTTCTTTAGGTACTTGGCAGTAGAGTTTCTCACATCAGGCATAAGCAAAGGTGAAACTGAAAAGGTCATGATTCTATTTGAAGACAGATCGTCTATGATATGTTTGTACAAAAAGCATCACTAAGAGACTGATCCCGTCTTCTTGTTTCTGTAAATTCAACAGGGCAGAATGGTCATATGTGTTTCCAAAGTAATTGATGTGTCTCACATAACCTGATTTTGGGGTGCCTTGGCAGTGTGTATTGCTTACAAAGTACTAGATTCTTTGGCATTGCAAGGTACTTAGCTATACGTCAAATTTTTATTTTGTTAGGGGACAGAATAATTTATGCAGACCCTCTGCAATGCCTGGGCACTGTAACATTTGCTGGGAATTTAACCTCCCAAAGGCTGATGTAAATCTTAGTTTCATTTCAAAGTAGTTACTTTTATACCTTATATATTTATATGGGAAGTAGTTTTTCCTTTGTCTTCATGATTTAGGCAAGCAGGCGAGTTACCATGCAAACATGGAAAAGTCTTTGTATTCAAAGTCATTACTGGAGTCACATGCTGTCACTGGAAGCTCTCTCACTGGAAAATGATAATTAACATTTTTTATGAGATTTTAATGTGATGAAAAGCTGAAAGGGTGGAGATCAAGTTGTGCAGCTGTGCAGGGAGAAAGGACTCAATGCAGGCTGTATGTGAAAGCAGCAGAGAGTATTGTCAGACTAGTTCTGAATTCAGGGCTGCAGGTGACCTGTTTCGTTTGCACACTTTTTAACTTAATTATTCCTCACTTGGAGGCATGATTTTTTAAAATCCTTTTTTCTTGTTTGCTAGACTTGCATGGGCAATTAGTATAATATCACAGGGAAGAGTTTTTTTGTAATTCCATGTCTTATGTTGTTTTTTTCTGCCTCTTCTTACTTGTGGAGTCCTTTAATAAGTATACTTGTATTTAGAAGCATATTTTTTATTTATACCTTCCATTAGTTGTGTGAATGCTATTTTGTTATCTTTTATCAGCAGCCTCAGAATATTTTAAAACTAAGGTTTTAAGTGGAATAATACGTTATAGAAACGAGATGTTTGGGTTTTGTCATTGAGCATTCAAACACTTTTGAAATGTTCAACCTGTTTTAGAAATAGCTAGGAACTTGATAGGTTAGAAGTAGTGTTAAATGTGCTTTTTGCTGTTCTCTGTCACACTGGCATTAGGATGTATATGTGCAGGTACTTAATAGCCTATAGTTTTTTAATAATTTTTCATTTCTGTAATAATTTCTTGTTCTGTTGTATACTTATGCTGAAGTGTGCTAGATTTAATAACTTCAAAGTTAAGATATCAAGGTTCTTATTAACCATAATGCTACTTCTTTCTGGTAGGCAGTAACATATTAGATTATAAAAACCCTATTAATTCCAGTAATTTAGTGAGCTAAAAAAAAGACATCAAGTTCCTGATAGATTGTTAAATATGAGCATATGCTATGTAGTTTGTGTATGCTAAAGTGTCAACACTGAATTATAAGTAATGCTACATCCAGCCACATGATGAAATACTTTAAGTTAATATAATACTTTAGTATCACATTATTATTATTATGAATTAGTATTAGTATTATTTATTTTTAAAAACACCATAAATAAGCAACATTGCTTCTCTTTGTGACCTCTCTTTTCCACTACTCAAGTAGTTGAAAATAAGCTAAGACAAATTTTACATTGCTTGCATCTAGTGGGAAATTTGCAATTCTCCCATGGCACCAGAAACATCATCTATCCCAATTTCCCAAATTTATCCATGAAAATAAGAAATAATTTTGCCATATTATACCCTACTTTTTTAAGCTCAGCACAGGAATTTGCAGAGTGATTTAAGTACATTTTTGAAAAAAGGCATTTTTGAAAAATAAAAGTTATGGTTTTGCATGAAGTTAAACAAAACCTTTTACCAAAAAAAAAAAAACCCTAGGAAAAGATAAAGATTCAACTTACTAGGGAAATAAAAATCAAGTTTTAAAATTAATATTCTTACCTTAGTATCTCTAAGTATG
Organism: Acanthornis magna; assembly: GCA_036785705.1. Lineage (NCBI taxonomy): Eukaryota > Metazoa > Chordata > Aves > Passeriformes > Acanthizidae > Acanthornis > Acanthornis magna. Next base: position 34,097,741 of record JAWUZG010000018.1, read on the forward strand.
ATTAGGCTGTTAGAGTAGGGGCTAGGGTATGTTCAAAGTCACCAATTATTTTCTTTTGCTTAAACAGATATTGACTTAAAAATATATCTCAGAGTTTTCAGGTCATGTTCCAGCTTTCTAAAAGTAGGCTGTCACAGGACTCATTAGGAGCAGTAGTAGCAGCATTCACCAGGAGCATGAGTGTATCATCAGGCACTTTCTATTATTTCATGTATTTCCAGTATTGCAATGACTTCATTACAATTTTGTGGCTCTATAGGCATGCCCACATTGCAGAGTTCAGTTTACTAGTGAAATAAGTGAAACCAATGGTAAGCAATTCAGATCATTCAAGCTGAGGCTTTACACTGAATGTATAGATTTGCATTAAAGCTTTTGATGTTGTTACCAAATTGAATGGGAATTTTAGATGTTATTTTCTTTATTGTAAATCAAGTCTGAGTGAATCACCGGTGGCACCATTGCATTTGGTTGATATGATAAGCAGAATGCTGTGCATAGAGAGGAGATAATGCACTAATGTACAAATCTTCACATGTCCTGCATTGCAATCTGCACCGTAACAAGGCAGTATGTATCAGCACAGCCAGTTCCAGTGCTGCCCACGTGTAAACAAGATTGTCTTAAAAAAATGTCAGCCTTGCTGGATCTCCTTCATTTAGGGAAGGATAAAACAGAATAGAACAATTTCTTACTTCATCATATATTGCAGTCATCACAATCTCACTTCAGCAGTGGGTAATCAAACACGTGACATTAGCTGAACTTGTTTGTTTGTCAGAGACTAATTTTGGAATTCTGCTAAGTTAAAGGAGTGCTGTGATGCATTGGTCACTGGACGTGGTTTGATTTGGAAGGTAAAATTAAGTTTACTCATTATAACATTGCCCTGCTGTCAAGTTAAATGTATTTCTCATTGCATTTTTGGGTCAAGTTGGGTGGCATCAGAGTTCTAACAGGATGGCAGAGTTCTGTTTTGGTTTTAATTGAGTGCTCATCATTGCACCCAAACCAAATGAGGAAATCCAATATTATATCCTATTAGCAGAGTTAAATAAAATAAACAGAGATTAGAGATATGTTTTAGATATTCAGCAGTATCCTAAAGTACAGGGTTTATGGTATCGCTTGCAACTTAGCATATTTTATATTAATATGCTAGTGAAATGCATGGTGTTACAAAATCAAAGCAAATGTATTTTGGTGTTTACATCATTTATGAAATTTGAATACAAAGTGGTACAGATTTTGGAACAGTTTGTGTTTACAATTTCATGTCAACTGAGCTAACAATTGTGGAATCATATGTGAAGTACAGAAATGCTGCAGGGGAAGAAGAAACTTTTCCCCATAAATAAAATACATCTTGTTTATTAATGAATGAATGTGTTCTAGTGAAGTCTCCTTTGCAGGGTTTTTGCTGCCTAATTTTGCCTGTAGGTTGAATTGAAAGTAGTGCTCCTTCAAAGTTTTGAAGTAATACTAAGAAGTAAAATTCACTATAAAAAATCTGGAGTCAGGCCAGTTGGTCATATTTACTCAAATAGTGGTATTTTAAAAAGAGCAGGCCAGAATTTAGTTTTATACCTTTAAATAATAGCTTCTTAGAGTAAGATTTAAATAACAGAATTAACTGTCACTTTCAAAAGAAGAGGGAATCAAGGATTCATAGAGTTATAAAATTTTAATTTTAATTTTAATTTCATGCAAGTGTTTTGTCATAGCTGGGAATGATAGTTTATTGGCATAAGGAATATTTTAAATAAAAATATTTATCTGTATAAGACTAGTTTTATTGACAACTATTCTAAGGAAAACTTGCATAAATGCATATTTGTTACAAATACTAGTAGTTAGTTTTAAATTTAACAGTAAATTACTGTACAAGGCAATAAATGTTTATCTAGCTAAAGTAGCAAAACTTAATGTGAATTTGAGTGAATATTCACAACCACAGTTTTGAAGCTTGGTTCTGTTGTTTAGTATGTGAAAAGCAGAATGAGAAGTCACAAATGTGTTTGAGAAAGAAAAAGTAACAAGGAATGGAAGTAGCCTTTGGACGAACAAAGAGAAATGCCAGATTAGAGAAGCCCAAATCCTTTCCGTGACTAATAAGGTCCTTGAGCTATTTTGAAAACCCTGAAGAGGCACAGAGTCGAGGATTATGTTTGTTAATTATTTTGAAACTGCCTAAATAAAAAAGGGGATAGGTTCTGTTGATAGTAAAGGATTACTCAGTGCGTAGGAAATAATAAATTATAAAATAATTAGCTATTAATCTCAGGTTCGATTTAGTACTAGATTTCAGTCTTGGATACATTATGTCATTTTTTATCATGTTCCTGAAGAATGGTCTTAGCAAAATACCTAGTGTTAAAAGATGTGGGTTTCCTACTGAAAGCAGATCTCTTCTGCCCAGTTTAACAAGGCGTGTCTAAGCTTTCAGTTCAAAATTGAGCTTCCGTGTTTGAAACAGGGGAACATGGAGCCAGGTTTTTGATATTCACAATATTTACCACAACTGCCTTACTTATACTGTATTTTTCATATTACAGCTACAATATCTTTAATAGGCTGTCTTGATACACGTAGTCTCAGGTCTGAGAGGTCGTGCTTGTACAGTTGCTTGGGAGCAGAAGGCAATAAAGTGCTTGTGCCATTTTATGCGTGATAGGAATTTCAAAACCAAAACCTGGGTAATTTTTCTCATTGGAAGCATTGATCAGGCCATTCATTATTACAGGTATTGACCAAGTTTGAAACAAAAATTATAATTTTGTTGACATTAATAATTTGAAGTTTAAAAGAATTCTATTTCCAGTGGAAGGCAGACTGTTTGAAGGAAAAAAATTCCAACTGAGCAGCAATTTTGGTGAAAATTAATCAGTCTCTCTAATGAAAGCTACAAAACATCCTTTCCAAAATAAAATATATGTTTAGGGGTGACTTACTCCATCATGGAGTCCAGTAATGTGCTATTATAATTTTCATGTTATTTGTTAATTTATTGTAAACAGTTACATTTTTTCTCCTCTTACTGGGAAATTGTTCTTTTAGCCATTAAGAATATTCTGTGCCCAGTCTAAATTTACTCTTTGGATATTTTAAACCCATTTATTTTGTGCAACATGTGGTTTATCTTAAATTTTCCCATCCCTAGTTACCTATTGCAGAAGTATTTATACATAGCAGCTATCCCATTTTGGCCATAATTTTGGTAATCTAAACCAGTCAAACTCCCTGAGCCTTTCTGTAAGAGTTTGCTTTCCATTTCTCTAATGATTCTACTGCCTTTCTGCCCCCAGTTCAGTTTCAATTAATCTTTCTTAGTTTCTGTCCTTGCACATGCTATTATAGATGTGATCTCATCAGTGCCTAGCACAATGATAGCATTCCCCTGATAACTTTCAGAAAGAATGGATATTTCTTTTAGTGTCAGTTAATAAAAGTGGTATAAAGAAACCTGTTATTGAAGAATTTGGATTAAAAGTTGTTTTATAAGAAATATTGTGCTAAACCAAATGTGTCATATAATAAGAATAGCAATTATCATTTCAATCTTGGAAAGAAGGAATTGTGCAGGCAAGTAAAAAAATAAAGTTTTCAGCTAGAAATTAGTTGCTTTCAAAGATACTGAAGCTGAAAGTAAGGAGCTTCAATGAACTTTATATGATATAAAAAGTTATACATGATACAAAAAGTAAAAATGACTAGTACAATGCTAGTTAGATTTTTGTTTCTTTTATTTGTATGACTGCAATAACTAGAATTTAGATATGGCAATTTAAAATATGTTTTACAGCATCCAAAATTAACACTTTCAGAAAAATGGTCAGTATGCTGTTATTAATTCCTCAGGAGAAGCTTTCTCAGGATTAAAAGCTGTATTTTTTTGAAACTGTAAGTGTAAGAGCTGATAAATATGAGAGTAAATCACAGGAATGAGCCAATGTTAATCAGTATTAAGGCCTAGACAAAAATGCTAGAACACTTCATACATTTTGTCCACATTTCAGAAATTCTGACTCAAAAAGATTTAGATTAAATCTTGAGGCATGAGCCTAATCTTCCAGGCCTGGGGGGAAAAAAAATGTTAAAAAAGGCAGTTCAGCTCAAGGAAAGATAAGGATTTATTACTTCAGCAGCAGGGGAAGACCACGCACATTCTGGATGTCATAGCAAACTGGTTTAGGAGTATGATAACTTTTTCATAATGCAGGATTTTCTGTTATGATCTGAGTAACAATGTCAAGATGCCACTCAGCTTGGGTAAGGATGGAAAAACTCAGAGTTCCAGAAAGGGCAAGTTGGCTAATGAGCTATAATTCAGTTCCCAGAAGAACAAGTTGTGAGGTACTGTATGGAGTGCAGGATTTAATTTCATGGTTGGGCTGAATTACCATTTTGTCAGTACCAAAATGTGAAGGTCCTTGCTTTATGTGGAGTTAGTCTTCTTTTTCTTTCCCACAAACAAAGTCGAACTTGGGGGCAAGATGCTTACAAGACAATTAGTATTTTTCCATATTGTTGATAGTTCCCTTTTTTCTCCAAAGTCACTGAGACTGTATATCCTTCTTTAAATGTTCCTTCTGAAGTCTCTTTTCATCTTAGGGGCTTGTGGGGCTATGAATTAAGTCTCTGGGACCAATAGAGGTCTTTAAGACTAATAAAGATCAGCTTTTTCTTTTATTTGTATTTTTTCTTGTTCTTATTTCTTGCTTGTTCATTCAGTTCCTTCAAGTTTTCTATACAATATTCAGTGTAGTGTCTAATGAAATTTTATAGCACTAATGTAGTCATCAGCGTTTTCATAATTATTCTCAGGAGTTACAACATGAAGCATGCGTGGCATAACTCTTCTCCCCCTCCCCTCCATCTCTCCATCATGTAAAATTATATTCCCACATCACTATTTAGCATCTGGTTTCATTTATCAAAATGTATCTGGAATTCTTTTCTTTACTAAGTTCACCAAAGATCTTTTTAAAAAAGAAGTTGAAGTATTTAAATAAACTTTTCTGAAACTTTTGTTAGATGAGTTAAGGGCATTAAGAAAGGAAGGAGTTACTAGTATGCTGTACACTAGTTTTCTCTATGACCTGTAAATTAGAATGAGACAGAGAACTACTATTCCTGATTATCCCAACCATTTGCAAGAAACTTACTAAGTGGAGATAGTTTCTGATGATGATTCTCCTTTATCTCATGCAGAAGTGATCTCTCAAGATTCAGGTTGGTTCAGAACTATATTGGAGTGTTCAGTAAAGTTTTTCAAAGCATACTATGGTGAAAAAATCTTTCTCACCTCCAACAACAACAAAAATAAATCTGTTCAGAATAGGATGAAACTAGGATTCTTCTCCTTTCCCTCCCCCTTTATTTCTTTCTTCCCCAGCAACAGGGTGGTATTATCCCTGGAGAGCTGCTAGTTTTGTGGTTTGATCAGACAAAACAGAGAGTCTCACAGTTGGATTAACTGATTCCACCAACCAACTTCTCTTGTTAGGTGCGTGGGAATCCTTTCCAAATGATATTTTCTGCAAACCCTATTATATGGTTCTGTTTCAGGGGACATCTAATAAACATAAAATTGAAAAAGAATCTCAACCATCTTTATAAGTAACTCAGTGTAATTATGTTTTTGTGGTGGTACCTATATGTGTTTGTGTTAGGTTTTGGTGACTAACTTCTGCACTGTAATCATAAGAAAGATCGAAAAGCTGAGTTGTTCTTCATATAGGTCCCATTACATAAATGTTATAAAGTATCTTCAATGAATTAGGTATTCCTTGCTATTCTATGAGTGGCTTGCAGAATAAGGCCTGTCTGCTGTCATAAAATTCTTTAGCTTCATGTGCACACTGGGAATTTAGGATTCCGTCTGGGTATTTAGGTTCTGGGTTTGGTACCTGAGAGCAAAAAAGGCTATTGCCTGCCATACCTGATAATATTAAGTTTGCAATGTTCAATGCAAGAATATGCTGGGTAAGGTGGTACCCTAAACAGAATGTGCAGACATATTAGCACCGATAAACTGTTGTGTCACAAGTAGACTGAGATGCTATCTTTTTTGGTTTTGCTACAGGCCTAATACAGGTGTGCTGACATGCTGATAATGTTTTTTAAATTAAAGCAGTTTTTTCATTAAAAATTTTCTTTCAATACAAAGAATAAAATATCATGTATCTCTGTTCTTGAAAATGTGCATGACGTGATTTATTTTCTAAGAATGGATAGAGGACATTCTGTAGATTTTTCCTACCACTTTAAGGAAGTAGGAGTGTGGTTAATCGGGAATCCATCAGTCAGAATCTGTAGAATAAGTGTGTTTACAAGGGCCTTTGACTTATTTATAGTTTGTCAAATTTTTTATGGTTCACTGTGCTTTTTTTCTACTAATTGGCAATTGAAATAGACCTTGTTATCAAACACTAAGTAGTGGGACCATAATGTCAGAGGTGAAGTATCTTGTGTGAGAATATGCTCCCTGGTTTGAAAGGAAGAAAATAAACTCCTGAAAACTGTGCTTTGAAGAAATGGAAAGCTAATCTAAATGACAGAAAATTAACTAGTGTGTTACTGAAGCTGATCTCTAGCTATGTTTTTTCCACTAAGGACAAATTGGCCAACTAACTTCGAAGTATAAATATAATAAAAAATAATCCTAGTTACATTATGCAGCATTTGTAACCCCTTCATATGATTTGAGGGTTTTGCTCAGCTGTTGTAAATCATTGAATTTAATTTCCTGCAAATGGTAAAAAATTTTCAGAATGTCCTAAGTTACAGACAGTTACAGTTACAGTTTAATTTACACTGAACTTCATGAGGAAAAAGTGTAGGCATAGCTACAGGTGAAGGACTCACCAGGAATTTCCCCAAATACAGGCGGATTAACAGTCAAGGATTCAGATCACATATGATTTCATCTTACCTTGGGACAATCTGAATTCATGAAAGGATTGTTTTACTGCAGGTTTTCACATTTACATAAAAAAAAAAATCTCCTCAGGGTTTTCAGGGCTGTTGAATTTCCAGTTAGTAGAAACTAAAGTTACTTCCAGTACCTTTAAGTTAATGGGAGCTAAATAATTTGCTTTATATTTGTAAAGATATCTTCCGGGGCTGAATTAGTGACATTATCTTCCAGCACTGAATTAGTGAAATACTGTCATACATAATATCGCACAACAGTTCTATTGTGTGAAAAGTTCTCATTTATCCCCATCTTGTTAATTGAAATGACAAATTTCCGTCTGATAATTATCCAATTTATGCCTATTAATGTAAGAAGGACCAAATGAAGACAAATTAAAAGCCCATGTAGCTGCTGTGCTGTCTCAGACAGTGGCTCGTAGGGAATGCTATGGGAAGGGTAAGGTGAGAGCTGTTAGCATGACTCCCCTGAATAGTCTCCTGGCATCCATTATATTGTAGTTCAGGGAATTCCTAGCCAAGAAATTTTTTATGTGTCCCCCTGGAATGACCTTTCCTTCTGCTAGTCTATTCAGTCACTTTTTAATCCTCTGTAAACTGTGAAAAATTTCTGATGTGCTTATTTAACATTACCCGCTTATGGTATTTACTTTGTTCTAAATCGATTGTTATCTTGGATGATTTGGTGTTCTCTTGTTCTTGTACTGGTAGACTGGAAAATAAGGTCCTGTTTTCTATGTCTCGCCTGATTTTGTAGCCCTATAACATATTTCAGATTACTGTCTGTCTTCTACCTTGAATGGTTATTTGGTTGTTTCTTGTGCAAAGGCCATTACATGTATTGACCACACAAATTTTCCAGCAGATTTCTCATTCTTGGAGGAAGAAGGAGGATTACTGTTATTTATTGTCTATTCTTTTTTCTTTCTTTCTTTCTTTTTTTTTTTTTGGCTCATATCTTTTTACATATAATCACCCTGACGGTATATTCACATTTTCATCATATGGACACAACTTTTCATCATATGGACACAATTTCAACTTTTTGTAGGTATCCTTCACAACTGTACATTTAGTTTCTTCTACACTAACTGCTACTGAATTCAAAGTGAAAATTTACCCGAGTCTCAAATTTTGAAGTCAGGAACAATATATGTTTGCTAAGGCAAGAATGAAAAAACCATCTTGTCTAACTACTTCATAAGCAAAAATGCAGATTTTTAGCTTCAAAGAGGTATAAATGTATCTCAGTAATTTTCGTATGGATTAATATTATTGTTGTATTCTCTGCAGTTTTGGATAGATACAACTTTTTTTTGTTATATCTGAATTTGACTTGACAGTGCTAAACAGAACATAAAGTGCTGCAGAGGCACAGTCAGACCTGAGTAGGTCACCTGTTGCTCAACAATTATTCTACCACCTAAATAACAGAATAAGGCTTCAAAATATTTTTTTGCTTGTCTTGGTTAGCTTAACTGATAAACTGTTTCACAGGAAGCTTAGAGCATAATAGAGGAAAAGACAACAGATGGTTAGTGGTGGCAAGAAAATAGTTTTTCATGGTGGCCAAGATGAATTTGCTAAGGTGAGACAAAGGGAAAGGCAAAGAACCTTTGAGAGGAAAGTGCTATTTTAGATTTTGTCTGCCCTAAGTAAAAAATGTATTGTATAGTGGAATTTCTGTACAGCAGTTGTTGCAGCAGAGCTGACAGCTTACAGTACATTTTGAGTGCATATTTAATGAGTCTACCATAATTAATTCATTGAAATTAATAACTGAAAAACATTTTGTTTAATGGTGGTTCTGTCTTATTTTTATCATTAAAAATATCATGAGCCATTTAATCTGTCATTATTTACTCTTTATGCTTTTTAAAGTGCCTAAGAGTAAAAGAGGAGAGTAAATTGACCTTAATTTACCAGAGTTTTTTAATTTGCCAAATATACAAGCTTGTTGTCGTGGAGATCAGTGCACAACAGATGCCTGATTGGGTGCTGATAAAGAGAGCACATTAATGCATTATCAGGTAAATGTTTGGCTCTATTAAATAGGTAACTAAACTACAGGTGTTGGAACACATTTATTTTAGGATGCAAGGGCAGTTGTTAATATCCCAGTATCTATTCTCAAATTCCAGTAAGTGCTTGTAAAAACCCAGCTTTGCATTCACTACCCCTGTTCCATGGCACAGATTCTTAGCACTGCAAAAGAACTTGTACCAATTGTAGCTGTTGGAGAAGTGCACTGTAAAACTGAACAGAGAAGCTGATGTAAATATGAACTCAAAGCTGCATCCACTGGGGAACTTAAAGGGCCGGGGGTGTGTTACAGAAGGGATTTGAAGTGTAGAAGTACCTGTTCTTTTTATGTTTAAAGTGGAACAACAGATTCTTGGTACTGACTGAGCATCTCAGAGGCAGGATGGGGGTTTCTTTCTTGGACTTTTCACATCCTGTAGCTGATTCAGGGCTCCTGGTGCTAATTTTTGCCATGACACAACTGAGGGACTGACAGCAAGGCCATGTTAAGTTTTTTTTTACTGGAAGTATCCCCTAATGTTTCTGCAATTAGGAGCTAATCTCATTTGTTCTCTCCTTACATTGTGGAGATTCTTACTGAGCAGCTCAAACACAGACGTGAGAAGGGAAGAAAATCCAGCTGTGCTTTTTCTTGTTTCCATTTACTTGCAGAGGCCAATTGCACTATGAGAAAATATCGTAGTCAGAGAGTGACTCCAGGGAGATAGTGTTATCTGTTGTATGAGGCAGGGCTGGGACATTTACATGACTTCTCTCCCACGTGGATCTCCTTATGCAAAGAGCTGCTATTCTTTGCTTTATATGTACTTTACATCACAGAGGCTTAACATATTTTACCTGTGTTGCACTTAATCTTCTGCTTTTATCTGAGCCTTCTGAGCATATTTTAATCCAATTTCCCTGAAGCATAAAGCAGGGAAGGAAGTGATCTCACTGTGAGTAGTGCAGACTGAGAGAACTTAGTGGCTGAAGTGTTCATATTCACAGGGGCTGTAGTTGTGCCTGTCTTTTTGCAAATAATGGGAAGGGGAAGGGGCTTCCACTGTCCTGTCCAACTAGACCATGTGTGCATTGATTTTAAAAGAGAAATCATATCAGAGCTGTTATTGGGGATTATATTTTAGTCTTTTATCACTAGTAAAGTTTCTCCATGTAATCATAGTATGAGGTTATATTCATCATCCTGGTAATTGGCACCATTTTCAGAAGTTCTGTCAGCTTGTCCTTATCTTTCCTCCTTAGTTTGTCTCTAATACGGATGAGTAAGCTGAGTTATGTGCCGTAGAGCTTGGATGTATCACAGTTCAGTGGTTTTAGCACATCTATTTTCTTTGAATGCAAAAGGTTAATTTCATTTCAGTGTAGGTTCAATCTGGATACTGACCTTTACAACTGGAAAACCAGATAGAATCATAGTTTAATTAACCTTCCAACCAGGACACATATTTGAAGCATACTCAAGAAGCCATATGTTTTGAATACTACTGGGAGTCACATTGGAGTAGTGGATCATTGGTATCCAGAAACATTATCATTGTCCAGAATTAGACAAAAGGAGAAGTTTGTTACTGAAGTGGTGAAGCACACAGCTGAGCTTGGAAACAATTAAGGTAAACTGAAAACAGAATACTGAAATTACATCACACTTTGTCTTTTATTGTGAAACAGGAAAAGCAAAGAAGATACTGAAACTAGAGATCTGATTCTCTATTGATATTTTCTCTAAACTGTCCTCTTTTCCGGGTCATTGTTGTTGTTTTCCATGGTCCTTCAAAGTTAGAATACAAACATGTTTTGTGGAATTAGATTTTATGTGCTATTCTTAAAGAAACTCCACTCTGGAAGCAAGTAAAGAAAAACAAATATACATTTAATCCCTTTACATTGTTTTTGCTTGATCACTCATCATTTGTCATCAGTTAAATGCTTAATAGAAGTATCAAGACCTAAAATTGAATCCTTAATCCTTCCTCTGAGGCTCTTCTCTTGAATAATTCTCCACTATCTCACACTGTGAAAGCCTTGTTTTGCTTGTTTATAGTAATAATTGGCAAAATTACTTAAGAAACTTAATTAACTTGGTCTCTCTGATTGTATTTTGGGGTAAATTCTGACAAATCTATCTCTTTCTGTGGTACCACTGCAAGAATGCCTTTTTCTGCTACCCCTCTAGCTGTTTCATCAGCAATGCAAAAATCAGCCCGGCATCAATAGTAATAATGGGCAAGATAACTGTTTCCATATGAGGGGAAAAAAGTTTATTTGGAACTAAAGATGGGGTTTTAGACGTAAAAGACAACCACCTGAATGTCATCTGCATTTTTATATTTGTATAAACCAATGTTTGCCAGAGCTGGGAGGGCAGGCTTCCAAAAATCCGAAAAGTAACATGTTGCTGAGGATGTTCTGTGAGCATCAGATTGCAAATTGTGGACCACTACATGAGATGAATGACCCAAATCTTCAGTGGACAAATCTCCATTTGACTCTGTGTAAGTCACCAGTTAAATACCTGCTTCAGATACAAGTGGCAGAATATTGTGCATTCTAGAGCATTTATTACAGGAAAATTGGTTGAAATGTGAGGAAGTTATTATATTAGTTATTCTATTATATTTAGAAAATGGCACTAGTGATTTGGGTGTAATGTCATTTCACTTTGTGACTAAGCAAGGCAGGATTCCTTGGTGAGAAAGCACGGAAGAGAATGAAATCACACATGCCTCATTGTTGCCTGCAGTAATGGAAAAAATGAAAAGTGTAAGGTATTGACTGATATCAAAGACAATAATTAAAATGTTTCATGAATAAGAGACTGGATAATTTCAGTGGCGTTTTTAGCAGCTACAACCTTGAAGACAAACGCATGTAAATGCATAGAATATTGTGTGCAAATACTCAAGTCAATTATAGTGTCAGGCTGTTACTCCCAACACATTAGTCTAACTTCTGTGCAGTAATTAACAGATACTAATAAAATAAATGTAGTCTATTCTGTATTCTGGTAAGTAGTTATTTATAGCCACCCTGGGAAAGTTTGAATTATTGTCTGTCCTAATTGTGCCAGGGACTTTTTTATTAGGCATGAAGGTCTGACTGGGAGGAATTAATAACTGCCTACAAAGTCTTTGCATTACAGTTAATCAGATATCTTGGCGGAGCTGCTTCTTATATTTTCGTCTTAATTTTCTGTTCGTTCGTCATATGTAGAATCAGAAATTGTGCTCTCAACAGTAAAATCTTCTCTTTCTAGTGTATCGTTTTGTCTCCACCTGGAGAGTGTCATTTTTATATTTTCCCCAACCTTCTTCCTGCTTAGCCCCTTGGTGTTCCTCTTTACATCTAAGAGATTTCTGTTTATAACACAAAATCTGCTAAGAAGGAGTAATCAGTAAATGCTGTGCTGTATGTGCCCGTCTTTGAGACTAAATGTAGGTCATGTCTGTCTGTTGAAACCTTCTGTCATGAATATGTATGACTTTCTTGGCAAGTTTGCTAACAAATAGGTGCATACGGTGTTCCTAACTTCTTCTTACCTGCATTATTTTATGTGGAAAATAGAACCAAAATTCAGCCTTTTAATTAAAAATTAAGGTAGCTATAAAGGATAAGAACAAAAAAACCCTTTTGTGTAATAGTTTCCTTCAATTCCCTGACTGAATAAATGAATATGTAGCAATAGTTAGGGCTTGTGAGTTCTAAGAGTAAGCCCAACTTAATTGTAATTTCCATAGCATCCTTTCATTAATGAATGTAATGAATATTTCAGAAAGCAGAGGGAGAAAAAATTGCTATCCAAAAATATTCTAGAGGTAACTGAAACAAGGAACAAGCATTGGAACAGGCTGTCCAGGCAAGTATTTGAGTCGCCATCCCTGGAGTTATTTAAAAGACTTGTGGATGTGGTGCTTCTGGACATGGTTTAGTGGTAGATCTGGCAGTGCTGGGTTAATGGCTGACTTGGTGATTTTAGAGGTCTTTTCCAACCTAACAATTCTATGATTCTGTGATTTATGAAGGATGGATTGAAGTACATAGAAAGAAGACTTGAGTTAACTTCAGTGTTAGTTCTAAAACAGAGAAGTGATGGTAGAGACATATTTTAACTTGAAGCTGTCTTTTTTCAAATTTTCTACACCTTTTACTGTGAATACATATATCAGTCCAGGTGCTTTCATATAGACCTTTGTTGGAAAAGAATTTTGTAGAAATTTCGTCATTCATGCCCTAAAATTTATCTTTTGCTTTGATAGTTAAGAGACATGAGTTGCAAGATTCACATTTATGTTGAAAATTACAAACTACATAACTAAACTAATTACATTAAATGATAAGCCAAAATCTGCTTAATTATTTATTAATCTAATGTCACATTAAGATGAATTTAGGGATTTCCAGAAGAAATAGGAAAGTTGCTAATGAATATATCTGTGGAGTCTATGTGCGTCTTGGATTCAACTGGCATAAAGTTTCCTCATGTTATTACATTTCTTATTTTCAGCTTGTGATTGTAAGGTTTCAGACATGCTAAGCCCATAGCACCAAGATCTACAGGGCCTGCTGGTACAGAATTTCTGAACTGGTAGCATTTATGACTTTTTGTCTGCATTTGGAAGTAGGAATCCTGGCCACCAATGTACAACATAAAGACATAAAACCTTAATTAGATGGCAGATATAAAAAGAGTGATATTGAACATACTGTACATAATCAAGTAATGTTTTACAGCTCTATTGTAATTGAGGCACTTTGACTTTGTGTGTTTAATTAAACTTTTGTCCTTTGATAAACACTTGGCTGTTAGAAAACTACTTGACCACCCAGAGTCTTTCATCTCTGGTACTAATTGACTGGAATCCAGGAGGTTACAGAAACACAGACAGCAAAGTCATCCCTGAATTCCAGTTTCTGCAACACGTTAGCTGGTCTTTTCAATTAAAAAACCTGCATATCATCATGCTTAACAAAGATAAATCGGAATGCATACCATATTGTGAAATAAAAATCAAATTACATGGTCCACATACTACGTCTACTTTCTTGTAAAGAGCTTACAGCTGTTTGCTGAAATTTGTATACTGATCACCAAGAGTGTTCTTACAAAAGAGAGGTTCACTGCAGAGACCAGATGTTTGGGGTAGCATTCTGAAGGATGAGAAAAGGATGATGAAAGAAAAAGGAAGAGCATTCAGACTGATAATGGAACAAACATTGATTGGAGTTCAAAAAGGTGATGAAAAGCCTTCTCTTCAGATTCACCGAATCTTATGGAAAAGCAAAGTTGCATCTTGTCCTGGGAGGTTTGGAAAAGAAATTGTGTAGAGGAACAGTTGATTGGCTCAAAACAGCCAGGTGTGAAGTGCCATACTCCATCAGAATGTTCTAAAGTTTGCAAGTAAAAGTTGTTTTGAACCTCCTGAGAATTTTGCTGTTTCTCTTGCGCAACTCCCAAAGTAAATCCAACTACCTTCCCCTAAATCCACTGAGCAGACTGGGGATTACAGTGTACTAAAGTACTGTCACGTTGTACAAGGCAGAATGAAAAGACATCCTTTATTGATTAAGGATGAAAATGCATAAATACATTATCTGTAAATGATAGTAATGTGTAAATAATAGACACATTTGATGTAAGAGTGCTACAGTGAAATTTATTGTGCTGCAATTCTGTTCATCCCAGAAGAGAGACAAAATGATAACTTGATGTCATAGTGAGGAGGATTCTATTTCACTTTCTTGTCCTGTATGTCAAACCCATTTAAAAAGGGTAACATGGTGTGAAAATAAGTGATAATTAAAGAGTTGCATTCATTTTTGAAACCAAGATATGTACAGTGACATATATATGTGTCACACCTGTCCAGAAGTAATCAAACCAAGCTGAACTGCTAGTCTGACATTAGAAAAACAGATTGACAGATTAATGCCTGCAGGCTGTTAATTGCATTTGTATTTTAGAGAGAAAAAAAAAAAGGAAGTGGTGTTTTTCTTAATTTTTTATAGCTGAGAAATGTCAGAAAAAAGAAGTATAAGTGATTTGCAGTTTTTCAAAGTAAGATATCTTTATCAACCGCACCCAAACACAAAGTCCCCCTAGCACATCTCCAGTATTAAATAAATGTAAATCAAGTGTTGGTGCAATCATGTAGGTTGCCAGGTAATTTAAATATGAGCAAACAAGTAGCAGAAGGTGGTTTTGACTTGTGGAAATTTATCACAAATTCTATGGCTTACCTGTTTTAACTGAAGTGCTCTGATTAAAATAGCGAGATGGTGGAAATTAAACAGGGTACAGTTAGACATTGATACAATAACAGTTAAAAGCTCTGTGTTTTTGCTGAAGAGAAGTAACTTGGCAAATAGCAGTGGAAAACAAAACCATGAATAAGATGTTTGTGGGCCAAGCTGTGTTTCTACATGTGATGAGTAAATCTACAGACACTATGTGTCAGAGAAGTTGGAGCCTTGTATTGAATATCAACAAGAGCATGGTTCTCTGGTGAAAAACTTAATGGTAATGAATTCATGCGATTGGTCACCCTCCCTGTAGGTTTCTCTTTTGTCTCTAAAGAGCAAGCTTTTCAAAATGCCTGTATGGATAGAGAAAGTGTTTATGATGGAAATAGAGAAGACTCTTTATCTGGTTCCATGTTTTGTCAAAACCAGGGAAACATTTTCCCATGTTTATTTTTCATTCCATCTCTTTTCCTTTATATCTACCTTTTTCTTTTTTAAAAATTATTTATTTTCAAAATATTTTCTTCACATGTAATTAATAATATCCCTCTGCATTTTTTAATTTAGTTCCCTTTGCAAATAGTATTCCATTCATCTTGATAATGCCAGGGTGTGTCATTGGAGTACTGACTAGCAGTTTATTGATTTTTAAATTATAGTCTCCCTGTGCTTTTTCTCTGGGACTCTTTAATAAAAAAGTAATGTCTAGTTTCACTTGTCCAGTATCTGTCTTTGCAGATTTTAGTTTTTAGCTATGGGGTCAGCTTTGGATAAAACAGGCATCCAAGGTATAATCTGCAGATCCTAGGCAGCTAATTTTACTAGATTTTTCATGCAGTGCTATGCTTGATTCTTGGTGTTCACCACACAGTTCCTGAGTCAACAAGAACTGATACTATTTTAGATGTGTATTTTTGCATACTAAGTATTTTAGAATACCTAATGGTAGAGAACAGCCTTGGGTTAGATGCTTGTGTTTTTTCTTAAGGTTAAAGTATTGTCAGTCAGCTGATGCATTCAGTGAGTGAAACTAGTGGTGTATGAAAATTTGACATCTATTTAAAGAATGAAACAATCATGTGAAACCATGGGTGGTTTAGAGTATTAATCTACAAACTGGTTAGGATATCGTTGTCCCTAGTCTCTGATAGGTTGTGTCATTTGGAAGTGAGCTGGGTGGTGTAACACTGCCAGTGAACTCTGCCAGTAGGTTCAGTCTGCTGGATTGCCTTAGACCAAGGAAGCAGGAAGATCCACTGTCACCAGGCTGTTGCCACAGAGCAGTGTACTGCTTATTGCCCAAGTCTAGAGTTTCATCTCCTTGTAGAGCTAAGTGGAGGCATTTGTCAAAAATGGGATGCATTGTGTTGAATAATGCAAATACTGATACTTCTTATTGGCACTTGTTTCTATGAATCCCCTCAATTCTTTTTGTTATTTTAATGATTTGATGCCTTGGACATAGAAATATATCATGTTTCATGATCCTTCAAGTGAGGGTGTGATAGCATCTTGTCTGCTCCAGATCTACTTTCCAAAGTGTGTTCTGTTGCTGAGGGACATGTATACAATCTGTCATACTTTTGGTACACTGGAACTCGATCAAATAGCTTGCATTGAAAACTTGTTCTATGGTAACTTGTTCAAGTGCTCAAAACTTAAATCATGTGGGTCTGGGGCTGGATTGTTGCTCACCATTTTCTGAACTTGGATGAAGTATGTAATCTGCTGCAGGAAAATGTGGAAGATGGTTCTTAGATCAGTTTAACATTCATTCAGGTTCTTTTCTTGTGTTCAATGAGGGAAAGGAAATGATCACTGGCAGCCTCTGAGCTGAATCAAATGGCTCCTCTTTGCAGGTGCAGAAGGATTAGAGCTATTTCCAGCCCTCAGTTCCTGGTTATCTTAATTGCAGCAGGAAGAAGTTCACTTTGCTCCTAGAATGCAGGAGATACAAATGAGCAAGACCTTTTACCTCCTTTGTATGGTTTGTTTCAAGACTCTTGCTCACCCTTATACATTGATCTTATGAAATCCTGACCTTTTTCTGTTTTGTTCCTTTAACCTATTGTGGTTTAAGCCCAGCTGGCAAGTAAGTCCCACACAGCCATTCACTCACTTTACATATGTTGGGATGCAGGAGAGAATTGGAAAAGAGAGCTTTTGTGTTGTGGTAAGGGCAGTTTAATGAGTAAAGCAAAAGCCACACATGTAAGCAAAGCAAAACAACTTTCTCTTGTTTCACTGCTTTCTGTGGGCAGGCAGGTGTTCAGCTATCCTCAGGAAAGTGGGGCGACATCATGTGTTTAACTTGGGAATACAAACACCATTGCTCCAAACATCCCCTATCCCTTTTTTTGCCAGCTTTAAATACTGAGCATGGGCCATATGGTCTGGAATATCCCTTTGTTCAGTTAGGATCAGCTGCCCTGGCTGCTCTGTCCTCTGTCCTCTCCCAGCTTCTTGTGTACCCCCAGACTCATCACTGGCAGAATGGGGTGAGAGGCAGAAAAAGTCTTGACTTTCTGTAAGCCCTGCTCAGCAACAACCAAAATATATCTGAATTATCAGCACTGCTTCTAGCACTGTCCAAAACACAGTCCCATACCAGCTCTTTCTGTGAAGAAAATTATCCCAGCCAAAACCAGCACAAACCTCATTCTCATTTGCAATAGGCATTGCCAAAAATAATTTTCCAATAAAAGCCTCTGACTAGATTCTTACCTCACGATAAGTCAAGGGTGACTACGTGACACACATTGTCTGTTAACCGATTTTTGTTGAACAAATTCCCAGCTTCACAGTTATTTAATTAGTAATTTTGTCAAGGATTTCTATGAACTTTTCATTTTTGCTACATATGGTATAACAAAGCAAAATCTGGTCCTTTTTGTCATCTGAGAAAGGGATTTCACTTACATCAGTTGAGTGTTTAGTTTGTGCTGTTTTCTGACTCTATTCTGTGCATGCCTGTGCTTTGTTTCAATGTGGATTCAATGATGGGTTTTTTTCTTTTTTTTTTTTGTAATGGTGCATTTTTTCCTATTTGAAAACAACTTTGGCCTTGGACATCTGTGCAATAGAGAAAGTAACTGAATGTTGTAACATGGAAGATATGCATGTAATTGCAGGTAAAAGCATCACTGTGAAAGCCTTAACAGGAAGCATGCTATTGACTCGGCTTGTGATGGAAAGTGCTTTGAGCCTCATTAAATTGTAATTAGCATTTTCAACTCAAAAGGATGGTGGATCAGATTCTGATGTATTTATCATGCTTATTAGGAACTTACACTGAAAAAAACCCTGACAACACTGGGTCTGATATGGAGATAGGAATCTAGCACACTAGAGATACCAGGGCAAGAAGCAGCCATAAGTAAAACTGCAATATGTCATTGTCGATTTTTGTTTAGAGGATAAAATGTTGAAAAATAAGGTAACTTCCTAAAATGTGTAACTCCAAATCTTATTAAAGTGGAAGTACCAATGTAATTTTTTTATGCTCTTTTGTGCTGCAAATCAGGCCACAAAGATTTCTTAGTTGCACCGTAAGTGACAGCGCCTGTGACAAATAAAGCACCTGTACATTATTCTTATTTAAGTTACCCAAGAGACCGTGAACTTTCAAAAGTAGGTTCCTTGATCCTTGTTGTGTACTCCTACCCACATATAAATGTGGCAAATATGCAATTTCTAATGTAATTAAACTAACTTTTTTTATGTCACACTGGATTATGTGGTAATCTGTTTCCACAGCTGACAGTCAGAATGGCATTTTGAAATGCTTCAGCATCCTCAGAAGCTTTATTTGTGAAAATAAACTGGTTTTGCACAGTTGTGCTTTACAGCAGAGCCCTTCTGTCTGTTTAGATTCACCTTCTCCTTTTGCCTTTCCCCTAGTGACCTTGTAGGTGATTTGACATGAATGTTGAACTTAGTGAAGTTAAAATGTCTTAGAATAGCAAGTTATTTGTTTACAAAGAAGGGAGATAGATTTTCTTACATTTTCAAATACAAACTTAACTACCAATAATTTTCTATTTGGTGTTTCAGGGGTATGATTTGTTTATAGGAGGAATTATTTGTCTGACTGTTGAATATTTGAAAGTATGAAAAAAATAGATAAAATATGTCGCAGCACAGAGAATAATTGCATGAAAAATAAAAGATAACTGTCAGCTCATGATAGGCTGTTTTTTCAGTATTATTTTAGAGCTACAATCTCCTTTAACTTCCTTTCAGAATGCAAATTCCCCACATCAGAGCTGTTAAGGAATCGCCATTTTCTCTGAATTTGTTAGGATGTTAACACCAACAGCTGATTTCCCCCTCTCCTTTCCTATAGAGAAAAGGCTGTCCAAGTCCAAACTGGCCAAGGGGCAGGGTGTATGCTCCGTCAGTAGTAACATTATTGTTATCTTCTTGGCATAAATAGCCATAAATAAATCGTAATATGCTCGTATTTGTTTTAAAAATTTAGACCCCAACACGAGGAACTGAAATAGTTTTTGAATAATGTAGCAATGGCCACACCATGGGAGTCTGTTATCCTGGCTCTGGCTATTCACGTTAGCAGATAATTAGTTAAGAGTAACGTCTACATACCTAATCATAAAAATAGATTAAGAATTGGTTATCTATTTTTAGACATTTTATTTTTATATATGCAATATGTTATATATGAATAATATAAATGGTACATATTCCATGTGTTTTGTTGATTTTTTTTTTTATTCTTTTTGGTTGATATTAATTTTATTAATAGTTATTGTTGTCTATACTTTGTTCCTTTAATTAAGGGTTGCATCTGTATCACAGTCTTTAATATTCTCTGTGAGCTTTTTTTCCTATGAGTTGGCACTTTGAATCTAGAAATTTTTCCATATTGAAAAAATTCTGGGTTCCACAGTAAAATTATGCATGATGCCCAGTAATTACAGTGTGTTTATGTCTTAGTTAATTATGGGCATTAGAGTTTTTGTTAAACAGTTAAAGCAAATGTTGCCTAGTTTATGATTTTGTCTTTCCATTTTCATGTTGAGGTATTGAAATAAGTATATCAAATCCGTACATCAATTTTAATGTCAGTTCCTGCTCTTTGAGAGACTGCTGTTTCTGCTTGAAATCATCTACATATCTGATAGCTCAGGCCATAAAGGGAAAGCAGTTTCTGTGCCTATGAAAAATTTTAGAAATGAAAAGGTGCTGAGAGGAGGCTCCTGTGCAGATGCAGTGAGGGGGTACTATGTGGAAATGCATTTCATGCAGGCAAAACTGTGTTTGTTTGGCTTGTGTTGTGCTTATATTTAGGAGGCATTTATTTTTGTGATGTGTTGTGACATGACTTCCAGGTGAAAATTTGTCATTAAAATCGTGTGTGGAGCTCTAAGGCTGAGGACTGTGTGAAGATGTGTGAAGCAGCACTGAGATGAAAAGATTAGAGTCCACAAAAAAGAAAAAAAAGACAAAATATTTTGTACAAAGGGGTTTTTTTTGAGGTGGGTTAGGTGTATTTGTATGAGAGAAGCTGTTGCTTAAGGTTCTCCTGTGAACTGAGATATTCTGATTAATTCTTGATGCTTTTGTGCTCACTTCAGAGAGATGAAGTGTAATCCATTAGCAACGTGCTTGGGTTAGCCTGAGTGATGCTCAAAGCCAGAGCAAAACAAGGGGCAGCTAAGGAAAGAAACCAGACAAATGGATTAGTTTAAAATGTTCTGTGCTACCCAGCAAGACTTAAAATCATTAACCGTGCATATGAATATTTATATATGAGCCAGAAAGCTACCAGCTAGTCTCCAGCTTTCCTCTCTCTAATGAGAGCCTGAACTATTCACAGCAGTAATTTAGAAATTTATTGTTACTAGCCTCTTCCTCTAGCCAGACAGAGTTTTATTCTCTTGCATTAAAAACAAAAATCTGTTTGTAATCAGTGCAAGTCACATTTCCAAATTAAAAAAAAAAAAAAAGAAGAAGCTGTATTTAAGAATTAGAAAGTTTAATGGGCTTAGATTTAAGATGGTCACTGAAAATAATATCACTTTAAAAACCCAGTCTTGGGCTGAAATGAAGTTTTAGGAGGTAGTTTACTGTTTAAAAAAAAAGAGATTTTGCACTTACTTTTAATTATTTTAATTACTAATTAGATACAGAATTTTTTTTTGTATGATATGGTCAGACAGGTGTGTACATTCCTCCCAAAGCACTTTCATAAATATGTCATAATCTGAAACTTTGTGCTATTATTTCTCCTTTGTCTTTCTCCCAGAATTTATATTGGAAGCTGAATTACATTTTCAATTATATCCTTGTAAGTGATCTTGGTAAAACTGAATTCTTAGCAAATTCAAAACCACAGAAAGGCTGATTTTCTTGAAATTCTAGTAGAATAGTTACAGGAACTTACTTTTGTGCCATCACATTATTGAGCAGATACCTGATGAGTGTTTGCAGGATGTAGTATAGGAAGAAGATATGAGATATTGGTGGTGCAGGACATCTGGTAATAAGGAGAGGCATTTCAATGTGGTCTTCATAAGACAACCTACAACCCAAAAAGCTTGGACCTGTCCAGGAGGAGTCGGGAGGAGTTGTTTTGCTGTTTTGTTGACTGGTGGAAAACATAGTTTTAGAATTTTATCGAGAGATCTTTCTGAATATCTTGTTTTCACTTTGTTCAAGGGCTGGAATGGTGTATGTGTAAATTTAGAAAATTCAGTCACTGAGATCAAAAATCCTCTTTTACAACCATTAAATAATTCCTGCTGAGGAGTGTCATTCTAAAAGGCGAATGCTACTTTCTAGTAGAAATAATCTGATTCAAAGGATACAATAAGACATTTCCTTGATGCACAAAAATATGTATAGGTATATGAGTATATATGTCTTTGGTTATATCCTTTGGATATGTCTTTCCTCTACTCTGCAGTGGTGCGACCTCGCCTCAAGTTCTGTGTGCAGTTTTGGGCACCACAATATAAAAAAAGATATAAAGCATTAGCGAGTGTCCAAAGGAGGGCAGTGAGGATGGTGAAGGGCCTTGAGGTGAAGCTGTATGAGGAGTGGCTGAGGTCACTTGGTCTGTTCAGCCTGGAGGAGACTGAGGGGAGACCTCACTGCAGTTACAGCTTCCTCATGAGGGGAAGAGGAGGGGCAGGCACTGATCTCTTCTCTGTGGTGATCAGTGACAGGACCCAAGGGAATGGCCTGAAGCTGAGTCAGGGAAGGTTTAGGTTGGATATCAGGAAAAGGTTCCTCACCCTTTATTGGTTGGGCACTGGAACAGCTCCCCAGGGAAGTACTCACAGCACCAAGCCTGACAGAGTTCAAGGAGTGTTTGGACAATGCACTCAAACATGTGGTGTGACTCTTGGGGTGTCCTGTGCAGGGCCTGGAGTTGGACCTGATGATCCTCTTGGGTCACCTCCAACTCAGTATAAGCTGTATTACTTTGTTAACTTTTTAAATGTAAATTAGTATTGAATCTGTCAAAAAAAAAAATCTTACTGTTTAGCAAGCTTGTAGGAAAAGTGTTCTTCGATAGTTTGTCTTCACTTAGTTATAACAAAAATCAATTGTTCTTAACAATGTATTTCGTAAACATAAATCATTAAAATAGAAGCATACAGACACTCTTTAATGACACATTTCAAAATTGATTTTGCCATAACTTTTCTGTTCTGCTCTTTTGTTGTATGAATAGTCAGGCAAGCTCAATAGGAACTTCAATGAAGAATTCTGTCTTTGATTTCTGTACTGTTACTTAGTGCAACATTTTTTGTTCTATTTTGGTACTTTTCAGGATAATTCACCATGAAATACCAGAACCTAGGAACAATTATTGAATTTATTTATTTGTTTTTCCCAAAAGCTGTTGAGACAGCACTCTTTCTCTCAGTTTAGACCATTAAGTATATGAGTGGTACTTTGCAGACTGAGGATACTGCGAGTTTTCAGTTAGAGAGTCAGAAGCTTGTTGTAACTCAAGCGAAGGAGGTAATGTGCCAGAGAGAAGAATGGATCATGTAAAAAGCCTAGAGAGCTGTAGTCAAGAAACAGATTTTGAAAATGAATCTTGAATGACAGATTGTTGAAGGAAAAGAAGTTAGAAATCCAGAGTTCACTACACTGTCAGAAAATACAATGTATTTTTTAGTCCAAGTGATGGACAATAAAGGCTGCATGCTTTTAGCAGGGAGTTTCTCAGCTTGATCCCCATTTATAATTTCTAACCACAAAAAGGGAATTAATTTCATGGGTCCATAACTTCTATTATTTTGAGGTCAAAGCAGAGCTCCTCTGAATGATGTACCCAGAATATCCAAAGTGTATTTTCTACGGATATAAATGCAGACATTCAAAACCGTATCTATTTAATGTTGTTGAGAAAGGATAGGCAATTATGAAATTATTACCAAAGTTACAGTGGATAATATACCACAGAAGTAATATTTGAATCACAGGATACTTCAGGTCAGAAAGTGTCTACTCCACATCCCTGTTCAAAGTGGGGCCAACCTCAAGGACAAAATGTAATAAATGATAGAATAAAATGGAGAGTGCTGTGTGGTCAGGGAGCTCAGTGCTGTTCCATTTTGATGACAGGTGTCTATTGTGCTACTTAGTGCTAGTGAGGACAAAGTAGAAATAGAGATGGTTCAGGATATTAATATCTGCAGTACACAAAAAAATATGGCACTGAGGGATGGAATAAAAACATAAGCCACCTACAGTCTGGAAGGAAGAGAGATATGTGGCTATATGAAAAAACAAATAGTTTTAAAACTGTTTTTTCATATGGGTGTGCGTACTGGGCTTGAGAGCAAAGTGCTTTTTACTACAAAAATGACAAAAGTGGGTTTTTTTCTAAATGTTTGCTGGCAAATTGCCTAAGGTTTCTTTTTGGTCATTTTTTGCCACCACAAAACTGTTGTTACAAAGTATTGGGGAAATACTAATTTCTAGACTAGACATGCATTAATGGAGTAGGAAATTTAGCCCTTGGTAGCTGGCAGCTTCTGTATCTTTCCGTAGTTTTTTTAAATGCAAGTTGAGGAGAGATGGGTCGTAGTCAAGTTGAAAACCTCATGTGGGCTTGTGTGCATGTATGTGTTTGCATGATGAATGAATTGCAAATACAGCTGAAGAAGTGAAAGCTCTGCTTTGGGTTTTGATGCCCTGCTCCTGCAAGCAGCTTATCTAACAGACTTACACACCTGGTGTCTAGTTCAGCTCCTGCTAGGTGAAAATCAGTCTTGTTGACGTGAATGTTTCACTTGAGTGTTTGAAGCTACATTCTCAAATGCTGAGAAAAATATTTTCGTGACTCCCTTAAGATACATGCATTTACCAAGGGGATGAGCCCTGTTTCTGAAATATCTTACCTCTTCAGTGTAAATGAAGCTGAGTCTATTGCCAGGAAAGTGTAAACACTGAACAAATTTTTGAACTCGTCTCCACTTCCTCCTTTGGATTGCTGGAAAAAAGCCCCACAACCAACATGTGTTATAGAAATGTATCTCTTTGACAAACACTTTATAAATGAATTTCAGCCTATGGTGTTGATTTGTGTATATGTGTTGTTTGCAAGAGGGAGAGGGGATGGAGGAGTAGGTGTTAAATTGAACTGCATCTCTGCACGGTTACAATTTATCGTTCTCAGAACATATCTGTCCAGGAAGTCATCTAGTATTGCTAATTTTCCTGAAAGGAGGAATTATACTTTTTTTTTTTTTTTTTTTTTTTTTTTTTTTTTTTTTTAAACAGAAATATGTTCAGTGTGACTAGGAAGTTTTTATTTTTGTCATGAAACATTCCTTTTCATACCTAAGTACCAGATTTCATGAGAAGCTCTGATGATTCATTGATTTGTCACTCAGAATGTTTTCTCTAAATAATTGCAAAATAAACCAACAGTAATTAAATGATAGCATTAATTTCTTACAAAACTTGTAAAAACTTTTACTCATGTAATTCACAAGACTATTGTGATGGTTTATTTCTTGAACTGTCTTCCATTGTACAGTCAGTAGCCAAATTGAAGAAAAATAGAGGAAGAGGATCTCTGTGCAGTCACAATCACAAAAATGATTAGGTAGAATCCAAATGACATAACTTTTTTCTTCTTTTAATTTTGTTTTCCAGAATGACAAATCCCCAGGGCGTTCCACAAGTCGATCAAGTAATATTTCAAAGGTATGGGAAATCTATTTCCTTTTTCTAGAATTTAAAGAAAACTAAGTTATTAAATATAATAAAGTTCTTTAATCCATTGTATTGTTTATATAATATTATATTTATAGAAATCAGATTTTAAAGTTTTGCAGCCAAACATTATGGTTACCATGTAAATTCCATCATAATGTATAAATATGCAATTAGTCATTGCTTTAAATTGTGTCATAATAATGAACAAATAACACATGCACTTTTTTTCACCTGCTTTTCCAACTTTTCAGTGTTACCTTAACACTTTGGCTTAAGATGGAATTACTACTTGATTTTTTTTTTCCTCCTGCCCTACCCAAATAATAACAGCTGTAATATGTAAAGCCATGAATCTGTCTTCATTTCAAACTGAACTCTGAATTCCTTTTACAGGGATATATGGTTCACTGAAGTCAAGACATTACATCTAGATGCTTTTTGGTTTCTAGGAAACAGAGAAGGGGAACTTGAAGAAAGGCAAAATGTGATTTGTACTGGAGTTCTTTGGTTTTAACCCCTTTTATTTCTGTATTTTTGGTTCAAATGGGGCTGAACCAAAAATAATGCCAGAAAGCCAGGATATACAGGGAGTAAAAGATAAAAGTCAATAATTGTTTGAATCCAAGCCTAAATATCTGTTGTGCATTATGTTTGGTTCTAAATATTAAATATTTTGCATTCAAAGCAAGCGCAGTATCCTTAAACCTCTTCCCCACAATATTTTTGTCCTTGGGGTACACACTGTAAAATAGTTTTCTTCTCAGAGCCATAAAATGAAAAAAATACAACAAACCCCAACTGTGATTTTAATTTCAAATACTGGTTCTATGTTAAGTTCTGCTCTCTTACATTAAGAAGGGAAAAGGAAAGGGAGGGGAAAAGATGTAGAATATATCCAGCCTGCTGTAGGATATGGCTGAAACTCTTGCCGACTTACTGCCGATCTTTAAATATTATATAGTTACAGACTTACAAACTTGATCACTGGGAATTGTATTAATTATTTTAATTTGGAGTTTTAAGTGCATGTCTCTAGTTATAGTTACCGTAAATCTATTATAACTTGATACTACTTTTTCTGCCTTTTTTTAAGGCAGATGCATGGGTTACACAAAGCATAAATATATTCACTGACATGAGAAACATGCCAGTGGCTAGCATTTATTTTGAAGTGATTTCTTCAGAAATCAGTATAGTTGCTTATTAGAAAGTGATATTTGCCCTGGTTTTAGTTGCAAGCTAAAAGGCATGCACTTAATCATTTTCTTATGTATAGCATCATTAATTGTTGTGAATCAATTTTCCTATGTGAAGCTACCTGCCAGTGAAGCTTTTCAAATGCTTATAGACATTTGATTGGAATTCCAGTGTCGTTTGTTGTCCGACTCAAAATGCTTTTTCTGTAAAACAGGTGTTTATATGTGTGTGTATACATAGAAAAGCAAACACGTGAATTTGCAGGTTAATATTGCATGGCAGAAAGTGATAGTAAAACATACTGCACCTCAAAACAAGATTGAAAGCTTCTAGGTCAGATAAACTGCATGCCAAAGGCAAGAGCTCTGTTCTGTGCAGAGTCAGATCTTGCACACAATAAAAATTTCAATGGGCAGAAAAATTAGAAAGTCTTTATCTAAAAATATAAATTAGTGGCATCAAAATATTGTCTTTCACTGTTTTCATTTGCGTGTATGTATAAGTTAAAAGGGGTCAAATGGAATGAGATTTTAATAGTTACTGTGTGTTCCACTCTTGGTTCGATGTGGAACTCCTACCCCGGAGCAGAGTAGGTACCACTGGATTTTGTACCAACCTATTTGTGAAATGAAATATAGCATAGATTCTGTAAATAAAGATTCATTTTTCATAATGCTCTTAAGTTGTTTATTTGGAGAGGACACCTGAGGTTTGCAGTGCATGTTTGGGCAATTTTGCATGCTAGGTACATTAACTCGCAATTTTGTGGTATTACAGATTAAACTTAATTGTTGAGCATTGAATATGTCTTATCTAGTTATAATGAGAAGGAATGGTTTTGATTTGTTGTTTTCCAGATACTGGTTAGTATATACGTATTCAATCTAGATATTTTAAAATCAAATATTCCTGAGAGGGCTAGAGTGTGTGTGTTTGTAAATCAACACTTCAATTTTACCATTCACTTTTAAGAACAAAATCTAAAATATTTGACTGACAGCTGTGGCTGTCATCAGTGAACAGAGACCTGTGAATTCATTCACCTCAGCCTGTTATATATTTATATCAAGTAAACTGCACTGGGACTCCAAAAGCAACTGCTTCTGTTAGTTTTCCAATCATAGACAATCAGGAAAATGTATCAGTGTCTGATTTTTGCTGCACTTCTGGTAAAAACTTAGATTTTTCCTGTGCAATCAATAAATCGATAAAGAATCTTTTTGCCTTCTGCCCTGCTAGCATGAGATTATTAGACTGTATTTTGGACTGATCAGTATTTCACATTATCTTGTATTTACAAAGTGTAGCCCCAGTTACTGGTTATGGCTTTCAAAACCTATCTACTCTAATACACATAAAGAAAAATATAAAGTTTTTGGAAATATGAGTTATGAACCAACCTTGCTGATTTTAAATTATTATTATTTTATAAGCATTATTTTTCTCACCTCTTTCCTATGTTTCTGGTAGCAGAAAGAACTTTACTATTCTTTGTAAGACATAGTCTTGTGCAGTGTTCAGGATTTCAGAATTGAAATTATCCTATCTGCATGTGTTTAAAATCTAAGTAAATTAAAAACTTGACCTTGTTCATTACCTATTTGCCATTTCTTAGTTTTCTGTGCACTGTAACTTTTTTCATTGAACTTCTTATGTCTTCCTAAATACATGTATCATTTAAGAGGAAAGCTAGACAGAGAGGAATCTGGTGAATTGTTTTCTGTTGTGGTTAACCATGGAACAAATCTTGCGCTTGAATTACAGTCTGTAGGGGTTATGCTCTCGATGTGTTTCTGAGGCTGCTTGGTTATGTTAAAATGCCTTCTGGAAGAAATGTTTCTAAAACATTGTAATTATCTTTCTGTATGTTAATTATAATTCAAGAGCTCATTAGAGAAGGATGCTCGCTCAGTAGTAAGATTTTAAATTCTCTGATGGGAACCTTGGGTTTATTTCTCAGCGCAGGGAAAATCAGGCTTGGAGCAAATTGCCTGAATTTTGTTTTGCCTCAATTACTTCTCAAAAGCCTGGAGCAGGTGTTAGAACACTTTTTATTTACAAGTCTCTGAAGCATCCATCTAATAAAACTCTGTTGAGTTATATCAGGAAATGAGGTGATTGTTTTGGAATATTCTGTGTGATAACAGGTCTAATTTAGAATACAAATAACAGTAGAGGAAAGAAAGAAGAATTGGTTTTATTCTATGTTTGCAATTTCTGATTTCTTGTGTTGGGTGGGGCTCTTCTCAGTAAGATTTGAATGAAAACCAAAAGGCACCAGGATGCCAAAGTAATGCTCACTAAAGTTCTAGATGAAAAATTTGTTGTTGCCAATGTATTGATTGTCAATTTGAGCCACTCAGTTTGTGATTCTGAAATAATTTCACAAACTGGGTATCAAATTGTCTAATAAGTAATATGGTATTTACCCTCTGAAATTATAAATTACCATTTAATATCTTCTATCAAAATTGAATAATCTTTCACATGGGTTTTGATATTGTCAAATATTTTATCCTTTCTCAGTACAAGGTGAATGTATGAAGAATCCTGTGTGGCAGTGTAGATCATTTACACTGCTTGAGGCAGAGCTCACTCTTACACACTATAAGTGTCTGTAATGGGCAAATGTGCCACCATGTCTTAGGCAGTGACACCAACAAAGAGCTCAGTATCTCCTGTCTGCATTATTGTAAGCACAAATGATAGGTTTTATGGTGAAAAAAAACCATAAAGGAAGTTAAATGTTCTTTTTAAAGAAGTTCTTGCCATGGACTTTGATAGCCAGACCCAGGATTGCAGCATTTCCAAGGTAATCTGTTGCATGACTGAATCCTAAAGACTTGTGTGGCCCCTTGCATTTTACTACAGCGGACTGCGATGCTGCAAGTTGATCCATAGTTCTTACTGTTCTTTGCCAATTTGATGCTAATCATAAATGAAAATTCTCTTTCAGATTGGTGGTTGCTTTTATTTTCAAGGAACCACATAGTTCCATCCATTCCAAGTGTAGGTTCTAGATTACCATAGTGAGCAACTGGGAGAAAACTTTGGGCATTCAAAAAAGAAAACAAATCAAGAAAAAAAAATCCTTGCTCTTGTAGAGCATAAAATGTTGTCCTTAAAAAGTACTTTTACAGTGCATAATACCATGTATACAAAACAGGCATTAAAATATGAGTATAAATGTCACATTAGTCATCAAATCATTCTTCTTGCTCATAAACAGAATCATTTTTATCAAAGGTGAAGACTAAACTAGCACATAGCTCTCATTTACTGAAAACAACAGTGCAAAGTAAACAAGTTATTGAAAAGATTTTGTTCATCAAAACAGAATTTGTTTTGAAGGCAAAAAGAAAGGTAGAAAACCTACAACTAGATCCATTGCATAGTAACTCTTTCTGCACTTTTTTAAACTACTAGATATGAATGTTTGATTTCTGTATGCAGAGAATGCTTTGTGGTTTGTCCTTACAATTTATTCTTTATTTACAATAAGCTTAACAAAAGTCATGTCAGCAGAATTTACCTAAGTCTGTCTGAAACCTGAACTTCTGAATATATGTCAGTATTAAATACATGGGGACAACCACTAGAAAATAGTACAATTTGTTTACTCTTGGATACACTTCTTTTTTTACCTGTTATAAACTCAGGTTCTAATGAGAGGGAATACATAAAAAAGTGTGATTTTATGTATACAAAAATTATACAGATTCTGCTTTATTAAATCACTGATCTTACCAGCAGTGAATTCTGAGTATACCTAAATTTGCCACATTGATACATCCATATAAAATTGCATATATGTGTGAAATGTGTTGTGCCACAATTTTTATGTTTTTATACAAGCTTACTCAGGGTGTAATGCCTGTATATAATTTCAATTTCTGTAAATACATTCTGTTATCACAGAATTCAGTCCTATCCTATGATCGCCAGTATCATACAGAAGTAGCTTGGATTTGTTTTCAGTAAATGGAGCATGCAAGTTATTCCATATGCTTATTGTTTATAATTATTGTAATTATTTCCATAATTATAAATAATAATTATGATCGGTAACATACCTGTTATGTATATACTCCTGGAAATCTTTGCATGGCATTTATTTTTCACCATGGTACTGAGAAGACATTATGTATTTGTCCTAAAAACAAATTCAATTAAGCAAACTTTATTTCTACAGTGGTACAAAATTGGGGAGATTGTGCAGTTTTAGGTTTTTTGCACCTCATAAAAATATGTTCTCTCCTATTTTTCACAATGATGTGTTCTCAGGATTTCACTTCTTTTGGTTTGGTCATTTTAATACTCTTACTGCAACTCTTTTGCTTTGGCACGTTTAGGTTTCTCCCTTTCCTTAGAGCTGGAATAAATAGACATCAAATACACACCGGAATAGAGTTGTTCAAATATAACAACGATATCCTCACGGATGGGAGTTTATCCAGTCTGTCTCCTGCACAGTCCACCAGACCAAAGGAGGAGTTGGTGTGTGTGTGTGTGGGTGTGTGCACTCACATACAAATGCGCTTGTGAGAGCATGGCAGGAATGCCTTCTGACTGAAAGCTGTTTAGTGTCTAGGAAGGTTTTGAGGGTTTCAGTCTTGCAGATAGAAGGATATGTGAAAACAGATGCCCTCCTTGGAATAGAAAGTCTAAATGGTTCTCTGAATATTGACTACCTTTAGAAATAAAGTGCTTCAAAATCCAGTAACAAAGAAATTACATGTTTTGCGCTTCGCCTTTCCTATAAGCTAAATTTCCTTTTAGCTCTCTCCAGACAGTCAAAAGCTGCTGGTCTCATGGCTCTGCACCTTTGTATAAAACCTGACACATCCTTTGTTCCAATTACCTACATTTTTTTAAAGAAGTATCAAACATTTTTATTAAGAAAGTGATAATGATTAGAAAGATGCATCCTCGAAGAGAATCATGAATGAAAAATATTGTGTTGCTACGATCGAAAGACTTTTGATTACTATAATCCATCTGATAATTCAAAGCTTAGTAGCAATTCTTGTATGTCTATAGAAAAAGTGGATTTTTTAGTTGAACCTGTACCTTGAAAATAAAGATTAACATAGATTAGTAAGGCAGGAGAAAACAACTTAAACAAGCTGATTGAATCTAAAAGTCAAAGCTGTAATTACTCGTTTGCTTCATTTTGTAAATGATAGTATAGATTTGCCACTTGCAATTTTGATTTTAGATTTCAAACCACTTTATAACGTGATCATTCTGACTTTCAAAGGTGCTGAATGGTATTGTTTGGCAGAATCGTAAGGATATTTCTGCTCTTCCTTGTGTGTTACTTTTCCCTTTATTGCTTCTCTTCAGAGGCAGGTGCAAGGAGGGGAAGGAAGACAGGAGAGAAAGAAAAGGTTTGGGGAAGAAATGTGCAAGTAATAATTTACAAAATAAAAAAAAAAGAAAATCTGTGAAGGATAATTTAACAGAAATTCAGTTACCGGTTAATGTAACAGTTGCTGTAAAGCCATCAATCAAATTAAAACGAATTTGAAATCTGAGCACAAAGCTGGAACTCCATCATAAAGAAACAAATAAAGAAAAAAGCCTACCCAAACAAACCAAAACCCAGAAACCCCGTCCCCCAAATCCATGAGCATAAGTTTCAGTTGCCATCAAGATGGAGCTTGAAAAATAATACCCAGCTTGGGTCATCTTCACCCTTCATTTAGACCTGAGGAAATGTCCACATGAAAGTTCATAAAGGTGGATGTTTTCCACAAAATGTTGCATTGTTTGCAGAAAGCAGAAATTTTCAGATTAAAATACACAGACTGGGTCTCCTGCTGAGCTTATTGCCATGCAAACTGCTCTAATCTTCTACGGTATCCATTCCTTTGTGTGCTGTTTTTCAAATAGGGTAGAGTTTCAGCCTTTAGCTATAACGGCTGGTGGAATCTGGAGTATACTGTGATGCATCACTGCTATTAGAGCAAACTCAGTGGGAGAATAAAAGCATTAGACATATTCCCTGCCTGCCCTATCACCCATCAATTGTCTGCAGCTTTCTACTTCAGCGGTGTTGTAAGTTGACCAACTCTTGGAAATGCCTCTGCCCTTCCCTATTCAAAACAGAGACAGGAGAGGATTCATTAGCCTTTCTGGTGATATCTGTGAGGCCAATTTATAGAAGCTCTCCATCTGGTTTGTTAATTTAAAGCTTCTCTCCCTTCCTATGTGAATGCTTTTCACTTCGGGAATGTGTTTTTACTCACCTTTTCTGTTAGGCCAAAGTAGAGCCCTTCTCTGTTCTTGAGAAAAGCACAACTTGTGTGATGTTCTTGCATTAGTTTCAACATGCAGGTTAAGCAATATGTGGCCTGTGAGGACTCCCTTTTTTTTTTATTATCTGGAAAATGCTATCAGATCCTGAATACCTAAGTAAAGGCAGTATTGATTTGAAATTTTTACTGTTTTCACCAGTTGAACTTAATTCTGCCCCCCATTTCTGTCTTTGCGGATCTTTTAACACAGACATGTGTGTGATACTGAAGTCCCCTTGTGTCGGGTAAGTGATCATCATCTCGCTTATCCTGAAAACTCTGTATTTACCAGTATTCTGTTTGAAAAGCGCACTATCCACATACCAAAAAGTAATTATGGATGAGTGCCCTGTCATGGGGTGTTAATTGAATTGCATATCCTGGATAAGAGAGTTTATCTAAACTGGCCAAGACAGCAGAAGGTGGTGACTGGGGAATCTCTCTCTTCTAACAATCTTTTTGAAATGCCAAACCTAATCAGCTGGAGTTGGCATTATCCCTTAGACCTCTTCCTTGTTTTGATGGCATAGAGAAATGAGCTGCCTTGCTTATAAATGAATTGTGAGACAGCTTTATTTTGAATTACTACATTTAATTCTGCTACTGATATAATTTGTTATGATAAAATTAGTACAGTGCTTGTTCAGTTTTCCCATTTCAGTGAGCTGTATTATATACCTGTCTGAAGAAGACATTCATTCAAGGAATACTATTCTAAAAAAATTTCATTATTCTGCCTGCCAGGTGGAATTGGAGTCCTCAGCATCAATCTGATCCCTCTATCCGCTAAATACAGTATCTCAAAATATTCAGTGTACTGCATGGCAATATAGCAATGGGATAGCAATTATAGCAATAATATCTGTCTGCTTGAAACTGTTTCCAACATCTGTTGCATATACATTCCCAGAAGGGCTGGACTGAGAAGATGTGAGCAGAATAGATTCAAATTATCATGTTCTGGTTTGTCAGATATGCCTTGAAAGTACACAATTCTCTCTGTAAATGCACTACCCACCTAAATGCCCCTTTACGGTTTTTTGCTCTCAGACTGGATTTAAGAGATATAATTATTTAAATTTTTTAAATCAGTTTGGGATGTATAGCTTGTAGAAGAGATGGCAAAGAGGGAATATTGCCAAAGGAATTGGGGTAAACCCAGAGGCAGTTCTGGTAGCAGAAAGCAGATACAGTTACTGCTGTCAGAACTGGGTAGGATGAAAAAGCAGAGGGGTTTGGGGATAGAGGTCAGGAGTAGGCATCCAACTGAGTTGAAACTGACAGTTTTTTAAAAACAGCTCAGCTAGCTGTGAATTATTATATTCATATGACAAGTGGTAGCAGGGACAGACCTGACATTAACAGGTCCTTCCACTCCTATTTGATTACAGGGATAAGACTGGATTTTTTCACAAATTAAGGGCCTCCATTACCTGTGAGGTACACAAATCAACATCAGAAAAGTAATATCAGAAACGCTAATTTTCTTGATTTTAAAAATCACTCCATCTGTTCATTTTTGTTTCTACAGCATCAAATACTTTTAAGATTCAGCTGGACAGGGTGTTGGGACATATTGTCCACACTGTGCTTTTGCCAAGAAGGGTTGGACTAGAGGATCTTTGCGGTCCCATTCAACCTGGTATTCTATGATTATGTGATTTTACCATTAAAAACTAATTTAATGCAGATAAAAATCAAAATTTGTATTACAAAGTTGTAGAAACCAATTGAACTAAATTTGCTCACAGGTAAGAATCTGAATTATCTTTTGTATAACTTATCATGTTGAATTTTCATGCTTTGTTTTTGAAGACTTAAGTGGTGCATTGGCTTTTTGCCTGCCAATTGTTTTGTTAGCTCCAATAGGGTTGGACAAACAAGCAAAAAGTATTCATTTTTTAAAAAGATTTTTTGTAAATTGTTTTTGAAGGAAATAAACTCTTCTCTGAGTTATGTGCAGCTAAACATCATTATGCCTGCACAGAGGAACTAGAAAGTCAGTTTGACTGAGCAGGGCTGAAACAGTCCAGACCTCTTGACAGTTGAAAGTGAAATGTAAGATTTAAGTAGTCAAACTGGTAATGTAATTTTTATCTTAAAATAATTAGATTTCCACCTGTCTGCAGTTCCAAATCATAAGTGTAAAAGCTTTTCAAGGAGTTTGTTTAATTTTTGGCTTTATTTCAGCTCTCTTAAGAACTGTCTAGCTGGCTTCCTGCTTTAATAGCTGCTGAAAGTGAACTTGTGCAGCTCTACGGTATGGTTACTGGGCCAGCTTAGCCATTCTCCTTATCCCTTCAAGGGATACTGCTTGTGGCAAGGTGATATAAAATTTCCTTTTACAGCATGCAGATGACCTGACCACCACTTAAGATCAGGCCAAGCCAGTGTAGTACAGAGATCCCAAAAGAAGCAATGGAAACAGTCCAATTCAGGAGCCCACACTCTGGCACTGGATTTCTTCAGCAGTCCTTCAGCTGGGGTTTAGTCTGGAGGGATGTTTATTCATGCAGCAGCAGCAGCATGTAACCCAATAACATTAGTTATTGCTGCTGATGTCTGCATGTTTCCTCATTAAGTAGCTTTAAGATATGCCTAATTACTTAATGCTAATCACAGAGGCTGAGGTGGAAGAAGATTATGTACCCAACCATGCATATAACATATGTTTCTAATAAGTATGTAAGGAAAATCCATACTCTGTCACAATACATATAATTTGAATATTGCTTTTGTAGAAAAGGAGATATGAAATACAGTTTCTCTCACTGATACTTGTCCTTTTATTCCAACATGAGGCTGCATGTAGACACACTAATGTTCCTCCTTTGACTGGAGAATCCAGACATGGCAAAAACATTAGAACACAAGGATTGTGTCCAAATGCCTTATCAATTTAATTTCTCATTTTGCCTTAGTTGTATCTCTGAGTTTTGTTCATGGAGTTAATATTAAAGAATTAGTAATGTTGGTGGTGGTTTTGGTGTATTTTTGCCATATTAATCAATAGGTAAAAACGGTTACTTGAATTCCGAGAGCTAGAAGATTGTTTTCATGTAAAAGCAGTATTCTTAAGTCGCAGCTGGTATCCACATAAAAGCAAAAATGCACATAATGGTGACTGATGTTTCCAAAATATGTATGCATTAAATATAATAGATATTGAGAACCTTGGATAAAAGTGAAGTGTTGGCAGGTACTTGTTGTATGTAAGTATTTTTGCTTGTACTCCTAATTTTCAAACACCTTTTTAACATCACAAAAATGTCTGTGAAGGTTGAGCTAGAAATAATTTCAATTGTCTGACTGAATTTGATTTGCTAGTGCAAAAGATTGGGATAACAGGCTTTACATCTTTGTATGATTTGTACTTTGTACTCTTGCTTAGCATTCATCCTTCCCTTGCATCTGGTGTACAATCTTGTGGAATTCTGAGGCTTGTACTATTTTGTCTGCATTGTGGTGCTCACAATGGGATGGGGTTGTATACTAAAAGCTGATACCCCTGCTCAGCTAAAGGAAGGTCATAGCCTTAAGAATGATTTGTATTGAACCCACTTCCCACAATACTGTGTCTTGTGAGGGATCCTGAAGAATCACAGTGCCTTGGATTTACATTTGGATTCCACAGAGTTCTGCTGCCAATAGATTGCAAGGCAGATTGAAATGGTTTGCTGTTAACACCATCAAAATATGTTTCCAGTGAAAGTATTGGGTAACTGAATCTGCAGTTTGTAGCAACAGCCTTATGAGCGAAATGTCATATACTAAACATGTTTTATATCTCTTCTGCTGTTTGAGAATGTGATCAGCTCTGTAGAGATGCAGTCTACACTTCAGATTTCTCAGGCTCATCTCAGTTTAACATTTTCAGCTCTTCTAGAAGATCTGATTGCCTTGAAAACCTTTTAAAACACACTCTAATCTTCTTGCTGTTTCATCAGTCCGCTCAGCCTAGGTTAGCTTTGGGTTCTTCATCACTCAATGTGTCGCAAATGCACTTCACGCAATTTGGAAAGGAATCATCATGGTTGATTGCATGTAATAAGAAAAGTATCCTTTCCCATCAGACATTTACGGTAGAGCCAAATGAAATTTCAAATGTTGAAAGCTGCTTCCTCAAACAGTGACAAAAAGTAGTCATGAGCGAATGAGAGCTCGAACACTTCACTCGTACTTAGTTCCACAAATAGGTTTCACTTTTGTTCAAGCTTCCTGTATTTTGTGAGCTTCTGTGTGTTCAACAGTGCGCTATGAACAGCAGAAACAGTTATTTTAATTTTGTGATCATGTGGCAAAGCAGTAAAATATCTGCAATGTATTTCATGGACAAAGATTCCAAACTGTCTAACTTATTTCAACAGGCAAGCAGTCCTACTACAGGAACAGCTCCCAGGAGTCAATCTCGGTTGTCTGTCTGCCCCTCCACTCAGGACATTTGTAGGTATGTGCTGAGAAAAATATACTCTCATTTGGCTGATATTTGTTAGTCGTTTTTATTAAATATTATGTAGCTCTTGCTTCTGCTTAACTTTATTCATGATTGACATAGACTTTAGTTTTCTTTTGATGTCTGTTTGTTTCATTTTTGTCTTTGCTTTTTAGTCTCATGTTTTTCTATTCAAATTCATGTTCTCATTCTCATCCTTTTTTTTTTCTTTGTGATTTCTCTTTCCACCCACCCTTTCCATTTCCATCCCTTTCCTTTGCTTGCTGCTTTGTCTAGATCTACTACCTTGCATGATTTGTCAGAAGATGAGCTTGAACATGCAACCCCTGTCATGGTGCTGGCCCCTTCTAATAGGGAGCCTGGTGGTAAGAAACACATAAAACGAAGGTTTAGGCGGAAAAGAGAGACTGGAGACAATGGTGAGCACACAGAGAAACAAGGAAAGGGGAGGAACTGTAAATTGCATCCTGAGCCTCCGAGATCCAGCTGGAACACATCTGATTCATCATCATCTTCGGATGAGAGTCAGTGGGCTCAGGCTAGGAGGAGAGCAAGAGAAAAGGCCAGGATGGCCAGGAGAGGGAGAAGAAACAATAGATCATGCAGTAACCAGGATGGGTCCTCAAACAATAATGCTGTTGAACTTGTCACCTTGGGGACAATGGGAAAAAAGAAACAAGAAGTATCTGACCCTGAGAATCCTACTTTAAATCACCGCCGAAGGATTCCAAGGCCTAAGGAATCGCAGTCTTCAGCTTCATCTCAGGAAGCAAGGATTTCCTCAAGAAAATGTGGGAAAAGCAAAGGGAAAAGCTACCACAGAGATCGGCAGCCTGCAGCTTTCCTTAGCCACACGAAGGACTCCTTTGCGGAGGCAGGCTCTGGCAGCGATGCTCTGGCAGTCCCAGATAATGGAGCGCCTGCTGGGGCAGGGCCCACTGTGCCTCCTGCTGTTCAGAAGCCTCCAGTGTTGTACGATGACTGGTCTGATGATTTAGAAGTGTGCAGGTTAGTCTCTAATGAGAAGGATTTAGCATTCTTAAGAGGAGTTTCTCCCTGCCATGGTCTGAGTGCTGTTCTCTTGACTGCTTTCTGTCACTATTTCTCAGTAATAAACTGCTAGGCAGGCCACAGGAAATAACACAAAAATCTTTGCTACAGACAAGTTAGTATACCTCAATCTGAAGACATACTTCTCTTATTTAAAAAGAGTGATCCCACAAAGGAACCAAATGTTTGT
The DNA here is from genome assembly GCA_036785705.1 of Acanthornis magna. Taxonomy (NCBI): domain Eukaryota; kingdom Metazoa; phylum Chordata; class Aves; order Passeriformes; family Acanthizidae; genus Acanthornis; species Acanthornis magna. Next base: position 34,136,352 of record JAWUZG010000018.1, read on the forward strand.
CTTTGCTCCATGAAGACGGACCCACTGTCCTCTGGCAGAGTATTGTTGCATTTTAAATCTCCATCCAGAGGCAGGGAGTGAAGCAGAGTGCTAGATAGCTCAATGCAATGGGATATGGAGCTTTTCCTCCTTAAGTGATCAGTTCAAATCCAGCTTTGGTCCCTCTATATCATTTTTCAATGACTTACATGTAATAAATTTATAGTCTTGATTCAGTGTCCTCTAGATTTGCCATTGTCTCAGGAATCCAGTGGATGGTGCCTGCAGAGCATCCTCTCTGGTGGGGCATAATTTGTCCGTGACTTTGCACTGCTGAACACCTCCACACAGTGAATGTGTATGAGCTGTTAGTTCAGACACCCCTCACAAGGATTGGAATGGTGATGGAAAGGATGATCGGGCAGAATAAGCAGTAAAATAAGCTTTGGGAAAGAAAAAGCAACACCAAAAGTTCTCTTTAGTTCAGAAGTTCAGGCTTCTGACAGTCTGATGCCCTTGGTGTGAAGCATGCAACCAGAAGGTGAGCGTTTTACCCTGGAAATGAGAGCAAGCTAGCCACTTCTGGACTAACATCCAAATTTGGAGTACACAGCTGGGAAGGCCTGAGTTACTTAGTTCAGTGGTAAATGAAAATGCACCATCCCGTAAGTCTAACAGAACTGAAACAAGTATTTCCTTTTTTTCCCTCACCAAACTTGTGAGCCAGCATTGACTCTCATCTACAAAGTGTCAATCAGGCTTAGTTTCTTCATATGGTAACCCAAAACTTCTCACTTTTCTTTGCTGGGAAGAATTTGTGTGGAAATGTAAAGAGAGGATGAGGAAGTTCATGATGCCACATCATGCAATTTCACAGTATGCTTTAACCTAGTAAAACACTGCAAAGATCCTATTTCTAAAAAGAAAAAAGGTAATATGCAGGCATTTTGTGTTTTTTCACAGCAGAACAGGTAAGCTGTTACTAACACAGATAGTGCTATGCACTCCTTGTTTTACTTACCAAACAAAAATGCACATTTCCATTGTCTGACCATTGTCTGTCATAATAATTTAAGGTTCTTCAAGGTTCATCTGTGTTTCTGCATGAGCTTGTATATCAGGACCAGTCTTGGGATCTCTCTGCCTTATAGTAATGCAAAGAAACGATAAGGGGATAACCATATTATTGGCATGTATCTACAGGGCGTGATGAAGAGATAATGCACAGATAATGACAACAGCGTCAGAGTTGTCTTCAATTTCTGAACTACCCAGTCTGCATGTATTGAAGATCCAGTGTAGTACACACAGTACATACATAACAAGTAATTTAATAATTATTAATTATTAAATGCCTACTGAAAACCTGGAAAAAATTACTTCAGCATGGGTCTCTATATGTGCTTAACTATACTGTAGCAAAAAAAATAAAATACACACACACACACACATATATATATGCATGCCTACATACATATATATATAAAATAAAGTTCTGTAATTGCCATATGTAGATTAGTCCTAACTGTTACCCAAGTCACCAAAATTAGAATTTGCTTTCAGGTGGAAGGTGGATTCCAGTCTTTTATTTGTCTTCTCAGCCCACTGAATTTTATTACAATTTTTCAATCACTCTTTGCAAGACTTGGAGCTTGGTTCAAGGATGGACCTTTTGGATGTGCATGCAAACTTTTCAGCCAGGCTCTTATTTAGTTGAGTAAGGTTGAAAACTTCTGATAGATATGTGCCCCTAGGCTCACTATCAGTGGAGATGTTCTTTGAACAACCAGCACTAAATTCAATATGGTTGATAGTGAGACCTGTTTTGCAAAGCTTCTCAAGACAGTCATAATCGCATTTTTCTTCCTGTCAGGGATAATGCAATTTTTTATTATCATAAGATGTATCATAGTGACCGTAATACATCTAGGAAAAACATTGCAACATCAAAAGCATGTCAATTTTTCATAGCTGATAAGTTGTCTTAGTTAATTAGTTTGCAGGCAGTTGGAGAAAAAGGGTTTTACTACCAATTCAGAATAGACTGTAGTTCCTGTTTCTCAGGACAGGTCAATGCACTTCATTGATTTGTGATCTGTGGTATGTTATTTTTTTCAAATTCACAACCTTCCATCTGAAACAAAAAATAAATAATTACATTTCAATGTTGTTGTGCACATATACACCATTTGTCTGCATGAGAAGTAGAAAAAGGAAGGCAATTTTGTGATGTTTATTCTAAGACTAGGTTAGCATAGCTGGTTGCAATGTGGAAAATTTGTTTTCCTGGGGTGTTTCTTCAAGCCTTTCATCCTAGCTATTCATGTCTTCTAGTTGATATGACAGCACTGGCTGAGAGGAATGGCCCTCACCTAAATGTGATTGTGTGGAAATTGCAGAGGAACAGGGATCATAAAAATCTCTAGGTGACAGTTATTTTTTCTTTAAGTTTTTGGGTAGGCAACTTTTTTCCTTCATTTCCTCATGGATTGCTGGCAGTGTCTTCAATCTGCATTTAGCAGCATGAGCGGCACTGTGACAGGACACAGGACAGTTCCAGCATAAGCACATTAGTCAGATAAAGTACAGTACCATTGCGTAGTATGTTCTTCAGCCAGTCTAAGGGGAGCCTCTTGGTCGCTTCAGAGAAATATTTGCACTCCTAGTGTCACTGTCTCTTTCCAAAATGCTGAAACAATGTCATGGCATCGATGGTGACCTTTGCAGCCTCTTCCCTGAACAACTACTTTCTCCTGGAGTCCATTAGAAGGCAAGGTTTCTGCTTCTGAGATACAACGTAAGTTCTGGCCATGCTGAGTTGTTTTGGCACCTAATTTTATTTAATTTTTTTTTAAAGATTCACAGGATAGGCTTTCTAAATCATACAGCGGGATTCCCCTTTTCCTAAATTGTCCTGTGTCTGAGATTTTCTTCATATGTACTTTATCCTAGAATTTGCCATGTGGCTTGAGGCAGAGCCTCAGAAATAGCTTTCTTTGGTCTGCATGTGGATAATCTCCCTGAAGGGAACAGCCATGTATTGGACATGACAAAGTGAATGGATTGTAAGAATTTAGTCCCATGGATTTTCACATGGAAATTAGTAAGAAAAGAAAATTGCATAGTTGATATTACCACTTGAAGATTATAAATGCTTAATGTAGTGACTGAACAAATCTTGTGGTATGTTTATTATTGACTATATAGTTGAAAGATATTTTCTGTTTGACTAATTAGGCTTTTGGTGTAAAATTTTTTTGTAGTACTGATTCAGTCATTTCAGCAAAAACACGTGCACTTAAATAAAGTGAAGTTTCTCACTTTGAAAAAAAGATGCTTATTGGAAGTTGAATTTTGATTTTGTTGAACTCCGAATGACTCTTTCTCCAGTCAGGTAATGGCAGGCCCTCATTTGAGGAGTAGGGCATAACAGTAGGGCATGTGAGAAAACAGGCAGGAAAGGGGAGAAGTAAAGGAGATGATAAAGTTGATTCATGAGGTCTGCAGTCTATTTCAAGCATAATTTTTTAAAACAGTTTTTAAAAGCTAGTGTGTTAATTAAAGGGCCATTATAAACGTAGAAAAAGATGAATATGGGCATTTCTCTGTATTAGCACAATTATAGATGGGAAGAAATAGTGTATATGTATTGCATATGACAAGAGGGAATATGATTATGTAGTTTCTCTCTGTGAAAGCAAGTGCTACAACAGGGTTTTTTTTCATAATATTATTTAGTAGGACCTACAAAAAATAATATCTTTCATGAAATTACTTACATTCTGAAATATTCATGTGGAAGAGTGCTCACGAAATCAACAGAAAAAGGAAGTTGAACAGAAGATAGATATATAGGTTCAAATTCTGCCACTGAAATTTAACACTCATTCTAAATACGCTGAAACCTTGATGTTTGATCCAATGAATGAACTGTAGTAAAGAATATATAGACTTGAAATATTATCCAGAGCCCTCTAAAATCACCGTAAACTGGAAGATGCTCTACTTCCACACTGTAGCGTTTGGTTGTGGGGTTTCTAACCTGTTTCTCCCTGGGAAGTTAGTGTGTGCCTTGTGGTCTCAGGATGACATGCTCATTGGGAGCTAAGTCTCTGAATCTTGTCCTGCATGTTGATTCCTCACCCCTTGCTTGAAAAGAACTGTGACTGTGGCTTACCCTCCCATTCAGTTCTTTATTTGTGTGAAGTGACTTTTTGATCAGAATCTCCTGCTTTTTGAGGAATCTCCTCCTCTGCATGGTGGTCTGGTGGTTCATCAGTCTTTGAAGCAGTATGAAATTCTGGTTAATTCTGTTCTCTGCCTGATGGTTCAAATACCCATCTGTCACCTCTTCAGCCATCTGGTTCTGCAGTCTCTCTTGGAAGCTCTCCATGATTCACAAGGATACAAGGAGAGCCAAAGTAAGGCAAACATGTCTTTGTTGTGATTAGGCTCACTTATCTGGGGGAGAACTGAGTCCTGGTTTCTGCTTATTTCTCTCAAAACTTATTATTTTTAATGGAAGTAAGTGAAATTGCACAACTTCCTGTTAGAAAGATAAGGTGAGAGGAGACTCTTGGTTTTAAGGGTCCTATTATTGAATACTTAAAGCTTGCATATTTTCTATATGGAGTTTAGTTCGTTAAAGCTTTGACTTTCACTGGGTGGGTGGGAGGAAATCTATATCCTGTTTTTAGATGCAGTCCCTAGTTCTTTGAACTTGTTCAGTGCAGTAAATCTTGTCAGGCACATATCTTACACTAACAGTGCATCTGGGGCAGCAATTACTTGCAACTCTTTAGCTATCCTATTTATCACCTATAAAGGAAGATTAATAGAAGGACAAGAAATGTTGACAAAATAAAATATTTATATGCTTCTGCTAATGTTGTTTGCTCTTGGGTCTCTTACAAATTCTGATCACTTCTGCAGAAATGAAGAGAAAGCTTTACCTAAGCCCTTATGAAATTTCACTACTGTGGTGCAACATTTTAAATATGTTTTTTCCTCTAGTCGGGTAAAGACAGCTGATTGTATAGCATAATGGAAGGGCAGGAGTGACAGGGAAATGATACACAAATGGATTACATTTGGTATGGAGAATTAATGTGCTTCATTCACACCATGTTTAAATGGAGAGGAAGACCAATTTGTCATTTAGATTACTTTGTGATTTAAAAGTGGAGAGAATGAAAATGAGATTTAAAAAAAAAAGCAAGCCTGTAAAATGAAAGCAAGAGAAACATGCCACTCTGTAGTCTATTTCAGGGTGAGCATATTTAGTGAATTTTACCTTTTTTTTCACTCTGTAGCCCATTGCAGGGTGAACATATTTAGTGAATTTAACCTTTTTTTTTCCAAGTGATAAACTATGCATAAGCAGAGTTTGATTATTTTTGTGGATTCTTTTTATGAATGACAATTACTTGCTGTGAGTTGTTCATAAAGTTGTTTGCTTTAATTTTAGGTTCTATCTGAAAGCACAGTAAACACTTTATAAATTGGAAAGAGAGAAAATGACCTTTTTTGTACAGAATAGTTTTCCTAAGAAAAAAAATCAAACAGTAGCGACAGCAATTTTGTGCATCCTTTTGCAATCCTGGGGAACTGGATCTTTTGGGTCCAATTAAGATAACCTAGGAGCTCATGGCATTTCATGCTGGCAGCTAATAATCGTCACAGCCAAAAATCAAATCCAGGAATTCACTTGCTCCAACATTTTTCAGCTCTGCTGTTTCTTCCTGACTAAGCTTCCTTTTAGCGATAGTAAGATACAGTGATGAGATGTACCCACTGAAAACAGCAAGAATTTTTCTTTGCATAACCATTATGAGTCCATTTGTGCTTTCCAGTGAAGGGGAAGATTTAATTGCCTTTTCAGTAATTTCTCACCAAAAATAATGTTCTGCAATAGGCATTATCTGCCTTGAGCATATTTATATGGAGAAAATATTTCCCTCTTTTATTAAGGAGTCTGTTAAAAGTTCAAAAGTATTTCTCTTGTACTGATATTTTCCATCTTCAAGAACATGACAGTATTGGTATTAGGTATCTCTGTTAATTTAGTTCACATTGCGTAGCAATTGAATCACAGCTGGTGTAAACATGCCACAGTCGCGAGGCTGTAGCTCCTCCTAATTTTATGAGTGAAGGGCCCCCATGAGTGCTTTAGTTCAGATAAGGAGCCTGCTTTTGATGCACATCTGATCGTTACTTTTGTCATGGTTTAGACTGCGCTGAAAATTTGTCTCAGGGTTCTCCAACTGTATTCCCTTTGAGCGTATTCCTGGACCAACCCAAAATCACTTATCAAATCAAAGAAATGGCCACCAAGATGCATCTGGTGTTGATATCCCAGGTTTTAGCACTTGCTGGTTTTTTTCAACAGATTTTCTACACTTTCACTGTAATGCTTGTTAGCATGGACATAGCTGGACAGCACCCAGAATATTGAAGTACAATACAGATTTTATATAATTACATCATTTATAGCCCTTAAGCATTATTGTACATCATTATCAGTGTGCCCATGCCGCCACATACATTTCTATTTTTTAAACCTCAGATATTCCCCTACCTTGTACATTGGTCAATGAGGGTAAAATTTGACCTGTTGCTTTTTCAGGGAAGTCTGTAAAAGCTTCTGTAGCTAAACCCTTTGGCCATATGTAATGGCCAAAAAAATCCTTAAAAATTGTATCAGGTACTGAGATACAGTGCCAGCTGCAAATATGGGATCCATAGAAAGAGTTTCGGTGATGCAGAATTACTGCAAACACTTTTCCACCAGTGCTGCTCCTAGTGACAAGGTTCTTAATTTGGCTTGCAGCAGAAGCAGGGGCTTGCTGATTGATTCTTATTCTCAATCACTTTACTTTGGCACTAGTTCTCCATGGGAATCCCCAGTGGGACAGACACTGTCTCAGAGGAGCATTTGCTGGCTGGGTAGGAGTGGAGCACTAAGTCTCACAGGACTCCTGCAGAATAAGTCTGTTTTCCACTTCACTACAGAGGCACAGGGATCAGCCTATTTTCTTAGCTTCCGAAGAGTCAGGAGGATTAGGGAAAGGCAGGTTAGGGAAACTGCTGGGTTTCCAATGAGGTTGGAGATTAGCCTCCCCTCTCCCTTTAATGAGAGTAAAACTGTTAACTGCATGTGAAGAAAAAGCTACAAATCTGTTGGAATCTACCTGTATCTGTTGCAAGAAGCAGCTTAGATGCTAAGCATTTAGACTGAGATTTCAGTTGCCACGATTTTGCCAGAATAAATAACTGTTAAGAAAAACTGAAAGTCTTCCAAGTGATCTCCTTGTTCCGTACTGATTTTAGACCTTTTAAACTGAGATTATGTAAGGAATGTTTGTCTGTATGGAAAAAATCTTAATTTGATGAGAAGTGAAGGTCAATCATCCAAGATAGCTCTTGCTGATTTTCTAAAAATCAGCCAAAATCCAGTGAGCATAGGAATGCCTACAAGTTGTAGGCTGATTTCATGCTTCCCTTTCTGCCTTTTATCTTTTGCAATGAACAGGACCATGGAAAACATGGGAAAACAATTCATAGTCATGGAATTTAAGACAGCATGACAATACCACATTCTGAAGATGCCTCGCTTCTGAGTGCTTTGTTTAGCTGCATGTCATTATTTTAATCTGATAAGAAATGCCTTTTGTTTATGTATCTGTGGTGGCAATATGTTTTGTAAGGAACATACAAGAGCTCTGCAACAGCTTGTATATGAATTATGAAAAATTTTTTTCAAACACTGACTGATATTTTTTCAATTTTAACATTTTATATTCTTTTCCTGAAAAAATATTTTTCTTAATTTGTTGCATTATATGTGAACCTGTTGTTTAAGAACTACCTTTAAAGAATTTTTGTGCATTTTTTTTCATCTCATACATACACAGTGTTGGCATTAATTTCTCTGTTTGGTACATCTGTTTGCTGAAGGTTGTAGAAACAATTCTGTGCTAGAAAAATATGTGCTGGGTAATTAAAATACTGGCATATAAAGCTAAAACTTATGCAAAAGAATGACAGCACTGTTAGAGTATTATTTCATAAGAAGTCACAGTGAGTTTTATTTAAAGAAATATGGATATTCTGTGATCTTAATGTGTAGGGATATGTTTGTAGGTATATACACATACACACACAAAATTTTGTGTATCTGAATCAGAAGATCATCTCATGGCTCATGTATCCTGTGTTGTCTGGTGTACACATAATTCATAGAGCAAAAGCACCTTTGAAGCCTTCTGCTCATCTTTTCCCCTGGGAAAGAAAGGTCCTGTTCATAGACAGGAATCTTTAAAGCACTAAGCTGCCAAACCTAAAAAAAAAACCAAAACAAAAAACAAACAAAACAAAGCAAACCACAAACAAACAAACAGCCCCAAAACAAACAGGCTCAATATCTGAGGATTTGGTCAAATGGCTGACTTCCTTCCCCTCCATTTCTAGATTGTCAAAGGTATTTCTCTATAATGAAGGCCACTTATCTACTAAAGGACTAAAAATTTGAGAAAAGCAGAGTACGTAAACTCTGTAGGTGTGTCTGAGCAGCCAAAACTGGAGCTGTTAACGATGATCTGTGCTGTACTACAACCTGTAAATAAATCAGTATAGATTTAGCAAATTATATATTTTTTTCTCTTTATGGTAGAGAGTGTTATTTTTTGTTTTTTTATTCAATTAATTTCTAAACTATGAAAGCAAATTTTACTCTCGGGAGAAGTTCAGTCCACTAAATAATCAATCTGATGCCATGAGAGTTTCAAACAGTTGTGATCATTTGACAATAGGAAACTAGAATGAAAGTTCTCTGCCTCCAATATGGTTTAGATATGGTGCAGGTATGTCTGTGCTTTGTATCCCTACTTCCATTCTGTTTGCACAACAAACTTCTCAAAGCCATCATTAACAACTTTCTTTCTATAATTTGTCATAATTATGATGTGCATTATAGATGAGCACAGATAGACAAAATTGTGATTCAGGTCTAATGGCTGAGGAAGACAGAGCAAGTTATCTGGTCCAAGTTTTTAAAAGATGTTTAAGCATTTAGCTAACAGTCTGTTACCATAGGTGTTGGGCACCAAAAAATTTTTAGACTGTCACTATGAGTTTAGGTAGCACAAACATCTTTTAAGCAAATTTCTTCTGGTTAAACAAATAACAAAGAGCTAAGTTGCACCAAAGAGACCAAAGAGCATTCAAGCTAATGAAAGCCATGCCTTTGGTCATTTTCTCTGGACTTTAATTCCTACTGAAGATTGTTTTAATTCTCATTACATATATCATGGTTATAAATTATATATGCATATTTTGTGGTTATTTGTTTATTTAGTTTGCATTTCTTCATACTATAAGTTCTTAGTGTCACCCTGTTATTTATACAATTGGCTTGTGACTTATGTACAAGGAAAGACGAAATAGAATGTATAATGCACATAGTGTTTTTCTATAGAAGTCTTTCTACTAAGGATTATTTCTATTCATTTCAAATTTGCAGTGTCACCTTATTTGAAGATCCCAGTGGATTTTTAGGCTTGTATTTTAGCTCTGAAAATAATTCTAAACAATCTTGACAGTAGTAGGAAAAAAGGCTATTGGTTACATAGCTTAGTTGTCTAATTTCTAAATAGTTTAAATGCTAAGGCTGTAAAATAAATTATGTATGGTTTGAATTTAAATGAACAAAGAATGCTGGTCTTCCTTTGGGGAATAGCTTTAATTTAAAAAGAAAACTATGTTTTTTATGTAACTCTCAGTTGGGACTGCATTTGTTAGAAAAATAACTATTTGTTGTTTTAAAAATACAGTTCTGTTTAAGCTAGAGGCTCATTAAGAAATCACCATATAGGCAATTCCCATCTAAGAACTAAGCTACTGATGCACCTAGCTCAGCTGGATTAGTAAAGACAAGACTGTAAATTGAGTTCTTGTAAAATGTGTCTCAAAAAGAGAACATGTGCAAGAAGGAAGTTGTGGGTAATTTGTTCTCCTCACTGCTGTGGGGTATGAAATCCTGTACGAGCACCACTGCAGAAAATGAAACTTGGCTTTTGTGGACCAGGTGTTCAGAGCTTCATTTATCTGTTGGATTTTTTGGTCTCTTTATTTCCATACACCCAGCAAAGCAGCTTTGTTCTGCTTTCCCATTATCATAGATTCATTTTCTCATGGCTCTGGGCTACAGTGGAGAAGAATAGTGGAGCTGCCAGTTTTGATCTATAGATCTTTCATGCAGACATTGGAATTTCCTCTGCCCCTGCTTATAGACTTGGCAGCCGCAAGTAGCAGTAGCCAGTGTTTCCTGGGATGGCTTTCCCAAGTTGCCTCCTGATATATGTCAGGAGCTCCTGTGCTAGGAAGGTCACCATCTTCCCTAACCCAACCTGTAGGAACACAGCCTCATCCTACCCCTCTTCCTACCCCAGGCATGGTGCGGTCACAGTTTTCTGTGTAAGAGGATGAGTTATTCCTCGGATGTGTTCAGACACTTCTGCATCTGTGCTGTCTGAGGGTGCCATTCCTAGTACCAAGTTTCTAAGGCCAAAGTTTCATTTGTGTTACAACAGGATCTCTGCTGTTATTGCTACTTCTCTATTTTGAAACAGTACTGGTCAGCCTTCAGCTTTTTTTTCCCCCTTTTTTTCCTCTCGCATGCCTGCTTGATGCTTCAGACACTTTGTTGTGTTTGTTGCTTTGTTGTGTTTTTCTAGGCTGGGGATGGGAGGAAATTATTCTTCATTGAGGTGAACCTCCTTAACTTCAGGTGTTTGGTTAAGCATTCTAGTCACTGTAGAGCTTTCTCTGCCTTCAAAGAGATGCTTGCCAATAAAGCTGACATTGGTTTCAATGGGTCAAGGTTTTCCTGATGTGATCAGGAGACTGTTTGGAAGAGGGAAGATCAGGACATTTGAACATGTGTCACACCAGAAACCCTTCAGGTGATGATGTTAGAACACTGACCACTTTATGCAAAACCACAACATGAAAAGCTCTGTATCCCATCATGAGGTAAAACAGTTCTGAGACCAACCTCTATCTTAGAGTCTGCTTACAGATGTAGTTTTTGTTTTCCCAGATTATGCAGCTGTCTGCTTCAAAGGGACAAGTAAGAATAAGAAATATGACCGTGACTTTTCAACACACGCCTCCTAAAAAGTGTGTGTGTATACACTGTGCCATATGCATGACTGCAGAGTATTCAAAACTGCTCTCTGATTCTTTGACCTGCATAACTCCAAAGAGATATCGTTTCCTAGGATATCTTTTTGTGCTTCTCATGCTGGATATTTTCAGCTTGGGTTAGATTTCTCTACCTTTGAAGATTTTATTGGCACTACTTACAGACCAAGAACTATTCCAGTCTTAGAAAGAGCTCCGGTATTTGTCTTAAAGGTTTTGCCATGCATAAAAGGGAAAAACTGTTATTTCTATTGATTCACCTTCTGACCACGTAGCAAATTCAAAGAGAAATAACTAAGTGAAATTACTAAATGGCAGAAAGGAACAAGGAATATGTTCCCAGGCCTCAATCTGAAAGGTCACATACGTGGCATCTTTTGAATGTCAAGCCTGAAGATGAGAGGGCAGTGTAAATAAGCCAGTGCCTTTGCATTGCTGGTTGGGAAGTTCCCTCACTTGCTCTTGCTGTCCTTCCTGTCAGGATCTGTCACTGTGAGGGAGATGATGAGAGCCCTCTCATCACGCCGTGTCGCTGCACAGGGACCCTGCGCTTTGTTCACCAGGCCTGCCTGCATCAGTGGATTAAGAGCTCGGACACGCGCTGCTGCGAGCTCTGCAAATATGACTTCATCATGGAGACCAAGCTCAAACCTCTCCGGAAGGTAGGGTGCTTTGGAGTTTAATTATCCTCAAGTATCAGAGCTCCAGAATGGCTGTGTAAAGTGCAAGCACAGTTAAAGAAACATCTGTCCAAAATGGCCTTGTATTTGCTGTTGTTAATCAGTCCCTGTGATTTTTTTCTTACATTGAAGTTGGTTAATTTCAGGCAGCAGAGGATTTGACTAAAGACTCTCTTTCATCACACATACAATATAAATGTACAAATGTGTTTTGGTTTAGACTTTTTATCTTCAGCTTCTTGTTATTGGTTCATCTGCCTATTTTTAAGCCAGAAGGAAATCTTTTCATGTTTTGCTCCTGAGTAACACAGTTCAGTTCACCCACTAATTTTTACATGGAGCCCATAACTTCTGGTTCAGAATGATGCTTATACCAATGTGGAGACAGCAGTTATGAAGTAACACAGTCAATTTAGCTACATCTGTTGTAGCTGTTATACTCATGGGCAAATTAATCACTTGTACATTAAAATTAGTTAATGGAATTTAAAATACAGGGTGACCTTCCATCCTGAATGTCAAATGTATGTTATCTGCACTCATCTGTTTTCTAAGATAAATCAGTATAATGCTACACAGACTGTCAGTATAGGGAAGGTGAAGAGTTTATTAAATATATGTGGGTTTTGCTTTCTTTGGAAAGGATAATTTCTCTTCAAACTTTTGTTTTAAAACGCTCTCATCCTTCTGGAGTTTTGTTGAATCTTTGAAGTTTGAGTCAACCTGGAACTGGGCAAGTTTTGATTTAAAATAAATTTCAGAATGAGACCCCTTGAAAAACATGTAGAAACTCTTGCTTTTGATTAGCATATGCCTATACAGTAGTGTTTTAATGGCAAAAGACATTTTGTTTTTGTCAGCCTTACACAGGTAGCAGTAGTTCAGAGGAAGGAGAATCAGTGGAATTCCTTCATACTTCATTCGGAGGAATTTTCTAGTAAGTCCCTGGTGATAAACCTCTTCTGAAGAGAGAATTTGGGCTAATTTGACAAGCAAAGCCTGTGATAGGAAAAGACACAGTTCTCATATGCCAGGTGGATCTGGCCATGTAGGCTAGAAATTGAAACAGATGTAAATAGAAAAAAAAGATGGCTTAAAACTTAATTATATTGACTTAGGTTTTAGTAATTGCAGATAAATTTTAACTAATGTGACAGGATGAGATAGTTGTATAAAAAACCCTGCCTGTAGCATATCTGTAGGGGATTTTTTCAGTATACATGTTCCTATTTTCAAACTAAATTACTTTAACATTTCATCTAACAAGTACTCTCACAACAGTTACTTTTCTCAAGAGAATACACAGATATTGGTATTTTTAACAAACGCCTTTTCCTGGTTTTGTTAGATAATACAGCATCTTTTATAAAAGGGAAACAAAATTTATAGCAACCAAGGAGAAAAGGAATGAAAAATGTACATAACTCGGTATCAGAAGTAGGCACTTTTAGCTCTGTATGTGGTCATTGCTACCTCTCCTCCCCCATTTAGAGTGGTAATGTAATTCCTGCAAGTCTGTAATTTCTTAATTGAATGATTGCCACCTTATTCAGTTTATCATTGGTTCTCAGGTATGTTTTAGATTTCTGTCATAGGAAAGATTAACCTCTTCTTTCAGGCAGGATATTTTTGTTTCTGCTCAAAGCAGTCCTCAAAAGTAGTTTATCTTCCTGGCAGTCTATGCCGCCAACATTCCTTCCAATGCAATGCTAGCAAGTATTTATTTGTTTGTGTAGAATGGACCCAGAATCTAACTATAAATCCTTTCTTACAAGTCATACCCATTTCAGAAACCAAAGTTTCAAAAGATTTCAAAGTTAAAATTAGTTGTCCTTTGGCATTTATAGCATTCAACTATGACACCCTTCACATGTTGCATTTAATTAAACATATGATCCTAAGTGTGTGTGCTACCATCACCATCATTCACAAATTTATGAAACACTAAACAGTTTATGAGAAGCTGTTTTGCAAACCAAGTGTTTTGACAGCTGTAGCAAAGCCAAAGTAAGGGAGGAAAGAGTGATTGTGAGACCTGCCATATGAGTAGAGCTGACTGGTAAATCTCCACCCAAAGATCCTTTATAAAAATCACTGAAACTGGTTGGGGTTTTTTTGGTTTTTGTTTGTTTGTTTGTTTGTTTGGGGTTTTTTTTGTTGGGTTTTTTTTTTTTTTCCCCTTTTGGTCAAAACCTATATATTTTACAAAAGTGGAAAGTCCCAAAGAAACGCTGTCAAATTTCTTGGCAGCTTTTATGAAGCCCAGAATCTCAGCTTTGGGACATTCCTTGGGAATCTGTGTTTTCAGAAGATTGGCACAAAGGGTGATTACCAGAGACCAAAGTACTGCGGGACAGGCAGCTCCTAACGCCAAAACCCTCCACAGTCCTGTCTCCTTGATGCAGGATCTGAAAAGCACCCCTGACTCTGGGATTTCCACACCTTGAGAGCTTTGGGGTTTGCTGAGGCTTGGTTCTGTACCAGACCTCGAGAGCCTTCAGTCTCCAGCACTAAGTCTGGCCTGTCAGTGGTGAATCAAAATTTCTAAACTTTGGCAATTCTCTTGTCATGATTGTAGGGACGTTATGAGAAGTTATAGCTGAAAACAATGCAATTCTTGTCAACTTTGTTGTGCGCCAACTGAAACAGCAAAATTGACTAAAAAAAAGTTATTAATTTTGCTAATAAGCTTTGAGAAATTCTGAAAACAGTTTTCAGTGCTTTCTAAACAGAAGACCACACATTTTGTTTCAAGAAAGGAGGAAAAGAAACTAATTTATTAAAAAAAACCAGAGGGAATTATTTCCCTTAAAGTGAAAGTTTCTGACCAGCTCCAGGTGATGCAATTTCCATGGCCATTAGACCAGGATTTGGATTAGTGTCATTCTACTAGTGTAAGGTCACATCTCTTAACCTAGTCTGATTTTTTTTATTTTTAATCTCTCTCATCACTCATGATATGAGATTCTAAAGTTTGGTTCCTGATTATACATTGTTTCATTATGATGAATTTTATCATAATGTCTTTGTAAAATTCCTACTGCTGATCTCCCGAAGGGAAAAAAATTACAGACTACCACACTTAACTACAGGAATCTATACTTTCACATTTTGCAGTATCACAAAAGCCTGTTTTAAATATGAAACAAACTCTTTAATTTAATAGTGAATTACAATAGATATTTATGCCTTAGCCTTTCATGCACCCTCAATGTTTCATAACAGATTTTTATCAAAGTAAAAGATTTTATAGCACAGTCATTGAATGAATATCGTGCCATATCTGTTAGCACCTGTAAGTGACAATGTAGAGCATACTAAGTTAACATAAATTAAGATAATCACTCTTAAATCAATAGGTTTGTGCCAGTGTGCAACAGTTATTTAATTACAGAATCCCTGAAAGCACCAGACATCAAATAAAACTTAGTTTAATCATTTTAGTGAGCCTTTGCATTGAGGTAATCCTTTTAAGCATTGATCAACAGACATTGCAAGTGTTTCGTATATTTGGACAGGTCTAATTACTTGGCTCAAGATAAGTTTAGAGATTAAATATTAAGCATTGCTTAGTGTTTCTGGTTTATTTCTCATGGTCTCTGTTACGTCTGTCTGTCATTATAAATAATACAGCTGCGTTTGTAGCTTTGCCTCTCAGCATCTGCAATCCATGATGCAGAATTTATAAGGTGCCTTTATCACAGGAGGACTTAGAAAGTGGCAAGAAGCTTATGTGAGTTCCTTGAGCTTCATCCTGAGAAAAAACACTTCTTCTTTAAAAAAGATACAATCCTGGAAATTAACACCTGCATTTCATATCTCCTGAATTTGGTGTTTGAAGACTAGTAGAAACAGGAATTGAATGAAAATACTGTGAGTATGAAATGGATTAAAGTATCAAATTAAAAGGAGCTTTAAATGCAGAAATGTCTTTAAATGGAGATTTTTCAACAGCGTCCTGCTATACTTCAAAACACTTTTCATATTTAAATTTTGCTATCCCTTCAAGACATCTGATATCTGATGAGATGTCTTACTTTGATGCATTATCCCAACAAATTATTGTGTGGTGTCAGAGATGTCTATTTTCTCTCCCAAATTTATTTTTGAAATTATTTACAAATAATGTCTTATTTATGTGAGGCATAAGCAATATTGCACATTGATAGAATGTGGTTGCTTGTGGTCATTAAGGAAGAGTAAGTTGATATTTTTTGTTTAGGGAAGCATTAATTACCAGTTGAGGTTAATTTTCTTTCTGATAAAAAAGGTATCTGAATTTCTCCCTTTTAAAAAATAGAGGATTGGGAATGTTCTTTTAGTACAGAGTGATATTTTTCTATTAAATTAAACAGAAGCAAAAACAATGCTGATAATGAAATAAACTTGATCGTATTCATTTTGAATGTGTACATATGTCTTCTAAGTGTTTACTCCTCTTATATTCTGTATTTGCTTATATGTTGATAAATAGCACTTTAAATATGATACACTGTCCCTCTCTTGAGTTTTACACTCTTGAACTCTGTGGAACTTCTTATGTACCCAGCTACTGTCAATAGAGAAGGAAGCAATGCTTTCTGTCTGCTTGGTATCATTTATTTTATAAATAAACAGATTGTAACAAGAGTGATAAAATGTTCATGCCAGCTTTAACTCCCATATCGGATTCAAAGATTTAAGTCCCAGTTGGAGATACATGTTTCACAACTGCCCAGAGCAGAATATTTAGATCCTGGAGAAAAATTAGGGAACAGTCGAGCTCAAATTTCCATACAAAGCAAAAGTCACTTCAAGCCTATCAGTACCCTTTTGTGGTCAGAGTAGTGATTGACCGGTTGAATCCATTTGGGGAATATTTCAGCTGTTTGGTGTGATGCTGATCTTGTTTAATAGGTTAAAGATACTGTGTTTGCTACAAGACCAGCAGGAATGATGTAACCAATTCAAAAGCAGGGTTTGAGCAAAGAGACCACTTGTGGGTAATGCCCAGCTGTAAGGCAGAGATTCAGCCCTTCTGCAGGCTCCTTAAAAAAAGGTGAATCTATGAAAGCAGAAGAAGAAAACCAGAATGCTGCTTTGAGAGCTGTGATAGGCAAAAGGAAAGTCTAAAGTGAACCTTTAAGTCCCATTTTTCCCCCAGACTTCATGTATCACTAGGGACATGTCTGCTTCTGATCCCTCTATTGGAGTTATCACTTCACAGGGTGCCTTTTTTTTTGCAAAACATTTGTCACCTGCACCACTCCAAATTCAGTTGTCAGAGATCTTACGTAATGTGTGAGAGAGATGGATTCAGCTCCCTTCTCTGTGCTCAACACAGGTCTAGAGAAAATCTTAAAAAATATGACTGTCAGAAGGAATTAATTTATAACTGGATGCTTTGTGGATTTTTTTTTATATAAAATCTGGTGGCATGCATAAAAAATTCAGTGACGGCAAAATATGTTAAGGCTGTTTGTTTACTTTTGGTTCAATGGTAGCTTGGTAATTCGTATTTACATTCCTTATTTAAGGGTATGGTGATGACTGCCAAAAGCCATAGAACCTGCAGAGACACTTCTGTGATAAACTGCTATGAAATCAAAAGTGCTCACCACTAGAAGCTACTTCTGCCAGAGAAGACTCAGATCCAGAAGTGACCAGAAGAGTCTCACAGGAAAAAAGCCCAAACTTTTGAGCAGTCATTACCATATTGCTTGCACTTCGATTCTTATTGCCCTGTGCTGTGAGGTATGAACCACCTGGCTCTAAACCACCTGGTTTTCTAATAATGTTCATGATAAGAAGTGATATCAAATATTGCATAGGACTTGCTGTGGGACTAGTTCCCTTTCAACCCAATTTGATGAATATTTTGCAGTCCTCAACATAGAAGGAGCTCCTGGGTTTTTGTTTGATTTCTGTTGCAGCTACATCATGTCGTCAAGGCAACCTGCTCCAGTATTATCTTTTTTCCAGTAAACTGTCTCAAAACATCTGTAGCCTCAAATAATTGCCTACAATATGTGGGGTCAGACACTTCACCAGTATGCACAAAGGCACAAAGCTATTACTTTCTTGTTGGCTATCATGTCATTATAGCAAATAGCTTTGAGCTCAAGGGACAATGTGTATATTAAAGCTTTTAAAGTAAAA
The DNA here is from genome assembly GCA_036785705.1 of Acanthornis magna. NCBI lineage: Eukaryota > Metazoa > Chordata > Aves > Passeriformes > Acanthizidae > Acanthornis > Acanthornis magna. The sequence goes on from JAWUZG010000018.1 coordinate 34,154,351, forward strand.
ATAATTCTATAGCACTTATATCCTATTGTGATGCCTCGGGGATGCAAGGGACTACTTTGTTCAGACAGTTGTATTCTTAATTTTTGAGGGTAACTGAGCATTACTGCTGATTTTTCTGTATATAGATAGCATGCTGTAGTTCACAGCATTCTGTAGTTCACAGAATAATGCTGTTTTGCATTTTGTGCCACAGCAACAATACTAGATCTTTCTTATAGTGGTAGAATTTGTGCTGGCCTGCCATCTCCATATGTCTTTCCCTTCCATTCAAAACACAGCTTTATTCACACAGCTGTTTCAGTTCCCATGGACTTCTAACAAGAGATTCTTGTGCCTTTTACCTTGAAACCATCACAGCATACCCTTAGGCTCCCTAAAAGCCATCTTACTGTGATGCTTTGCTGGGACACCCCCCATGTGCAGCATCCTTCCTGAAGGTGGTACAAGATGTTTGTACTGTCATTGCTTTGAACATGCTTTCTTTTAAGAAGCCAATGAAAAATATTATACCAGAAAATTAGATGAAAACTGTGTCCTCTTCTAATTAAATGCTAGTAAACAAATTGACTACTTCTGCTGCTCAGTAGCATTTACAAAAGCAAAGGGAATTTGGGAGGTTGTTCAGCTCTGGGTATTAGTAGTATTATCCACTATTGCACAGAACCGTGAACATGAGCTCTGGGAGGTACAAATCTTCCGTGCTTTCTGAGGCTGAAATAAAGTTTGATCTGAGCTGTTTTACAGATTAATTTCCCTTCTTGTTAGAAAGTCCTACCCCATCTCACAGTTCATCAGCCTCTCCCTTATTTTTTAAGAACTTGGGGTCTGCTTTCCATTTTTTAATTTCAGTGTTTTGTTTTACAGCTTGACCTCATCAATAGTTATAATTGAGGAGGGGCTGCGAAGCTGAAGCATTGAAAATAATTTAGAGAATCTCTTGATACTGGCTTTACAACAAAAGAAAATGTAAATGGAATGCTGCCCTGACACAAAATGTATAGCAAGTAATATGAAATCTAAAGAGCATAATCAACCCAAGCATTGATCTAAACCAGTCATTGGTATTAATGGAATTTTTTTAAAATGCCATTTTTACCATTTAATTTTGAAGTCGGAAACTTTACTGGCTCCAGTGGGAATGGGCTGCTATTCACAATCTGATTAATGTATGTAATCATCTGTCACGTAATTAACGCATACAATTTTACAGTTGTTATTTGCCTCAAATTTATTTTGCTTGGGACCTACTGATGTGAGAAGGATCTGTTCACAGGTTGATTCTTGCTTGTTGCTGGAATGCATGCTAAAATGGCTTTTCTTTAACACAGTGATGTTCTCTTGAACAGAAATTCCAGTAATCAATCTACATTATGACCAAATGGGATAACTTTTAGTTTATTCAAGTTTGATTTTTTTTTTGTTAATTTAATTTTATTCCTGTAGCATTTTATTAAAATTATTGGGGAAAAAATGAAAATTTCCCTCTTTTTTCAGAATTAATAGCTTCCCTCAGCTCTTTACCAGAGCACTAGGCTGTAGTTTTGTGTTAATTACTGTAGCTTTCCTCAGCACAAATTTCCTCTATTTTATTTTTCTGTAATTGGATCCAAAGAATCTCTCTTGTGGGAAAATTAAAAGACAGAGAAGGTGACTCTAGCTATTCATTGGGAAGTCAGTATTCTTGTTAAAGCCATATTTATAGATAATTAAGAGCATCAGCTCCTTTTTTTAATCTTTGTTATGTGGCCATTCAGATAGGCATAGATACTCTATATGTGTCTGCAAAAATAGGGTATGTCTAGGTATGTTTGAACAACAATATATTTAAAAATACCAGGGGTTTGGCAAACAAAGAGATTTAAACCAAACTACTTCTTTGTAACAATTTGGACTGATTCTGAGCAAGCTGGACAATTTGACATTGAGGAAATTAGGCACTGTGATGAACACTGGCGAGAAGGCGATTGACTGTCTAACAAAACTGTGATCATATATTACAACTATGTTTTAGGTACCTAAAGCAACAGATGTTCAGAGAAATTTCCTCCAACTGGATGTAACTGAAGGACTAAAGGAAGTGGAGAGGCCTACAAAACTCTGTAATAGGATGTTGGTCTCCAGCATGTTGCTATATCCATCTTTCTAATTTCTCTCCAATTTCTGCCATGCTATCCAAGCCTTCTGTCCTCATCCATCACACTATAAACACTCAGATTTGCAAAGGGAACCCATCCTACTTGGTGTTCAAAGACAGAGACTCAGGCACAGACTGTTGGGAGATGGTTTGTTATGGCTACTGTAGTGGAGAAAGGACTTGTGCTTGCTTTGACCCACCAGAATCCATTTCAAATCCAGCACTGAGCCTGTGTCATGGCTGGTTTTGTATTGCCTATAGAATACATACCACAAAATGCAGCAGCCCTACCTGCTTTGGTCAGAAAGGGAAATCTCAGCATAACTGGTCTTGCAGCAAAATTATGTTCTGTACTTTTGTGGTATGGCAGTTCAACCGATTTTTTAAAATTATTACTTTTATGGTTTTCTTTGTGTGTATGTGTGTGTCTCTAAGTTGTTGTTTGGGAACTGGACTGTGATTTAAGGGCATTTGCTATATAGCAACTGGAGCAAACGTCATGCCTTCAATTAGATATGCTGCTCTTGTGGAAATACAGTGTAGACAGAGGCAGGAGTCAACAACTGCAAAGAGAACAAAAGTGACAAACTCGATCCTTTTGATAGAATGGTTGTAGAAATACTGTAGGGAGAGCAGACAACAGCAGCATCTGTTTCTGTTCTTGACTAACTGTTATAAAAGTTAATGGAGAGATAGGTTCTACCCCTTTTATCCTTGTTTCTTTATGGGTTACCAACATGTAGCGTGTTTTTTGGGTTTTGAGTAATAAAGGCATGTACCTAGGTACCCGAAGTAATTATTTTCTAGCGTTCTAGATGTATACCTCTTGTTCTTAGTACCAGATATTCCCCATAGATTTACTTTATGGTGGTAGTTCACTCCTGATCAGTGGTTTAATGTTTTACCTGCAGTTTAACTGTCAGGATTATCTTTTCAGATAAGGTAGCTGAAACGTATTGTGCTTGGAGATGATCTTTTTCTTGAAGGTCTTAGAAGGCAAGAAAAGAAAAAGTAATTGTAAAAGAGGAGTTCATAATAGCAGTGAAGGCTCCATTGAACAAAAAATTGGTTAATGTCTTTTCAGCATTCAAAGAAGATGCTTGGAAAGTAAACACTTTGTCGAGTACTTCTGCATTCTATATGTTGATGTAAAGCAATTTCTAGCAGATGGGAGCTAGAAAGAGGCTCCCAATATGGAGAGATTATGCTATAATTACTTGCCACAGGGTTTCTTGCACATCTCTCTGAAACATCTGGTGTTGGCCTCTCTCCGAGACAGAGCATTGGATGAGAGGGACATGAGGTCTGACTGTATTTCCAAAGCACAGCATTTTTTTTTTGTTTAGTCTGTGTTGGGATGATTAGGACGCAGGTACTGAAGTACTTTTAGTTGGTAAATGACAAGTATTCTCAATACTGCTCTCATATTGCAAAAACAGCTACTTCATTTTAGAAATTATATTCTTGAAATACTTAATTTTTACACTTCTTAATTTCTACACTTCTATTTTACCCTTTTTAAGGGTTTGCTAATTGATGTCATACACAGCTAAAAATTGCATAAGCTTGTGAAGAGTGCATACTGATTATATCACTCAAGTCCAGCTGTTTTAATTGTCACTTAAAAAAGAAATAACGTGCCATCTTGATTATGATAAATCTGAATTGTTAGTTCTTTGCAGATGATAATCTTAAGGTGTTTATCAAAGTGAGATATTTCATTTTTTTTTATTACTTTAGGTATGCATGTTGCACATGAAAGTGAATTGAAGTATTCTTGTCTTTAGAAATTTACCCATTTCTGGTTCAGTTTTAAATTTTAAATGGGTATTTTAAATACACCAAAGACAGTCTTTTGAATTCCAGCCAGGTTTGTTTATTATCTCCTAGGAACAGAAATAGATTTTGGGCAAACTTCAGACAGGTTTGCCAGACAATGATCTGTACTAGCTCATCTAACGAGATAACTAGATCATGGTAAGGTTGTGCATACATAGGGCCATATGATGCACCAGGTGACATGGGATTTTTAAAATTTTATTTCCCTGTTCAATTATTAACATAGCAGGAATTTACTTCTGGCCTACTATTCTTGATCCTTACAAGAGTTTCGTCTTTGGGATATATCTTTTGAAAAAGGGAAATGACAAATATATTTTCTGTGTTTTCTGTGAACCTGCTCATTTCTTCCTTCTCTCTGGATGTGTTTGGGGAAAAGAACACAGTGTAGGTGTTTTCATGGCCCCAGCCCTTCTGTCAGCCATCAGACCTGGCACATTCTGTTGGGCTGTCAGAGGGGCATTCTCACCTTGGAGCAGGATGTGGGGACACAAGCCTTGTCCTTCTTTGACACAGTCCCCGTGGTACAGGCTGTAACCACATGCTGTTTAGATGGCACAGGGAGGCCCAGAATGCTTTTATTCAAATAACAAGGTTTGAAGTCTCGTCTCTTATGAACAATCCAAATCACTGCGAGGCTATTTTATTCTCCCAACGTGAGTGGAGCCCTGTTGTCCTTTATTACTATTATTTTTTCTTCTTCCATCCACTGCACAAATTCCATTCCGCAAACTACCATGGCAGCTGCATTCCTCCAGCTGGTAGGTTTATAGCAGGGAACAGCTCACTGTGGAGCCTGAGCCAATTAGTACTGCAACAAGTGACCAGAAAACTCTCCCTAATATAAAATAACTCTGAGCTACATATTCAGACTATTGACATATCTTCACTGCTCAGCTCTCTTCAGCATACACTGCTCCAGTTCTTTTTCAAAAGTGCTGACTAAATCCTTTGGGTCGGCTTTCAGATAAGAAAGATCTTTTTCTGTGTTTTAGTCTCTGCGCAGAGTGCTGTTTCTACAACAGTCCCTAGTAAACAATTTTAGCCTTTATTTTGCAGGCATAATAAGATAAAGGTTGGCTCAAAGTATTTCTTTAGACTGTAGAAAGAACTCAGAAAATATTGCATGATGACTTAAGCTCTAGGTGAGAGCAGAAGTTCTTCCAGCTTTGGGTGTTGTTTACATTACATACATAGTCATTTTTTCTGCTAAATGATGTATAGGGAGAAAAATGTCAGGAAAAATATTTAATATCAGCAATGTCATACCCATAGCAGATTCCCCTGTCAGACCTCCTTACATGCAATTTTTAAAACAGGGTTCCTGAAAATACCCAGGAGTTAGAAGTTCAGGCACTCATACCATGTTGCAAAGCAGCCCATTAACTTCACCTTCAGTGTTTGGCATCCTCCGTGCTGAGCCCCTGCAGGAGAGAGACTTTCAGCTGTAGAGGTGTGAATCTGCAAAGCTGCAGTAGAACTGCATTTCCTTCAGGACATCTGTGTAGACAAAAAACTGAAAAAAGATTACCATGAGCAGGGTGCAAACACGTGGACACAAAGTGGTGGATGGGAGCAGGCAGGCAGCAAATCTACAATGCGAAGGTGGGGAAAGGAAACACGAGCAGCAGAGTTTGCTGAGTGCCATTGAGAGGTGTGGAAACAGCTTTTGTGTGAGCAGTGTGAAGCTTTCGGTTCTGCATGGGGCCATCATGAAACCACTTTGCAGAAAGCTTAATGTATGGGAGCGAATTAAAATTGCAGATTTGTTTCTGTTGAGAAGAGAGGCTGTGTTGGAATGTAGGATATGAAGCAGCATCCTCACACTCACAAGGAAAGTTTTGAGAAGATACTAAACAAAGTATCCATATTTATTTGTTGCATGTGATTAATCAAGCTTTTATTAGAAGTGACATGCAGGGAGGCAAATTTTTGTCCTTTAAAATAAATAGGAGAGATTTTCTCAAACTGCATTAAAGGAAAGGGAAGTGATTGGCTACATATGTTTAAAAATTCCCTGTATGTTACTAGTTTTTTTTCCTTTTTAAAGGTTTTTTATTTCCCCACAAGACTCATGACTACACTTTACAATTACAAGAGTGAGATTTGAAATCAGTAGCCATTCTCTTGAAGTTTCTGAGTGTAATCTCTAAGAAACAAAAGCAAAACGTGAGGTAGAAACCTAGAACAGGGTACAGTTTTACAGGTGCTACTTTCAAATTTATTCCAAACTTCTCTGGCAATAAAGCATAGGAATTCAGACTGAGGTGCACGTTGCGTTTTAGAAGCAGCTGTAAGTAGTAGTTGGGGTGGGAGGATTGTTTCTGATCATATTCACAATCCAACTTCTTTCCATTCTGGCTTCTTGCTAGGAACCTGTGAGTCTGGCAGTCTCCTACTACCCTCCAGTGGTTTTCAGAGCACAGCGCAAGTGATGTTCGGAAAGCTGATTCAGAAAATAAAAAGGGGGCTGTGGGGATATTCCACAGTTTCTGCTGGGGAAACATATTGTTTACACTTTGGATTATTTTAGTGAGATGTGTAAAAGGTCTTTTGGTTCTTGTTAGATGTTACAAAGTGTTTTAGCACACCTGTCCTGTGAAGCATTATGATATTCCTGCGTCTGCTTACAATTGCAGGACATTAAACCATCTGTGATGATTTCCAGTCTGTGTTTGTATTGCTGCCAGGATTGAGGAGTCTGTGGGTGGTGACAATTGGATGTACAACAGCGAAAGGATGCTTTGCAGGGCACTGGGCAAAAGCTACAGTTTTTCTATCAATTTAGTGACTCGGTGATTTGCAAGCCATTATAAATGTCTCCTCTGGCTGTTAGTCTTCCATTTATTTCTCTCTTTACAGTGTCTAGAGCACCTTAGGAGCATTAACATCTAAGTTTCCAAGGAAAATTGTATCTGTGTACTTAATTTTGTGCTATTTTTCTGTTATTGGTGGCATGTGATGCTCTATCTATGGCACGTCACAGTGTCATCAGCCTGATTGTTGTATTTTCTTGGAGATCACTGATGTAGATAATAAAACATGACACAGTTTATTTTTATCTTGCTGTTGTGAATGTGGCAAGTCATGAAAACTGCAGGAGCTTCAAAACACAGCAGGAATGAATTTATCAGAGGTTAAGGAGGCTTTAATGTGCTCTGTGACATGAAAGGTAGCACCTGCCAAACTTCCTCACACAACTTTAGGCTGTATCAAGTGCTGGACTATGAAGTACACGGAAAAGGGGCTGATGCTTTCATTGCTCAGTATATTGTTGACTCATCCTTTGTTATGGATTTTCAAGCAATTTTTATTTCACATAACTGTTTTTGTCCAAGCAAGTCTGTGTTAAAACTGACAGGGTTTTTTTTATTTTTTATATAAGCCTATTGCAAAAACCCTAAAATAGGGAATTACTCATTTCTGCTCCACGGCAATATAAATTGCTGGCTCATTTACTAACATCACTCATCTAGTAGAGAGTGACAGTAGATGCTTTTGTGCCTCTGTACAGCCAACCTAAAATACGTGAGTAGGATGGGGAAGTCACATCAGCTACAACTGGGATCACCAGAAGTACAGCACAAAGTTTAACTGAATATTCCCTTCTGAGTTCAGCCCATGATCACCATAGTTGAGAGAACTGGGACTGCAGCTAGGGCAGGGCAAAACAGAAGAGCAGCTTTGGGGCACACTGAGAGCTGTAAAGTGCTCCCAGGCATCTGTCTGTGAGAGACAGAGTTTCTCCTTGGACCTTGCTCCTTCCTCGTGTCCCAAACTGGGAGCGTGAGATATTCTGCACAGTCTTCCAGTTCCATAGTCACCTATGCCCTGGTGACCTCTCCCAGTCTCCTGGCAGAACGCTTGTTTCTGGTGTGGTAACCTGTGCATGGGTAGAATGGACAGGCAAAGCAGGCAGGCAGGCAAGGCCAGGCAGGATGTCTTGTGGGAGAAGAAAAGGGCCCAGTTAGAGGAAGCAGAGTCCAGGAGGCCTTGGCTTGCTTTCTGGCTGGATTTGATCATGGGATGTTAACAAAAAGGCCTGCTTTAGCCAATTTCTGCTGGCTCCCTCTCCTGATACACCTTTCCTGTAAATCTCGGCAGAATTCTGTGAGCTTGTACCTTTATTTACCTATTCTGCCTGTTGGTTGTTTGGTTTTGTCTGGGTTTTTTTCACCTACAAAATGTTTACATTTAGACTAACAGTACCAGCATTCGTCTTTGGCATTCAGATCAACATTAAGGTTTTTGAGTATGTTAGAGAGTAAAACAGCTGTAATGAGACTGCACATATACATGACAGTGAAAATCTTGCAGAGAGTTTTCTCTCCAATAGATCAAATGGTGTAGCATCAAAGTTGAGATGACAGACAAAGTCTGTTTAAGGACAAATCATTCTTCTTTATGTTATATGTTGATCTCTCACAAAGCATCCGCAGGTAAGTGAAGGGTTAAGGTAAAATCCTTTCTTCCATCTGGACAAAGACAAGGTCTTTTTCTTTGGAAAGAAAGTCTGTTACAAGGTTTGAATTGAATTTTCACTGCAAAAAGGATGAAAGTCTCCATGTCAAAGGCTGTGTAACCTGGTGACTGTAATGATGTAAGACTCCAATAATGCCACAGACTGTCTGGTCTGACTACAGAACATAAGCTACGTGAACTACAATGAATATAAAGTTTTGGGGTTTTATTACTTAAAAAAAAAAATTTAATACTTTTTTAAAATCTCCCATTTTTCCGGACTGCCATAGAAAACCTGGCAAGCTCAGTTTTCACTCCAAAGTAGATGTATCAGAAACTGAAATGAGGTCTCAGCTAATAAATAAACTGATGTCTCTAACTCTTTGTATATTACTCAGGAAATATTTACATTTTTCTAAACAGTTATTTATGCTTCGTGTTCATGAAGTGTGATCATCAGGTCAGGGGAAGTGATTCTCGAGAGACCCCACCAGGAGTGCTGCATCCATCCCTGGGATGCCCACCCAGGACACATTGGAGTGAGTTCAGAAGAGGCCACAAAATAGTGACCAGAGGGCTGGAGCACCTCTCCTGTGAGGAAGAGCTGAGACAGTTGACGTTGTTCAGCCTGGAGAAGAGAAGGCTCTGAGACCTTATTGCAGCCTTCCAGTACCTGAATGGGGCCTGTAAGAAAGACGGAGCAAACATTCTAGCAGGGCTTGTTACAGTAGGACAAAGGGTAAAGATTTTAAACTAAAAGAAATGGTAGATCTAGACTACATTTAGAAGAAAGTTTTTTATGATGAGAGTGATGAAACAGTGGAACAGGTTGCCCAAGGAAGTGGTAGATGCTCCATCCTGTGCAACATTAAGGTGGGGTTGGACAGAGCTGGTCTAATTGAAGATGTGCCTGTTCATTCCAGGGAGGTTGGACTGGATGACCCTTAAGGTCCCTTCTAACCCCAAATATTCTATGATTCATAAAATTTTATCAAGGGCTAGAAAATGTTCTGTAGCTTGTGTTTTGAGGCAAGAGCTCTGAAATGTGCAAGCTTTAAGTTCCATTAAAGACTGAAATTTGTTTGGTCTGCTATGTTCTGCTCTACAAGTAGGAGGAAGTATTTCTGAGAGTTATTCCTCTTGGTGACATGGCACTGACCCTCCTCAGGTTTTACTGCAGCTGTGCTCCTTCAAAATCTAACATGACAGCAGAGTGTTCAAGAGTAGAATGGCCATGTTGGTTCAGGTTAAAGGCTAAACATCTAGATTGGATGGCATCTTCAGCCCTAGCCTTAATGAATTTAGAGAAATTTGTTACTTCCCAAAAACAAAATTTAAAAAAAACAACAAAACCCTAACAGTGAAAACACCTAACAAGACCAAACCAATACAAAAACCTAAACAGGGAAAACCAAGCCAAACTCATAGCTTGGCAGTAAATGCACGGCAGTGCTCTGCAGTGGCCAGGGCTGCTGTTCCAGCTGTAGCAGGTGGCAGCAGTGCTGTGGCACTGAGCTGAGCACAGCTTGGTCTGGTGTTTGCAGGGCCACAGGGAGGTGGCACTCGTGTCTTGTGCTTTGCACTGCTTTCCTTACTCAGATGCCAGTGACTGACTCCAAGATTATCCATTGGAATTGAGGCATTTTGCTTTTAAGTGCCCTATTCTTTCATCTTATCAAAGGCAAACATTTTAGGAGAGAAGGGTTTTGTTTTGAAGAAGTGCTGAAAAAAAGAATTGTGTCACAAGTGAGATTAAAAAAAATCGCCTCAAGGGCTGCATTGTTCAATTGCAGAGAATAGCCTATTTCATCTTAAAATAGCCTTAACTTAAGCCAGGATTTAGCACCATAATTCACAAACACGTGCCTGGAAAATCCTCCTTGCATTACTGAGGCTATTTGGCTGCTACCATATATGATCATTTCCATGTAATCATCTTTTCAAGTTTATTGAATTTAATCCTCGATGCAGTTGCATTTCCTGTGCTTTTATTTTATGTGAAGACTGTTACATAACTGCATTCCTCTCATTTTATTACATATTACAAACTAATGTTTGGGCTTTTTCTTCTCTCATCACCAGAAAAGCAAATTTAAAGCAAATATTCATCTTTTAAGCTGTCTATTAACATGTTATGGCTGTACTGTAATGAAATTACATTAGCTATCATTCACAAGCAGACAGAAACAGAACAGAGCTCTTCCTCTAAATCTGTGAAAATGAGATCATTGGGAATTTTACAGGGACAATGCACACATTCCCGTAATGTGTATTACCAAAACCAAAGGATTTGTTAATTTTAATATTACTTGTGTTTTTGCTAGAAAGAGCCAAAATGGCCTAATCAGTTCAATGTAAAATTTTACAAGTCAGGTTTTTTAATTACCTTTTCTTTTTTAAATTTCAGTGGGAGAAACTACAGATGACAACAAGTGAGAGGAGAAAAATCGTGTGTTCAGTCACATTCCATATAATTGCAATTACCTGTGTTGTTTGGTCATTGTATGTTTTAATTGATAGAACCGCTGAAGAAATTAAACAAGGCAATGATAACGGTAAGTGGCTTTTACCTTCTTTGGTGCTGTTGATAATGCAATGTCTGGCTTTGAAAAGCAGCTCTGTAACCAGTCACATTCTATTCTTAAAGAACAGCTCACTATACATGGCTACACTAAATGCTATAATGCAGAAGTTCTGAATGCATCAGTACGAAAATCTTATGCCCCTGCAGAGAGAACTCTGCTTGGTGTAATCATTACAACAGCTTAACTAGCCCGCTGGTTCTTCCTGGGTTAATCTCCCATTATCTAGGTAATGTTAAAGCTCAGGCAAAAAGATGAGTCAAGTTCAAACGGCTCAGTGCAAGTTCAGGTCATTAAAATAGCAATTTATTTATATTACTTGAATCTTGGCAGGAAGTAAAGCACGAAAGAGCCTCTTCATTAACAGGTTTCCTAATATGAACTTCGAAGAGACTGTTTTCTAGTTTATTAGTCCTTCATGTGGGACTTTAGTAGCATGGAAAGCCATTCCTGTGTTCTTTCAAATAGAATTTCACTGTGAATGTCCATGTTCCAGTTGTATTTATTGGCTAAACACTGGAACGGAGAAGTCATGGAGTCTCCATCTGTGGAGATGCTGAAAATCCAGCTGGACATGTGTAACAAAACGCATATTAAATGTAAGTAGGAGCCATACTTAGCATATGTGGAAACCTAAATTGAACTATTGTTTTCCATTTCAAATCTAAGTTTGTTTGGTCTTAAATTTAATCTTAAATGTGATCATGGTGACAAAAAGCTTTTGAGTTTTGATCTGAATTGAAGCACCGTAGAGGAACAAAGGTCTCTGGCTTTGTTTTATATTCAGAAGTTAACACAGAAAACAAAACAGGTGGAGCTTTGTGCCTCGCTAGTTAGATAAATATTTGATGATACTCCTGATGCTTGCCTTTCTTGCCTCAGAGAGGAAAATAAGCAGTAGGCCTCAGTAAGTCACAGATGAATACACACTACAAAGTCTTCTTTTGCATTCTTTCAAAATGGGTAACCTTTTTTTTTATCTCAAAAAACCTGGCCCAGACATCAGGACCAGGGATGGCTTCGAACTTCTATTTATAAGTACAACTACATCACCCTACTCATTACAAGGGGGAAGCTATTTCTGTAGATTAGCTGAATTTACATAACAAACCAGCTAACAGGGATTTTTGTTGTTACACACAATGCTAAAGAATCACTTTAATTATTCCTGGTAGGCTCAAAAAGTATTTATGATTGGTATAGCATTCAGTGTTTGCCAAATGTAATGGCTGATTCTTTACACTAAAAAATGGACAGAGAGATGCCCTGAAGCTACTTACAATATGCAAAAATAAGTGTGCAGAAGACATTTTTGCCCCCAAATTTGCTTGTTGCAGGGGAGAGTACTTTTACAAAAGAAAATGTGTATTTGGGGGAGTAAGAAGGACATATATGTAGTTTGCTTTCTTCTCCATTTTCCCTCTTTAAATGGGAATTGCCAAGACAAAGACAGTAAACACTGGAGAAAAAACACTATAAAAACATATTTTGAGAAGGAGAAAAATTGAAAGCCCTGAATAATACTAGTACTGTTTGTTAATATTCTGTGAGTTTAAAAAACACAGTTTAAATGGGTATCTCAAATTATTTAAAGGGTTGGGGCTTTTTTTCTCTTTATGGAAGTATATGATGCAAACATTTTAATTGCTAAACCTGACACTGGTTTATAGAAAAGCCAATTTAAATATATATTTAAAATATTGTAGAATTTATATGGCACCAGTGGTAGGGAATGAAGTTTCACATAAATTTATTCCGCTTGAAGAAACAGGACTAGGTTCAGCTGAGCTTTCTCTCTCCTAATAAAGCTCAAGTCTGAAAACATGGCAATCCTGGAAAAAAGGAAAGATACAAAACTCTGTCCCACACCAGTTAATAAAAAAAGATGCGTCCTGTATTACCGTGGAAGCAGCAGAAGCAGCGTAGCTTTAATGTTAAAAGGTGGAAGAAACCCTGAAGGAAAGCTTTTGAGAGTGGTGTTGAGTTTTTTATTTGACCAAGTGGTGGTAAAATCAGTTAAAAGTGGGAAGCAGCTTCCTATTCCATAGGCAGTTTCTTGGCTGGCCTACAGAATAGGAAACGCAGTGTATTTTCTACTTGAGCCACAGCTGCCCCAATAGCATGTACATACCTGGGCATTCTTAGCAAGTGGCTTCTTTTCAATATATGTTACTGAAACTCAGTGCTTGATATTCAATATACAACCCACATTTTCTATTTTAAAGGTGTCCTTGAATGGCCATTTTGGACAAAACTCGTTGTGGTGGCCATTGGATTCACAGGAGGCCTGGTCTTCATGTACGTGCAGTGCAAGGTTTACGTCCAGCTGTGGCGCAGGTTGAAAGCCTACAACAGAGTGATCTTTGTTCAGAACTGTCCAGACACCATCAAAAAACTGGAGGAGAAAAGCTCTCCATGCACTCAGCCCTCAGAGGTGAAGGACGCGGTGGTGGTGCCAGTTGCACAGACAGGTACAAACTCTCAGACAGCAGCGGAAGAAGCGACATCGGAGGTCATGCCAGTTTGACACAGACAGCATTGCTTCTTCCCTGCAGAGTAAGCCGTAGTGTTTGCTACGCTACAAATACTACAAGAAAGTAGAAATGACTGTGCATTTTTTCAGTTAAAAAAAAATCCCAACCAAACAACAAAAAAGATACCCCATACAAAAACCAAAATCGTACAAGGAAAATGGATCCAGCAAAGCAACTTGTTACTGTATGGAATGTGACTGTTCGTGACGTAGTTTCGCAACTAGTCAGCAAGTGTAGTGAAAGTGGAAGTGTAGAAAGTGCAATAGAGAACAGGTTTAACAGACAATGCCAAACCAATGTGACAATGTCCTTTTTTCTTTTTTTCCTAACCTGGGTGGCTGGGAAAGTAGAAACAGAACTGATACAGTAATTTTGTTTACAGAAGACACAAAACCTTTCATCTGTTTACTACTAAAAGTTGTATTTGCTATTTATCTTTTCAAAGATACACTTCAAAGGGTACCAATCCAGTTACATGCATTAACAGAATCAAAGTACAGAGAGCTGTATTGAAGCACTTACTGTCACCTTCATGTGACTGTAGTGGAGCCTGAATGTTTGGGCAGCTGTGTCAACTAAGGATATTTGAATCAGTTGTTTTTAACTGTGGCTGAACTTTTGAAAAGTAAGCAGTTCCAACCAGTATAAAGTCACATCTCCATAAGCTACAGTTAGTTTTTTAAATATACCTGTCAGTGAAGTAAGTACACGAAGGAGAGAATATGTAGATATGCATTTAGAAGAGCAGCTCAGCTGTTTATTTTACTTTATAGGAGTGAACTAGACATAAAGTGGGTACACAAAGTACTGAGGCAGAATTGTAAATGAAAAAAAAAAAGCAGTTCACTGCAGAATCACACAAAAGTAAATTGCCTATTATCAAAGGTCTGAAAAAGGATGACACGTGAAGATGGAAGCTATTTTTGGTTTTATTTTTTAAGATTCATGATACAGAAAGGTAGATGTAAGAGAACATACCTACCTACATATTTTAAGGAAATATTAGTTTTTAACTCCTTGTTCTGAAACATTAGTTTTTATCTTCTGACTGAAAAAACAAATCAAAGGTTTCCTTCTGTACAGGTAAACTTAAGGTGTTAGAGATTCAACAGTTCAGTTGTTAACTTCGTGTTTTGAGCACTGGCATATAAAAATGAAGTGTGAATAGCATTAAAAGGTGCAATAGATAAATGAATGTAGATATAATACTGTGTCCAACAGGGTGAATTATATATATAATGAAGCAATTTTGTGATTCACTTTGCAAAACTGTGGTGTTTACTACAAGGACACAAGAGCAAGTATTGACTTGGAGTAGTTATGTACTGGTGTGGACAAGTCTGGGGCCTGAACATAAAATATATTTTAAAAAAAAGTTGAAAGTTCTTTTTTTAATCTTGTATTTAGTAAAGGAGGAAAAGCAAACAAGCAAATAAAGAAGCAGAGTAATGAGGACAGGAGAGTACAGATTCACTTAAAGGAGAGTATCTGCCACAATTCCAAGTGAACTACAGTTCTACAGAAGCCTTGAAGTTTCTACTGGTAAATTTTCTCTTTATACGCTCAAATTTTTACAGTGAAATAACAGAATCATCCCATTCTTGCAAAAATCCAGGCTGCTGGGCCTAAGATTTATTGGAGTTTATATACTAGGTATTCCTTTTTGAATGTTTACTGGCTTAAGGCTCAGGGAATACAAGAAGTAGCAGTGTTAGCAAGAAATGTGTCTTTAATCAGATCATTCTATTCTTTTGTATTGGAATTGCTCTTTTAATTAGGCTGTGACTAAGTGATTGTTATCTGGCTAGACTGGACACAAAATCTTGGTGCTTGAATGGGTCCTTAATACACATCAATAATTGCTGTAAGTTACTCCAGGTGAGTTGTATTAATGTTGAAGTTTTTTCACGTAATGGGATGCACTTTTTATGTAGAATAATTTCCCAACCACACAACAGCAACTTGCAATTGTAGCAGCTTCTTATTTGAAATGACGTACAAGAGAAACCAAATCATTTCTCCATTTAAAATTGTGGAGGAGACTTCAGAAGGTCCTCAGAGCATGATGACAGGACTAAGGAATGTCTCATAACTGCACCTGCTTAAAATAGTCTGCAACGGCATGGTTTTCAAAAAGCTACTCATTAAAAGGTAAATCTCATGATATCTGAAGTTAGAAACTTAAAATTACTAACTCCATCTGAATGTTTGGAAGGATGTTTACAATAAACCTGATGAATCAGCAAAATTTACTGACAAGGAACATTATTATGAAGGATAATTAAGAGCTTTCTGGAAAAAATAGTTTCTTTCTAAGTGAAAGTAACCCTGCTTCTTTAGCCACCTTGTTCTTTGACCTGCTGTAGCATCATGACCCCACTGAAAGTACTTTATCTTCTATTTTGTCAGTTTACTGGAGACTAATTCACATTGGGGTTTTTTTCTTGAACAAGTATAAAATTCACCTCAAGAAAATAACTGAAGACTCTGAAAGCATAAGTGTAGCATCCAACAAGATTTTACATTTTTTAAAAATACACTGAAGAGTCAGCAACAGAAAAGACAACGTGCAAAATTTTATATTAATGCCTTCAAACACTGTTCTGGCACTCAGCCATATATGCAACTGAGTTTACAGTTAATTAAGTAAAAGAGAAAGACTTCAGTTGAAATTCCTCCTCTCCCTTGGAAATATTTAATGTGGACAACAGGAAAAGGAGAAAAATGGGACATTGACTGCTGAGATGGAAAATGAGACAAGTCACCAGCAAGAGAGATTTCAGCCAGCTTAAAGCAGTCTAACCTTTTAAATCATTACAGTGTTAGCCCGTGCATCCCTTTTTCTTCTTAGGTGCACTGGATTTTCTAGAGCTTTCAGGGATTTCATGCAGGACTGGAATTTGTTTCTGAAGCAGAGTACAACCTCTTCAAGAGGGCAGGAAGCTATTCATACCACCATGCCTTGAATTCTGGTCTTCATTAATAAGGAACGTACACAAATAGAAAAACTAGGCAGATCCTTATCAACCAATGCTTTTTCATTCCTACACAATTTTCGGTATTAATTTATTAATCACAGTATTCTATCCTGAAAAAAAAAACAAACAAACAAAACAGTATACTGAAGGTTTTAAGATAAAGTCTAAGACTTTTTAATGAAGATGCCATCTCAAATAAAGAACCGTATTAAACTCCTGTGTAGCCGCAGTGCAGCTCCGGCAAATGTGCTGACAGGGGAATTTCGCCTGGCTAAACCCACAGGGGCAGAACCTGGCTCTGAGCTGCCATTACCAAGAAGAGCTTAATCTGCATTCTTGTTTAAACAAAGTTTTAATAAAGGTATGTAGAAGTAATTTGGTGTCAGGTCAGATCTGGAAGTTTAAACAAAATACTCCTGTATTCACTCCTGTGAACATGCACATTTATTTTCCTGTTTTTAAGTTACAAGCATTATAAATTTATTTCAAACTGGCATAAATGTACCATTTTTGACTATCAGTAGCATTACAACGATTTTTGACTAGTTTAACTGTGCCATTCACACACTGCTCTATCTGGATGTAGTGTTTATTTTTGTTGTGTAGAAAAAATAGTAATTCCCCATCTCCAGAACAAACAGTTTATAATTTCCAATAATGCAATGAAACTTACACTCTGATGAAAATATTTTATTGTGTATAATATTTGGAACTACAAGTTTGTGTTATTTGTTTAACTCCCTCTCTTTTGCAAAAGAAAAAATGTTTGTTTTTGTGGGTGAATGTGTACTGGAAGACAGAAGGTAAGGGAAACAAAAGTAATGTATCTGCTTAATGTTGTGAAAAATGTATTTGTATTAAACAAATTACTCAAAGTACTGTAGTATTCTACATTTGTCATCTTGTTACATAGAGCATCACATGCTGAGCATGAATTGGCAAGACCACTCTTGAAAGGAAGGTGAACAATATACTTGCTGTTTACTTAATACTGATAAACCTGCTAAGCTGCAAGGGGTTAGTTTTGGGTACCCCTCCTTGGTAGAAAGCTCAGGAAAATACCTCACAGTACAAAAACACTTGAAAAGAATTATAGTTGTTTAACGTGCAGGCTGCAACCCTACATGAAGCCTAGAAAGCAACTTTTACATCCATAGCATAATGGACAATTGGTACTGGGTTCCAACTCCAGGAGGGTAAGAGGATGAAAGCTTCCTCAGGAAAGCAGTGTTTTGGAACCAACTGTTTGTTAAAGTGATTTTTGAATGTCCAACACTAGAAAGCTTTAAAGATGGACTGGACAGTTACATATTTTAAAGCTAATCCCAGCTCAGACTGTCAGAATGGATCCTGTTCCTTTTTGTATTATTTTAGACTTTGACTTGGTGAGATTATGTCCCTTTTCAAAACTCTGAAGATCTTTTTTTAATTTAAAGTAATATTACATGTTTGCATTATAAAACAGCCTGTGTATTTTGTGAAGTGTAAAACCAAAGAAAATACCTTACCTTGACTAAAACAGAATGTTCCAACCAAGGTACAAATTTAGTTTTCTACATATCCACCTACCCCAGATCTTTCTTCTAGATCGTCAGCTGGGGAGAAAGTAGGATAAGTTTCAAAATATCACAATTCTAGCTGGAATAAGTCATCATATGACTGGTGATTGATAGGAATATATGTTCAAAACACAGTAGTGTTCTAACAAATTTCAATTCCTACATCCAAGGCCAAGCAATTATTCATTTTCTTAATGCTGCCCTAACTAGCTCACTGTGTAAATCAAAATGGATTCACAAATCCCTGTAAGATGTAATACAGAAGAAATAGCATAACCAAGGAAGTTACTATAGTAATAAAATATATTAATTTCCATTTATTAGGATATGGAAAAGTGGAGCCTAATCTGGCTTCAGAACTAAGAGAGTAGAGGTATGGGTCCCTTTACCTTTTTGCTTTGCACACCAGAGTTCAAATCTCTTGATGAAAGGTACCTTTAGAACACCAAACACGTTCCAGTTTAGTCTGATGACTATATACACACATCCCAGCCAATAAAATACTAAGGCTGTTCTGCATGAGCTTTCCTAAAGTCAAAGAAATTGTCAAAGAACTTGCCAAAATTACTGACTGGGGTACCGCATTCCCACTATTATGACACAGAGCTCAGAAAATAACCTTGACTGAGAACAGAATTATTCCAGTCTGCTGGAGAATGTGGGCCCTGGGACAAACTTGCCGTTTTACTACTTGCAAATATATATAACTGATACTAAGTGAATCACAGGACTTCCTTTTTTTTTTTTAACACATAAAAGAAATATATATGTGAATACAGTGATCAGCACTATTCCAAATAAAAACCCAAGAAGATAGGTCACAGTAATTTTTAAGTGTGTTAAGTAAATTACTAATCATTTGAGGAAATATGTCTGTAATGAAACATGGATCATTACATCTGTGTATGCACCTGCCTGGG
The DNA here is from genome assembly GCA_036785705.1 of Acanthornis magna. Taxonomy (NCBI): domain Eukaryota; kingdom Metazoa; phylum Chordata; class Aves; order Passeriformes; family Acanthizidae; genus Acanthornis; species Acanthornis magna. The sequence goes on from JAWUZG010000018.1 coordinate 34,173,358, forward strand.
AACACAGTGAGTAACATGATCAAGCAGCAAGATTTTGATGGGGTCACATTAAACTCAGAAAAGAACAAACCCAAGTGTTAATGGCTCACAGAAGAAATATTGCTACTTACAGGAGCCCAGAAGATAGAGCCAAAAGAACAAATCCAGTCTAGAAGTTCAAGCAAAGGCTTTAATAATTCTTCAATTGCCACTGTACCTCTAGGTTTCCTAGCAAATTTTGAGAGTTGGGGAAAAAGAATATTTCATTAAAAAAGATAGGTAAGATCTTTTCAGCACTTCATATCTTAGCAATGGGCATCATCACTTTATCAATTTTCAAATCAGCACAGCACTGTCTAGGTTCATTGTGTCAACTTGAATAGGAGCTGACATTAGTAGGATGCTTCCATCTTTATTTAGAAAATGCTTGTGTTTTTAAAGTAATGCTGTCATTTTGGTCTAATAACTTGATTAGTTTAATTTTTCAACAGGTAACTAGTTACATATTAAACCCTTCATTTTAATAAAATCGGACAGTTTTTGCAATCAAGCAGTCAAGTCTTAGGGAACTTGATTACAGTACCACTATGATAAGTGTCTCAATATCAGCTCATTTTCAGTTTCATTACAGGAACTCTCACAGGAACTTAGCAGCTGTTTTTAAGATGACAGCTTAAACTGCAGTGCATAAATTACAATACCCCAATAGCAAAGTCTCTTACCTTCGTGAAATTTACTTCTTTTGAGGAAGAAATTCTGGAAATTAATTATAATGAAATTTTACTCTTGAAAGAGCTAGAAGATAGAAAGATAATGTATGCACTGTATCATGCTGAGACGGACCAAACAAACCAAGTTGACGTAACTCTGTACTGCAGGAATTTTATTGCCCTTTATTAGAAAACTAAACCTGGAAGGCTCCTTAAGCAGAGAACCTTTTCTGCTGAGAGAAAAAAAGCTTTTGTTTTACTACCCTTTCCTATCTGTCAGTTGTCTAGCAAATGCTAGATTTTAAAGAAGTTAAACTCCAATATACACATTTTCTGTCCCAGACTCTGTCCTCACATATGGCAGTGTCATCACAGAGATGAGAGCAAATACATCATTGCAATGAAAGACAAACAAACAAAAAGTCACTATACTCTATAAGTATATTCCCTTACAAATGGCTTAATTTGTTTCCAATACTAAAGAATTGTAAATTAATTAATTTACATTTACTATATACAACCAACCTTGAGAAGGTCAGCATCTTCTGTTTGGTTTTGGTTTCTCTTTTTTTAAAATCACATTTGCTTTGTTTACAAAGAAAAAAGAAAGAAAAAGAATCTTAATTTCTACTGGACTTAAAAGTCAGCTGGTCCTTTCCAGCTGAGACCATCAATAGGGTATGTTTCACAACTAACAGCTCGGCTGCTACTGAAAGTTTGAATGTAATTCAGCCAATTCCTTAGAGAAGTTTTAGCTCTCCAGGGCTGGCTGAAGTAAGAGCACTGCAATGAATTGGAAAGTACACTAAAAAGCTCCAAATTTCTTATATGAAAGTGGCTTTACATGTAAAAATATTACTTTTTTGTTTGAAATGTTGTCTATTTGAGCCCTTAAAGAAACATGAATTTTAACTATTACAGCTTTTTGCTGAAAACTAAAAAAACACAGGGATGTTGCAAAACACTATCTGACAAGCTAAAATCAAAGACATCTTCCCTAAAATTAATTCTTCAGTGAATTTGGTAAATTATAGAGAATTATAACAGAGAATTTAAAATCTGAAATTCTTAGCTACAAAAGAACAGAATTTTAAGGTATTCCCTACAGCAAGTCTGTAAGAACAGAGAACTTCATGTATTTCCCATTTCCACTGTTACCAGCATCTGCTTTCTAGATTTTAAAGAAACAGAATAACAATGCAGAACTCCTGAGAGCATTCGTCTTTTTTCTTCCCTGTAGGAAAGAAACTCATCAACATACAAAACTCTAATATAAAGCATGATTGGATTACAAAATTAATTGAAGAGATTCCAGCAGCTCATCTCAGTAACACAAGAGGCAAAAAACTCTTTCTACATCCCCCCCACTTCAGGCCTGACAGGACAAAAAAACTCTCAGCACAGAAATTATAAATAAATGAATAAACCCATGGCTCTGTTTGAGGCTTTTTGTTGTTGTTCTTTCCCACTGTCACATTAATACTCTGCAACAACTCATCTGATAAGTTGGTCTAGCACATCATCTGTTTAAGCCTAGATTATTTTAAATTCAAGTATGAATACCTGACAGCTACATAAGATTTTTTCTGATAATTCAATGTAAAAAGTTCACATGCAGACACTGTTCTTTTTTCATTACTTGTGCAGTAAGTTAACAAGACAGTTTAAAACCCAGCTAAACAAGCAGTGAATATATGGACTTCAGGGAAGAAAATCCATAAAGTCAATAAGGTCTGATCTGTAAACATGTTCTTGTAGTCTGAATGAACAATGTTAAAAAATATATAATTTCAAATATCTGACTATCACATTAACCAGATTTTTATAACATTTTATTACTGAATTGTTTCAAGGAAGATAGACCATCTCATTCTTCATAATCTTGCATGACAATCTTTTTGAAGCATTCACCTGGATGTCAGCCTAATATACTGTAATTACTATGACACCTTCTAGTTATCGAGTTATCTGCTCATTTTCCTTCCCTATTTTACCCAATGTAATGGGAAAGTGACTCAATGTTTCTACTTGCAATTTCAAACATGAGACTTTGCATACAAACAAAAATTCAAAATTAATTTCCAAAAGGCAAAATCTGTCAAATCACGGAAACAAACATACACAGCTTTAGTTCAATCCAATTACCCTGGCTCAGGTTCTACCAGAGTTTAACACCTCAAGTTTTGTAAGTCAAAACAAGATAAATTCCACCACTCAGCTCAACAAAGATACAAAAATACCAAAGGTCTGCCCTCACCTTCAGCAAATTTATCTCTCAAACACAAACACAAAGCAGTGATGTGATGGCCTGTAGATGTGGCTGGTCAGAGGATAAGACCTCTAGCCAGGTGTAAGACTTGCAGTCCATGCATTAGATCACCCACACATGCTCCAGGTCTGTTTAATTTATTCAGGTTTCTCCTTTAGATTAATTTAAGGACAACTGTTAATTCTGTATAACCTAAACAGATTGGTTTCCTAACACTTGAAAGGATAGCACAAGCCTATTTTGTAAAGATGGAAAAACTTAATATACATATTAACAGACTTAATACTCATCAGTATCTCCTGCTGCACAGCTATGAAAATACACATCTGGATATCTGTAAAAGAAATCTCAGAAACCCAGATAACTATTTACCATGACAAAAACTTGATTGTTTAGCACACAGAAGTGTACTCAGGATCAAGTACTAGAAAAATCATCCACCAGGAATAATTGTTTCCACATCATTAACAGGCATCTGTGACTACTACCGTGTGTACAAACAGTTCAGCTGAACTGTGACTTCTGTGCCCAACCTAAGATGCACTGAGATGTCCTACTTAATGCCTGCTGTGAAATTATCCCTAATTTTGCCCTTGCCCTTTTCTCTTTTAATTCATTTTACAGCTTTTAAAGTGATAATCTGCTAAGAACTTCCCTGAAAGACACATTTAAAAGCATCTAAAGATCTGCTTCATAAAGCAAGCCTGCTATTGAAAAGTCCTGAGCAGTTTCAATTTAATTCTCAACAGAAGTGTTAGAAAAAAAACATGGACGAAGATATTTTAAAAACAGACTGTAGGGACTTTGACTGGCTTTTGATCTGAATTCTGCAATACAGACTGTTGAAGACCGTAACTCTTACAAATTCTCTTGACAAAACATAAAATACTCCGTCTCTTATTGAAGCATTTCCAGCTCTCTGTGATCCTGACACAGATTCTCAGAGAAACGAAGGTACAAGAGAAGAGTTCCTCATGTTTAACAGATTATTGCAATTACCAGGAAAAGGTGAGGATTTCTGACAACAGAGTGTTCCAGTCTGAATCTAGACAGGGAAAAGGTATTCAACTAGTTTGGATTTCAAGATACAAACTTAACCCGATTTAAGATTTTAAGTATTTATTTAGTGTCAAAAATTTTTATCCAATAGTACCCAGTGGAATCATTAAAAAAGCAACTAACAAAGCCTTTACAAATATAGTTAAATTTTATTCTTGTTTCCAGTGATAATTAAAATAGGTTTCTTAAAATTCAATTCACTATTTCAGCTCTTGAATCAGCTGATGTTCATCAGGGCCCACCTCTTCTTCTCCTTCATTCAAATCTTTTGCTTCTGCATCTGTCACCTCAGGGTGACTGCAAGCAGCATCCTTAGCTGAGAGCTTTTTCATTTTGATGTTTGGCAGTTTCCTCAGATCACCATCCCATTCTCTTAGAGAGAAAAAAAAAGTAATGAAAACCAATTACCAGTAGAAAGAAAGGAATGGCAGAGCTAATTCACATTTCCTCAGAAGATGCTAACTCAAGTGAGGCTGCTTTTCTAAATTATCCTCTGTCCCACTGTAGTATGAATAAGCACCAAATATTTCACCTGATTTTGTACACTATAGAAGCTGTAATTTCTCTATGAAGGAGTAAGTACTTTCAGGGGTGATATTCTGAAACAAAAATACACTATTCACTTTATTCCCACAGCCCTATAGTACCCTCAGTTACTTTTGGCCACCTGCTTTTAGGTTTGTCACAGGTCAGAAAAGTTTGCATATGTAACATCACAAGTACGTAAGTCCCTCAAGAATTATGGTAAATGTTAACATGTTGTATGACTGACTTCAAGAGAACACAAAGTGTTAGTAAGCATTAATTCACATGGGAAGTGTAGTATTTCAAAAGGCTGCATGAAGGAGAAAGTGTTGTTTTAAAGGTAAGTCAAACCCAGTACTCAGTTAATAAAATGCTTTCTTGATTATAGAAAGTGCATTTCAAGGATAATTTTTCTCAAGGGCAAAGACAGTATTTTCCAATTACAAGGTATGTTTTTGCTCTACCAAGGCAATACAACAACATTTCTATCTCATGTCCTGGTTCAAGAAGTCAATTACATATTTATAAACATAGCATTCTCTCTTCTTTGGGATTTCTGGCTTTATTCCAACATCCTGTAAGAATGACTTCTGGCTACATACCATCCCTGGGAGTCAGTGATGTATCATTCTTTGCAACATAAGCATTCCTAAGTATTTTCGTTTTTTTTTCTTTAAAGTATTTCCTTTGATAGAGCTGTCAGCAAAAAATGTTCACTCAATCTGTTACAAGGACATACCAACATGCTGGCCCAGATGAGCCAGCAGCAAGTTTCACAGCTTCCAGATTTTTTAACTGGATGCGAGTTGTAAATTCATTTAAGATTTTCAACTAGTACACATACACATACCAACACTACTGTGAACAGCTGAGGTCAGCATTTTAGGTGAAATATTACCTAAGAATATTGAGACAAAACTTTACTTAAGTTACAGAAATGGCATTCAAATTGTTAAATCTAAATCTTCCAATGTTTTAATTAGTAACTGTCACAAGTGTTTAGCTTGTAGCAGCTAAGAAATGCCAAAATAGCAATGCCATACCTACTCTGCTTTTTCAAATGACAAATCCCTTGGCAGTTTTATGAAAAAAGACATACAATGGGTCAACTTCAGAAACATTATTTTCTATAAACAGATTATTAGTGATAATGAAAAAAACTTACCTGAAAAATTTAAGATGCTTTCTGTTCATAATGTCTGGGATTTCTAATAGGAAAGAAATTAAATTCTATCAGATCTGTTACATTATTCAAGTGAGTCTCATTTCAAAGGAAGAAATGCAAGCTAAATGTCCTCTAACCAAAATGGCTGCATACCTCCTTTCCATTGCAACAAAATTGTTCTAAAAGAAACCTGCCATACATATACACAAAATGAACTCATTCAGTGTTGTTTCACTCCAATCAGCCCCAAAGGATCTCTTATCAAGAACCTCAGTTACCCTCACCTTCAGGCGCAGGTCATAACATTTACAAAGTACTAAATACTAACATTCCATAATTACTAACATTACTGAAAACTAACATTCCATAGTTACTGAAATGCCTTTTAAATACTGCAGTAAATGCAACAGAACATTTATAGACTGTTGGCATCTGTCTCCTCTCAGTAGTTCATGTTCATCTTGATTGAACAAACACCAATAATTTTAATGACTGAAAGTTTTCAGTGCTCCCCAGTAACAGAAATAAGTACATATACACATGATAAATCTGTATTACCTTTGGTAGTGAAAAGAGAATTTATTTTGTATCAAGACCTGTGGGACAAACCACTTTGCTTTTTTCTCCTGGTGTGGCCAAAACCTTCCTACTACACATGTAATTTATGAACTTAGGCAGATTTTTACATAGGATGCCAAAGCTGCTTTACCTCAATTCAGTGTCACTCTTTTCTTGGTCAGTCCTGCAGTGTTGCAAGTGGCCCATGTTTAACATCATCACTAATTTATGGAGATTTATGCCTTAGGAGCTTTGACATCTTTCCACAGTATAAAATACCTCATTACTGTCTATGAACTGTACAGATTTCACAGCCAGCAGGTTTCTCAACAAGACAGATGTTTTCTAACTCTGTAACATTAAATCCACTTTATTTTAGCTGTTAAAAATGTGACATTGCAGCAACTGTTATATTGCCCTTGAAAAAACAGTTCTGCCTTTGTTCATCTATCAATTTTCTCAAGTCTTACAGTAATAAATGAGATCACGCTATCAATGCAGGATTATGGATGATTTTGCTACTACAAAACATGGGATGATGATACCTGTATCTTTCTGGCCAGACAGTCTTTACTATTCAGAAAACTATTCTTTCCTTCAACACTTGGTTACAAAGTTACCAAGTGAAGAATAATATGTGCAAAATGTTTCAGTAACAATTACAGTGACTTCTGCAGACTGCTTCTTGGTAAATGGATGAGGTGATACTGCTCACAGCTGGGCAAGGCAAGGCAAGGCAAAGAAACATTAACTTAACGCTTTTTTGGCCTGTTGATTCCTTGGTTCCTATAAATATCTGTGCCACATTAGGTCCATCCTTCCCAATAAAGCCTTGAAACAAAGCCATGGTTCCTCTTGCTTTCTTTGCAGTCCCTTGAACTGCACTCATGGCAGCACAGTGCCAAATGCTGAAATATCCTAGCTCCCAAAAGGCAAAGAATTTCTCCCCTTCTCTCAGGTATTTTATAAGGAGCCATCAATGCTACTCCATTTGCCTCTAGTAGTGCACGTAGTGATGTAAACAGTGAGCTTGGCAGAAGTGGCACCATGCTGAGATTTGTATTTGTTCCTTTTATCAAAGCACTGATTCAACATATAGTTCAGTGTTCTTGTCACACAAACCAGAACTAAATGACAAGACTTTCAAATGAAGCCCTTTCATTTGCTCTTCTCTTTTTTCTTTTTGAAAACATTTAGTGGGTTTAAGTTATGCAGGACCTTTTCCAAAAAGAATATTCTCACAGTTTTATCTAGTGTATCATACAGGGCTCACCAACATCATGAGAAAGCAGGCATTCTGAAGAGAGGAGATTCTGTGACAAACCAAGATGTGGCACTGAATTCTTCTTTACTGCTTTGGCAGTGGCAAAATTTTATGCTACACTTACATGCGTGTTTGCAAAATGTTACACAATAAAAACTACTGAGTTGCCAGATTAAGAACAGAATTGTGTGCAGAAATAAACATCACAGTAACTGATTTTCTAAATTATGCTGGATTAATAACACTTGTCTAACTCAGCTGCATCTCCTTAGCATGCACCAGTGTCATGGTTTTTGCTGCTGCTTGTAAACTCCTTAATTTGCTTTAAAATGTTAAGTCACAGGAGCATCTTTTCTGAACTAAAGATCGAAAAAATGTAAGAGAGAAATATGGTACAGGAGTTAGTAAGAAAAAAATTAAGACAGTATTTGGGGGAGTAGATTATTGTCTGGCATTTCTAAGACAAAGTATTCAGCAATTTATGTGCTTTAGCAAAACAGCAGTGAAAGATTTAAGTAAACTTTTTTTTAATGTTTCTGACCCTTTCAGATAGTTTTACTTCTCTTTCTTTTGAGGAAGAACAAACAGCCTGTTAAAAAGATGGAAACTGTAGATGCTCTTTAGGCAAGGAACCATTCAGTTACACAATAATGATCACTACAGAAAATAGCTAACGAACAGTACAGAAGTTGCATTAGCAGATACCTGGAAATGATACAGCTTTCATCTGAATTAAATTTATCTCCCTGTAATGTGAAGCCTCCAGAACTAATTAATAAAACTAGTGCATTTAGTTTTAAAAGTCACTTCCCCCCAAAATGAATATTGTGCATCCGAAAGAACATGCAAGGTAATTAGAAGCAAATTATAAAAAATGGATGATGTTCAAATGAAATCATTATAATGCTCTTCCAGTGAAAGCATGCTAACTCTGGGTTACAAATAAATAAATATTTAGCATTGACTTTCAATAGCTTTGCTATAAACATGTAAAACCAGATTAAACAAAAGCCCAAATACACAAAACTGAAAACAAGAGGAAGAAAACTGCAGTAAAACTACTGTAGATGTATTTAAGGAGTACATGACAAGGAGGTGCTAAACCTCAACAACCTCACTGATAATGTTCCCTGTATACATATTGTTTGTTTAAAAAATACTAAAATTTACTGTATTTCGGGATGTCTAACACTTTTGTAAACAAACTTTTACATTTTGGCAAGAATTAGTTCTTCATTTATATAGATCTTTGACAGGACAAGAGGAAATGCCCTCAAGCTACACACAGGGAACATTCATGTTGAACGTCAGGACAGATGTTTTTCACTGATAGGGTGGTTAAGCATTGGAACGAGCTGCCCAAGGAAGTGGTGGAGGAATCAGCAGCCCTGGAAGTGTTCAAGAAACAAGTGGTGTAGTTGACATGGTGGTGTTTGGTCAAAAGTTGGACTTAATGATCTTGGAAGTCTTTTCCAACTGAATTGATTCTATGATATACATAGACTGCATCAAATTTTAGCAGACTTCCCTAAATGAAAAGAATACATATTATGAAGTCTCTTCATAGCAAATGCACAAGCATACGAGAAATAACTGAGTTCAAGAATAGGGGGGGAAAAAACCTAACAAGTCTAAGTCAGTTATAAAAGCTCCACTCACTAAAGCTTCCAGGATTAATAATGAGCTAGAGGCATAAAAGCACTGTTTCCAGCTGATTTCCATTTATGCCCAATCTCTAATTACAGTATTTAGTTGCTATAGTACTTAGCAGCAACTATTTTCTCTGAATGAATACTGTCCTAGACAGAGAGCAAAACCCGCAGCAGCTGTGATAACAAATAATGAATGATTTGGAAGTCTATTTAATATGTGAAGTTGCACTGTGTTCTCTGAATGCTTTACTTACTAATTCTATAATAACCTCAAATTTTGCCTACAATATTTCTAGATTCTTCATTATTTTTATGTTGTGCTTGTGCATTTGACATCTTTTTCTCTAGCCCTACTGATTTTCTCTGTCAGCTTTCCACAAAGCAGTAAGGAAAGAAAGAACTAAAATATAAAAGCGAAAAACAAAGAGTATTTTCTACAATTGAGCTATTTGATGACAATCATAGCATCTATTTTCCTATTGGTTTTTTCCCCCCCTTCTTCTAAGAAATTAAAGATTACGCATGAAGTCATATAGATATTCCTAAATTCCTCTTCAGGGTGCACTAGCAAAATTTTAAAGCCATTAATTTTCTTTGTACAATACATATCAGAGTGTGCTGATTTTGGCTGGGTAGAGTTAGTTTTCTTCACAGTAGCTAGTACAGGGCTGTGTTTTGCGTTAGTGCTGGAAATGGTGTTGATGAAAAAAGGATGTTTTCATTATTCCTGAGCAGACCTTGCACAGATCCAAAGCCCTTTCTGCTCCTCACCCCAGCCCACCAGCGAGGAGGCTGAGGGTGCACAAGGAGCTGGGAGGGGACACAGTAGGGACAGCTGACTGGGGAATATGACACACAACCCAAACCTTGCTGAGCTTTGTATCCTAACTACAGAATAATGTAGATTTTTCATTTCTTCCATTACATATTTTACTATTAGAAGGACTATGTCCATATAATACTTTAGCATTAAAGCCAAGTTCATCATTCAGCTTCAACATGCATATTATTAGTTAAAGAAATACACATCACTGCTTATCTTGACTATCCTCAAAATAGCTCTCTGCTTTTTGCACTTTCATTATCCCTTTGCCTTTCTTCCTTATTTCACTAAACTATTGCTGCTTCCCTTCAGCCTAGTTCCAGCTATCAAATGAAGGTCCAAACAAGCTGCTGAACAGAATTTGTATTCAAGACAGGTTCATTAAAATCTCACTTTAGTTTCAAAAGTAGGTTATGTATGCCTGCACTGATGAGACAGTACTAGCAAAGATGCTCAAAGGCATAGTTGCATATGAGTCAGATCTTCACCATCTTTTTTCTCCTTTTCTTCACCCTGCCACCCCTCCTCCCAAACAACTCTGCAAGGCATAAGCACCTAGCACTTAGCTAATTTCTTTAAAGAGAAAAATAAAGACAGTGCCTAGAAAGTTCGCTTAGATTGTGGCCTTGTGAGCAGGTGTGAGCACAGAATTCTTTCTAACGCTCTTACATACCTATTCCATAGCCCTCATAGAGTTGTCTTTCACGTTCTATTGTCTGCTTGATGACAGTTTCCCGGGAACCATGCTGTCTTCCTTGTCTGCCTTTAATACTGTTTTGTAATTCAATCTGCTCCAATTCGGCATTGAATCGACACATATAACTGAAAGAAATAAAATTCATTAAAGATAAATGCAGTCATGCAAAAAATCTACAAAACAGAATTACTCTGATAATCTAATGAATAATTTTACTAACTGTATTTACTTTTCTAAATTAAGAGATATTTCTTCGACTTGAACAACTACTTCAATCTTCAAAGTGGAAGCTCCATTTAGAACTTCATTTAAATCACACGTGGCTTCCAGAAGAATTTTTTTTTTAATTTGCCTTTTTTTAAAACTATGTTCAAACAAAACAAAACTCCCTCATTAGTAAAATTCACCTGCTCTGGAAGATCTGTGTTAAATCTGAATGAGTTAAATTCCTAACTTTTAATTGCTGGATTTCACCACCTCAATAGTATCTTCCAAAGTAAAATTCTTCTTTGGCTTGTGTTCTACACCTTCTTGCAAATTTCCAACTTAAATCCCAAGAGTAAGCTTTCATTGTCTTTCCAGTATCACTAGCATTGATGAGCATGTAAAACACTTTGTTCATGAGCAGAAAATATGTCAGTGCTTCTAAAGGAAACTGATAAAATATACCTGGGTAAGAATATATATGTATCCCATGTTATTTAGCTAGCAGGTGACATGCCACGGGTACATATATCCAGGAGCACAGAAATAACTGAGTTTTTCCTCATCAAATTAAACTTTGGTAGCTCCTGCCCTACAAATTGATCCACCTGACTACTGTTTAATCTTCCCAGCAAGGAGAATTGGAGATTCAAGGACTAAGTAGTATGAAATCTATGTATTCAAGTGTCATAGAATAACCCAACAAGCAAATGCATATGACTACTACTGTCCATATCATTTAGAGTCCTCCACACACTACAAAAGTAAGGATACACTTCAATAATTTAAAAAAGAAGAAACTATAACACATGACTTATTTAAATGACTCTAGTATGACTATAAACATCTCTCAATATATATCAGTGGCAACAAAACTACTTTATGTTATTAATACCAATATATAAAAGCCCTCCTCTGAGTCATCATCACTTTACAGATCTTATTTTAAGAACATTATTTTTAAACACAAGTCAAGATTTTTAATCTTGTTTTTAACACAGTCTTACTTTTCAATTAGTTCACCAGCTTCCTTCTTTGTGTACTCTATTTTACTGGGGTCAAGGTGACTTTGAAACCATTGCAGTTTTTCTCCTGCAAGAATAAACTTTACATTAATGATTATACCACCACTGTAGCATCAATACAAATTTAAGGTTTCTCAAACTTTTCTAAATGCCCATCCATTTTTCAAGATTTTTAATGTTGTCATAGACTCTGATACTGTGGGTACCAGGTATGAAGGTATCTGTAATAAAAACATTCCCACATAATTTCAGATTTATTTTATACCTAGCTTACAGGGGAAAAAAAGACGTTAAGCTTTGTTTTACTGGAAATCAGTGTTTACAATATCACTGTATCAATTGCTTAGGAAGGAATCTTAGAAAGGGGAAAAAAACAACACAACGGCTGAGTAAGAGTTCTGATCATCACCATGTTTAAACAGATTAAATTGAAAAGGTGCACGGTCAATCATATGGAAGATAAAAACATTCCAAGTTCTGTCTCAAAGTTTTGAATTTAGTTGCTAGCACAGTGGGTCCTTTACCCTACATATATAATCTTTTACAAACAATTTTATAAAAAGCATAGACACCAAGTACAATAAATATGTGTACATATGTACACAACATTCATTTGGTCTATACTGCCCTGTTGTTCTGTACACTGACTAAAGATTAGGATATACTCAGCCCCAAATTCAATCCTGTATATATCACTTGAGTGGACATATTGGATATTTCAGGATTTCAACAAACTCTATTTGAAGATTGCAGAAACAGATTATAGAGGAAGAAACGCTAATCGGACTATCCAAAAAGTTGGTAAAACTTAGCATCTCTACAAAGAAGCTGAATACTGTACTCAGAAGTTTCTGCTTACCAATAATACTTAAACGCAAAGCTTTGTCAGTCTTCAACCTAGTAGAGAAAAAACAAGATATGTTAGCCAGGAATGAGTACCATATAAATAATGACCTTAATTTTATTCTCCAAAATCTTTTTTCAGTCACAATGAAAGTCAAGGCAAAATTTCAAATAGGAATATTCAACAAATTCCAAACAATGTAAAACTCATTCTGTTTCATCCAAAGACCTACTTTTTGGTAAAACTACTATCTGAAATTTGTCCAGTTTACCAGTTTATTAAGCTAAACAGTTTCTTGGAAGAAATAAGGACGTAACATTTTTCTTAGAGTGCAACAAAAGGAATTTCACCAAAGAGGTGCATTGTCACACCTTCCTTAAGTATTTCTGATATTCTTCTGGTACGTTTGATGAGTTTGGAGATTTCACTGCACTGCATTCTTGCAAATCAAAACTTGCAATAATTAAAAATTGCAGTAATTAAAATTTGTGTTTAGTGAACAATAAAAGTTAATGTGTTAAGAAACCAAAATTAACTATTTTATTAAAGAAGATGGAAAAAAATCCCAACTCTATCTCATAGTTCTTTTAAGTCCACCTCAATCTCTGGCAGGATACTCAAGGTCTGCTATACTCTATGGGATATGTGTAGACAATTCTATTTAGGATTAATTTTCATTGTAATTAGGAGCTCTCAAAAAAGACAAGTTCTCTAATAGGAAATCCTGTGCTTCATGCTCTTTTGTACTCAAGGTGTCAGATACCATCTGCATCAAAGAATGTTGCAATGTCCTGTTGTTTCCAGTAAGAAAAATAAGACATTATTGGGGTAAGTATGAAATCTGTCACTGGAAAAATTATCTTAGCCATGCATATTCAGTATATATATTCACGGACCTCTGATAAAATTGACTTTTTATTATTATTATTATTAAATAGGAAAATTGGTAATGTATTAAGTAAATCATAAAGGATACAACTGACAAAGAATAAATAATGCTAAAATTCATCACAGTTCAAAGCTATTGTGCTCCTTTATTAAATTCCTTTTACTTTATAAAAATTTAATGAGCATTTTAGAACTAACTGAACTAACTCAGAGCACAGAAGTCTGTCACCTATCACAAAAATTGGGATCGAAAGATAAAGCCCTACTTTCCAGAGACAAACATACTTGTGTCACTTGTCTGCAAACCTACATTACTTAAATAAAGATTAGCTTTTTCAAGAAGTCCTTTACCCTCTGAAGACTGTCAAAAAGCCATGTAAAAGCAAATGCACAGCAGGTGTGAGCTGCTAAGAATTCTACTAACATATTAAAGAAATATTTACTTCTATGAATAACCCAGCATCTGTAGAAAAAGACTACAATAAAAGCTGGGCAGGCTTTTATCCTCAGAGCACTGACAGCAGGGAGCTTTGCATGGTAATAGCTTCCAAGAAAAGGACATACTCCAGCCCATGGAACACCACACCCGCAGTTCCTGCTGGGAATCCTGCATGGCAATAGCGCCAGACAAGCCAGTCTGCAAAGCTTTGCCATGGAGAAAACTGCGATGGCATCTAGAAAAGCTGCCTAAACAGAATTGTGGCATGCATCTATGTTCTAAAACACTATAAACTGCCATTTGCACCTGCTAGGGTCACTAAATCATTTATTTATCAAAGCAGTGAAGTACAGAACCATCATTTTCTTCTGGAAGAAAAATCTTCAGTCTCCTGGTGCACGCAACTAATTTCAGTATAAGAAAGAATGAATGATAGGCTCAGATGTTACCTTATTGTACTTTTCATAAAAACCTCACCTCACTGACTGCTGGAAGACAATTGCATTAGCACAGAGGCTAATCAAATCAGGTGAGTCAAAGAAACTTCCTCTCATCTCCTTCCACACAATGAGTAATAGCTTTTGCTCATGGGAAGGAGAGGGTAAGGACTGGGATACAATCTTGGGGCAGGTTGTTATTTCTTGATGATTTTCTCCTTCACCCGCCTCCCAGAAATCCTCTGCTTAAGCACTGATTATTAGTAAGAATGATTAGTGGTTTTCTTGATGTCTACTAAGTACCTAAAAGGTAAATTTTACATGTTCCTTCAGCAGCTCTTTATTTCAGATAATGTATTCAACTATTCTACTCTAAATACCAACAATGAATAAGTATTTCCCAAATCAGTTTACAAACCCAGTATTTTTCCCCATCGTATCTACACATACAAATGCCATCTATGGCTCTGAAAACTAAGATAGACTTTTCACTAAGAAAAAAATAAAATAAAAATTAATGGTTGATAAGACATATTTCATTGTTTCAGACTGCTAAACACCTTTCATAATTCTCCATATACATGTCCATTTTTGTTAGGCATTTTAGGATACTTCCATATGAAAATCCCCCAACAAGAATTTAAAATTTTGGGGGTTTTTGGTTTTTGGGGTTTTTTTTGCAGTGCATTTATTTCTGTAAGAAAGAGAAGTAATTTTAAAAACTAACATTTTTTCAGTCCCTCATGAAGAATCTGCAAGAGCATGTCAAAAAGCATCACTGCTGCAAGCAATGCAAGTAGAGGCATAGTGGGTCAAGAGAGATTAAGAGGTTAGAGAAGGGAAAACCTAAGGAAAAGCAAACAAAGAGCTCTACCAAGAGATACTTTAAGGTTATTGCTTACTCCCAAAGGGTCACTTCATGCCCCATCACTGTAAAAACTCCTTAGCTCTCATATCCCAGAGCATGTCAGTATTAGACTGGCTTATTTGCAATGAAAATGCACTGACTCCTCAGAAATTTATAATGCATGCACAATAGAAAGGATCTATTTTGACTCAGGAGAGAAAATGACAGAAAAAAAAAATCCAGTGCTAGATTAGCTTTAGCTACCAAAACCAGATAGGTATTTCCGTAGTTGCAGGCAAAACATGACTTGTGTTGGTACATCACTACTATGGAAGTTCCATGAACTTCCCACTATGGTCTGGTTTCATAAAGTGTAGAAAAGTCAAGTGTTCTACTACTGCCAGTGGAGCAGCTATTGCTGTCTCATTAAAACAGCCCAGTAATTATTTAACAGAGCAAACAAGCTGCCAAAAGGAATAAGGATTCACATGTAGATTAAGAGAGAATAAACTGGTAGTAATACACTAGAAGTTGTTGCTGCTCATTAGACCTTGAAGAGAGCTGAGAGCAGAGGGATGCAGGCAGGAAAAAGGTGTAATTCAAGTGAACAACATCACTTAAGATTGTAGTCAATTTTCTACAAGCAATTGGTCTGTCTCCTCTTATTATGGTTAAGATTGGTCTTTTGTAGTGCAGTCACAGTTTCTGGACAGTAAACTTACTACTGCTGTCATATTTTGTTAAGAATGCTTGCAGTGAAGAGTGGACAATGGAGGCTGTAAAACATTTCTGCAACTTAGTGCAGAATTTCTCCCTCGTTTTTCCCAGTGCTGCATTTTAAGTATTGAAATTCTTTGTGGATAATGTAGACACTTTTTTATTATCTCGCCTGGGCAAAAGATACTTGAATATGCATCTCATAACTTAATGCAATTTTCCTTCTTGTATAATGTAAACAGGAACATTCACAGTAGTTATTTCTTTTTCTCCATCCTATAGGAAAGTTAATAAGTAAATAGAAGCCCAAACTGTCTCCAGTCCTGAACCCTGTCTCCAGACACGTACCGAAGGAAAAAAAATAACAAAAAACAACCAAAACCAAAACACACAAAACAAAAAGAAACAAAGCACACAAAACCAAAAACATTGATTGATACTTCTATAAAAGACATTCTCACCCTCCAGTAACATGCCATTCAAGGGTTCTGCACCCAAGGTTATACCTTTGTATTAAACAATAATCAACAGATAAAACGTACGTATGTTCAAAAACTATTACTGCATAAATTTAGCCAGCCACAATTAGAACATCTTCTGGCAAGGAAATCCACAGCCTAAATAAAATAATACAGATGAACTCTATGGCCTTCCTGCATTCACTGACTCCTCTAACCCAATTTCTCCATTCTGCAGAAGTGCACTAGCCTGTACAGAGAAATTATGCCCTTTGCCCAAGCCTGGTGAGATCATATTGAGAATTCTGCTTCCAGTTTTGTGTCCTATTCACATTTCAGATAACTTACTGCAATACAATAACAAGCATGGTCAAAAAAGTACCAGATTTGTAGATAGGACTAAGAAAGAAAATTCTGTAAAGATTACAAGGCAGCTTCTCCTATTTATCACCAAAAGATGTATTAACCTTCCAACCAGAGAACAGGGCTGTCATTCAATAGAAGCAATTTGGAAAACTGTTTAAAGACATTTAATAGAACTGCAGAAGCAATGCGGAAGAACACAACTGGTGTGAGCTATTTCTTTTTCCCCAGAGTGTAGGAGTAGAAAGCTTTCCTCCATCCACAACATCAGAAATTTATCTTGTCTTTTTCAGAGTTATGCAAAATTAATCCAAACCTCACCATTATATTACAGAAACTGAAAGCTAAGTAATTACATTAAAAAGCTTAACATGTTTAATTTCCAATATTTAAAAAAATCCTGAAAATTTATCAAGCTGATCATTCAGATAAGAGATTCAAAAAGAAACTGGAACCCTGAACACGTACGTTAAAAACACTAGGAAAAAAAATCAACATTATTCATGTCTTTCAAATTAAACTGCTCTTCAAGCCAAGACAATACAGAAAATAGAATATAGACAATTGGAGGATGTTTTTAATGCAACTGAGTTTTAGATATATTTTTTGAACACCACAACAGAAGTGATCTATAAAGTTCAGATCTATGAACAATGTTCGTTAACTTTCTAGGCCCCAGAAGCATAGGATGGAAAAATCTTATTTGTAAGACATAGAGATATAAAATACAGGATCATTTTGCTATCACAATATGCTTTGGATGGTCAAAACTGATGCATTATTCTCAGTTGAATGGTTTCCCTACACAAAAGGAAATCAGCAAATTCTACAATCAGCCTAGATTGCAATAGCAAGGATAGGGCTTCTTCAAATACATCAGTAAACAAAGGAAAACTAAGGGTAATGTGGGCATGTCACTGAATTGAGGGGGACCCTGGTAACAGAGGACACAGAGAAGGCAGAAATACCCAACACTTTCTTTGCATGGGCCTTCACTGCCAAGAGCAGCCCTCAGGAATCTCTGACCCAGTAGACCAGGGTTAAGGAATGCTAGAAGGAAGATTTTCCCTTGGTCAAAGGACTGGGTTAGAGAACACCCAGGCAAACTTGACATCCACTAAACCATGGGATGCATCCATGAGTGCTGAGAGAACTGGCAGACACCATAGCTACATTGCTCACGATCATCATTGAAATGTTGCGGTGACGAGGAGAAGCGCCTGAGAACTGGAAGAAAACAAATGTCACCCAGTCTTCAAAGAGAGCAAGGAGAACCCAGGGAACTATTGGCCAGTCAGCCCCACCTCAATCCCTGCAAAGGCAATGGAGCACCTCATTCTGGAGACCATCTCTACACACATGGAGAACAAGGAGGTGATCAGGAGTAGTCAGCATGGATTTACTAAAGGTAAGTCATGACTGAGCAACCTGATTGCCTCCTATGATGAAACAACTGCCTGAATGGTGAGAGGAGAGCAGTGGATATTGTCTGCCTCAGCAACATTTTGCTGTTGCAAGAGGAACCAAAAGTAACACTCCAAGAAGAAACATCAGCACAGGTGTCTGTATTAGTGTAACTAACCACACATGACCATCACTAAAAGATCTGAATGTGTCATGCCATAATGCATAGTTAGTAAGTATTGCTCCTTCACTACGTTTTCTTGTGCATGTTTTTCTGTATGGCAAAGTCACAAATGCAAACACTGGGAAGAATCAAGTAAGATTAAGTAATCTTTTGTGATTAAGAGCTGTGGCTGTTATGACACAAGGGAAGAGAGGTAAGGGACAAAGTAGTGAATTTAACAGTAGGAAAATAATCTACAATAAAAACTTACAATCAATAGTCAGAAAACACAGGAAAATATGAAGCAGCAGGGAAAACTTCTTGTACATTAGGACCCAATTCTCAACACACGCCACTTGCAAATTCTTGCAGCTGCTCTGCTGGAGGCTACATGAACCCACTATGATAGCAAAGGCCCCCCTTCCAGTTAAATCAACAGTACAACTGCTGTGGATAAGGCTGTACATCAATCCCAACAATAAAACTCCACAGTCTCTGGACCAGGAGCTTCCAATTTAACACGTTCAGACAAATGAGTATTTTGGCTCAGCTCACATGGTCCATCCAGACACTATAATTTATATGATTATACAGTTTATATAGTGCTATAACTATACTTTGACAGAAAATGCTTAAAGTCAGCTTTAGTAACTTTCTAAATAAACAGTCACAGCATAACAATGAGAAAGCTGAGACAATGTAAAATAAAGGCCAGTCTTCACCAGCTGTCTTTTCCCTCTGTGGGAGAGGGAAGTAAAATTTAAAAGTAGAAAAACAAACTTGCCATGGAAGAGCAGAAAACCACCAAAGAGGAGTTAACTATTCCGTTTTATTCAGAAGTCTTTCTTCTGAAGGAAGGTTTCTGGCTTTTCTCTTACATTTTTGGTATTTCTATTTCTTTTCTGTTTCAGCATTTCAGCAGAAGCAGCCAGACCCCAAGCAGAATTCTCACTGAACTCATTGAAATAAGGCCAAACTAGGTGACTCTCCTTCATGTGAAATCACGAGCATCGTGCTATTCAGATTATCAAAGGCAAGAAATCTAGTATTTTAAGGACAACACCCTAAGTCAAGCAGCAGAACTACATACTTTGTATAACCTGATTTAATGACCCTCTCACTCCACATTGCCCAGCAGCAGTACTAAATTACACAGGCCTTTCTGCTATCTTATGTCTATCAGCATAACAGGCACCTTTCCACTACCACAAACAAAAAGTATTCTCTGTGATATTATTCTTTGGTCTATCCAGAGATTTTGCAGTCAGCTTACTTTTCTTTCTTTTCCTGTTTGTGTGCTTCCCGTGCAAGCTGTGCAGCTTTTCTGCTGTATGGATGGATAACTTTTTTCTCTTGCTTCCCTCCTTGAGGTTTTCGTAACTTTGGCTGAAAAAAACAGAAGATATTACACACTAATGAAGTTAAGTAAAACACTGAAGGGAAGAGAGAAGTAAACACCACGGTAAAGACTTAAAAGGTCATGCACTGGTATCTCAAAAAGCCCTTAACTTACAGTAACACGTTATCAATTCCACCAGCTTCAATAACAAAATTACTTGAAGTCAGTACATGCTGTAACAAAACCACTAGAGGACAGAAAATGCTGAAAGAAATCTTATATAGTGACTCCTATCAAAATACCAATTTTGTCAAACTCTGCAGCTATGAAACTAAGATTACTTCTCTGTACCTTTGCAGAAAAATGCCCCCATTCAAGCTTCTATCAGATTATTGCATCTGGGTTTCTGACAAGGGCCACACGTAATATGTACAACATAACAAAAGGGATCTTCTTGTTCCTCCCGAGAGATCATTGGGATGCCTAACACCAGGGAGCAGCCAGAGGCTTTCCTTCTCTACCCCTTCATGCTGCACAGAGAGGCAATACTACTCACAAACTTCAAAAGTAGGATAACGCTACTCTAAGTTATGTCACTTTCTGGTGAAAAAGTGCCTGAACAGAACTGAAGGCTTTATGAAATAATATGTTATTTAAATGCGTGCAAAAGAAACATCTTAGAGCAAGGAGGCTTTCCTGCATCACATTAAATAGCCATCCAGAAACGGAGACTTTAGTACATCCAATTCTCTCCGATGACATCAGTGCTTAGGGCTGCGAAGAAAAGATGACGTCAAAGACAAAACCATTCTGAACACCTCGGGAAACCTCAGGCGGCGGCACCTCGCACCTGCTCCACACACGGAGCGCGCTTCAGCCACCCGCCCGCCCTCCGGAGCCCCGGCACTGCTGGCCCCGCTGCCCTGCCCCGCGGCCGCCCTGCCGGGAAGGCCCAGAAGGATGCGAACCCATAAGGGGGGAAGTGTAACAGTCTTTAAATGCCAGGTCGGCTCGCCGCCGCATTCGGTCCACAGGGCCGCCAGCCCGCCACGGGACTCGCCGCAGACTCCCGAGGCCTCTCCAGGGACGCGGTGGGGCCGCTCCCGCCGGGAGGGAAGGGGCCGGGAGCCCCTCGTGAGCAGCCACCGCCGCCCCCAGAAGCGGAGGCTGCGGGAGCCACAACGCTACCCCTGTCCCTGTCCCTGTCCCCATCCCGCTCCCGCCACACGCACCATGGCGAACAAGCCTCCTTCCGGCGCCGCGGTGCCGCAGCTCAGCGCTCCGGGCGGGCGGCGCGGCCGGCGAGCCCCGCGTTCCGCGGCTGGGCCTGAGCGGGGCCGCGCCGGGCCCGGGCACCCTGCCCCGGTGTGGCAATGGAGGGGCGGCTGCACGGCGCGGGAGAGGCCGCGCTGCAATGACAGCTGATGAGGAGCTCGGTAACATCTCTGCAGCAGCTAAGGTTGTTGCTAGCACGTTACCAAAGCACTGGAAAAATGTAAAATGTCTTCACCTCAAAACGGCTGAATCAGTTGCACTGTGACTTTTACTGCAAATATCCCTGCCCTCCGTGAGCTTGACATGCAGGCTCTGCTCTCTCTCTCTCAAGGGGAAAAAACCCCAAACCAAATAACGAGGCTAAAAAGCTCAATTCAGGTCAAATCGCTTTGGCAACTGAAATTAAGGGGGCTGCTGCTGCCCATGAGCCTGAGATAAAAGAAAAAGTAGAAGTAGTCCAGGAACCTGGTGATCATTACGATAAAGAAATTCCACAACTCCTATGCAAAGAAGGAGCTTTGCTGAGCTGAAGAAAATGGAACAAAGTCTATTAAAAGGCAACAACCTGGGAGAGAAAACCAAAGCACCCCTTGATAAGAGAAAGAAACAACCTCTACTTCTGGAAACTCCAAAATCAAAACCAAGAGTTACAGGAGGGTGTAACTCTGACTTGCAAACTTCACAAAACCAAAAAACCCCTACACGTTTGGCACCAATGCTCCTGTGGCACCTCCAAGCAGATCGTCACCTACACCGTGGGCCTATGGAAAAGTAGTTTTGACTGTTCAGCTCCAGGCATCACACGCTCAAAGGAGTCACCATCTTTAGGCCTTAGTACTTCTTGCTCTTCAAACACCAATAACTCTGATAATATATAAAGAAACATATTAATTTTAAAGGTTGTCCCTAAACAGCAAGCCTCCAAATCTTTTACTAAATATATATATATATATATATATATATAGGAAAGTGGGATTATCTAAAGCAAAGTCTTCATTCAGCTGGTATTGGAACATTATCTATTTGTGCACTTACAATAAAACTGTTTCATAGATGTACAGAAATGCTACAGAAGGCAGGACAGTAGCAATTCTTGGTTTTAATCTAATAATTTAGGATGTAGCAGTCACAGACAGGAAACTGGAGCATAGAATTTTAAATAGTCCATCCAAGTAAATAGATTTAGAGTTATGCTGTCAAACAGCACAGGAATCATAGTAGCAAACTGGGGAATAGCTCTGTTTTAATACTGTTCAAACCTCTTTGGGATCAGCAACTCACATTTAACTGAGGGACGCTGAAGGAAGTCAGGCAATAAGGTAAAATGGCAGCAAAAACAATTTGACTATGGGCCCACTCATACATACTAACAAAAAAATGAAAAAAGCAATTCATAGATTCTTTCTTCATTTGGATGAACAGCTTGGAGGCTTTAGAGCTTGCATGCCTGGGAATGTCAATGGATATGCCCCTCCCATCAAAATATCACAGAAAAACTACTGTGGTCTCCATCTAGTTTTCATTTCACAGAAATCTAGTTTTCGTTTCCCTGCTAAGTGGGAAGCAGAGGTATAACTGGCTTTACTTCTGAGCTGGAGGACATGGTTGGGACAGAAGTTGAAGCTGAAAGGTACCCACAGCAAATTTTTAATTGGAACTGTAAGAAACACAGACTCTGTAGATACTTATACTTACTGGGCAGCTCTAAGGGGCCCTTCAGCTGATCTTCTGCAGTTGACTGTAATGAGACCCTTGGGTGATGATGCATTTAATCTGATGACCTAGTTACAAACCAAACGTATTCAGTGTAACTGTGCATTACTTTCTAGTCTGGTCTTGTTCTTTAAATAGTTTGTAATCTGGAAAAAAAATTATTATTTGCTTTTTAATACTTCACTCTCTCCATCTACAAAGGATGTTTTGTAAAATGTCTTGACAGCTGTGTGGAGTAATTGCTGTGTAAGTTCTCCTAAGTCATGCATTTATCCTGGGGGGTGGGGCAGGGACAGATACAAGAATCCAAATTTGGCATGTTGATAACTGGATCTTAATTTGCATTTTTGCATTAATTTT
The DNA here is from genome assembly GCA_036785705.1 of Acanthornis magna. Taxonomy (NCBI): domain Eukaryota; kingdom Metazoa; phylum Chordata; class Aves; order Passeriformes; family Acanthizidae; genus Acanthornis; species Acanthornis magna. The sequence goes on from JAWUZG010000018.1 coordinate 34,196,535, forward strand.
ACTGATACCATTGCAAATGCATAAATTAAAACAAAGGGATATCTGGCTGTGATAATCTTTCTTACAGTGTTCAGTGATGCAAAATAGAGTAGGTTTACTAAGTACAGTTTAATTCTTTCATCCTTGAACTGATATGCTATTAAATTCTAGTTACTATGAAATATTATGTTAAATATTATAAAGCAGTGACTACAGTATGGTACTTAGGATACAGTAGCCATACAATTCTGAGAAGGAGGCCCCATTATAATGACAATAGCATGTATCAGCTTTTCAGAAATTCTGGCATTTACATGTCCTGTATTAGACCAATTGACATGTAAGAGTTAGACTGATTTCTGAATATTCTAAAAAATCTCATTTGCAGTGTTATAACTGCATTAATAAGAATGGAATTTAAAATTGTGGTTATCTTAGTTTTAATAAAATACAAATTTCCTGAGTTCAAGGGAATCAGCTAAAGGTTAAAGCAATTAACAGCTGCATTTAGAAATGAGGGAAAAAAAAAGTAATGTGCAAGGGAAACTATAGCAGTGAGGGAACTCTGGGCAGTCAGACTCAGGATCTGCCATAGTCTGAAATGCATCTGTAGTAGGGCTTTAGTGGAAAGACATATGTAGAGTTTCTTGAGTATATTCTATGTTATCAATAAGATGAAGCAGTACAGTAGAAATAGAAAATTGCAGTTATGCTTGCAGTTATTCGGTGGATTTTTAAAGCTAATCTCTCCAAAACTGGTGATTTTTGCATGTTATCTTAATGAATAAAGGATATAGGCCCCATGTTCACTTACTGTATATTTATTGCAAACTTCCTGATTCATTCTATGTTCCTAAGAATTCCAGTTTCTTTCTACATATGCAAAGGTCAGATCTTCTCAAGTAGTGGTGGTGTGAAGGAAACTGTATTGCTTAAATATAAATAAATTGGGTAAGAATTATAAAGTACTGAAACTGATATATAATCTGGGTTATTTTAAAATCGACCTTTAGGAGAATACATCAGCTGACAATTGAGCTCGTTGGCACAGTTAGGTGACTGAGCTTCAGCAATTCTGAGGATGCATTGATTGGTTTAAAGAAATGCCTTAATATTTGCTGTATCCTGAGTTCATAAATAGAATGCCATTTGCTTTTAATTTAGTCAGGCATATGCTTTGACATTAAATTCCTGTCGATTCAATGCCAATGTTTATGTCCACAGTTTACAGGATGTGAACATGTTTATCTGCATAACTGAGGCAGTATTTCTACAAATTTGACTTTAATGAACTCAACAGAGCTTTAGATAAAGGCAAGTTTTAAAATCTGTGTTCCAGATTTGTCTGAAATCTTTTTTAAATTTCTTATATTCAGTAAGTTTTACTTATGTCAATGATACTGATAGATTTTGCGCTGATGTCTTAATTTTTCTGCAGCCAAACTAAGAAAAGGTATAAGGGAAGGACCAATTTATATAATTCACTCTTTCCTTCCTGGTTTACAATATTTTCTAATCTATATTGCACAAGAAAGTACTGAAAACACCTCATATCCTCCTTTGATTATGTTTCAGGCTACCTGTTTCTGCACTTCATAATTTTTCTAAATGCTGCTACTATTGTATTTCTTTTAATCTCTCCATTCTAATTACACTCAAGCTCTTCCTAATGGATTCCTGTTGCTAATCAGAACAGCAGAAGACCACTTATTGCTTTTGACAGAGCCTCCTTTCATCAATCTTTTTAACCTTTTAAAATGAGAGCTCTGGCTGCTTCATTTGTTTAGATTTTGAAGAGGCTCTCTGCTGCACCATACATTAACAATATGCTTCACCTTTTGCTAGTCCTTGGTAACACAGTAGCTATGTAGCATACTCCCCAAATTTCCTGTTTCAAGGTATCAACTGTAGAAGTATCTACATTTAGAACTTTCTGGAGAAAAGAACCTGAAATGGGGCTACAGAGTAGCAGTATAACATGCTGTCGCTGTGCAGCATGGCATCTTCAGCAAAGAAAAGAAAAGCTTTTGTACTAGATCCTTTAGATGCTCTGTTTTGCAGACACCCTTCTGGGCAGGAAATTATTCCAGTCAGGGTGCATGTCACTGTGTAAATATACAAAGATTTTCAATAGATTCTCTGAAACCCACGGTTTCCTTGGGGGCCATGGTGTGCTCATTGGCTTAATGCTCAGATAAAACGATCAATATTCAGTATGTGGGCAGATATATCTGGGCAACATGCCTGAAGTTTAGAGAATAAACTCTTCTGCCTCTGCTTAGACTTCTATTTAGCCAGTCTGGGTATCCACTTGAAGAATTCCTCCTTATAAGCATTCAAATGTACCTGTTTGTGAAGTTGCAATCAAAAGTCATGATTTTATCCTTGTGAGACTTTATTGTAATTTTTTTCTTCCATAGTGAATTGAATATACTCTCCATTAAATTTATCAGACCCATCCTTGATATATCAGGATATTTTCACTATACATACACTAAGAATGAAAATATAAGGATAAAATTATCTGAAAATACAGAAGATTGTTACTGAGTTAGCCTAAAAAAATCATATTTCTGTGTGAAGCAGAAAAACATGAAATGATTGAAATCTCAATGCTTTCATTAAAATTTGAGTGACAGTATATAATTTCTTAATCTATCTGTCTGGTTTGAGTGGTCTGTTCTTGTCCTTTTCAATCTTCAGGCCCTGTAGCTGCAGCAGCTGAGGCTATTACATGAACATATTGTATAATATTTTAGATGAGCTGACTCCAGAAATTCAATCTTTTCTGGGATTCCATCATGTCTCAGGAGGTTTTCTTCAGCTCCTCCAGCAGGCGTATTGTGTTTTTAAGTGCCTGTGAGGCTACAAATAATTTCTGATTTTATTCTTCATACTGATTTTTTCTTCTTTTTTATTTCAGACTTGGCATAGACTTCCTCATTACTGCTGTCAAAACGTGTCACAGTATTTTGCAAAGTTTAAATGTATACAGCTGTCGGATAATTTCAGTTTAAAATCATGTAATCCCCATAAATTCTGTAGCAGCATAGTATGTTTTACCTCTCCTTCATTTTTTTTTTCAGTAGATATTCTGCATACTTCTGAGTTTCAGACTGGGTCTGCAGGAGTGATCTGGGCATAGATAAACATGTTCAGGCTCACTGCCATATACCCGTATCACGAACTACATCCTTTTAAATTTTGTTTGACTTATTTGGCTGATTGCCTAGCTTTCCTCATTAAATACATATAACTTCTCCTTGTAAACCTTCCACAATCCTAATAATTCTGGTTATCTCCTTGGTTCCTTTAATGTTTTCTATTTTTCTTTCTATGATTTTATTAGTGCCTGTTTAAAGGAATTAACCTTTTGGAAAAAGAGGAAAATAATGATGAGCTTGGATTGTTTTCAGCTTTTGGTGTGTGTAATTGGTAGAGATTGGATCATTTAATCCTCTGCAAAGTGTAAAAAGTCTCCAAAATCACTTAGACTGAGAAGTGCCACAACCCATATTCAATAGTGTGTTTATTCCTTAAAAAAACCTTACCCTACTTAATAGCAATATTTGTTTTGACAGAGGATCCTCAATCAAGAAAATGGGGGATTAGTAGCTCCTTAGTAATAATATTTAGAAAAGAAAAATTTATTATACTAATATTTATTATATTGTAAGAAACACTGGGAGCACAGACTTAACAATTAGAGGGATCTAAATCATTACCAAACACAATTAGTATAAAAGCCGTCATTGTGTAACACAGTGACTGCTGTGTAATGAAATTCTGTTGTGTGAAACTAAAATTGTCTCGAGGCAAAGATCTTCAGTGACTTCTGTGTAGTTTAACAGCACTGACTCATGGTCATGAAATCCTGTAAAACTCTGCCTCCTTGTTCAGAACTGATCCCATATAGCTCTGAAGTGCTGTAACTGCACCCATCCACCAAAGGCAATTTTCCCACTAACTATGACCAGACACAGCAAATTCGATGACATCCTCTGAAAGGTGGCTGCCGTACTCTTTGGATATTAAGAATTACTTTGGAAAAGAAAAGTCGATGGAGTTAACATTGTTGTGTAGCTTCTGTATTTAAAACAGGATAAAAAGAAATTCTATTTGAGTATAAACATTTTCACAGTATTACAAGACAGCTATACTAAGTGATATGCTTAATGGGCTATGGCTCTGATCTTTGGTGGTTTTATTAATCATTAGTTCCCTTCCCTGTGAAATGATGAATCTCAAACCAAAACAAAAAGTTTCTGGAATAAAAAGTAGGGGAAATATTTCTTTACCAAATAAAGGAAGTTGTTTATAAAAATAAATTTTGAAATAATTTTAATTCCTTTTTGGGGCAGGTCTTTATATTAAATAACATTACATTCTAGAAAATCAGACTCTCATGCTTTTCACACAAATCAGGTCTCTGAGTCTCTTTGCTCACTGCTGCAGAGAATTGGAAGTTATTTTAGAAGGTCTCTGGAAAAACCATGGTCCCTGCCCCAGAGTCCCTGTTGTAGTGTTCATGAGCAATCCAGCCTCCAGCATACATTTCCTGCCATGCTAAGTAAAAGGTTACTTATTTGATGGTTTGTTGCTCTTTTTTTCTGGCTAAATGGCCTTCCAGGTTGCAAGTTCAGGCAGAAGCACTCACATCAGTATTGAATTCCGCATTATACCAACTGTAATCTGCCTGGCCAAGCCAGCAACCCAGAAATTCTTGGTTTGACATAGGTGGGAGAAAGACAAAACATTGCAGTAGAAAATCTGTTCCTAAAAGATCTCCAGCCAGACTTTCAGCTTTTATAAGCTGGCACTTCTGTGTGTACAATATGATTTAACATTACCTTTCCTTAGGGACAGCATCTATTGAAGCCAGTATTTCAAGTTACAGCTCCTGAGGACTCAGGTCTTTAATTTATCTTGTAATATGACATGCATGGAAAATATAATTCTGCTTCTTGGGCTAAAGCAAAGTGAAAAGTCCCATTATTTTTAAAATTAAGTACCACTGCATAAAAGAGTACAGAAATAACCAAATAATTTCTGCATTTTCTAGTAATTCAAAATGTCTTGAGATCCAAACAAACTAAAAGGCAGCAACTGGTAGGTGGTATTTCCTGAGGGAATATAATTATGTTTTCAAGATGCTAGTTCCTCTGCCTTGCCTTTTGTTTCTGAATGACAGGAGAGGGAAAAATAATTAAAACCAGAGATAAGAAACAACTAAAACCACATTAACTGAAGTGACAATAACAGAAGGCAATAGGCACTTATATGTCTAGCATACAAAACCATTTTTGCGTGTCGTTGTCACTGACAGAGCACAGGAAACTGAAAAGTCCTTGACTTAAAGTAAGCGCTACTTAGCAACAACTAAAACATCAGAGTGTCCTCAATACTGTTCTCCTATGAAGTACAAAACACAGACTCTACCAGCTACTAGGAAGAAAATGAACTCTGTCCTAGACAAACCCAGGACTCTACCTACTCTGTATTCCATACCATTTACGTCATGCCCATGTCCCACACTTCTCAATACATCCCACTTAACCACCATCATCTTTCTGGTCATTTGAGGTGGATATAGATAGATATAGATATAGATATAGATATAGATATAGATATATAGATATAGGTATACATATATAGTATATATGCACACAGATATCATGCCCTTAGTCTATGGACCGTCCCTATAAAAGCCCATTTAATCCATGACTTTGAGTTCCATCTTTCATAATGGTATTTCAGGGCAGAAATGATAGTGTGTGGCGTTGGATTGTTTCATGCTGAAGCTAGTTCTGGTTCCACCGCTGCTGCGCTTGTCCAGTTTCACCAAAATTCATTCTTCTTCTGGGTCACTGTGATATGAATTTATGAAACTGAACAACATCTTTTGGAGCTGTGCAAAAATGTTACTGACAATTGCTGCATTAAATCATAGTGTGATACAAGTGGAAGTTACAAGTGATTATGTAGTGCTGAATCTGGAACAACTTTCAGCAATTCATAGAAAGGCCCTATTGCAAATTTGCCAGGAAATTTGCAAATAGGTTAGTAATTCCTTGCAAATGATGTTTGAGTCTTGCAATTAAATTCATACCTAGCAACTTGTAACTGAAATTTGTTATTTGTTTCCAGCAAATTATTTGAAGCCATATTGTCTATTTGATTTCTCGTGTGTCAAGAAAACAGAAAACCACGTATCTCCAAACTACATTTTCTTTCTATTTTTCACATATAGAGAAGAAATGTAACCCTGACTCCTAGCTGGACTGTTAGGAATCACAATTACCTAAGCTGAAGTGGTAGCATAAGTGTGGCTTGAAACTTTGCCAGCTTTAAAATCCATCACAAGGTTGTGAACAATATTACCATCTTGCAGTGTCCATCATTCAGTGACTGAGTTGTACAGTCACTTAGCTGTACTGTTGTCCCCCAGAAATCCTGAAATACTTCATGATTTTGGGCATCATCATTTTCTTTGCTTTACTGACAAATGAACAGATGCAGTAGTCTTTAATGAATTATTCACGCCATCAGTTTATACCGTATTTGGAATAAAATTCAGAGCTCCTGAGAAAGAGAAGCATTTATTGTGAAATCTGCCTTGTGCGTCTGAATGTCTCCCAAACACAAGTTTGTTGTGAAACATATTGATTGTACAACTCTTGGTGATTTTTCATGGAAAAAAACAGATCAAGTAGTTTGACTCAGTGTTCCGTGTCTACTTAGGTACAAGAAGTGCACAGTCTACTCAAGTCACACTAATTATTAAATATTGTTGTTAAACAATGAATTGTGTGGGCAAGTGTAGACATTCATAGATGAATTTGAATTTCACTTTTTATTTTCCCCCTGATTAGTAAGGCCTAATCAGTTACCTTGGCAGACCCTTCCCTCCTTTGGTTTACAGACAGCTATTACTCCTAATGAGCTTCTGGAAAAAATTTCATTTGTATAGGCAGAGAAGCAAAACAGATCAATTAGTCAGACTGTAAGTTTGGTACCACAAAAAAAGAGAAAAAAAAAAGCAGTACACCTCCTGAATTTCTTTCAATTTTTTTTTCTTTTTAAATTTCCCATAGAAAATTGGAAGGGTTTCAAAATGGCATGTGCTGTACTGCAGTCTCAATTAGTTTATAGTGAAACAATGCCAGAGCAGGAAGATACAACTTTATTGCCTGGCATCATGTGGAATCTAGGAGCTAAATTGACTTGCTGTTCTTGTTTCTAATGATTTTTTAAAAGTTTACCACACAATAGAATTTGACTGACTTCACAAGAAATTGTCCTTCTCTCTTATGCTTCAGTGTTATGTCTCACTGCTTGCACTTCACTTCTCTGTGCCTGAAAATGTCATGGAACAGATCCTTCTAGAAGCTCTGCTTGGCACATGGAAGACAGGGAGGTGATTTGAGATGGGCAGCATGGCTTCACCAAGGGACCAGTTGTCTTTGTCAGGCTTTCAACTTGATCTACTTTCATCTTCAGGTACTCCTAACTTAGCCCTTGCTAAATAGAAATGATCAATAGAAAGGATTCATGATGAGCTGCATGGATATTACTGTTTGTTATACACATGTAAGCACAATGACTTGTGGACCCTGTGACTTGGCTCCTGGCTTTTGAAGAGTCACAACAGCACATAGAAGGTGTGCAGAGAGGCTTCTCTGCGTCTAGCTCTCGTGGTCATAAGTGATCATTAGATTTTGTGTATATATTACAGAAAAAAGTATTGATACATAGACTTCTCCAGAAGATGGTCAGAAGCATTTTCTTAGGTCATGAGAACCATGTTTCTTAGGAAATGGAGGTGACATCTCTGCAGGCAGGCTCTTAGAAGGAGATAGACAAAAGCTTTTGTTTGTGACAGGAATACCCTTTAAAAACCCAGGGTAACTAACTTGAAAGAGAAGTTTTGCCCTATTTGGTGGGAGAAGTTAGTCAGAGTTTATTGCATCAGTTAAATGAAATCCTGTTGAAACAACTTGCCAGGATAATTTGAGTTTCTGCTGATAAATTTCCATAATGCTTCACACAATGTTGTACAGGTTCTAAAATTGCCTAGTAATTTTTTGGTTTTGCATATTTTTCCTTCTTTCAAAAATTTCTAGTGCAAAAATAAAGATTTTTGGGAAGATGTTGGTTTTACCATCCTTGATAGATCACAATGTTTTCTTTTTCAGACTTCCAAAGGAACTCTATTCCTAAATGTGACAATTTCTATCAGGAAGAATTTGTTTAGTTTGTAAAAGTCTGATCTATTGAAAAGCAGTTTTCTACTTTGTGGGCATTTGCTGCTTTCACTATGAAATTGTTCTTTCAGTTCATCTGACACTTCACATAATAACTTGTTTAACCACAGCTATTACCATCCACTATTGGAACAGAAAAATTTAAGAAGGGTTACCTAAAGACACAGCAAAAGTAGACACTTTAAAAGAAAAGCTTTAATAGATGCTATGAGCCACATTTTAGGTTTGCAATTTCTGTGTACTAATAACAAAGATTTTAGCAGCTTTAGAATATGGCAAAAATCCTTTTCAGAGGTGGTAGAGGGGAAGTCTGCAAGTCCAAAATGAAGTGGATTTTTAAAATGAGCACTAGCATAAGTAGGAACATGAGAGGGAGGTAGGTAACCGGAATGCTCACAGAGGTGTAAGGAGAGAGCAAGCTGGGCGGCTGGGCCAAGATTGGTGTTGCAGCATACTGATGAGTGCAAGGAGGCAGGAGAGCTTTATGCCTTCCTTGAATCACCACGGAATACCTGTCACAATAAATTTTAAAGTAAAAGACATTTCCATGCCCACTTATGACTTGTCTCAGCTTGGTACTTGATGCTCTGTTGAGCAATTCAGTTACGCAGATGCATTGCTAGCCAGGTAGATACATTTCAAGGAGGGAAGTGAGCTGAAGATCTCTCTAATATAACTTGATGCTTCTCACTGAGGTACTTTAATTGCAAGAACCAATATGAAATGCCTGTCCACTAAGAAGTGAAGGTCTTGGTATAAAGAAAAATACCATCTACTGCAAGAGGCTCGCTCTTTGGAAATCTGTTTTCTTTTTGTTTGTGCTATTTTTCTTCTGTAATGAAGCAATTCTGTAGGAACATTGAGCTGTCTTGTCTCACACACACTTGATTGCTTTTTGAACTTTCAAAAATATGTTTTAGCAGGATCTTTGATAAGGATTTTTTTTCCTCTCTACCTCCATGTAGCTTTAAGCTATTTAAGATTTTTAGTGGTAGTGACAGATCTAAAATTTCTTAAAAAATATCCAAGTGATCTATTCATGTTATCCCTATTTGAAACTCTGGGTTAAAGTGCCTAATGCTTTCTAAAATAGATTTACTGGGCATTAAACTTCAAATGTTTTATATTAGAAGGGCAGTACCTCTAACTAATTCAGAAATAGATTGATGATAGAAATGACTTTTTTTTGTAACTTCCATTGGGCATTTCTTGCACTGGCATCTAGTTATACTGTTTTCTACAAGAAAACAAAACTGTTGTACCTTTTTGCCCTATTTTACTCTAGAACAAGAATCATTTTTGTGAGTTAAATTTTAAATCCTTGGGCAGACCTTGTTAGGCAGATACCTAGATACTTAGCAGCATAGCTCTTTCTTTGTGACAGTATCTGCTAATTGGTTCAGAGAAACTGAACTGGTAAATGCATACAGAAATCATTATCATCATTGAAGTTTTTCTTTTGATCATTTGTCATTAGCTTTCTGTAAACATTGTATCAGAAAGTATTAGACATGGCGGGGTGTTTTTAACGTGTTGTCTTAAAACTTCAACTTTTTCAGATGGAATTTTGTAGTCATTTGTAAATGGATCAGACCAAGGACTGGTGTGGCTTAGAATCTCCAAGTGGCAGTCAGAGAATATTTTATTCATGCATTGTTTTTTAAAAAAACTAATTTACAACTGAGATCTCATGATTAAGTGCTTTTATCACTTAGCATATGTAAGAAGGGGTTTGTGTAAAAGTGCTGCTGTGTTGTCATTAAGTGATGCAATTCATAAAGATTTTGACCTTTGCAATACTTTTGACAATAAATTTACAGGTTAATTATGCCTTGTATTAATAGTGTCCCTTTACAGTCTGCAGTTTCTGTTTATGTGAGACCCCATATCTCTAGGTATCATTCAAAGGGACAATTAGGGGTTTCTACTAACTTTGCATTAAAACTGCCTTTTTATGAAGTTCATCATCTTAACTTTTTTGCTAACAGTGTATTTATCAGCTGGAGATCATCTCTTCTGCTCTATATAGACACAGACGACCAGCATGATACATGTAAGTGTAGATGAAAGCATACCATTAATTTAAAGGACTCCATGGCATATTATTTGCCACACCTTAATCAATTAAAAAATAATCTCATATAATCCCTTCCAAAATAACACACTTCCAAAATAACTCATTAATTTACTGTATGAGACATACAGTTACCAGTTTACTGAATTAGAGAAGGAACTAAATCACTTTTTAAAAATTTTTTTTCTTTTTTCTTCTTCCCTGCTACCTAGGTGATCTTATGCTTCCACTGATTTACCCAAAATAATTTTACTAGACTAAATAAACTGGATTGGAGCTAGATTTCTTGGCTGTACTTGGAGATGGTACATTAGGTGTGTGAGGATTCATATCTTGTGCCTTGTTCTCCTGTTATTCTGTATCACCTTCTGTGCCTTACTCTTGTGGTCTGGTATGGGGACATGACAAGAAGGTGTGCACAGACTTGGGAAGTAGTCCCAGGTATTTCCACTTAGATGTAGTATAGCAACAGAGAGAAACAGGGACAAAACTTCTCCAGTTGTATTCTGAATGGAGGTCAACAAGAAACATGTTCTCTCGTTGAGGTTTTCTATGGTTCTCTTTGCCCCTGATTACTGTGGTGTCTGCAGAGCATTTACCACTTCTGAAAACTTGCCCCAACTTAGGCATTTTAATTTAGGGTCCTTAGGGCTCCGATGATAATTTGGGAATTAGTCAGTATTTTCAGTGATCTGTCTCTTATTTTTTTGATACAGCAAAGCTGGTCAATGGCTGACAGGAAGTTCTTAAGTTCTCTCACTTGGCGATACAAGTCCTCAGACTGATCTTTTAACTTTGCAGGAGACACGTCCCAGTTTCCATCTTAGAATACAAATGCTCTGATGGTTATTTGCTTTGTACGTAATTTCACTGCAATTATTCAGAAACAAGCAATGAGCCCTCTGCCTACTGGTGTCCTTTGAGCTTACCCTTAATAATGCATGATTTCAAACACAAAAATATATTTGTTTATTAAAGGAAAAGACTAAGGTAGGGGAAAAAAAGGCAGTGAAGAATGAAACAAGAAATGTCATCTTGAAGTCTGTTTCATACAAAGGCATTTTCCTAGGTGTCACTTTGAATCTTTACAGTACATTTCAGCCATAGCAGCCTAGGGATCAAATTGGCCAGCACTATTCTGCCTCCAAATGTTCCTTCTCACAGTTGACACCTATGTCTTGTAGCTATACTGGATTCTAGCTTCTAGCTGAAGCTAGAAATAGCAGGGTTAATGTGCTTTGCTGCTCTAAAAGAAACGGAGGAGACGAAATCTTGTATTAGTTATCTGAAATGGGAATCTAAGCTACATATTTATATAAAAGCATTTCCTTCCTTACTGTATTTCAGCTTCTCTGAGCTCTGCAAGAGCTAGCAGTGCTAGTGCAAGCTGAACTGGGAGTGCTTGTCTCTGAAATCATGGAAGGTTCTTCAACATAAAAACTCACTGCTCATTATTTCCTTCCTGCTGAGGAAAACAACTGTGTGCTAGCTAAAAATTAGAATTTCCCTTTTCAGGCAGAAAAATTTACATTGTGAAACACTTGTTTTTATAACTGATTGAAAATTGCCTATCATAAAAGTTATCCAGTGTGTAATAGTTTCAGTTGTATATAGCTTTTCTGACTCGCTACACTGACTACACACCACACCTTAACCAACCATGTGTCAACATTAAGAGCAAAGTACATAAATTAAACTCCTTGTTTTCTGAACACTTCTTCCACTAGCAGTTGCTACACAGCCAATCTCTGCCATCTCCATGCAAACTCTTCAGATAAGGCAACACAATTTATGCTAGTGGACAGAAAAACAGGCCCATAAACCTCTCTGGGTTGCTTTCAACCTGGACAAAGCTCAGCTTTCAGCTGAGATGACTTTAATGCAAATGATCAGTGAGTTCATTTTAGGCTGCCTGGGCCATCATTGCTCCCCAGACAAACACTTGTGAAACTGCTGTGTGGAGTATTCTACTCCCCAAGACATGGGGGTGGGATCACTGCTCTAATGCTGAGCTCCCACAGCAATGGAAGGCTGTTGGTTGCCTCTGTATATTCTGAAGCTCTCAAACTAGAGAAACTTTGCTTTAAGCATGTATGCAGTCTTATTGTGTTGACGTTACTTAAACTGCCTTTGCCTCTGAACTGAGATGCTATCTAGATGGTAAGCTGGACTCAAGCACATTTGGTACTTCATTGACTTAGTCTGTTTTGAACTTAAGATTGTTTAAACTTAGAATTGTTTTCAGGCCTCAGAAGTGATGGAAGAGAGAGAGACACAGTGTCCTTAAAATTAAATGGTAAATCAAACTGAGAAGATAGGGAGAACAACAAAAGCAAGTGAGACAGTGTTTCAACCTAAATTAAGTGCTTGATACAGGGAAAGGGGAGAGCACAGCAGGAGAATAAGCCAAATTCATATTACAAGTGTAGGTATTAAGGAAAATGCAAAATTTGATAACAGTAACTATAGACAGGGGAAAGTGCATCACAGGAAAATATATTATGTTTAAAAAATGCTCCTCCCCTTTCTGAATAGTGTGGGCAGGCTACCTCAGAGGTGCTAGGAGTGAAGGGATAGATTCCATTTTGGTAGCATGAAAGAATAACTTGTGCACCCAGCACAGGCCACAAAAAATGTGCTCCTGCTTAGAAATTCCTCTCCACTGCCCATCTCAGAGGATCCCAGGGCTCCCTTTAGATACCATGGGGTTTTCAGGCTTTCCTTGCTCATTTATTCCCTGTCTGGGGGATGACTGTGTGCATACAACCTTCTCAATACCTATCACTACCAAACAAATCTTTAAAGTAGCTTTATTTAAAACATTCCAGATGGGTGGCAATCTTAACCATGAAAATTTGTACTGATGTGGAAGTATTTTGAAGCTAGTATTTCTTTGCAGATAGCAGTTTTTTGAGATGTATTTTCCTCGACTTTCTGCTTCTCTTTGTAAGGCAGTATTTGAAAAATAAAACCTTTGTTTTGTGACTTTTTTAACTTAAGAAAAGTATTAATAAATTAAAAAACCTTAATACTACATTCTAAGCGCTATCTTCTTTTACAGCTGGAGTATTTGTCTCAGAATCTCTGGTTGGCAAGCAGCAGCTGGAGGGAGATAAATTTTGTTCACCAGGAGAGGGCTCTCACAGTCTTCTGTTATTACTGAACTTGGGAGCAGAAAGATCAAAAGGTGAAGCTACAGAAAAATACATGCGAGACCTGCTCAAATCAGGTTATGTCCACCAGTGTGCTATAGATACCATAAATGTTAATCTTAAATAAATAAACTGATTATACTTAAATGCTGTGAAAAATAAGGATGCTGTTGCAAACTCAGCTTTAGTTCTTCCTTAATAAGGCTGGTGTTTAACAGCACTAAAATGTTACAGTAATCAACTTTCTGAACAGCACCACCAACATGTAGATTAACACTACTATTGGCTTTGCCAAGGGAATCCCAGAGTCATATGAAGACCCTTCATTTTGGGGTACTTAGTATGGTTTAAACACTCTTATGAAAATAGCAGTTAATGTTTCTGAGAGGAAACAGGGGTTTTTTTTCATATTGTTTATCACTTTTCTGCTATCCTTCAAATAACCTTACGTATCATGAAGAATAAATTTATAAAGTAATAATACATAGCATCAGCCTGGCTGTATCACCTCTTACTATACCTCTTTTTGTTAGAAACGAAGGTATAAAATCTTTATATGAATGCTGTTGCTTAAATAGTGTAACAGATGCTGTCTTCATTTCTGCTGTAAACAATCAAAAGCAAGGTTATTTGCGTTTCTAACAAGAGGTGAATGAACTCTGCTTTTTAGTTCTTGTTTACCATTGCAAATTACAGGTTTAGTTCTGCTTAAAGTCTGCTGTAAGCATTATCTCATGAAATACATGCATGGAAAGTAGAAATCAGTTTGCTGCAGTGATTGCAGTAAGTACTGTAACCAAAGAAAATAAACCATTATCAATTTATTTTGTGTTCTTTACATAAAAGCCTTTTCCAGCCTGTTTTTTGTGTCTTGTTGTTGTTGGTCATAAAATTCTTAGTATAGCCTCATCTTTTATAGATGTTCCTACGTAAGAGAACAGGCTGGAAGTTGTATTTCAGCAAAAACAAAGTGTGGAAAAGAAACCTTTACCTTTCAGGTATTTGAACAAGTGCCAATATGTTGTAGTATTCCCATGGTTTTTAGGGATATCTTGATCTAGTCAACCTCTCATTATGACAGATGTGCTCCATTTTTTTCCTACTGCTATTCTCTTTAGTAATTTTCATGGTAGTAGTTCAACAGAATCTTTTATCAGGATCAGACCTGTTGTGCCGTGTAATGGAATGCGCTGCTTTTGTCTGGGCTAGAGTTAATTTTCTTCCCAGTGGCTGGTATGGGGCTGTGCTTTGGATTTGTGCTGAACAGAGCTGGTAACACAGAGATGTTCTTGTTATTGCTGAGCAGCGCTTGCACAGAGCCAAGGCCTTTTCTGCTTTTCATTCTGCCACGCTGGTGAGGAAGTTGGGGGTGCATGGGTGGGTGGGAGGAGACAGAGCCAGGACAGGTGACCCCAACTGACCAAAAGGACATTCCCACACCAAAGGACATCATGCTCAGTATATAAAGTGGAGGGAAGAAGGAGGAAGCGGAGGATATTTGGAGTGATAATGTTTGTCTCCCCAAGTCACCATTACCTGTGATGGGGCCCTGCTCTCCTGGAGATGGCTGAACACCTGCCTGCCCATGGGGAACAGTGAATTCATTCCTTAATTTGCTTTGCTTGTGTGTGTTGCTTATGCTTTCCCTATTAAAAGGTCTCTACCCATGAGTTTTCTACCTTTGACCCTTCTGATTCTCTCTCCAGTTCCACTAGTGTGGGAGTAAATGGCAGCTGTATGGTACTTGGCTGCTGGCTGGGGTTAAACCTCTACATGGAACATTAAAAACGGAGCGAATAGCTTAAAAGCAAAGGGTAGTTTGGTGTTGGAGATGTATTATAAACTTAAGTTGCTTGGGTCAGAACACAATTCAGACTATAAGACTCCAAGGACTTAAAATAAATTTATTTTAAAATAACCAAAACTGCATGTCCAAATACCTACTTTTTTATTTTTATTTTTAATTTTCCCATACAATTAGTAAGGCTCTAGGATCCTGGATGTATTGAATTAATTATCTAGTCCTGCACAGACAGATTTCTTCATTCCACTTCATCTCTGTGAAGTGATTCCTTGTTCCCTCTCTAGGAGTCTTACACAGGTGTCTGCCATAACTTTCTGGAAGGTCTCCAATTTTAAACTATTTCAGATCAAGAGAAAAAACAAGTACCACAGAGTTTTCAGTCTCATTCACTGCTTTTTTCATCCATCTCTTCTCTTCTGTGAAAGGAACAACAGTTGAGGGCCCCTGCTGACTGCAGGTGTGATGATGTGCAAGGGGGAGATTGGTGTTACGTGCCCCTGAGAGCTCCTGGGAACTAACTAATTTTTCTGACATAAATGGCCTTGAAGCAGCTTTTCTGAGGAACAGATTCACACAAAACCAGTAAGACATAAACTGTGCCCTGAATAAGCTTCAGTCCCTGAATGGTCTTAAGGAGCAATCTCAAGTAGGCATATTGCAATTTTGTTCTGCAGAAGGAATGAGGTTCTGAATTTCACCCATTGTGATTTGCAGTGAGGATCAGATGAGGTTATGCTATCTGAAATGTGTTCTCATACTCTGGGACATTAATTGAGGGAATGTATCATTGAGGCTTCAGACAATTACCTTTATGAGATGTGCCTTGGAACTGATGGAGTCTTAAGAAATACGTAATTGTTTCGCCTGTATTTGGTCCCAGTAGTTACATAAAAATAAGTTTAATTTTCCTGCAGTAAACAGCTTGCACTTTTCCCAGTTGTGCTAACATCACAAAAAAGAAAAGAAAAAGAAAAGGAAATAAAAACCAACACAAAGCCAGCAGAAAGTAAAGGTTTAGCTTATATTCTGACCTCCTGTGCAGCTTCTTAATCCTTTGGCCAAGAGGTCAAAATCCTTATGAATGCTAAATGAACCCCAATTTGCTGGAATGCCTCATAAAGCCAATGAAATTACTAGGATTTAAAACAGAGTAAGATTACCATCTTGTTCAGCATAAGAAAAGCTGGATGAAAATCAGATGAAAATCTGGTAGAAAGAGGCACTAAAATTACTTGTGGTAGGGATGGTTATATGTATCTCCTTGTTTATCTACTTTTCTCTCAACCAAAAAAAAAAAAAATCCTAAACAGATTTGTAGTTAAAATTATAAGTAATGGTCTTGTGGTCTGTCATAAAACGGTTTTCATGTCTTTATGGTTCCTACTGAGTTCGAAGAGATGAACTGCTTGAGTATCACAAAGTTACTCCTCTGGAGAAATTTTGCACCAGGAGTGTCTTTAAAATCTTTTTGTTCACGGAGACAGTAATAAATGTTTCTTGCAAAAAATGTCCAATTAATGTGGCATCCAAATGATGCAGATATGAACCTTCTCCTGCTAAGAAAAAGCAAATATTTGTTGAACTGGATGTAAGAGCTCGGCCATCCTACTTCAGTCTCAAATGTCAAATCACTATCAATTCACTATTCTGATAACTTCCCAGACCTATTTTTAAGCCTTATTATTTAAAGGATCATAATATGACTACCTGGGGAAAATGAAGCATTCATCCTTGTTCAAAGGAACTGAATTTGGATTGCGGCAACATTTTCTTCTACAGTATTTCCTAAGATTAGCATGTAATGAAGTAATTTAATAACTTTCAAAATGTTTACAATATTTTCTCTTCAAAAGCAAGTAAGATTAATATAAGTCTCACTTGTATAGTTATATTAGATCCATAACAATGGTGCTAGTTGTGCTCACAGCTCAGCTTTTAGAAACATGCTGTGACCACATCTTCCTGCCTGCAGTTATATTCTTTCTGAGGAAATCAGGATTTTGACAAACTTTGTGTCAGTATCAGTAAGACTTTTTACTGAGGACAAGCTGTATCAGGCTTTTTTTTTATTCTTTTTTTTTTTAACAGAGATGAAGTTTAATAAAGGGGCCAGGAGATCATGGTAACCTGGTAGAGCACACGTTTCTAGTATCCCTGGGCTTGAGAGATTTAAAAATAGGTGCTATGGTAACACTCACTGGCCCAAGTGTGCGCTCTAGTATGATGACACAGATTGTCTTAATGGCCCAGCATGATGCACTCAGAGTGATCTCAGCAAAGCTATCTTTATCAAATGGTTGAGAAGAAAGTGCTTTTGCATTAAAGGAAAATTTTGAGAGGGGTAATTTTGAAGGCACTGAAATCCATTCTCACTAGCTGTTACTTCCTCAGGTTCAAAAATTTATGATAGGCTTCTGGGGTCACCTGTGGGATTAGTAATGTTCAGTGGAACTGTCATACACTCATTGCTCATGGCAGGTGCTTGAGAAGGATCTGGCTTCGATGCATTCCTTTGTCATTGGCAGAATGTGGGTAAGTGGTATTAGTGTGGATCTGCTTTTAGTTCTCTTTCTCTCTTTTGTTTCTCTTGCCATGAAAAGTTACCTTAACTGAATACGAACACTATTCAGAGCAAGGGCAACTTTCAAGCAGTAGACCTATGATAAAGATATATATTATTGGATCAAAACCAAGCAACTGCAGGAGTCTTCATTACATATTGCATGTAAAAGGATCTAGAAAAAAAAAAGAAAGAGGAATTTGGCTTCAACTGTATATGAAAAAAACCCCATGATATGAAATAACAAGAAACCTGACCTCAGGGATTATAAACCACATATAGTCAAAATCAGTTGAAAAATTTTCCTAATTGTTTTTAAAATCAGGAGGATCATGATTTTATACCATTATTCCAGACATGTGGGAAAAAAAAGAAGAGACATGTCTAGGACAAGAGTCCTGCCACTGCCCTAAGACAGTTCCAGATTGTATTAATGTATTTTCTGGCAAGGACTTTTAATGCAAATAGTACAGGCATAATATAGCTTTCAACAAAATAAGAGGTTAAATTCCTGGATCCAACAGTATTTTTGAATGACATCTTTCTGGAGACTATGATGTTTAATACTGTTTGTCTTGTATGCTGCAGAGATATATTGGGACTACTGTGAAAATCTATTGATTTCTTTTTTTTTTCCAAAAGTACAATAATAGCTGACAGACCCCTATGGATAACACAAGGGTTTTTTAATTTGTTAATACTTCTCCAAAGAACTATCTCAGCATGATTGGAAGTAAACACTTTTCTTCCCGACTATACTCCTCTTCTTGGTTCTTACACATCTACAGATCAATTGATTGTTTCTTTCTCTTTTCTCAAGTGTTCATACTTCTGAGGAGGAAACATTTTGTCATGAGAGCTTCCAGGCTCCAGGGACAGGGCAACCAGCTGCCAATACTGCAGCAATGTGGTTTTCCTGTCCCACTGTGTCCCCGCCAGCTCCCCAGTCCCTGCAGCCCTGCCCAGGGCAGGCTCTACCCCGCCAGGCGCCTGCCTGGGATGCAGTTCCCCTGGCAAGGTCTCTGCACTTCCTGCTGAGGATGCAGCTGCTCTAGACCTTTGCCAGCCATACCCAGATGCTGCTCCCATGGCACTGTGGAGAGCCACCGAGGAGCCAACCCCTTCACCACAACCTAAGTAAATATACTCCAGGGTCAGCCTGTGCAGACCTCCTGTCAGCCATGGTCACTGGCCTGGTTGGCTCAGGAGTGACCTGGACATGCCAGGGCATCTGTTTCTTCTTCACTGAAAGAGAAGGGGCAAAGGTGAATTTTAAGCTTTGACATTTGCAAAAAGTCAACTTTGTCAATATTTTGTAGAACTAGGAAAACCAATTTATGTGAGTCTTCCTAAGAATTTTAACATTCATCACACACAGCGACTAGCTGTCTGAGAGCCTTTTCTCTCTTTTTTTCCTGGTTTTTGTTGTTTTTTTGGTTTTTTTTTTTTAATTGAGAGGAATCACTCTACCAATACAATCCATTCTTCTAACTCCAGTGGATACATGGCTCTGCAGCTGCTGTTTTCTGACTGCATTTAGTGGATGCTATCAAAACAAAACTCCTCTCTCCCTATTTAGATTTTCAGTTACAGAAAGGGTACACTTTAGCTGACCAAAGGACTTGATTAAATGCTCTGCTTGAAAATCCATTTCAATGTGCTTTGTTTTCTAGGAAGTGTGCATTATCTGTATCTGTACCTGCACATATACCTGTCTACGTGTGAGAATGATAAAATGTCACTGGATATTGTGGTGAGATAACATTTTCCCAAAACATATTGGAAACAACACCACACTGCCTGTCACTTGTGGAAGGGAAGTCACAGGATCATCTACTGCAGCTCAGACTGAGACCTACTCAAGAAGCAGTAGGGAAGATATCTTCGTGTTTAGAATTTTTTTTGGGTTTTTTTAATGTTCAAGACTGGAAAATGTTAAAAACGTGTTAAATGTGTTCCAGCTTTTTCTTATCCCATTCACAGAAGTTACTCTTTTGGGAATTGCCTTATGCCCGATTTCACTTGCTACTGCTCCTGTCTGCTTCATATGTATTCCTTTCTGACACTGGAACCAAGCTACACTGGCTGTTGAAGTGGAAGGTAGAAAAGTTGTTTTATTTCTATTTAACATTTCAGAGGAAAGACGGGGACATTTTGGAAATTTCAAAATAGAATGCTAATGATTGCTTTAGGAATAAAAATACACATTATCCCGCTATTGATTAACAATAAAAAAAAATGACAGATTTATATGGCACAGAACTAAAGAAGTTCAATAGCTGTCTTGATTTAATTCTCTATTGCCAAATTACAATTTGCTGTGCTTTGATCAGTGTAAAGAGTAAGGAGCACAGTTATTGACTTCATCCAGAGAAACAGATATAAATGTAAAATCTCCAGTGCACAAACTAATCTTTGTGCAACTCAGAAACTAGAGGAAGGCCTTATTCAAGTCCTAGAATGATTCTGTTTGCCATATAAAATGAGTAGAATTTGATCTGGAAAGAGTAACCACTAAATAAACATTTAATTTATATATAAATAACAATCTACAGTGTAGGAATTAGAAATGGCTAAAATTGTGAATGAAAGGAAGGAATAGACGAAAAACAGCAAGTAGGAAGGAAGATAACAGTAAATTAAAAAAAAATCAGAAGCAATATTTCAAGCCGAAACAATATGATTGCTTATAATTTTATACTATACGGTTATATCACATGGTATAAATAAGATTAAATATTACAATGATGCAAAAATTTGTGGACAGAAATAGGGCATAACCTACTGTAACTTCTGTAGGACTACATAATTGTGTTCTGACTGTAGATTTAGTTAACTTTTTCCTAAGTTTATCTACTAAGATTAGTCATAAATATTTTTAAAGTATTTAAAACATTTAAAAAGCTATTTTAAAATCTATTGTTCCAGCAGTATCTATTCTGTACCATTTGCACTCTATTAAATGTCCTATTTATAAGGTTTTAGGAGATAATCTGCAAAATGCAGTAGTCAAGGTTCAGGAAGAAACCAATAAACTATATCACTAGTGAAAACAAAGAACAATGGGTTACTGAGAACTAGATGTTAGAAAAATCCCTTAAGGAGAGAAGCTATTACCCAATGGCATGTAATAAACTGATTACCAGATAATGGCTTGGGGAGAAAAGGTCTCAGAGTTATAACACTGTGATAACAATAAGTTGATGATTCTTCAAAATAAATGAACTGCTTTCACTTTTAAAGACTATCTGGAAAGGAAGTATCTTGAGGGAAAAAAAATGCACAATGACTGTTCCCAACCACCCGTTTATAAAAATAATAACTTTATTTCTCAGTCTGTAGAAGCTATATACAAAAGCCTATTGGATAAAAAACCTTAGTGGAGAAAAGGAGATAATCACCAGCTAGACCTGGGGAGAGGTGTTACAGCTTAACATTCAAAGCAAAGTCTTTGTTCATTTACTGAATCCTGAGGGAAGAGATAGATTATTAAATGAGTAATCTGGGGCAGGTAAGTACATATATATATACTTTGCATTTGTGCTGTGAAATATAATATGACTTAGGGAAGATGCCTGTGATTTAGAATTGGAAGGAAAAATACTGGCCTGATTAAAAAGGAGAAAAGGAGAGAGGGGAGATGAAGAAACCGTGTGTGTGTGTGTGTGTGTGTGTGTGTGTGTGTGTGTGTGTGTATTTGTGTGTTTGCACGTGTTCACATACACAAAGTCACAGAATGGGTAATGCTGGAAGGAACCACAGTGGGTCACCTGGTCCAACCTCCCTGCTCAAGCAGGGAACATCCCAGAGCACGCGGCAGTGTGAGCACAGTCCTGTGCCGTGTGCTCATCCCAGAGCACATGACACAGGACTGTGTCCCGATGGTTCTTCAATATCTCCAGTGAGGGAGACTCCACAGCCTCTCTGGGTGACCTGTTCCAGGGCTCAGTCACTGCACAGTAAAAAGTTCCTCTTCATTTTCAGGTGAATGTCCTGGGCATCAGGTTCTGCCCATTGCCTCCTGTCCTATTGCTCAGCACCACTGAGCAGAGCCTGGCTCCATCCTCTGACACCTCCCTTCAGATACTGACACACATTGATGAGGTCGCCTCTCAGTTTCTCTTTTTGACACTGAACAGGCCCAGCTCCCTCAGCCTTTCCTTGTAAGAGAGATGGTCCTACCCCTTCATCATTTTTGTTGCCCTCTGCTAGATCCATTCCACGAGCTTCATTATCTCTCTTGTACTGAGGAGCCCAGAACTGGACACAGCACTCCAGATGTGCCTCACTGGGGCTGAGTAAGGAGACAGGATCACCTCCCTTTACCTGCTGGCATTGCTCTTCCTGATGCACCCCAGGACACCATTGGCCTCTTGGCCACAGGGCCACACTGCTGGCTCAGGGACAGCTTGATGCCCACCAGGACTCCGAGGTCAATCTCTGCAGCGCTGCTTCCCAGCAGCTCAGTCTCCAGCCTGTGCTGGTGCCTGGGGTTGTTCCTCCACAGGGGGAGGACCCTGCCCTTGCCTTTGCTGAATTTAAAAATAATCCCCTCTGTTGTATGTTGAGGGGTGTCATCACTGTGAGAATAAAGACATAACTCTAGACAAATTCAGGCTGAATGAAAATTACATAAAATGACAAGCCAGAGTGAAAATTGGCTGAGGAAATCAGAGGTAGGTTGTACTGGGTAAATACAATGAGATGGAAACAATCAAGACAAGAACAATGACCCTCAAACCCATTCCACAGAATAAGGCAACCTAGGAATAAGCAGCAAAACATCTTGCAAGAGTATTACAAATTATGAGTCAAAGAGCTAAGGAAAAATATTTTCCTAATCACATCCAGAAAGAGATATTTAATTATATTAGAAAACAATCAACGTTGGCACTGAAACAGTCTCAACAGTAATTATTTAGTAAATGACATGTATTTTATTATAGTTTTATGACAGTTAATACTGATATGTCTAAGTAGTCTGTCTTACATTTATTACTCATTATATATTCTGTATAATTCCAAAGTACAGGTTGCCAACGATTTGGGTAATGAAAATGGTATTCTGGGTTTGTACACTGGGCATGATTTCCTATATGTAACAGATAAAAGAATATTATAACATATGCATATATTTCTGCCCAATGCAAGAAATACATGCAGCTGTAGAACTATCTATCCACAAAAAAATGTTACTAATCACAACCAAGTCAGACTAACTAAACTAAACTAAACTAATTTAGCTTTTACAGCTATACACACCACTAGGCTTGAAAGCCATACTTGTTTGTTTTACTTTATCTTGGGGCACATAAAATCATGGTATTTGGCAGCATGGAATAAGGGACATTAAATCAGCTTTTATGCTGTTGTTAAGAAACCCATAAAGGATGGGATTCAAGCAGCAGGACATCATACCCAATAAATGGCATATGCAATACAGTAATTTAAAATGCCTATTGGAAATGAGAGTGGCATTAAAATCTGTCACAATGTGGAAAAGGTGAAGAGGCATCCAACTGAATCCAAAAACTAGGATTAGCACTGTCAGTCTGCAAAAAACCCTCCTCGATCTTGTCTTAATTCTGACGATGGACTGGGATACTGTGATCATGTTCTGGATCCCTGTATTTTCTTCTGGTTTCATTTCAAAACAGATAGGGATTCCAGGGATGAATTTACTGGAGGAAAAGAGCTGGCTTTTTTCTGTGTCAGAGGTTTCTGGGAGATCTCTGGAATGAGTACCCTGGTGATGCCTTGAAATAGCTGGCATCACACTTGAAGTCTTTCTACTGTATCTTCTGTGGTGCCTCCTGCCAAAGGCACAGCTCCACCTGGAATATCTGGAGGGTTGCACCTGCGTGCCAGTGCTCTTAGAGGGATGAAGAGTTAGGTTTATCATCTCCTTTTCTTCAAACTTGTTTTCCTTGTTTGACAGCCTAGCACCTATGCTCCTGCAGACACTCGTGTGGCTGGCGGTCAGGCACGCCAGCGGCAGGATGTACTGCATGAACAGCAAGGCTATGGTGAAGGCAATCCTGTAGGAATCGGAAGGCCATGACTCGATGCACAAGAGCCTGTTCTCCAGTCCCTCTAAATTCAGAGTTTTGCTGAGGTCCACCGTTTTATGGAAAACTGGCAGAGGGGAGCAAATTGTGAAACCAAAGGCCCAAATGATCACTATTAAGAAATAGCCTTGTTTTGCCGTTAGATTGCTAGAGAGGGGATACTTTATCATACGGTACCTGACTGCAGCAATAGATATTAACATCAAAGTCGAAACTAGGACTGACGCACACTGGAGGAAGGGCATTACGTGGCACATGACAGTGCCAAACATCCATTGGTCAAGCAGGACGGATGTCAATGTGAAAGGTGAACAAAACAGCACAACCAAGATGTCAGAAAAGGCCAAGTTTCCAATAAGAATGTTTATTACTGTCTTCTGCTTGCACTTTAGTAGGGCTGTTAGTATAAGCAGATTTCCCACAAAGCCAGCCAGACTTATAAGTGTGTACAGCCCAATAAGAAAGTACTGCATGTCATCAACACTACTCTTATAGTCTTCCCAGGCAGAAAAATTCTTTGTTGTAGCAGAGGTGTTCTTGGTATGTGTCCTGTTGTTACGGTCTTTGAATCCTAAATCCATTTTACAGTCCTGCTTAGAACAAGAAAGGCATTAATTAGCATCTGAAGAAATGATGATATTGCTGTTAATCAGACTGTAAAAGTACATAAATTTACTTTGTATCACCTCAATGCAAATAAATTACTAGTGAACTTAGTCTACCGTGAGGCAGATCCTGCATATGTTCAGGTTGATGTGAATTAGCTAAGTAGGTTTTATCATTTGGTGTTCAGCACACCTAGGCCTCTACCCAGCTGCTCACATGGGAGAATGGCAATGTAAAGGTCTGCATTGTGATGCTGCCTTTTTACTATGCTGTACTTTACAGAACATATTGTCAGGCTTTCCATGAGGGAACAGTTAGCTACAAAAGCATACGCATTGAGTCGGTGAGATTAGTCATGTGAATAACAGCCCATTGATATGAGTAAGGAAATTACAGTCACCATCTGGGCAGATGCCTAATCATTATGTCATTGCAAATTACAAAGAAGGCACCTGAAAATACATATGGCTAACAACTGCAGTAGTATTTCTTACCTTGCTAGTAGAGAACTAACACAATATAGGTGAGAGATTTCAAAAAGGATCAGGAAATCCACTGCCAGTGATCCAAGATGGAATTCCTAATGTGGTGTGTATAGAAAGCACCTTCTAATAAGTGCTGAATATAGTTTAACTGGTGCTCAAGCAGAAAGGAAATCTACCTACAAAACACCTAAAATTATTGGATGTAACATAGAGATGACAGTGTTAGCGGGAAACAAATGCCAAACAGCCATTTGAAAATTCAGTGAACAGCTACTTTTTCAGCACAGAATCATCTAGTGTTAAACCTAGCTCAGCACAAAGTTATTCTGCCTACTGAATCTTCATACATTAGTCTTCATTTTAGAACAAATAGAAAGACATGAGAATTCAGTTCAAATATCAATTTATCTTAAACACCTACATGTACTAGAGTTTCAAAGTCCAAATTCCCCAGAGCGCCAATGTCCTGTGCAAAATTGCTTAATGTTTAGAAATCTTACATAAGAGAAAACAAAAAAGATCTACAAACTCAAAGCATACATAAATAGAGCAGAAGGCTAAATCTGTCACCTAAAAAAGGCAGGGTTCTTCAAGAATATAGCAACCTACAGTGAATTGTACCATGCTGACATCTTCGAAGTGCAGTAATATTATTTGGTTCCTCTACACATGCAGATGTGCTCATTTCTTCATACCATGTGTGTCCATACTGTTATGGTTTGAGCCCAAACTATAAAACAACCTGAGAATATTCACTAACAGTATTGCGATGGGAAGGTCCTTCAAGTAAGAGTAGAAATATATATATATATATATATATATGTATTTAAAAAAAATATTGCAGGTAATGTGTCGGAAAGAGGTGAAAAGAAGTCAGCCTTGCCAATTTGCCTCAATGTTAAAGTGCTTTTTAACGGCTAAAATAGAATTAAGAACTGCATACATGAATTTAGATAACCTAAATATTGTAATTGTGTGCATATGAGCAGAGAGGTATTCATGCATATTACTTCTGTTCAATTTTTGCCAGTCTTTAATGAAATGGTGGAAAACCACATAATAGACAAAAAAATGCGACCTTTGTCTCTAGATCAACTTTAAAGGAGCAGATTAGAGATTGTGTAAGTGAACTAATCTCTCTATTTCTATACTGATATTATCAGAAGTTTTCATTTTGGTGGGCTTTTCTTTACACAACTCTTAGCTGATGAAGTAAATACCTTTTAATTTAAACTTAATTTTTTGAGCTATTTTCTGAGTTACTAGTAACCAACTCAAAACGGTATGATCCGTGCACCACAGTGACTTCCAAAATCTGCTGAAATTTCTGTCTGTTCTGTAAATGTGACCCTGCATAACTTTTGCAGCTTTGCCCTGGATAAGGTAATATAATGCTAAGAATAGGGCCAAGGAACAAAATTTTATGTGTTGTTATACTGTAACATGTTTAATGAATAAATGTTTATTGAGTTCTTCTTGAAGATTTAAGTGAAAGATTGTTGCCAGGTTCTGTGGATTTCTACACCTCCACATAAAGCTCTTGCAATATGGATTTAGCAGAAGTGTTCATTGTGTTTTTAAAAGAATTCTTTAAAAACAAAAAGTGAACATTCTGGTTTTGCTGAAGTAGATATATTTTGTTGAGATGCATCAATACTGAAGAAGTTTAGCAGGAGTGCCTCTGAAGTCCAGCATGGGCTTGCCAGCTCCATTCCTTCTGTGCTATGACTGCCTTCTGCCTTGGGTGCGAGATGAGATGAGCTCTTCCCTACCATGCATCCTCATTTCCATGAGGAAGAAGCACTTGAAGAAGTCACAACATGATCTATTCAGACCCTGTCTGGACACTCACGGCACCACAAGATTCTGTGATGCGCAGAAACCTCTTCCTATAGTCACAATTTCAGAGTGACAGCAAGACAGAGAGGGTAGGAATGACAGTATAATCTGCTGGTTTCAACAGAGAACTGCTGTGCTCACAGAAGTTCCCTTTGCAAAATGCCCAAAGAGAATTTTATTTTCATTTTGGATGTATAAAATGAAAGCAGACTTCCCCCCCTACTTTCAAAAAATGCCAAGTGGATCTCTTGCTCTCTGTGCTTTCTCTCTGGCTCAAAGAGAAATGAGTTACTCTCAGTCTGAGAGCACTGGCAGTAAAGATGCAAACAAAAATTTTCCTCTGATATCATTGATCTTTAGTTCCCAAACTTGTCCTAGCGTGCCACTGATTCCACAGGGCTGTGGGCACTTACTGGCATTTATCTTCCTGCTTTGTTTTGACAGCTGCTTCTATTTTCAGAGATTTGCTCACCCTCCCTCATGTTGGTTGGTCAATCCCGGTGCAGCACGTGGCCATAACTTTCAGGGAAATGGAAATTCCTGAAAATCCCACTGTGGAAAACAGAATTAAATAACACAGCCTCTTTTCAAAACCTTCTCCTCATATTTGAAGTGTATTTCTAAACTAAATGCATGTCAGTGCCAGGATGCTTTTGCACCTGTTTTCAAGCTCAAATTTAGTTAACCTGAAAGCACCTGCTGGAGGTTTTCTAGCTGTCAGCTCCAAAAGTTGGATCACGTTCATCTCCTGCATCCATCAGTCAAGCAAACGAGATCCCCCATTCTGAGCACCGCACAGTCCCAACTGTGCTCAGCTGCACCTGTGTGAGCTCATACCTCGTGAGCTCTATGTGGGTTTGCCTAGGTCTCCTTTAGTTTCAGTAGAATGCTTGAGACAGGAGGCTAGGCTGCACAAGCCAGTAGAGACTGCATTTTTGTGGCAGGATCCAAGGTGGATTTGAATATTTACTGTAAGAGTCAAATGATTAGAGCTAACAATTAGCAGAGCTAGAGGTACCAGATAACCTATGCTAATTTAATGTTTAATATCTTGTACTTAGTATCTTTTTTTTTCACTTAAAGCTATCACTTAAAATACAAAATCCCATAATTCAGGACAGTTAATAGGCTGGATATTTCTATTTCTCTATATATTTAAAGGGAAATTTTCAAGAACACAAAACTTAGGCAGGCAACTATCATCCTCTAAAGGCAATTGTTTATTCAGGAAATGTTCCTTCAATTAGATGAAATACTTATATTAAGGTTTATTCATGGATAAGAGCTTATATCCCACAATATGAATGCCTATTAAGTTATCTCTGACTGGCTGGTCTTTGCATAGTCCAGTCAATTCAATCCTTGTAAGAGGGCAATTAATCTTTATAGCTGTAAACTACTTACAGTCTTGGGGGACCTTTTTCTATGTTAAAAGAAAAAAACCCAAAAACCAGCCAAAACACCCCAGCCCCCAAAACCCCCCAAAAACAAAAACCACAAAACCCCATGGTGAGCACATACAGGGAGGAAGCAAAATGTGTGAATTTGTAAGAAATACAACCTTTCTGCCCTCGTAATATTGGAGCGATATCAGGACTGCATACAAAAAGTCAGAGAAGGTTTTTAAACATTTACAGAGCTGTAAACAGTGAATATGAGTGGCTGTTGCTGCACAACCACCAAAGCTTTAGGAAAGCACTGAGTTGTATAGTTACAACTAGAAAAATTATGCCCTCACATCAATACAGACCAAGATAACACCCAAGACAAAATTTGAAACCACTGAAGTGTTGCATTCACAACAGAAGCTAAAGATGAAAAGCTGCTGGTTCTGATGTTCCTGTTCATTATGTGCAACAGCAAAAACTAACCTGAAAACCTGGGAGAATTCAACAGATTGAAATTACTTGAAAAGTCCAGAAAAAAAGATTTTTGTACGCATTAATGGTATGCCTATTTCTGTGCCTAACTAAAAGAACTGCAGCACTATCCCGGAACACAAGAATACAACTTCCCAAATTATGCCAAAACCAACTAATAAGATTATATGTCCAGCTCCAAGGAAATGCTATGGAACATAATGGGCCGTTTGCTGGCCAGAACAGAAAACTTGAAACGCATGGCTGCCTTTTCTTCCAGGGACCTCAGGAGCTCCTGGCTCGCAAAGTCAAAAGCACCAAACCACCCCAAAAAGAGAACGACTGTTATTTTTGCCCTTCTACGCCTCCCTTGGGAAGCACTCCGCACACCCGCACAGCCCCGCGTCCCAAAGCGCGCACCCCTTCCCAGCCCGAGCCCCGGGGACCCGCGGCCGCCGCGACACCACCGCCCCCAGGGCTGACGCGCTCCCCCATCCCCGCGCACTTGGTGCCAGGGCGCGGCCCCGCGCAAACTTGCGAGGGGAGGGGAAGAGAGCCGCGCTGAGCTGAGCAGACCTGCGCTAAGCCGAGCCGAGCCGAGCCGAGCCGAGCCGAGCCGAGCCGAGCCGAGCCGAGCCGAGCCGAGCCGAACGGATCGGAGGCGCGCTCGCCGCGCCCGCCCCGCGTTACCTGCGCGCGTGTGGCGCTGCGGGGGCGCGGCGCGGCGGCGGCCCCGCTCCGCACTCACGGCTCCGGCACGGGCGGGCGGAGCGCGGCTCCGCGGCCGCGGGGGGAGGCGCGCAGCCCCCGGGCCGGCGGCGCATCTCACGCGGCTGCGGCGGCCGCGCCGGGCCCCGGGGCTGGGGCTGCCGCACTCGCACCCGCCCGGCGGGGCCGGGCCTGCAGCTCGGGCGCACCTCGGGAGGCTGCTCCGGGCGGCCCTGGAGCCCGGTATTTCAGCGCTGCACGGTGCGACAGCTAGAGTTTCCATGGAAATACGGCGAGACGGTGAATAAAGCCCGCGCTCGCCGGTGCTTGCGGGATGCTCTCAGTGCCTCACCCGGCGCTCAGGGCACGGCGTTTTGCAAAGGTGAAACGCGCTGCGAGTCTCAGGACGTAGGGAGGTGCGAGCACAGACAGGCAATGACAGAACACCGATCGGAGCTCCCCTCGCTTCTGCTCGAGGGGAGCTCCGGAGGTGCTTATCCATACTGCTCGAATACCCTTTAAATTTTATTTTGGAACAGGTGGGAGGCGATGGATTTCCCCCCAAACAGTTTTCCTTGCTGAGCTGAGTTCGGTTCTTACAAAGTAAAATATCTGAAGGGTGGTTTTAATTTTATCTGGACAATCCGTGGGAAAGCGGGGCATTTTCTTATGTAACCAATATTTTAGAACCTAAAAATTGTTGGGTATGTCACAGTACAAAACATGAAAAGGCAAATTCTGCTGCTCTCACTAGCTGTTATCTTCTAGCACAAGAAGAGTCATTGATCATAGTCCTGTTACAGAGCTACCAGAGAACTCCGTGACATGCGGGTCCCTGGGAGCACAAGTGGCAGAATCTGACATAGAAATGTAATGACTTTCCCATTTGCCAAGGTACTACTTTGACAGTTGATATTAACACAGCACTGCAGAAAAGCTGTCACTGTAATTAGCCTGTGAAAGAGTGTACCACACAAAGACAGAACAACTGGATCAATCATGTTGTAAAATAACCTTTGAAAAGTCCAGTTAGGTTCCTTATTTAACCAGCGTACTGGGAAAATACTCGAGTGATCTAGGAACAAATAATCTCCATCTTCAGCAGATGAGCTCAGGATGGCAAGGGCGATTTCATCCTATCTTCTTTTGAAGATTTCATCCCATCTTCTTTCGCCTGCTTCTGCATAATTCACCACCCACTGCTGGTGAATCACTGCATGTGCAAGTGGAGCACAGGGGGCTGCCATGTGGAAGTGATGTGCTGATCCATCTCATCGTATTAACAGCGCTCTCCTGTTAGTCACAATGGAGAACAGAATTAATCCTTTTTAGGCCTGAGCGCTGTTCTTAGCATTTTTGACCATCTTCCCACCTAACACTGGTGGTTTTGAAGCCTTTCACACAAATTTTTGACCTGTAGATAGAAACCCACTATGGTTCTAAGACGTGATGGGGGTGATTAAGACTTTCCCCACTTCTCTTGTTCCACGAGAGCTTCGCACATTGCTGGACCCACTGCTTGAAGTGGAAGGTTCCTCCTGGAAAGAGTGAAGTTTTGAGGACACTACATCTTTCTATGGAAACTGCTGGCTACAGCAGACTGATATTGTCTTTAAAAATACATCTAAATTTGCTGGCAGAGCCCAGTGGGAAATTAAGTTTCTTACATTGCACAACTGTGATTTATGTGGGATGCCATTGTACCTTCATAAAGGTACAAACAGCCTACCATCATGTTAAGCCATTTCTAAGGTGGGAGGTCACCTAGTACAGTTTCCCAAGCAGCCTCCAGAAAATATGAGCTTCTTAGTGGGAGCAGTCAGTAAGACAAGTATTACTTCCTCAAAGAAATTTTCTCTGAGAATAAAATACTGTACTTTTTTTTTGTTGGTTCTCTTACTTCAGGAAGGTTCATCCAACAGTAATGTACTGGCAGGTGTGAGTTTGTTGGTTTGTTTTATTCCCCACAGATGTGTAAATAACACCAGATTTCTCTCAACTGTATCTGTACATTTCATCCCTAATACTTGATCAGAGACAATTACTATTCAATCCATTATAATTTTTTCCTTTTCACTGTTTGTGTACCTCTGTATTGACATTAATACTACTGAATAATAAAATCAGTAATCTGGAGATAGAAAAGGTATGGACATTAGAGATATCAAATGTCAGGAGTGACTGCAGATGATAGTACAAGTTCCCTAGAAACCCGCCTCCATAGGGTTGTTGAAACCATAAAGGAGTCCTCGAGGAAGTAGGAGCTGGTGATGATGAAAGATACCTCTTCTGGAGGACCCAGGTAAGAAAAATGGTGCATCAAAGAGAGAAGGTTGGGACTCCTGAGTCAGAAGAATACAAAAGAAAATACAGGAGAAAACTCTGTGGCTACATGAATACAAATTAGTTTTGTCAAGTTTCTTAATGCAGTCCCAAATGTATCTTTCTTTTGGGAGAATTATTCCAATATCTTAAAAAATTTAGCCTCTAAAGGCAAACTGTGGAAGACGTGAAGACTCAAAGCTCCAATGGAAATCCATGAGAACTGATAAATGCTGCAAAACCAGAGGTCTAAAGCACCTAATGTCCAATTCCACAGCATGCAGTCAATTGTCCTGAGTCAAAGTTTGCCGTGAGACAAAGTCTAATGTTATTGTAAAGTCTACTACCAATGGAGCACCTATCCATGGGCAAAGCAGGGTAAGTGGTAGGATGTAGCTGCTACAGAATTTGAGAGATTTTGTGATACAGATATAAAGCATTTCTGTTTGTTAAAATTCTTCACCCAACCACTTAATGCCCAGAAGAAATTCTATCAAAACACTATTAAAAATACCACTAATGTCTGGCTTCTGTATGGTCCATGCCTTCCACAGATTCTTACCTTGCGTAAACCAGCAAGCTTTGGACTTCTGAAAAGGTGGCAATGGTTGAGATGTCTTTGCAATAAAAGGCAGGACACCTGATGGTTAGCTAATAAAATACTTCCATGGGTGAGCCTGTAATTAATGACTTTTGTTTCCTAATGTGACACCATATTTTTTGGCTGGTGTTATATACATTAACCTGTTATACACATGATCATGTGTGGGGCCTATTTCTGCTTCATCTGAAGCCAGAGGAGAGCTTGTGTATGAGCGTACAGGAGTTTGAATCCTGAATGGACATAGGAGGGTGGCCATAGCAGAAAATATGTCTTAGTATTTTAGCCAGGTCAACATAATTTAAGTTATAGCTCAAGCAGCCTTTAAGCAATATTTCGTGTGACCAGGATAGATTTACTCTAGTCAGCTTGGCTGTATTGTTGAAAATGCAACTGCAGCAGCAAGACTGTCCACAGAGATTAACCACATAATCATTCAGGCAGCTTCTTTGGGTTTGTGACATTAGCAGTCAAATGAAGTGTTGTTATGTTTGGTGTCAGATGCAGTTATGTCAGAATAAACATGTTCTTAGTCAAAGAGAGAATTTTCTGCGATTCAAATTACACTCAACAGCAAAAGACCTGTTTAGTCTACTGATGACAGACTTTTGCCCCAAGGACCACAAACTCCCTTATCTTTGAACAGAGTAATGTGAAATGCAAGTATTTCAATGGCACTGGTGTTCATTACTAGAAAATAAAAATGATAAAAAGTAAAGTAAAAAAATCCTTCAGAGGGTGTTTCCATTTTTTTCCATAGTGGTGACTTCTGTTTGTTTTATACAGAATAGAAGATACAAATGGCCCTCCTGGTGCTCTTTCACGTACTGGATTTTAAGTTTTAAGGAGGGATTGCTTTGCCAGAACACACGACAATATATTGCAATGAAAGTGACAGCCTCATTTTATGAAATCTTTTCTATTTTTGAGATTTGCAGTGAGAAAGAATTTTAATGGATTTATGTCTTGGTGTATTTTTCTACATGTTTTTAAAAAACATCTTGTTCCCTTCTCAATGCTTTTGCTTCAAAGCATTTCTGTATTCTTTTACTCAGGCTGTTCTATTTCCTTCACTGAAATACTTGTGTTCTGTTTATTGTACTTAGTCTCTTTTTGCAGTGTCATGCCTTCACACAAATAAACATATGCACACAAACAAACAGTCTTCCAGTCCAGGGTGCCTTTGATATACTGAAAAATTTTTTCCCTGGAAGAGGATAATCTTTAACACAATGGTTATCCTACTACTCCAGTGTTCTAATGGTCCTGACAGTCATCAACAATAAAGTCAGAGTTATGAGGATTTATTTGACATCTTTGTGAGCTTAGAGCTCCAGCTGGAGACTCTCAGCTTGGCGTTGAGACTGGAGAGACACAGAATAGCCAGGGGCTGATAATACCTGGTTTTCCTACAGAGCATACCTGATGTGGTATTTACTGCACAACATCTATTTTATATAGTTATAATGGAAAGTTTGTAAAGAGTCTGTTTATTAGAGCAATTATTTTTTAGTGTGTATTAGTGCTCACACATATGTGAAATGCTTCAGAGAAGACTGATACAGCTCCAACTGATTTCTTCATCTGAGGTGGGCCCACAGCAGTGTGGTGAAGCAGGAAGTTGTAGTAAGGCTTGGGTTATAGGATGTGTGCACATATCTATTTATGTATATGCACTTCTATGTTACAGGTGTTTGAAAGACTCAGTGACCGAGGCAATCCTTTCCATTGCTTCACTACACCATTCAAAGCCTGACCTTGCATCTGTCTGCAGTGTGAATAACCCTATGAATATTTTTGGTTATCACTGTGAGTTCAGGTCACTGAGGTCATAGGCTCTTCTCTTCAGTCTTTTATAGGTAGTTATTATATTTGCATGGCATAACAGAAGAATTGTGAGGTTTGCTTTGCCCATGTTTATGTAACATTTGAAATACATGTATGTATTAACCATTAAAAAGTGAAGTATTAAGAAACACTTCATTTGTTGCTAAAATGGAGATCCTCATGACTAATGACAAAATTGAGGAGAAAGAAGATTATATGTATCTGAAAATCCAGAAATTTCGGAAAAATTGGCATTTTATTAGGACAGTAAATGAATGGCTCTGTGGTACATTAATCTATTTAAAATAGAACAGGATGGTAAGAAACAAAGGCAAAATTCACAACTCCCTACATCCCTATCTGCCCAGGCTCAACATCACTCTTGCCTCCCAACTGTTCCATATTCCCACCCCTCTGAGTGGTGCAGGGGGACAGGGAATGGGAGTTCTGGTCAGTTCATCACCTGTTGTCTCTGCCGCTCCTTCCTCCTCATGATGTTCCCCTGCTCCAGCATGGGTCCTTCCCATGGGTTGCAGTCCTTCAGGAACAGACTGCTCCTGTGTGGACTCCTCTCCATGGACCACAGTATGCTTATCTGTTCCACCATGGTCCTGCATGGGCTGCAGGGGAGAAACTTGTGTCACCATGGCTCTCACCATGGCTGCAGGGGGGAATCGCCACTCTGGCTGGCAGTGGGTCCATTTTGGAGTCAGATGAAAATGGTTCTGTTCTGTTCTGTTCAACATGGGTGTAGTCTTCTCACAGAAGCCACCCCTGCAGCTCCCCATTTTGCTGTGTAAACTCAAGTCTCTTATTCTGAAGTGGTCCTAAAAATGTATCTCTGCCTTGGATACCTGTTGGCAGAGTACAACAATTCTGTATCACAGAGTGCTTACTTTAATTTTTGAAATAGTGTCTTGACCATATGGGTAAGAACATCACAGGGAAGTAGTGGGAACATCCTGGCATAACAAAAAAGGCTTTTTCTCTGCCTAGCAATACATCTATTGCCCTTAAAAATATCTATATTGGACAACTCTTTTTTTTTTTTTTTTTTTTTTTCTGTAGTGTGGATGAATCATTCCATGTCCATAGCAATGAGAGGTCTCAGTTGTACATGCCCTACAGTGTCACTGCTTCAGACAGAAATGTGCTCTTTATGAGACCTTCAGCTTGGATCCCTGCCTGAGTGTACCTACTTTTGCTCTGCTCAGTCGAAGACGGATGCATGCTAATGACCCACATATGACTGAAGTTCTTGAGAGGCATTATATACAGTCTGCACTTCCCTTCTGGCTGCTGCTCTTAAAATGTCAGCAGTGCTACAGCTACTGATTTATAGCAACCTCACAGTGTGCCTGCAGTTTTCTTTCTTACATCAAGGGCTGCAATTGCACTGCAGTTGAGGAGAGCTCCTGTAAATACAGTGTAAACATCAGCCTTATTCTGGGTTCTGAAATCTTCCTGTGCGGCTCCTTCTACAAAAAATGTTGCAATAATTTACTATGTGAACCTAATTTTTTAGTTATAATTAACCTGGTTTCTCAATTGAGAGTTATTCATGACACAATAGTGTTGCCATAGAATAAGTGTACGCCTGAAGCTAAGAATGTAAGAGCAACTCCTTACATAGGAAAATTTAACCTGGAGCCTTGAAAGAATTAGGGAACGTCTGTTTTCCAAGAAATCCGAACTCCTATTACAATATCCAGGTTTTGTCAAGGCATTTTCGAAGTGTTGCTTGTTTATCTGAGTAACTTTTCGCAGACTTCCCAACTCACTGTCTTTTATGCCCATTGAAGTAGATCAATGCAGTGCTTTTTGTGAGTGAGACAGCAAGGTGTTTCAGCAACTTGACATTTCTTATTGATCCAGTCATGGCTATTCATGACAAATGCAGACCAGAGGCTAGCTGTTCTGGTTTAAAAAGCCAAACCCAAACTTTGTAACCTGCTTCTTATGCTCAAAATCTCTTCCTCGTCCCCAGCTTCTATTTCCATCTTTAGTTTGGCCACAAGATGGCAATAACTTGCAGACAAATGAAACAGGCAGACGGATTTGAAACTGTCTCCTTTCCTGAGCTTTTCCCTGCGCTTTCCCCCCAGCCCCCCTCTTTTGTTTCAATATTTAATTGCATCTCTTTTGGAATTACTAGGCAACCCACCCCCAGATGTGCAGTTTAAAGGTGATATGCTTGCAGTGTGATTTTCAGGATCTACTCCGTAGAGTACCATCATGTGATACTGGGGTAAGGTGGAGTTCAGCTTTAAGGGGGAGTCTCCAGCCTTCCTCACCAATCTTTAGGACCTGACTGGAGAAATACCAAAGGATCCTTCTCCTTTCTCCACTCCTTCTCCATCCAGCCTCCTGAGCCAGCCCCTGAGCAGACCAAAGACAGGCAGAACAGTTGCAAGGTGAGTTTCCCCTGTGGTTGCTTTTCCATGATTCTGGATGGTTGTGTGCCAGTTAGTGTTTGCTTGCTGTGTTAGGTGCAGGTGACAAAATCCAAGGGAGGGGTAGGCTCCAGGAAGAACTTCCGAGCAGCTGGGTGAGCTATCAGCTTGGGCTGACAGCATTTTGTGCTTGCTTTTGAACAGCTCTGGTAGTTTTACTGTGTATTTCCAGTCACCTCACAGTGCATTATTTCACCCTTTCTGTCTGTTGGTGCTAAACTTTTGACCAAATTTCTCACGGAGAGTCGGGAGGACGTGCTTGGTAGGGGACACTTGGCAATCACCCGGAGGGGTCTGCAGAGCTATGGGCTTTCCCCACCCCAAGCCTGCACTCGGAGTGGGAAGTGATCTTCCTGACTTGGGAGCTGGGGGTTTAGGAGCCAAGGAACAGTGCAGCTGTCCAGGAGAGTGAACTTCATGCTCCCCTGCTGTCTGGTCCATTTTGCAGACGGACAAGAAAGAAAGATTCCTTGTCACTTGTCAGCAGCGCTGTGTTTCTGAGCTGGTTCCTAGATATGCTCTTAGGTTGCATCTCTGCTATGGGAAGAAGGAGCAGTAGCAGTTTCTGGTTTTGAGTTTGATATTTTATAAATAAGCAAGAGCAGAGCTTGGCTAAGGGAGTAGAAAAACCAAGAGCATGACACCCCGGATACCTTATTGCTGGGGCAGTTTGGTCCCAACTGGTAAAAGAACCTGCCCAGTTCTTCCCTTGCAGGACATGGCTCCTCACCTGTTCTGCTCCTGCCATCATTCCATCAAGTCACAGGGCTGGAGTGCCCACCTCGTGCTATACAAGTGATTAAATCCAGATGTTGAGACTATGATAAAGTTACACTGCAGGAATCAAGGAGCCCTGGCTCTCCACACCACCCACACACTTTCTGTTTGGGTAAAGCACCTACTTCTGGCTGTGACAGAAGTGATGTTTCAAGGGGTCATGGAGTGGAAATTTCTTTATTGGACCCTAGAATAGATTTGGTGGACTAGGAAGTCTGATACATTTAGCAGAGATCTGATAAATTTAGCAGAGGCAGAAGGTCTGAGAGACAATACTCAGGTGCATGCCTAGCTAGCATGAAAACCAGAGTAGTCAAACCTCAGAGATGCCTTTTGTCTGAAATTATTGCTGTTAACTCTCGCAGTAAAATGTCACTCAGAAGCAAGCTGCATTGCCTGTCACAGTTTCACGTAGCCTTGTGGTGAGTAAAAAGAGCCAGCAGAGCCAGCTGAGGTGAGCTCCTGACAGCAGTGAGAAGGCATGGCATTGGCATGGTCATCCTTTGGCTGACCCTCAGGAGGAGCTGGATCTGCAAGCCCAGCCCTCACATGCTGGCTCTGCCCTAGGGAGGAGGCAGCCCCAGCTCTGGTCCCCAGCATGTGGCTGGTTAAAAGGGTGTCTGTCACCAGTAAGAGACAAAGACAATTCTTCTCCAGAGACTTGCATGGTACAGAGATTTATACTGAATATCATTTAAGAACAAAAGCTCACCTATTCAGGGTAACTTTTAATGAAGTATATTTTAGTGGGCAATGTTTTTACAGCTTTTGTGATAAATGCCATATGCAGTCGGGTTTGAAACCCACTTGCGTGAATTTTAAGTGGCATTACTTTCATTACCATAACCTAAGGTTAAGTGAGCAATAAATTTAGCTCATGGGTGTGGGCAGAGAGAAAGTTCCAGATTCAGTGCGGAATGCAGTGCCACTAACGGTGCCCAGATTCCGTGCCACTAATGGCAAGTTGAACTAAAGCTGTGTCAGGTTATCGATTAATTGAGTTTTAATTGCTTATAAATTAATTTTATTTTTTAGTTTGCCCTCTGAACACATATGGCTTGAGTTTCAGATTTTTAAAACTCAAGACCTTGCAAAGGAATGGTTATTTAAGAACACCTATTTCCATTTCATAGCTAAAAAAATTTTCTGCCGTGTTTAAATTTTGCCAGTTTTTGTCTTTGTCTTGTTTTCTTCTTTCTGTGCTGCACAGCCCTGCTAGCTAAGATTAAGGTGTTCAGAGTTCCTGATTTACCTTTGACTCAGTGCCAGTGCTGTTGAGGACACTTGGCCGCTCAACAGAAAGTGTATGCGTTACAGAAAAAAAAAAAAAACCAACCCAGCAATTGAGTCATTTTTCCACCCGTCACATTGATCAGATGGGCTTTCCCCCCCTCCTCATGTGACGCCTGGATATAATTTCACTTAGAGCAGTTTGAGAAGGCAGACTTTTGCAGACTAAACTCTTGAAAAGGAGGTGTAAAACACAAAGCGGAGGCTACGCTGGCGGCAGGCTGAAATTGCTTCCCAGCTCGCTGTTCCGTGCGACTTGTGCCGGGCAGGGCTCTTGTCCCCGCTTGCCGTCCTGCGCTCCGCTCCCGCCTCCCGCCCCCTTCCCGCGGGCTGCGGCCCCGGAGCGGCGGCACCGGCGGCACCGGCGGCACCGGCGGCACGGAGCGGAGCGGCTCCGACCCGCGGGACACGGGCGCGCCGCCACCCCGCCCGGGGCAGGCGCCGTGCCCGGCGGTGACCGCCCCTGCTGCTTCCCTTCTCCCCAGGTGGTGCGAGGGAGATGCGGCTCTGAGGAGCGGGCTCGGCCCGGGGCTCCGCTGCGGGGACGATGGGCGCGTTCTGAACTCGGAGCGCTCTGGATGAAGGCGGCGGCGGCGGCGAAGGTCGGTGCCGAGTTGGAAACAACATGAATACCTCTGTTCTCGCCCCACTGGGAAATATTTCCGGTGACCTGAATTTTTCGGAGATGAACTCGCAGATCTTGCAGTTTGAGGACGAAGATTGCCATGTGCCTTTGGCCATGGTCTTCACTTTGGCCTTGGCTTACGGGACCGTGATAATTCTGGGAGTCTCTGGGAATCTGGCCTTGATTGTCATTATTTTAAAACAAAAGGAGATGCGCAATGTTACCAACATCCTCATTGTGAACCTGTCGTTTTCTGATCTCCTAGTGACCATCATGTGTCTTCCCTTTACCTTTGTGTACACTTTAATGGACCACTGGATTTTTGGGGAGGCCATGTGCAAGTTGAATCCTTTTGTGCAATGTGCCTCCATCACCGTCTCGGTCTTTTCTTTAGTCCTCATTGCTATTGAGCGCCATCAGCTCATCATCAATCCCCGTGGCTGGAGGCCGAACAACAGGCATGCCTACATGGGGATTGCTGCCATATGGATTTTAGCCACAGCTTCCTCTTTGCCTTTCCTGATCTACCACGTATTAACAGATGAGCCCTTCAGAAATGTAACATTTGATGAATACAAGGACAAATATGTGTGCCTGGACCTGTTCCCCTTGGACACTGCCAGGCTTTCTTATACCACAACTCTTTTGGTGATTCAGTACTTTGGACCGCTTTGTTTTATATTTATTTGCTATTTGAAGGTAAGATAGAATCCTCTTGCAATATGTACCTCTTGCTATCTGATGTTTGTTTATCCTTGCAAAGATGTCTGTGGTAGGTGAATTTATCCCATGTGTTTCTCTTTGTTGAATTTCCTGCAGATATACATACGGTTGAAAAAAAGGAACAACATGATGGACAAAATGAGAGACAGTAAGTACAGATCCTCTGAAACCAAAAGGATCAACATCATGCTGATATCAATAGTAGTCGCATTTGCAGTTTGCTGGCTGCCTCTGACCATCTTCAATATCGTGTTTGATTGGAATCATGAAATTCTGCCTGTAGCTACCTGCAGCCACAACCTGTTGTTCCTGATTTGCCACCTCACTGCCATGATCTCTACCTGTGTGAATCCCATCTTCTACGGGTTTCTCAATAAGAACTTCCAAAGGGACCTGCAGTTTTTTTTTCATTTTTGTCATTTCCACTCCCGTGAGGAGGATTAT
The DNA here is from genome assembly GCA_036785705.1 of Acanthornis magna. Taxonomy (NCBI): domain Eukaryota; kingdom Metazoa; phylum Chordata; class Aves; order Passeriformes; family Acanthizidae; genus Acanthornis; species Acanthornis magna. The sequence goes on from JAWUZG010000018.1 coordinate 34,236,995, forward strand.
GAGACTATAGCCATGTCCACCATGCACACAGATGTTTCAAAAACCTCTTTAAAGCAGGCAAGTCCTGTAGCATTTAAAAAAATAAATAGTGATGACGATGAAAAAATATAAAGAAGTACTAAAAATTCTACACCGAACTGCAAGAAGAGTGATTGCAGGTGAAGTGTGCCCAAGGACAAGCACAATTACATAACAAGTACAAAAAGGGTAATGTTTTTCTTCCTTTACCAAGGAACTTTGATTATTGTCACTTTGAAATTATGCGCTGTGCATTTTTGCCCCTTTTACTGCTTTAATGTTCACAGAAGTTATATCTGAATTTTATTACAAGACATAGTCAGACCTGCTACTACCTATGGTTTTCATCAGCTGTTTTTGTTCTGTTTTCTTTGTACAGTTCTGGGCTTTAGCACAAAGGTTTATTTATTGATTTTTTTTCAAAGGAGTAATTTTCAGGAATGTCCATTTAAGACCATTAGAAACAATATGAACCACAGGGACACTGTCATTACAGAGGACATCTACCAAAAAATAAAATTAGGAAATTCTGGTTTGAAGAGGACTTCTTCTTTTTTTAAATTCATCTTTTGATTGATGTTAAAATCCTGTAAAATCACTGTAGGTATGCAAAAAAAGAATTCTGTGAAACCTGTAGAATATGTTTAAATGGGGACATACAATTGTCTCATTCACAGAGGCAATTTGGGCTGTAATCACTTAGTTTCAAAGACAAGATTAAGAAAGAAATTCTGTTCTCATTTACAAGAATAAAACCCCACAGTAATTCCACAGAGCACAATGGGATAACTGATGTTTCAGCACAGCAAATGAAAACATAAATGGGCCTTCAGTCCCAAATGATTACAGCTGGTTTTAATAACCCAGGCTTTTTAATTTAAAAAATCCAAACCCTTTTTTCATCTGCCATCACTGGCAGGAGTTACTGTTGCTGGGATGAAATGCACCATCTGTTCCAAGCCTATGAACCATGTCAATTCTCCTTGAGACCTGTGTCCAGAATATAGAGGGAGATGGGACTGTTCGCTGTCTGGACAAGGTGCAATTCCGTCCTCACAGGTGACAAAGGAAATCAGATCTGGTATTAAAAAAGTAAGATTGAGCTACCTGAGTCTTTCCATAGTAATTAGTGTTGATCTATATAAATTATGTATAGCCTCATAATACTCTGTATTCAGATGCAATGACATAAACCTGGATAATATCCAAGACAATGGATGGTATAATCAAGACCTGCAAAATTTAAAAGAAGGATATGGATATAGTTTGGCTATAATTGTTATGTTTAGCTTCCAAACTCAGTTTCCACAGTTGATTGAAACGTGGAAACATTTTCCAAATATACACAATAGACCTCTGTTACTGCTTAAAATATATATCCTCTAATTACACAAAATATTCATGACTAGATCCCCAGTTGAGGGAAACCCATATAACTTGACTGCTGTAAATGAAATTACAACAATATCAGCCAGCTGAGGTTCTGTGTCATACAGTGTACTTTGCTATATCATCAATGTCTTTTTGAATAATCAGCTTTTTAAAATACATTATAGACCCCGCTTTCTTTCAGCAAGGTCACTTTAAATCATTCTGGCAGACAAGAGGGTCTTTAAAATGAATATAAATGTAAATGCAGCATAAATGGAAATCTGATCTGATATATTGCTAAGCAAAAATATCTCAGGATGTTATGGTGAATTTAATATGTTCTAAATTTGACATAGATAAATGCCTACAAAATTTAAATTATTTGGGCTGCCAGTATTTAAAAGTGAAAAACTGTGCCTTGTGCTGTCTTATAAATAGTGTAGAATATTAAAGTAGCAATGTGTTCTTGTGCATTATAATTCCATGTATTTCTCTACTGGAAGATAATTTAATTTAAAAGGAGTTTTCTGTGCTTGAGAACAGAGACGGAATGTAGAAAATTAATTATAAGACAGACAGTTCTTTCAGAGCTTTGGCCTTTTGTATTTTATGAGGTTTGCTTTTTCTTTGTGCTTGTCCATGGAATGTGTTGTTAATAATTTGACAAGGGTTTCCCGAAATTATTTCCCTCTCACTTTGCAACAATTTTCATATTTCAAAGGATGTGTATTTTCTCAATGAGATACAATTTACAAAAACAACCATGGGGTTTTTTTATTAAGAATGTCACAGTGGGTTTTTTCCATTTCAAAAAGTCACTGTGAATTTTAGGGCTTTTTTTCCTTTTTTCTTTTTTTAAAAGAAAACTTTCTTTCAATGTAGTGGAAAAAGAAAATTCAGTCACTTGAGAAACTTTCCAGTTTGCTGGAAATTTTTGATCAAACTGAATTAGGTGCTTATACAGAGTAGGTGTTGGAGGAACTTTAGAGGAGCCTGCTGGTGCTCAGGGACCTATCCCAGGTGTGTGCTAAGATTTGGATGTCTCCAGTGGGAGAGCAACATAATTCTTCCTACGTCAGCATTTCTCCTGCTTGAGGTACAGTCTCAAATCGTGCCCATCTGACACTGTGCCATACTATCTCCTGAGAGTGCGTGTCAGGTGTTTTTTGCCTACCAGCACCTGATAAACAGGGAGAACTGCAAATAGGAGCATTCCTTCTGCTCATCCTTGTTAATCTCAGGAGCTGTTTTTCCTCAGCACTGCTGTCCTAGGATCAGGCTTCTTACGTTTCCTCAAGAAGCCTTTCTGAGCCTCTGCTAAGGACACAGTGCAGTGTCACACAAATAGCACAGGGCTCATTGCCTGTAATGACAGTGGAAATTAACACAGTGTAAGGGCTGTTCTGCAGGAAAATGCATTTGGAGAATTTCAGAGGCGAAATCATTGCTCTTCTGAAGAATTTGTTATGAGGACAGAGATAAAAGTAGTCTCTCTGAGGTGCTGACCTAACATCTGCAGGGCATAGATCAGACCTACTGAGAGCAGTATTTTTGTCTTTGGTTTCGTGACTTGACACTGGAATTCTCAAAAGATGCTGAAGACTTCCCCCTCCCTGCAGCCAGCTACAGTACTGATCCTCTTTTTCATTTTCAGAGCTCCAGCATGGCTTCTCATCCTCTATATGCTAAATTTCTTTACAGGATAAGCTGACAGGTTTTGTGTTTCACTAAAATCTTTCAGTCATTCTGGTTTGATATTTATTTCTTGTACACGCTGTTTTGTCAAGCGTCCCACACTTCAGCACATGCTGATTCCTGTCTCAAAAGCCTGAAGATCCCTTTTATTCTTTCAGACTGGTAGGAAAGTTTTACTGACAGAAATACAGAACAGTGAGTGATCTATAATGTATCTTATTATTTATGTGTCATACATTTTGTGTCAAATCTCCAGCCTTAAATGACAAATGTAACTATTTAATAAATATCAGTATTTCCTTCATTTGTCAGTTATTATAGCATCTTAAACGTCACTTTTATCAATCACAAACATTTAAAGTTTCTGCATAATCTAAATAAACCAGCATATTTGTATTTCATGTTAATAAATACATCTGTATTCCCATTTTGCTTTTTTTTTTCCCAAAAAATGGTTGTGTCATTGTCACTATGTACAGTAATTCACAACTTTCACGTCAACATTTTAAAAAGGATAACAAGAAATGAAGTGATTAATTGACAATAAAACCTTCTTTTGGTAGGCTAGTATGGAAATGGAAATTAAAAAATATAAATGTATGTAATCAACGACCATATAAAGAGAAAATATTTAAACCAGGAATAGAAGTCAACATGACAGAACTCCCAAGGGAGTTGAGATGATGCTGACAGCATCTCATCATTGATGAAGGTGTGAAGGGCTAAGGGTTCATATATTCTGACTCTGGTCTTGCACTACAGTACCAGCTATTATTAATGGATCCTAAAGGGAACATTTGATGCTGATTCATATTCAGACTTTAAATCCGTATATGTTTCAATCCAAGCCTCTTTATCAAATTCTCATTTTGACCTCAGAGAAATGTTCTCAGATCAATAAAACTGAGAATTTGCTTTAAGTTAACCATTTTCCTAGGCATTCTACTGAATAAAAATGCATTGCTGGCTGGCAGCTCACACTCTTTCCTAAAAATCAGATTTTGGATATTAACTTCTTATGGAAATAAATTAATGGCATATAGTTGTTTGGCTTTTTTTTCTTGATTGTTCTCTGAATTTTTTTCTGGGCCTGATAATGCTTCAGTTTAAAGCTTTCCTTTCTATTTCTTTGTATCAAAGAATTTACCAAAGCAGTGCATAGAGAATGAAGACAATAAGGACATTTTCTATCTTCTTATTTTTAAAGCATACAAAACAGTAGGAAACATGAGCTTAAATAACATTTCTGTCTGCAATAGATTAAATTCATTCAGTTGAGTTGGAGGGGGGGCAGAATAATAATTATAAACAAATGATAAATTTTGTTGACAGTAATTTCTCATTTTAAGGATATATACAACTCCAAGATCTACCATGTGCTCTTCATTTTTGTGTTCTTTAGTATGTGGTATCTGCTGCCCTGAGTCATTACTAATTAGCCAAGTCATTACTAAAGTTGATGTGAAAGAAAATTCTTTTCTGCTATCCAGGTTTTGCAGAATTTCAGACATTTGAGTATAACATACAAGATGAAAAAATGTGATCAGCTTTGGCTCTCACACTTTAATTAACCTGTGGTCAGAAATTACTTCCGTTCAGTATTTCTGCCTATGCAAAACAGTGTTAAAGGTCTAACTGAAGTTGATACTTCAAATATTCAGGAGTGCATTCACAAAGACTAACTTCAGCTTTCCTAGTCTCCTCCGGCAGCAAGCCAAGGGCGCTGCACCACTCTGGTGCCATGCGTTACCAAATGTGTTTCCCTCAGCTGTCTCTACAGGCTGCTGAGTGGCAGGAGTGCCATCTTCTGGGGCAGCACTAGACCTGGTAACTACTGCTCCCTTCCTCCAGCTTCCATGGTGCTTCGGCTCTCACTTCATATTTCATCCTCTTGGTAGCTGCTTTCTGAGGAAGCTGTGGAAATTTGTACTCTGATTTTGTAAAGTGCCTGAGCATATGATAAAATTCAATTCATTTCAGGACAGTGCTTTAAATAGTTTCTTTCATTAAAATTATCTTCCGGCAAGCTTCTCGTAGGCAAGTTTCTCAAAATTTGGAAGTACATAATTTACAAAGACTGTGTAGGAAATATGCCCATATAGAACATCCAGCTTGTTGCAGCAAAACTGACAGCACACACTGTCTTGTGTTTTACAAATAGCTGAATTGGTAATTTGGTTATTTATCATAGGTTAGGTTTAGTTGCAAGATATTTTCCCCAGATGAAAATGTGTTTGAAACTGCTGTACAGGACATACTCTGAATGGTTAACTAACTTGCCACAAATTATGCAACATTTCAGATATACTGGGAAATAGAGCTTGGAAGAGTGAAAAAATGCAGATGTAGATGAAGCCTTGATGCCTTCTGTCAGATATACACAAAAAGACCTAAAAGGGAGACTCAGATATTTATTTATTTGGGGGCCAATTGACTGACAGGTAAATGTATTTTTTGAGCAAAGTGGTGGTCAACGATGTATGTAGGATAAACAGGTTCTCTGCTCCCATTTCCAGAAAAAGAATATGGATCTCTATAAATGACTCAGAAAATATATTTTTTTATGTTCTTTACCTTGGATTAATATAAATTGCTTTTCGAGACAAAGGAAATTAAATGGTTTTGGCACAATTGAAAAACAACAGCTTTTCATTGCACCCACCCACTGCACATGAGTCCATTTGCTTCCACTTCTGCACATCGTGGAGAAGGTTTGTTTATGGCAGGAGGAGTAACCTGAGCAACAAGGCCCTCCTTGTCTCTGTTGGCTCATGTCCACACTGATACTGTGCTATTTTTCACTTTGCAATCTTCCCCCCAGCCTCTCCCAAGCTATGATGTTTTTATTATGCTGTTTATATTGTTTCTTAATAAAAGCTGTCTGTGAAAAGATGTCCTTGAAAGATCCTGTTCAATATGTGCTTGAACATATGGGTGAGAGGCCATATAGGACTTGCAGAAATGTGACTGGCAATGTGAAGATGTTTCAGGCAACAGTGAATTTGAAAATGTAGTTGTTCCATATTGTCATTTAGCCCTTTTAATTTAAAACTGGTTTTATCATTTTGATTCATGTAATCTAAATGTCAGCTTAGTTTACATATCTAGAGTAAACTTCCTCTTGGTGATGAGCCGCCAGAGACATTCAGCAAGAGGAGACACCAGGTAACCCAACCTGTATGCTTACTTAACCTTACAGCCTCTGTTGCCGATAAAGTTCTCATTGTTTGTACTATACTTGAAAATATATATGCAAGAGTCTTCACCTCTTTCTCTTTAAGACTAGTAAAATTGTATAATTAAGATATATAAGAGATAGGACTGGATTTTCTTTTCTGATTTTTGTTTCTGTCATTATTATGACTGTAAAGTTTGAGGGTCTTCAATAAGCTTTGACTTAATATCAGTTTGGGCACAGGGGTAGTCCCCTGGACGTCAGTCACCATGCTGATATGCAAATAGTTAGGTGCTGAAGTAAGAGCCTTAAAGCCTGACCTAAAACACTGTGAGTTGAAAAGCCTCTGAAATGAAATTAAATGCCTCTCATTGACTTCAGTGAGCTTTGGGTGAGGTACTTGTTTCAAGGGACATTAAGGTGCAATACATGTCTGAACTTCTGCATTTGTCTAAGGGACAAATTAAAAAGTCATCTTCAGCTGGTTCTTACAGTATGGTTATCCTCTTAAGCTCTTCTCTGAGTCTTACTCTGCTGCATTTACTGACACAGTTACATGTGTCTGCTGAGCTGTCTGGCTCACTGATTTAAACCAATTTGCTTCACAGAAAATTGAAGAAGGTACTAGCAATTCTTCACTAGTAAAAGTGTGGGGGTTTTTTTAATGATAATGATGATGATGATGATGATTACTACTGCTGCTATTTTCACTTTATTTAAAAAAAGCCAAAAAAGGTCACTAGCAGCCAGACAGCATAGTTTAGTTTACATTTGAAATTCACTTCAGGCAGTAAGGAACGTCAGCCTGCATCACAGGCTGTGGATTTACCTGGTAGAGGTGCACCTATAGCAGGAGCATAAGCAATCATGAATAAAAACACTGCAAGTAGTTGCTTAAAAACAAGTGCCTTCAGAATTGGATAAGGGCACATTTAAGTCAGTATGCAGAAAACAGGAGTAGTCAGCATGGGTTCTCAAAAAGGAGGTCATACTTAACCAACTTGATAGACTTCTATGAAGATGATTATCTTACCAAGCCAGCTACTGGCATGGTAGATGAGGGGAGAGCTGTGGATATTGTCTACCTTGACTTTAGGATGTACATATTTAAGTTGGAACAGCAGGCCCAGTCTCTGAAAAAGCCTTTTTACTTACTCTGCCAATGTTTCAATGCTAACACATTGTCATGTATTGCTTTTACTAATCCATCAAGGAAGATCCAAGTAACCTTTCATACAGAAATATTGCCACTTACTTCGATCTCATGACTGAATTTGGTGTAATAAGCTTTTAGACAGACCTTTTAAACAATATTTGAGTTATATAAGCATGGTTAGAAAAGCACCGAATATAACAGCAGCTTGGTGCACTTGTAGTCTGACAAGTTTGGGGAAGATTGGGAGCTATGCAGGTAAAAGCATTTTTATGCCATTGAAGCCCAAGTAAGGAAAAGAATGGAAGACTCACTCTTGTCTGCTACATTTGGCAGCAGCCCTCCAGCCAGGTTATCAACAGATAGGGCAATGAATACGCTCTTATGTCTCAGCCAGGCACTGCAAAATGGCAAGGAGGACCAGCAGTTATGGAGCACAGACAGGAGTTGCAGCAATGCAGTTTTAGTCTGTATGGAAATATGAGGGGAAATTTGAGGCAAATTTGGTGGACTAAGAACATGCCATACAGACACGGAATCTGAATGTTACTAATTTTGTTATTTAGAATAACCTGTGGTAGGAAATGTATGACAATTATCAGTTCCTAGGCTAAGGTTTAGTACATGTGTTTGTCAAAGTTTGTGTTTAGGGCATTTTTATTTTTTAAATAAAAGAGAATTATTTGAATAGTAGGATCCAGTTTAGCATGATTCCTATATTAGAAAGAGAACTTGTCAGTGAAGGTGCTGACAGGACAAAATACTCCTTTGCAGCTCTAGAGCTGGATGAATTTGAAAGAGTTCTGATTGCTCTAATATACTTTGCTTACTAGCAAAGTATGACACATTTCTTAAAAAAAAAAGCTACAGACGAAGCAATGATTCTGATGAGGATATATGCCATGCTAGTAGCTTTAAAATAAAGACACAAGTGTTATTCGTACATTTTAACTGAAAATTGGTGCTAGCCCTGTCACACTGGGTATTACTATTTGATTTCTTGCACGACTTTCTTAGAAATGCGGTGCTGTTTGTAAAATTACTATGGTTGCTGTTAGGCAAAAAAACAAAAAAAAAAAGAGCCAGACAAAACCTCTCTGCTCAGAACACATATTTTTACATGATTTCTTAAGCTACCCCCCCTCTCCAACCTGTGTTTTTAGCTCAGGATAGCAGAGTGAGGGTTTTGATGTGTTAAAAATCTCATGAAAGGCTTCTGCTGTTACTGACCCAGTCTGAAAGCTATGCTGATTTTTCAGTGCTCTCTGGAAGAGGATCCCTGCTAAAAGGAGTATTTATACCTCAAACTGTTCTGCTACTGTGCCCTATAGTTAGCCAGAACTCAAGATCAGATGAGGCTGCTTTAATTAGACAGAAGCTGAGATATAAATGTTCTTTATTCAATGCTATTTAGAAACACCTTTTATACAGTACTGTTTCCAGAACAACAGGAAACTTATTGTAAGACAAGTTCCAAGTGAGCCTGGGTTTTAGAAGCTCTATCTCTGCTTCCTTTCAGTGTTGCATTTGCAATTCTTTGCACTGACCCTCTGTATTCACATTGCACACAGCCACTGCTGGGACCACAGAAATGACAATCACACAGACCTCTTGTAGGTATGGTACAGGATTAAGCAATCCCTCTCCCCACCTTTCTCCCTTCCCACGCCTATGCATCACAAGCACTTGTCACACTGAAGGGTAAACTAAGCTGTGGCACAGAACCAGCTTAAGAACAATAAACCAGACAATAAAGAAGGGATGTGAATGAGGGAATTGGTCCCATTTGTCAGCTGATTACACAAACACTTGTTCTGATGTGAAGGGCAGAGGTTGGTGGGAGGAATGAGTGAACGTCTAAGGATGGGAATGCACAGCGCTTAGGTTGGCATGGCCACATAAATACATTAGTCAAACTGCACCCTAACTTTTTAATAAGGAAAATACTTCTTAATCCATCAGTGTCAGCTCTGACCAGCTATGAGGTCAACTATTTTGGGTGGCCACCATTGTGTAAACAGCTAATTTTGCCAAACAAAAAGGCTCGGTTGGACTTTGTCTAGAGCGTGAGTACTTGTTGCTTTAAAGGAGTCTGCTCTTGTCTTTGGATTTAAGCTTTGCATTCTGACAACCACTTTTGCTTTTCCATATAGAAACACCTTTCATGCACACTGTGCTGTAGAAGCTGTAGGCTCTGTGCCAAGAAATATAATAATCATGGAAGTACACATTTTCTAGTAAACTCTGATCATGTGCAGTGATCCATGGTGTGAATCTCTGGATTCCAAAACCTGGTATTTCTGTGTTTTTTTTTTCTTTTTTCTCTTCCCCTGAAAACTGTGTGGAAGGGACAGATTGTTGCAGGACTACATCCAATGAGAAAAGAAAGAGTTTTGCCATTGAGTCAAAACTGAATTCAAGAAACTGCTGTGGTCAATATTCCATTGAATCTATGATTCCATGAATTGACTAAGCAATGTCACTAGCCCTGATATTTGAGCTTTCTACAAGCATATTCTGGTATGCCAGTAAGTTCAAACTGCCTTGATTAAATCAATCACTTTTACCAGAAATTATTGTGTTGAATCACTGTGAACTTCAATTTTCAACTCACTTTCAAAGTTTTAACTTAGAGGGAATTGCATTGATTCAGCTAAGCTTGACTTATGAAATCATATATGACTCAGCCTGTATTACCCCTTGTAAAGTGCTCAGAGACTGTGATATGTGATACTCATAAAATGAGAGAGCTTATTTACTGTGTTCACTGAAGCTCATTTGCATCAAATATTTGAGGTTGAACAGCAGCATTTTCTTGGAAGAGAGAAATAATAACTTAGACCTGAAATGTGAAATTGTTTTAACTGAGGTTCAGTCCAGTCCCTAAGATATAGATGTGCACTTCATATTATTATCCAGTCTGGAGATCTTTTAACTGAAAGCATTAGTAAATAATTTCAAGGACATATATCTGGTTTACACGTTACTTTTGCATATAAATGTGTAACAAATGCATACAAATCCATTGTTAGACATATTGGAAAAATTACTTTGAATAAAGTGACTGAATTAAAAATATAGGGGTTTTTAGAAAATCGTTAGTTCTTGACTTTTCAGAAGTTGCACAGTAAAATTCTGTCATATTTCTAAAAAGAAATGGCTATAGCCTGGTATTTTGACTAACAGCCTTTTTCTTGGTATGTTTGCATTCATAAGATGAATATAAAATCTAAGAGATCAAAATCTTCTCTGGGTTCAGTATGAATTTTGCCAGAGGAAAGGGTCGTAGGAGGGTTGAGGATTTTCATTTATGTTCCAGGTCTATTGGTATTTTGCTAACACTCGCGTACTCCTGAGGGTTCTCATTTTATTCTGTGGAGTTTGTTTCATCATTTCCCTTCTGTTCTGTTCCTGTTTTAAAAGTATATTACTTCTGGCCAGCCCTTCAAATGATCTTACTGACTCTCTCACTTTAAACATGTGAAGAATTTGATGGCCAGTTTTCTAAAATCTTAGATTTTCATTACAGTCATGGAGGGTAACTGTGTCTGATTTATACAAATACATGAAATGAACCAAACACACTATAACATAACTTTTTAATAGCAGAAATGGATTGTCACCACTTGCCATTCATATCATAGTCTTAGGTTTTTCCCTGCTGATCCCCTCTGGCAATTTCTGAGAATTGTTTTGAATTTATAATTTGTGATGCTGGAAGTTTTAAATGTAATACTAGGTTACATTTGATTGACTCAGTATTAAATAGCAAGGCCCTGCTGTGAGCCCTACAGAAATCCATAGGAAAAAGCTTTCATTGCAATATAAGATGTGCATTCTTCACTGTGTTGAACATTCTTGTTGTTGCTGCAGATGAGCTGTTCTCCATGATGTATCCCACATCTGCTTGTGACCTGATTATTTCAGGAAACCTGCTAAAAATTTAGTTACTCCCTTTCAATGGCAATTAGTGCACAGCCCTGCAGATTGCTGGATTCAGGGTTTTGGAAGAAATCTTGGGCTGCCTTCCTCTAGACAAAACTGGGAAGGATGAATCTGCTCAGAAAGATAGGAGATAATTCCAAGTGCTGAAAGACCTGCTTAAGAGACTCATAGGTTTTTCTAACTTGCAGAATTTTATATATATATATATATATATATATATATATATATATATAATGAAGGCCCTGGTCATTGTATAAGTGTGTATGTTCCCAGAGCACCAATAGTAGCCATGCTGGCAGGATTCTGTTTTTCAATTAATCATCTCAGCTCAGTTGGAAACAGTTCAAATTTGCCTTAGATAAAGCACGGTGGTATTTATACATACGTTTCTACGTTGCAACATGAAAACCATGCACATTAGATATCTTAAAGTTAGCATGAATAATTCCAAGCAGCCCACAACATAAGACATAAACCAACACTCTTAATATTGTGAAGATCAAGGAAACCACTGTGGCAAATATACAAGGGGTTTTCTTACAGCCTAGTAAGTAAATGCAATTATAACTCTGAAATCTCACCAGCCTATCTGCTACTTCTTGAGGCAGTGCAGGTGGTACAATTTGAGAAATGAACCTTCAAAGTATGGTGCAGGTAACAGACAACACATGGAAGTGTCAAGGTGGGAGCTCTGTCCATACACAGGTGTTTTATGCTGTCCTGATCTAATGGACAGGACAGTTCTCCAAGGGACAGGGTATCCACACAGACAGCCTGTCTTTGAAGTAATGGCTCTTTCCGAAAATCTTTCTTCATCGCCCTGAAAGAAATACTTTTATATCCAAGTAGGATGAGTGAGGTCAAACTGCCAGGGTAAGAGCTCAACCCATGAAGTCCCATTACGACAATTCTGTTCAAAAGAGGGCAAAAGAGAATCAATAGTCAATGAAGGCAGCAAACAATAAGAAGCTGATAGAGAACTGTAGCTTTGGCAACAAAGTTACTGATTTAGTGCCAATGTTCTTTTTGACTATGGGCTAGAGAGAGAAACAACATTTGCAGCTACCTCCCTCCAGGCACCAGATTGCTAAGAGAGGCAACAGAGCTTGCAAATGCTTTGGTAAAGTTCCAGTGTGGTGAATGGACGAGGAAAACATGTAATAGCTTCACTGAACATTGAAATTGGAGTTGAAATAATAGCATAGGTTGTTTTTTTTTGTTTGGTTTTTTGTTTGGTTTTTTAAAATTATTATTATTTTTCAGGATCAAAAAGATTAATTCAAGAAAATACATAATTTGGGTTGTATGTGAATACCAGTTTTGGACTTTGTAAAAAAATATTTTTATACTGTTCAGGTTTATTTAAAGTTTTAAAACATTGTTTTCTCTTAATCTTGATAAAATTTTGATCTAAAATGGGTTGTGAGATGAGAAAATTCCATTCTGCTATTAGTTGTTTCAGCTTTTTTTTCACATAAAACATAACATTTTGATAAAACTATGAAATTAAGCACTAAGAGGCATCTAAAATCCTCTCCTCCCCTCTGGGAAAAAATCCATATTGGTTGAAAGAAGCCACATTTTATGAATAGCATGGTTCCAAATAAATTACGTTTTTGGTTGTTTTGGTACTTTATAAAGATACAGTGATAGCACTTCTCCAGTTCTTACACACTTTCATAACATCCTAGATGTTACATCTGACTTCACAATACATTACAACCCCTTTAATGTAAATGAAAACCATTTGTCTTATTTTATAATTTTGCAAGTCCCTTTACGATAATTATATATAGAATAGGACTGGAGAATTAGAAGAGGATACAGGATGTCTGTAACTTAACTTTTCACCTTCTCTTCCTAAAGGAGGTAGTAACCAAAGTGAAAAACAGCATAACCAGAGGCACTGCAAAGGAGAAATAGTAGAGAAGCTTGGGAGTATGATTTTTAGACCACATTCATTTTAGAAATCGTAATAATGTTTGTTGCTTTAAAAAGTAAGTTTGCAAATTTCCTAAGATCAATACAACTTCAGAAAAATCAGAAAAGAAGTAATATATCTTCATTAAAAAAATTAGATGAATACTAGAGAAATTCATTAATCTCTTGCAACTGATATTTCTCTTTTCAGTAAGTTAACTCCTATCTTTGTACATTTTTCCACAGTAGATCTCACCACACACAGAGTTCACACTCTTTTCTGTGATTTTTCACAAAACCACCAAAGCACAGTATCTACTGTACTTATCCTGCGGTACTATGTATTAGAATGTTTATTTGAGGAAGAATAAGCAGAGAGATGTGTGGGCGATAGCTTTGTTGTTGTAGAAAGACTAAGCTTGAGAAATAAGCAGTAGTCACTATGGCAATGAACTTAAACTTGCCATGTACCGTTGCAAGGATTTTAAAATTCAATTTTTTTCCTTTTTTTTTATTAGATGTAATACACAAACAATGAAGGAACAACTGAGTGTTGATTTACAGTCCAATTCTCCTAACTACATCCAGCTCAATGCACAGATCCTGGGGTGCTAGAAAATGGAGAAAAACTGAAACAGAAGGGGCAAGAGAAAAAAAATGAGAGGAAGGAATGAGAAAGAGTAAATGCATAATATTTTATCAGTCTTTCTTGACAACAGTTTTGTTAGCTTGGTATAAGCTTTCAGTTAATTTTGTTCAGCAGATCCTTAACTGACTTTAGTGCGCAAAAATGAAATGTACTTTTCTACTCGTGGCTTAGTTTCAGGCATATGACTGAATGTCAGAACTCATCCACGGAAAGCTGGGACAGTCTGTTCGGACTGTTCATAGGAGTGCTGGTAAGCTTTCAGCTATGTAATAAAGTATTCAGTTGGATGAAAGCAACTGACAGGATGCAAAAAAAACATGCGCTTTCTGTCTTTAAAGCTGAGCCATAGTAGCAAGGAATTGTTAGTGGGACAACAGTGTCAATCATTAGTCAATAAAATAAAGGTGACTATATGATTTTATGTATCCTCATATATACATGTGTACACGTGTGTGCATAGATATAGTTATAGATATAGATGATCTAGATATATAGATATAGATATATAGATAGATATATACACACACAATGTTACAGAAGAGTTTTTCTTGTTTTCTTTTGGGTTAATAACCATGAATGCATAACCCTGTAATGCAGTGCTGCACACAGATACTCTGTGGTTGATTACATTGCCTTTGTATACAATTTCCTAAGAACAATTTTGGAACCATAAAAATTCTTATCAGTTACTCTTTTAGGAAAGTGAATGCACTGCAGATCCAAGGCTAATGTAATGCATCTCATTTAAATTTGACCATACCTATTGCTAGCATTTATATTTGTTACACAGTGAAAAAAATAGCAGTCCAAGGTTCCTAAAAATGCTGGTTCCCAAGCCGTTGTGCTTTTCTCTTGGCTCTTTTGGGGACATACAATACTAGAAGAGACCACCTGGGATATCCATTCAAGTCTTCAGCCATAGCAGAGTTGTTCTTTGTTCATGTGAGCCTTTCTGTTGATTTGTAGGAACAAATTTCTGTGGCTGCTATAAATTGAACAGTTTAGTCAAAAGTCCTAGAGGTAATCAGAAGTAGCTAGGAGATATCCAATTGTTTTCGTATGATTAATAATTTAATTTCTGTATGTCAGCTGAAAAGGAAAAAGCCCTAGATAAAGCATTATAAACATTTTAGTTCATGCTAACAAGTGACAGAAATCCTCAGTTTTACAATACTGGAAGTTCTTTCTCAATTTTTTAAAAGAGAGAGAACCAGACTATGCTGAATATGTATATGTGTGTGGAATGAAATGTAACAGATTGGAGAAAATATGATCTTTTCAGTCCATTCCGGAAATTCTGATGCTGACAAATGGTGATTTGTCTTTGTTCCAAATGCAACTTTTACAACATTCTGCAAGATCAAGCTCTGTAATAAAATATAACATAGCAATTAGTAATCACACTGCCAGTGAGTGCTGGAAGGCATTTAGATGCCATAGTAATGCCATAATCAGCACTCAAAAAGAACAGCTATAAAGAACATATAACTTAATTAAATTGAGGAAAGTACATATTTTTATAGTATTACTTTCCGTGCAGACTTAAATGATTATTTATACAATGAGAACTGTCAGTTACTAAACTAAATAAATGTAACTGGTCCTTCCTCTCCTTTGTTTCCCTGGCTACTGTTTGTGCAGTGCGTCAGTAAGGACAGTTAATATCTGTATGCCCAACCTACTTCTTTCTTCTCTTATCTCCTTTATTTGTGGACCCACAGGTGATATTTTCCCTTTTTTTCCATTGAACTACTGTTTTCATTATACTGACAGATGCCATTAGGTAACAGAGAAGCTGATTGCTGAGTGTGGTGATGACTTGTTATGAGTCCATTGGCCCCATTTAGGGGAATAATTGTGCTTTTTCTGCTTACCAGTGCAGAATTCAAGTGGCCAATATTTAGGCACTCATTTTTTTAAAAATATAAAATAAATTATTGATCTGATTATGAACACCAGGAACTTTTCTAAATTAAACCCCCCCCATCAATATTTTGCATCAGTTATGAGAAAATGACACAGTTTTAAAAAAAATCTAAGTAAAATAGCCATTGCTTTTCTTTTAAGGTTACAATTCCTGTTTCTTATTGTGTACCATAATGATTTAGATAGCTTCCTCACAAACCTTTTACTACTTGAAGGTACTCCCACATCCACAAAATCCTTTGAGCTGAAAGCAACAAGAGGTTCATTGCAGGCTGAGTAATGTGAATCCTTCATTGATGATGGTTTTGGGGCAAATAGCTCATGGCTAATATATGGGAAGTAGCAAACTGATAGGTGATAAGGGTTTAAAGAGAAGATTTTGATCTCAAAATGCATACTTTTTCTATTTTCCCTAATTAATTTAAATTTAACATAAATTCCAATTTGTTAGAGTACTCAAATGGCAAATTCCAAATCTTAAATTTTTAAATTCGTGAATGTATTAACTAACATCCAGACAGTAAAGAGTAGGAAATCATGCTCTCAGTAACATAATGTGAAAAAAAACCCCATCCCCCACCATTTCCACAGGGATTTGTTCCTGATTTATGACTTTTCTGAAAGCTTGAATAACTCACAGAAAAGAGCAAAGCTGAATTTATGGAGATAATGTAACTGTCTCACCTGTCTCCATCATAAATAGATTGCATTCATCTTAGCTTCCCTCTCCTTGATTACATTTCATATTTGAAATTATTATTATCCTAAATTATTTCCTGTTTGAAATACAGATTTTTCAATTCAGTCTGGCATGCATGTCACTGAGGTGCCTAATTGCCTTTATACTGGGAGAAATTGCTTGAAAAACTTGTGCTTTCTAAACCCAGACTGATTCATACATAAAGAAACATCTAGACAAGATTGTTTTTCAGCATGCAACACAAGGTATGAAAGTCGTACAAGATCTGAAGACTATAGAAGTTAAATCCCTGAGCACCTAAAAATCTCCTAATAATCCTGTAGGGAAAGGCCTTTTATATCAGGATCTATATCTAAGCACTAGATATTTCACAAGAAAGAGTAAGGATTAAGGAATAAGGTGCTCAAAGTCTGTATTTTGCCTGATCACCCCAGCTGGGACTGCAACCAATGCAGATGAACAGCTCATCAAACCCAAGGAAGTCTGAATAGGGACTACATGGGAAGTATCACCCTTTGCTTGTTTCTGTTCTGCAAATGAAAACAAGACTTTAGATCCAGGGCTAAAATTTTTTTCAAATATTTAGCTCATTTACCTACTTTTCCTCCTGTTGCTGAAAACCACTTTCTATTCAAACTAAATGTTACAGTAAATCTCAGCACCACTCCCTGTCTTTCCTGTTCAGAATAATTGGTTATAACAGCATAGCAAGATTAAAACAGGCAGCACATGCAGCCTCGTCTGTCACACCCCTAGGCTAACATCAGAGAGGGTTGCGGTGCAACATAAATCAGCCCAGAGTGGAGTTTAGGACATTTATGCCTCTGAGGTAACTTTTTCTTGTTTCCACATGTGAAGGGATCAAAAGAGCACAAAGGAGAATGAGTCCAGAGCAATACATGTTTTCCTGGCCAAGTCAGTGTATCTCAGGAAAGGAGTAGGCAGCCTTGACACAGAGGTATAAGATTCTTGCATTCTCTTGCAAAGTGTCAGTAGTTCCAAACTCAATCTTGCATAATACCAAGAAAAATTCTCAGTGATAATTCCCAGGAAAACTCCAGGTTATCTTTTAACTCCAGTGGGAACCAAACGTCTTATTAAATGGGATGTGTTTGTGGAATCATATGAAAATCCTGATAACTTGCTCTAAAAAAAAAAAAAAAGTTTTGTTCTCTAAGTGTGTTCGCCTTCCCATCAAAAAACCATTTTTGCACATTTGTTTTCTTATTAGTGTTTCTACCATCCTAGTGGAAAAAAAAGTCATAAGATCATTTTCTTATGCTAAGTTAATATGCTGGTTTTGCAGATCGGGGGATGTTTTCTCAGTAGGGAAATAATTATTCTGAAAACAATGGATTTTTTTTTAATGACATCTAAAAATCTTCATAAGATATCCAGGGCTTCAAGCTGAACCATCCACAGCATGCGTCTGACTCTCTTTCATCAGTGATTGTGTTGATAACCATGCATTAAAAATGATCCTTATTCTACTTAAATGTGTAAAACTAGGTAGATCCAAAAGCCAGCACAGTTAGTGTGTTGAAATAAGCCCTTGGTGCACCATACTCATCTATGTGCTGGTGGACACGGCATTTCTCAGGGAGAAAGATTGTGTGGTGCTCTGTTGTGAAGCTTGGCATGGATTAGGGCCATGTCATCACTTGCCCCTTTTTGACTCCAGGAGCTGTGCTGTACACTGGGTGATAAAACAAGGCAGAAAAAACCCACGACATTATAATTCTAGGAAACATGCAACATGTAGCACATAGGAACTTTCAGTTATTTCTTGCCAATTTTTGTAAGTGCAAATAAATGAGGGAAGTCTGTAATACAGCACTTAGCATTTTCCTGCATAAGAGCTACTTTTGATCTCAATCCTGCCTCAGCCATTTAGCTTTAGGATGCTTCAATGCCATTTACTGAAATGAGGTAGGTTACATTAAGCAAGAAGATTGCAGCTGTTTTCAGGAAAAAAAACATGCTAAAATTCAATTAACTTGCCAGAATTGAACTTCTGCGTTGAACTCAAACTCTTCAAATCTTCCTCTTGATATGCTTTTATAAATGCAAGACTCTGACTATGGTGTTTTAAATAATGCTTATTCAGAGCTTTAGATTTCATTTATAAGTATTTCATTGGGAATATTTCCGTTTACCATTGTAATATATTTTATTGTTTAATATGATTATTTAATGTGATATTTAAGTGATGCTACCAACTATAACATCTATATATTCCCTGAATCCAGCTGTTTTCATCACTGACAAGCTTCTATTATTTTTTTACCTCTGAGTTTGACTGCTGTAGCTGCTAGAATTTATGAACAGAAGAAGGAATATTTTAAGTCCTAAATTATGACAATCCACAAAAAGCCATTTTTCTATGTGAGATAAGTATTGAACCAATATTTATTTGCTCAGATCAGGAAAGGTCAGGGAATAACTTTGAAGACCCTTCTTTGGCAGAACAAATGACTTATTGGTAAAAGTAATTTTAATAATGGTTCTTATTATGTAGAATACCTAGTGCATTGAACAGATCTCCATTTTTATCTACTTTCACCTTCTTAAGTAATTCTAATAGATTAGAATAATGTATTTTTTCTTTGGAAAAACAATTTAAAAGAATTTTTAATTGTTCTAAAATGTGACTTGAATTTTCTTACTCTACAAACTTCTGCCTTCTTCACTCAACTCTTTCTTCAAAGAAAGCTTGGGGGACTGTAACTCCATTAAAAATAGCATTTGCAAATCTCTTGTTATTTCAGACTGCACTTTGTGTAAAGACTTTTCAACAAGTGGGTCCTTTTTTCTTAAAAGGGTATAAAATCAATATTTTTATACTGATATGCCTCAAAAGTACTACTTATTTTATTAAGAAAAAAAAATTGAGAGTGAAATAAATTGTTTTTCAGGGACCTAAGCTGCACAAAGAAATCTTATTTAATGTAAAAAATATGTCCCTGAGTACCTTGCTTAACAATTTCCAGGTAGGAATTGAAGCAGACCAATAATTTAGTTTAGTTTTATGTCATTTTAATAATGTTAAATCGATACATAAAATACAAAGACATTTTGAGATTATTTCTCATTCTTCCATGGTTGCTATACTCCACACTTCTCTGATGCAACCAGCATATAGACAGATATAAAAGCATCCAAGGGTTTTTTTTTACCTCTGAGAGAAAGCTATTGCTTTTCAAAAAGTTTATCCTCGTTGTTTCTGGAAGTTTGGAGTTCACAATTAACATGTCTACGTATCTAGTTAGTTCCACAAAATTATTTTAACACAGGATGGTGTACACTTCTAAGTGGTAGAAAGCAGAAGAGTTTTTAGTATTATGTGTAATACATATCTGTATAAAACTGGTTATTGGACTGTACTGATCATTTATACTGCTTTATTTCAATTAGGATTTTAAACTGTTTGACATCCCTAAAAGTTGTTGGTGTTCTGATGTGTGACTACAGCAAATGAGAATTTTTCAAGACTGTGGAATATTTTGCCTTACTCTGCAGCAATTTATTCAAAGGCAATCCATTTTTTAAAACTACTCTGAGAAAATTTGTCCAATGTCATGAGTGTATGTGGCCAAAGTACCTTAAAAATAGTAATCTCCACACAGAGAAGAACTTTCCGAGCTGCAGTTGTCTGGATTCTTGCTGTTCTTTAGTGCTACAGCAGAGATTAAGATACCTTCATCTGTAGTTCTGCCAGTGGCTAAATTCCAGAACTGGAATTGATTGTTGCCTATTTAAACTGGTATCTGTCATCATGTGTCCCTAGAAAGTCCCCTCTGTGGTTCTTATCATTATGGTATAAAGTACAGTAAAAAACCACTGCATATACCACAGAACAACAAATCATAATGTAATCGATAGAAAATGTGCAAAAAGATCTTTCTGAGGGTACAAAGCACCCTATAGACACAGCTTGTTGTAGCAAGCAACATAATTTACTGTGCAGAAAAGTTCCTCTTTTACCCTTCCTGCCTTTATACACGTTGTAGATTTTTTCCAATTTGGGTATCAGTGTCACATTTGGAAGCATTAATCTCTTTGTATTACTTTAAATCATTGATAGCTATTGATAGATCTTCAGGGGGGTAGTTTATTGGGGTTTAAGGTGCGTTGGTTTGGTTGGTTGGTTGCTTGGTTTGGTTTGGGTTTTTGGTTTTTTTCATATATGCTCCAAATTTTACGGCAAGGATGCCTCTAGAAGAGCTGATAGCATACCCATGGGACTGTGACCATATAAATCACAAGTGTCTAGCAGTACAATGCTTTTTCTCTAAGCAAAGCAGAAATGTTGCATGTAGAGTATTTTCTCCAAACATCTCTCTGGGGAGACTCTTCCAGGCTTTAAGATCTTACATCCAAGCAATACTGAATCCTGTCAAAGTGATCTGCTGTGAATTCTAATGTTTCAAGTCTTGGGCAATATGTCATGCTAGTCCTCACATTATCTGCAGTGCAACAGCCATCTTCAGCAATTAAAAGTAGCCTTGTGTCTGTCTTCTGAGTTCCCAAACCTAGACATTAAGAAGCCTTATTACTTTCTATTCAAAGATAGTCAACAGACTCTAAGTCTTGCTTAATTAATAGATACCGCTTTAAATGAGTTATACCATCTGAATAATAAAAAGTATTCTGAAAAGTTATGCAGCTTATGTCTGTCTGGGAAGGGGAACATTTCTCTCCACAAATCCTTCAAAATGCTTTTGAAGTTTGATGACTGCCATGTTGTTGCACAGAGATCTCTATGGGATGCTGCTGATCATCCAGGGATAATGAGACCCAGAGTTCCCTCCTATTTGTAATGTACTGCTGACTGATCTGTGCACAGGCTTCTAAAAGCCTTATGTGGACACCGTAGGAAAAAATAAAAATAGATCCATTTAAGTATCTAAAGATGTGACTTCTGAGGAAGAACAGCTTTTGTCTACCATTACTTTCAGAAAGAAATGCTGCTGGTCAAACAACATAATGGCATTACAGCCTGCACCTGTTTGAAATGTGTAATGAGTTTCCTTGTTTTGTACTTATTTGCAGGAACAAATGCAATGGTTTGAACTCGGAAGCTGAATGATAGGCATTTAATGACTGAAGTAACACAAACATGCCTCAGTCTGGAGTGTTATAATGATATAGGCAGTTTGTGTTCACCTATTATAACACCCTGCAAACTTTCCATTGATGATTATGAAAAAGAACATTTAAATCATATGTAGAACATTTTTATTTGCGCAACAAAGTGCCCATTTTGTTTTTCTAGCATGGCTTTAGAGTGATGATAATTTTTATTCAAAGACTATGTGGATCATATGTGGGTTTGGGGTTTCTTTTATCCAATCTCTGTGTATATAATTTTTGTCATAAAGACTCCTGCAGCACTGATACTGTGAGAAAGGGATAAGAAAAAACACAATTGTTTTCATACGGAAACCTCAAGACTAAGAACATATTCTTTAAGGTTTGGCTTCTCTGATTATTGAATAATGGGAAACAACACTTTCTGCAGAAGTTCCAATATGTCTACATAAAAAAAGAAAAAAAGAATTCAGTTTTATGTCAGTATTTAATGATCTGGAAAAAAAATTGCTTCATAAAATTCTGGTAATAAGTTTATAACCCTTAAGAAGAAATAAAATTTTGGAACAGTATTCTCTCAATTTAGGCCATAATGGAACAGAGCTTTCTGTGGTAATTCATACCATTGGACATAACCTCATGTAGCTTCAAAATCTTTCACCCACCTACATTTATTGCAAGCAATTAAAACTGATTATTTATAAAATATATCTAAGGGAAAAAACATATGCTGCCTTCAAGTATTTCCAAGGCTACAGAAATGAGAAAGGATACTAAATAGTTGCTAAAATACAACAAAACATTCCTCTGAAAAGGGCTTTACATTTGCTGAAGTGTAAGCTGTGTTTCTTATGTAAAAAAAGAGTCCCATCCCAAAATGCCAAATCCTGACATCCACGGCACTCCACAGTCACTTGCCTTTTCCCAGTATCTCTGGCAGCATGAATTCTGGCTTACCTAAATTTAGTTTATTAACCAGAAATAGGACCACCTGTATGAATCCTGTCACACCAGTGGAGGCAATAGCCTCCCTCCAGGAGTGTGCAGATGGGGAGGACCAGGTCTTCATCCTTTTGCAGGTATTTTCACTTAACTACCACACTTCTCTTCTTAATGATAGAAGAACATAAAGTGAGGTAGTAAGCATGCCATGATTTTGAGGGGAACATTGGGAGAAGTAACTTCAAGCCTGTCTTTACTCCTGATTGATTGAGCTGCAGGATGGAGACAAGGCAGACAGAATATCAAAACAGACAAGAATCTTCTGTGCTTCTCTGCAACACACTGCTGGAGTAGCCAGCAAAATTTCACATTTGGGTAACCCAGCACACTTTCATGTGGTGAAAGGAGGAGGCAAGTCCATTGCAGTGGCTACCTATGTATCACCAGTTCAGCCCCATTTTGAAAGAAACCTGAAAATCTGAGAAGTCTAGATAATTAAAGTATTCTAGGAGTGGCTGCTGAACCAGCATTTCTCATTATGTTATCATTAGGATCAGATTTGGCTTATGGGTTGTAATATGGTACTGTATTAGGATACATTACAAACTGATACTACAATCAGTCTATATAGTATCATATTATTGGATATAATACTTTCCATAAATTTCAGGCTTCACCTAAGAGTTTGACGTGTTACTCCATATCTATGCGTAATTTAGCAATTCGTTATGTCCAGTGTCTTCTGCTGACATGAAATATCAGTGTTATCAATTCTTAGAATAACACATATATTTGTGTATTCAAGGCTTTGTTTACTCATTTGTTTCATTAGAAAACCAATATTCTCTTTCACAAGGCCAAAGATCAGTTGTTTTCTCAAGGGCTTTCCACGAGTCATTCTACTCAAGAATAATTTCTCTGGTATCTAAAATGTCACTCATTTCTTCTTAGCTCTGATTTGACCACGAATAAATGACTACAGACTGTCTGTGCACTGTGCAGTGTTAAAAATGTTATCAAAAGATTTTTCATCTTGAACAATGTGATTCTCTAAGGACACAGTTCCATCAGCAAGGTCTGTTTATAGCCTTGAGTGTTCGAAATTTCACAGTGAGAGGCAAAGGGCAAGGCTCAGTCATATGTTGTGGCATCTGCACAGAAACCATCAGGTTATGTTTCCAGGAATGACAGGAAGGATAGGGAATATGACAAAATTGTACCAACAGCAATGGAAGATTGATTATCTCAGAATTCTCTCAGAATTCATGGGACTGTACTTTCTCTTGCACTAATGGAAAATTAGGATGTGAAAACACATAAATGGTGAGGCTTAACTTATTGAATATAAGCTGACATATAAGACTGAATTCTAAGTTTCTTTTGGTGAGTATTTTATAGGAACTGAGATACTACTCCCTTTTCATACTCACGAAAGAGGAGCAGAGCTCTGTCTTTCTTAAATGTACCTTAACCTTCCACTTTCCATATTGCTTTAGGCAATTGTATACATCTCTCTTTTCAAATGCACAGCTAAACCAGGGCAAAATGGAAATCTTAGGGGACAAGCATCTACAACTGCTTCAGATTAGACTTTCCATGCAAGCTCACTGTACCTGTTTCAAACAGGACACCACCCTTGTGCACCTCCTCCCTTCTACCACTTTCAAACCACCTCCTCTCTCCCTATTTAATAAATTTTAATATCAAAGTAAAGAAAACTACACACATTTGATTTATGACTTATACAAAGTCACAAAAGAAATTTCCTGAATTTAAAGCCTCTGTTACATAAAGTAAGTTAGGATTTATGGGATTACAATAAGGTTTTCTCTGGTAATGAAAAGGAGGTGTTTATTCCATTTTCACTGTAGTTTTACAAGAAAAAAATGCAACATACCTGTAAAACTTTAGCAAAAAATCACCTTCTCCTTGAATTTGAATTAGCTTCAAATAACAAAATTGAAATTTTATTTTCTAATTCACAATGCCTCCTTGTGAAATTAAACCTTTTGATAGTTTGTGAAATAAACAAATAACATGTTTATTCTAGTGAGCTCTAGTCAAGGGAGAATTTGCAATTTGTTAAACAGAAGTTATAGGTCACAAATGGGTTTTTCTAGTTGTTGCACCTTTATGAACTCATGTAAATTGAAGCTTACTGAGGTCCGCTGTGGTAAAATCAGGTACACGTGGCCCTTTTCAGCCTGCTTAGGCAGAGGAAAAGGGGCTGAAGTTGCCAGTAAAACATTAAGTGTCTCAGCAACTTTGAAAAGCTCACCCCTATGAACTTTCCACATCAGTCAGGTTGCACCATACATCTCAGCCTTGCCCCTATGCTGCACTTAAGAGTCCTCTACAAAATTGTCTGATTTTCACCCATCCACACTATAGACTTTCCATACTGCAACTGAAAGATGAGCTATTAAAAAACCTGATAAAAACCACCACTCTTACAGAAAAACTCCACTGATAGCAAATTTCTAAAAAAAACAACCTGAAGTTGTGCTAGAAACCAACTGCTAACTGGCAGCTTCCAAAAGAATCCTGGGAAGACAAAGAAACCCTAAACCCACAGCAGTCAAAAAAAGCTAATAGTTGGGAGAAAATTAAATGCAAATATGAAGTGCAGTTCTGATGGCATAAGTTAAAGGACAGTTGCAAATTGCTTTGCCATTTTCTGAGGAATGAGTGTTCTTCTTGGAAAAAGGTAGGCACATAGGCCATTTTCCTGTATTTTGACATTAATGGCAATCTCCAATACATGTATTGAATGGAAAATATCTATTGGTTCTTTTAACTTCCAATATTAAAAGAATGAGATGATGTGAGCAAGGAATTTCAGTTTCAATTTCAGAGTTAATTCAAGCCAGCACTGGGCCTGAAATCTGATCCAGAAATTTGCCAAAAACTTTCCCTTGGAATGAGATGCCTGGTGTGCCAAAGCCAGTGCAGCAACCTAACTGCAAGTATAAAAAAGAAGGTAACAAAAAGTTCTTGATGTTAAAGAGCTGAAAGCTGAGAATTCACACATGATTTCACGGGGAGATAGGCTGAGGGGCTGCTGGCACAAGAGTGTCCCCACTCTGCCAGAAGCACGAGCCTCCTTTCCGGGGCTCTGGCACTCTCTGGCTGCGCCTGTCCATGGAGCACGAGGCTCCATGGGCACCCAGCTGGACACAGATTCTCAGCAGGGCTCAAGGCTCTGAGCCCCAGGTGCCACAGCAGAATTCACCCCTGGGTGATGCTCGCGCTGGGGACAGTGCCATCGCTCTCTCGCCACCACAGAGCACCATGGCCAGCGGCTGGGCCAGTGGGCAGCTCAGCCCTGCCCTCAGGGAGACACCCCACTCGCGGCAAAAATGAGGTGCGGCTCCTATGTGACCTGAGACCTCCTTAGAGCAGCTCCCTGTGCGCATCCTCCCCTGCCTCCTGCGCTCCCTTCCTTTGGTGCCTCCACGGGCTTACCCAAAACTGAGGCTAGGCAAAGGTAAGAGAATAAAAAGCAGTTAAATTTATTGAAGGGCCTTCAAGGTGCATTCAGGACAGACAAAACCTAACTCGAGAAGCTACACCCAAAATGGATGCTGAGTCACGAGTTTTTCATACTTTATAAGTTCTATCTATTTACATATCGAGCCTTAATCCTCCAACTACAGCTTCAGGTAGTGATGTCATTACTCCAAGTTTGCTCCCCCCAATTCAGTGTTGTTTACACATCTTGGGGCCCTGAGGCAGCAAAGTGTCCTTGAATTTCCAACTTAGAGGAATTGTTTTGTCTAAAAATGCTGGGAACAGTAGGTTCAGCACCCTGTGTGGAGTTCAGTTATACACTAAAATTACAGATACACGAAAAATACAGAAGCTAAAATCCTAAAACATCACCTTGGCAGCGGCTTCTGCTGCTGGGGGAAGAGATATAGCACAGGTTAGTAGTCTTTTAACTTGGCTGAGACTCTAGACATATATTTTAGGGCTTGCAAGGGGAAGCCCCGTAAACAGGGACAGGAGGAAGAAGCACCTCTGTGCAGAACTTTGCTCTCAGGGTATTCACTATATAATTTCTTTTCCCCAGCCAAAGATCGTGTGTTGTTTTGTTTTTATGGGGTTTTTTTTTGTAATTCCATTAAGATCCAGATTATTTAGTTATCATATGCATTATGTGTCTTATTCCCATAAACTTCCCTGTTTAAAAAAAAAAAGTTTAAAATATAAAAATCCATGTCCCAAAGACTTGTTTATGTGAATTATTGTCTCAGTCATTCTTTCTGTGACTGTCATTGAATTTTCATTTGATAACCTGTTCCAAACCTGCATTCATGACTCTCCATTGATTTGTATGGCAGCTTTTCATGTAGAGCAAAAGTAATTCCCAAAGAAAAGAGGGTTTTCAAGTATTTCCTGCTACAATAGTTATTCTTTGCTTCTACTGCAGCATATTGTTGCACAAGATTGTTTCCTCACTTACTTTAGTGTGGAAAGACTCACTCCACTCTCTAGCTCTTTCTTATCTCATCTCTTCCCACCTAATCTCTAACTCATTCTCAGTTGTACCTTTTGCTGCCCCTCTTGTAGTGAGTCAGTCTGCTTTCCCTGTGGAACGCCTGAGGATGAAATGAGTCTTTTGGAAGGCTCTTTTAGGTTTTTTTTAAAGAACACTTCCAATTTCCAGTAAATTCTCACTCTCCTTGCCATAGTAGCCACACTGGGAATTCAGCTGCATCTCAGTGTTATGTGTTAGCTGACTCCTTTCGTTTTTTTTTTTCAAGAGTTAATTTACTGCTTCCCAAATCAGACTTCTTTCTTGCTGGCTGCTGCTGTATATACAACCTCAGGAAGATCAACATTTTTCCACAAAGTCTTGAGCTAGTTTCCCTTACTATTCCCCTCCTCAAGTCTCCTGCTGTTTAGGAATCCTGTCCTTTTCCACCTAAACCCCACTGTTATCACTTCTAAAGTACTTCTACCCACCTAACCGAAACCCTTCAATGCCCATATGACCTCTTTTTGCTGCTGAAATCCTCAAAATATCACATCTGGGATACCTCAGCATTTCCCAACAAAACCTTCTGCTCACTCACACAAACTTTTATGCATCCAGTCTGAGACTTCATCACCTCTCCCATGAATTAACTCAGGCTTTACTAGCCAAAACTATTCATCATTCTGTCTGAGTCACGCTTGCACTTCTAACCAAACCCTACACTGTTCCTTCAGGTATTTGGGGATGGTTACCCCACTCCTGAATTTCACTATCACCTTGAGGCACCTCAGCATTTCCTATCCATGTCCCCTTAAAATATCTGAGTGTCCCCTACCCTCCAGAACCTCCAGTGCTCCCTCTGAGATACCTCAGTTTTTCTCCTCAAAAATGATCTGTCACCCTGATGTACCTCAGTGTTTCCTGCCAAAAATCTCCCCCGCCCAGCTCACGCTGGGTTGGGCTGTGTCCTGTCCCCTCTGTGCACTGATCCTCTGCAGGAAACCTGTGACAAACCTCACTCAAGGCCTCCACCATCACTTCTTGCCTTTTCCACCTAAATTCTTCACTGGAGTCTCACACTTCTCTCCCAGGTCCTCTTAAGAAGCTCAGTGTTTCCCACAGAACAGCCCCTGCTGTCCCCAGAGACACTGCAGCCCATTCCACCCACCTGAAGTATCTCGGCGCTCCCAAGATACCTGAGCACTCTCCCCCTCTGTGGTGACTTGGCATTTTGTCTTACAATCCAGCACTTTTTACTCAAATACCTCCTCTGTCCCCTTTGGAAACCTCACACAAAGTGGTATTGCGGACTTAAATATCAGAATATTAAACAATTCTGTCTGTGGCACCGCAAAATGAATGCCTGTTGAGGCACCTCAGCACGTCCTGCACTGCTGTACCTCAGAGGCACATTGCAACATTTTCTGTATAAAATACAGCCAAGAGCTGATAGTGGCCAGTAAGATTAGCTCTAAAACTTGTCTGCATCCTCTGGAAAAAAGCCTCAGGACTGCTGTTGCAAATTGCCAGCTCACCCACGGAGTGGTCATGGCTGACCTGAAGTAAACTATATGTAGAGAACTGTTACAAATTCTGAGAAGCACTGGAGGAAAATGTTCCATTGAAAAAAACTTTATCTATACATTACTATGCAAGAAAATAGGATTATAGATTTAAAAAAAAAAAAAAAACCAAAACAATAAAACCAACCTTCTATTATGAAACAGCAAACTCCTTGTTACGATCTGATTATTATGATTATCAGAGAGATGCCTCTGCCAGAATTAAGGTGCAAATATTATGCTGAAGTCAACAGTAAGGATCTTATTTAACAGTAAATCTGAGGTAGACAAGGAGATAGAAAGAAAGAGAAAAGAGAGAGGTGTGGAGATAAAGAGAGTGAGAGAGAGACAGTCATCCCCCCTGTGGATCCAGTAGTGTCCTGCTGGTTCTCTTCTTCTGCTCTTCTGGGTGGTGGGGGTCCCTCAAACCATAGAGTTCAATAGATTAATATAGGTTCAGGTAAATGTGGGAACATCCATGCACATCCCCTGATGGGGGGAGTTTTACACTGTCTTTTGCAACAGACTCCGCATCTGTTGCAACACTTGTGAATCACATGCAGTCCTCTTATGCAGACCTCAGAAATGAGTCTGGGGGGCACTGGGGGAGTCTTTGGTAGTTCATGACCCTTTGTAAGACATGACAGCTGCCTCTTGTGTGAATATCCTGTGTGAACGTGACCCTCCTGAGGTGGGGGAGTTTCACAACTGAGCCAACTGAGTTTGTGTAAGGGAGGATTCTCCGCAGGGTGTGCTCCTTATCTGGCTTGTAGCCTCCAGTGACGCATGTTCAGCCCTCTGTCTTATGCAGACCAGAGGTTTCACCACCACACACCCAAAAACTCTCCTCCTTCTCCTCCTTTTTGGGGAGAGTGTGCAAACCTAGCCTCAGCAGATGAGTCTGAAGGCTATGGCCAGCCCCAGCTGGACTCAGCCAGAGATGATTTTCAGCAGAGCTGCTAGGTCTGGCTTTCCATGTGGCTACGCTCTTCTCCCCCAGCTTTATTTACTCCTCCTTAGACTTGAGATAATTGGACAATATCTTTACCCTATCTCAAGTTCCCGTATCAGGAACCATATTCAGGGGGAGGGAGGTGGCTTTAGTGGTCACAGAAGAGCAGTTCTTTCTTTGCAGTTTCCTATAGTGGGAAAATCCTTTGGTGATTTTAACAGTGTTTGAGCCATTAACCATTTCAGTCTCTCACACTCCTGAAAGATAAAAAAAGAGGTATGGGGTTGAGCAAGTGCCTTTGATGCATATCAACACTTCTGATGCAAATAGATCAGGAATCTCATTTATGGAGGTCAAGATGATGATTGGATTCTTTGAGGGCTCAGAATGTAAAATATTAGAAGTAAACGTTGATGTTCTTGATTTAACCCATTTTCTGTGACATAGCGTCAAGAGGATTACTGAACTTACACAGAAACAAAATAGCTGAGTTTTCTTACTGTAACACACAGAAAAACTGTTACAGATGTCAGTGAATATAACATTTTACTGATCTGTTTCTGTGGCAATTCCTAGTATTTATGCTGAGCCTAAGTATTAGTTTTCTGTTGAAAAACAGATCAACCATTAGGACCAATGAATCCCCCCATGCCAGTGTAAAACATCTAGAAGGATTGGATCCCCTGTTAATATAAGTGGTCAGGAGATAACTGAATCTCCAGTCCACAACTGATTGAAAGACAGCTCTGTGCTGGGCTGTAAGCAGACTAGGAATTGCTTGCTAACTTCCTTATTACTTGGCCTTTTATTTTCAGCTGAATGTCAGTGAATACGCGACCGAAGTACACATTTTGATTTGATGGACACTGAGATTTCTCGGCAAGCTTTTGTATCTCCAAACAGGAAACACAGTATTTGAAAAATCTGAAAAGTATATTAATATATAAATACTGCCTATTTTCAAAAGGAGAATAGCTGGTGCAAATTTGTCTAGAATATATGTTAACTAAATGGAGATCAGAAAATGAAATACTCTATCTGTGAAAATATTTTAATGAGAACAAATAACTGTAATTGGTGGACTTGTCTTCTGAACATGTTTCAGATAGGACTGTACCATCTGGAGTTACCAGCAAGTTGATGACATGCCAAAATTCTAGTTTTGAATTCACTGATATTACTGTAATCTATTTGATATATTCTTTATTTTGGATTCATGACTAACATAACAATGTGCTTTTTGCAGAACAAAAATTGCCTAACAAAACCACCTAGCTATTTCTATTTTTGGTATTCCTATCTTATAATTATGAAGCATCTAGGAATATCTAGCTGAGTAATCACTGCATTATCAAAACAAACTCTTTTGCAACATGGTATTTTGTTAATATTATTAATGGTCAGCATCACAAAGGACACCAGCCTCCAGAAATATGGTTTAGTAAATACAGAATACAAATATACAAACAAATACAAATCAAGAGTAGTTTTGCTATGTCGTGCAACAACACATGACGAAGGAATTGAGTGAAGATTACATGAATGTAAAAAGAAGGTAGTAAAGCAAAGAAAAGGCATACTTTTTGGTTTAGAAAATGTCCTCCCAAGCACCTTTGTGTTTGATTGTCTTGTTCATGTACAAGCTGCTAAGAGTAAAATTAAAAAAAAAAAAAGAAATATAGAAATATATTTTAATAAGATAGAAAAAGAGGAGATAAGCACTCAAATAGTCTAGTTGCAAAAGCTCTGCTTTATTTCCTAGTTCAAATTTACTCAGCCTTGTAGCTAGCTTTGATTTTTAAAATTTGTCACTACTATGACTATGTGAACCACTAAAAATATTCTGTGACTTGATCATTACCTCCCTAAATACTCTAATATTCCCCCCTTCTGCTGTTGTATATTATCTTTTCCTGAACAGTTTATTAGGTAGCTTAAAGTTAGTTTGTCCACAAATCGGGGTTTCATGTGTCATTGTGACATACATCATAATGTCATAGGCTAACACCTAAATTCCCTTCTCCTTCACAATTACTGCTTCTCTTTCAGCCTTTACTAGTAACAAGATTTCCCCCTTGCTACCATGGGCATTGCCTTGTTCTCCTGTTTGATGTTTTAGCATCCCAAGTCCAGTGTTCTTCTCCATGGAAATAATTGCCCTTTCACTCTTTCCTTTACCTCAATTGTTCTAGGTAGAAGATACAAGAAAGTGAGCATCTCTAGAATCTATTTGCTTTATTGATATTATATTTACGGCTATATATCATCCATATAATATTATATATTTATTATATATACATATGATATATAATCAGTATTAGTATCAATTGAGTTATCTGAGGCAAATCCAGTCTTGCCATGATTGTTGAAAGTTCTAGAGTGTCACTTTCTGGCCACAAGCTGAAGAAAGTCTTTCTCCCTGATGCAATTAAACTCTAATTATTTATCAGGGAATTCATTACAGGGTTTGAAATCGTATGTCCTGTCTCCCTAATGTTTTGCTAATATTTTCTTTCTCTACTCCAACTTTTTTTGTTTCTTATAACAGTTTGCTTTTGGGTCACCTTTTTCCTCACTTCTTTGTTTTCTTGCCCCCAAAGTAAACAGGGGAAAGTAAAGTGGTCTAATTTCTATCATCTGTGAAAGTATGATCTTGGATAGGGGCAGTTCACATTGGTTTGCAGTGAACACATTGCTTTTGAGTGGGAGGGACTGAACTTCTAGTGAAGTTTTGCTTCCTTTTCCACACTATCCCATAATTGTGTTTCTGATGGAAGTGTGCCAGCTCACATAAAGGATTTTATCCATAAAATAAGGTAATGATAGTACTGACATCCATGTGGAAGACAAAGTCTTAAAATCTCTACATTCACCATAACAGCTTGATAGAAAACAGAATCTGAACAAAGTGATGGCCTAACCTTCCAGCTGTAGATTTATTGCATGGTAAATGAGGATAAATCTGTTCAGTTGCAACTTTTCCAGCATATGACCTTTTTTCTTAGCTTAATCAATGAAGCAACCAATACTCCAGTTTTCTCTGAATCCATTTTGAACAGCAAAACTGATTTGTCTATGGCATATCTCCAAAATTCAGAAAGCAAACCTCAGATACCAACTGCCAAATGGAATTTTGAAATAATTAATCTAAGAAAAAAAAAAAGAAAAAAAAAAGAAAAAAAAGAAGGATATACAGTAATTCTTGAAATGCGTTGGAATTCAATCTGAATGTACTGGATGATGTGTCTTGTAGCATTTTTTTTTTCTTTTTTGTGAGAATCATCCACTAATTATCATCATTAAAATACAGCAGGGAATGCAGATGCTACATTCCTTTTTTCAATAAAATAGTTTTGTGCTTTGAGTGACATACTGTAATTGAAGTTAACCTTTTGACTAGGAAAAGTAAGCTGTATCTTAAAAGGATTAATTTATTTTTATTGTTGGCTAAGGTTCCTGTAGGTCTCTCAGGAAAATTCTGCACATAGAAAAGAGTAAATACACCATGCAGCCACATGTATTATGTCAGTCTCTGAGGCAATGTCAAGCCAATTGTGTATTTATTAATAAGCTGACTGAGAAATCTCTGAGTGTGTAAAATAACTCAGAGTATCCCTTCTGTATGTGACTTAGTGAGCCCAAGCAGATCAGGAAGAGAGCTCCTGTGCAGCAGCCATTGCTTCAGGAGTCCTCTATGTCAGGGTGTCTCAAGGGAATCAGGAACTACTGCTCTGAGAGAACACAAAACCATCTCTATTTAGACCAAAGATGCATCTAAGTGAATATCCTGTCTGCAGCAAAAGATGATTGCTTATTTGAAAGAAAAGCATAATTAACAAACTGAGGGTAGGTGCTCCTAATCTGCAGCAATCTGTGGGTCAGGAATTTTCTCAGGCAGCAATGTTATCTTTCTAATTATTAAAAAATTCTGGTATCCCAAACATTCTGTGGAAAGAAGCTCCATAGCTCAATCTTATACGTTGTGTGAAGGACCATCTCTCTTTCTTTTTTTTTTTTTTTCATTTTGACCTCATGATGGTTTTAATGTTTAAATGTCACTGTTTTAAGCGTCTTGTTATTGCCAAGCATTGCTTCTTATTCATATTCCTCATAAATCTCTCTGACAGTACATCTGGATTGTCTTTTCGCAGACTGAAGAAGGCTGTCTGTTTAGTACAGAATCTTTCCTACATTTGTTCCAGTTCTACTATATCCATTCTGACATAAGGAATTGCATACGGTATTTAAGATGCAGAAGCACAGTCAATTTATTCTGCAGAATAATATTTTTTCTGTTTTGTTCTATTTTTTTCTCATTTTCTTTCTCCTCCTCTCTTTGTCTTCTTTTTCCTTTTTATTTTTATTCCTACTGAGTGCTCAGCTAATGCTTTTACAAACTTATTTATTATAATCCTAAGGTGTTTTTCAAGAATTGTAGCAAACATCTAAGTATCTATTTTAGTATCTGTAAAGTTAGGACTGTTTTTTCTCATATGTATGATTTTATAAATTTTGTTTCTGAAATTTTCCTGCCTTCTATCACCCAAACACTCAGTCTTTCAGTGTTCATCTGGCAATTCTTCACAGTCACCCATATGTTTACTACTGTTATTTGTGTAAAGGTTAGCAAATTTTGCCACCTTATTGCTTTCCAGATCTTTTATGACAATAGATAAAGTTTTCATATGTTGCCCATATCCATATATGACCATCCTCATTCAAGCCAAGAAGTATCACAGGCAGATTAACCACTTCAGCTCTTCTACATATTCAAAAATCACTTAAAAAAAATTAATCAGCAAATAGACCAGTGGTCTGAATTCAGAAGCTCTCACAGGGTTTCCAGACTCATGGTTCAGGGTGAAAATAATAATAACAATAATAATAAGGATTACTTTTCACCAGCTTAAATAAGTGGGGACTAAATATTGGCACTGTTGATCCCATTTGCACGGTACCTCTCTCCTTGTCTGGTCAAAAGAGGTAATTTCTGTAACAAATGGCCACTCAGTGCCATAGGGAGAAAGGTTTTGTTCATTTCATAAGGTCTGTTTTACTTTCTTTCTGAGGCACTGTAGTAGCACTGCTTTTCATCTTATTGTTCATCAAACAAAAATAAATATTTTTCCATTTTGCGATGTGGAGAGTGGAGGTTTTTCTAGTCTTGGACCAACCATAATTCACATGATTGTCTGAGATTGCAGGAGACTGAACATAATGAGCCACATCTTTTCCACAATTGTGTTCCTTGGATCTCAAAGAGCCTATCAACAACAACAAATTACTACAAAAAAGGATTAAGTCAAACAAACAAGAAAGAAAAGAAAGGAACATGGCATGATGAGAGAACTTCTGGGACAGATGGAAGGGCAGCATGAAACACTAATTCCCTGAATGGGAAACTGGAATGTAGGAGGATAAGCAGAGACAAAGAATTTTAGGAAGTCCTGTGTAATATATATTCATTGTAGTTTCTCTTTCCACTTTCTTTAGATCATTTGGGCACATTGGGTACAACCTGTGTATATCATGTGAAATGCTCTTGCTTTTTCTCTTTTTGATTACTTTCAGAATCATCACTGAGTAAGTGACCTCAACTGTGCTTGTGTCTTACTGGTGATGTTATGAGAAGATTCCATCTACAAGATTTTCAAGTTCGTCAGAAGACATTGAGCTCATAGGCATAGTAATTTCTTTCAAAAATAATATTTCATCATGTGGTTTTTCAAAATTACCTCCTTCTACAGACACAGATTTACTTTGGAATTTCAAATTGACTTGTAGCTGTCACGAGATCTTACCTATCAGTGAGGAATCAGTAACAAGAGTTGAGCACTTAAGGCAATGTGCTTTCAGTAGCCATTTCTGCTAGGCAGACAAGCTGGCATTTCCTGAAATATTTTTATTTTTTGTAAGTTTTAGGTGTTGGGGACTTTATTGTTAGTTTGCTTTTTTTAGAAGTACAGAGAATTATAATTAAGCCAAAGGCTTAATTGATTCCCTGTGGTTAAGTCTGAATGCAATGGAAAGATTAACCCAGTGTATTTTGTGGAAGGAACTCTCTGAGTACCAAAAGCAATATGAAGGCCAAATAGTTATGCATAAAATTCTTGAGGACATAATGAGTTCCCAAAAGCCATTATACAATGAGTCTAAATATGCAATTTTCTCCCCTGCTGATCTTCTGTATCTTCTTCTTATCACATGCTAGACTGCTTTCTTCAAACTCTAAAGAAGCACTTTTTTATGATTTTCCACACAAACCAGCTTTTATTTCAAAGGGACTTTTTAGAATTTTTCATACTCCTTCTGTTATCCTGTTTCTTAACACTTATCATTTGGAAAAAAATTCAACACAGACCAACTAGTTCTTCCTCTTGAGTAGGAGGAGGTGAAACTTTCAGTTCTACTCGTCTGTCTGCAGGACAGAAATGCTGGCACAATGGAAGAGACAGAAAATGAGAACTGGAGAAAGGGTAAAACCACTTGTTTTGCTGGCAGTGCCAGTTTATGCTGCATTGAAGTTACGAAAATACAATGTAAAAAATGCAATCTGGGATGTCAAGTGTGCAGAAATCTACAGCAAAACATCTGAATAAAATGCTAAATATTTTAGATTCAATTATGACGTAATTGGATTAAAAAATACAATCTTTAATTTGTTCGCTGATTTCATGCTTAATGCCTGTCATATATTGACACTTTAATGAGTGCCTGTCTACCCAAAACATTATTGCAAGCATGGAAAGGATGCTAGGCTGTGCAGACAAAATGAGATGGATTGGTGGAGAACTTGGGTCAGGACAGAAAAAGAGGTCTTCCAGGCTCTGGAGAGTTGGTAAAGTCCTCTGATGGCTACAAAAATTTCACTCAGGGCTGTGGAAGATGTGCCTGAACCATGATAATCAGACAAAAACCCAGTTCACTAAAACTTGTTCTACTTCTTATATAGAGGTCATTAGAGTGAAGCCACACTCAATTTTACTTGAGTTACTCTCTCCAAATGTGACTCCCTACAAACTCCAATACACTACCTTCAGCTATGCAGACTGTTGAAATTTCTGGGCTGTTCACACATTTCAGAATAAACCACATTTATAGATGCAGCTTGGATCCAGTTGGTTTTGTAATTAATCAAATTATGGGTATATTGGTATAATTCAAAGTATTGGGCTGAAATCAACTAGAAAAAGAATGTAATAGACTCCAATAAAAGAATTGATAAATGAACCATACAAACTCTTAGAATAATTGGAGATGAACCTGTCCATTGATCTGTGAAGGGATTTGGAATGATACTGATGAAATTGGCTGTGGGCATTTCAATCATCTGAAGATTACTGGATATATTTGGAAAAATAAAGTAAAATAAGAATATGGTAAATAAAATTGTATTTTTTCCATATTTAAAAATGTGTTTTGGGGGATCCCTTAGAAGTCGTATTTTTTCTTTTCGTCTAGTTATAAATTGCCCAACTCTGTATATGAAGAACTAAGACATTTGTGTAATTTAACTCGGTACAATAATTTTAAGCTTTGAAATGAGTAAAACATTCTGTACTGCAGCTATTTTAATCTTGTTTCTGTACTAGATAGCTGTGCAAGCGACAATATTGATTCATCTAGATGGAATGAAATATGACTAGCAATAGTGATAGAGAAAATTCTGTCGATCTCATTTTCTTTCCCTGCCACTGCTCCTGACCATGAATACCTTAGCTTCCAGTTGCTCAGCCAAAGACTGAAAGAAAAAGGCTCTGAGATAGGAGCAGTAGCTTCAAAACTGTTGCAAATTTAAGCTCATGGTTTCCCTGCTGTGGTGCTACAGCTCCTCTTCCTCCTTGGCACCACTCCAAAATCTCGTAGAATCACAGAACAACCTCAGTTGGAAGGAACCTACAAGGATCATCGAGTTCAGCTCCTGGCCCTGCACAGGGCAGCCCCAAGAGTCACACCATGTGCCTGAGACCTTTGTCTAAATGCTTCTTGAACTCTGCCAGGCTGGTGCTGTGACCACTTCCCTGGGGAGCCTGTTCCAGTGCCCAAACACCCTCAGGGTGAGGAACCTTCCTAATATCCAACCTAAACCTGCCCTGACACAGCTTCACACCATTCCCTTGGGTCCTGTCACTGGTCACCAGAGAGATCAGTGCCTGCCCTCTGCCTTTGACTTGTGAGGAAACTGTAGACCATGATGAGGTCTCCCCTCAGTCTCCTCCAGGCTCAACAGACAAAGTGACCGCAGACACTCCTCATACAGCTTCACCTCCAGAGCCTTCACCATCCTCACTGCCCTCCTTTGGACGCTCTTCAATTGCTTTACATCCTTGCTATATTGTGGTGCCCAAAACTGCCACAGGACTCAAGGTGAGGCCGCACCAGTGCAGAGCAGAGTGGGACAATCCTCTCCCTTGACCAGTTGGCAATGTTGTGCCAAATGGCCTTACCAACTGCTTATACTGACTATTTTAGTATATTACCTATTTCTACTGACTATTTTATACTATTTTATGGAAGCATAAAATATATAAATTATAAATGTCACAGTGAATAGTATTTGTTTTCATATTCAAAATATATTAACAAACATGACTTCCTTTCTTATTCATGCCCTTTCCACCCAAGACATTATAAGCAGCACACTGAAATCTCCAAGCTATTTTCCACATTCAAATCCAGGAGAGATATCATAATGAAACTATGTTTTTCAACAGACTCCTTTATTGCATCCAAAGAAATTCAATAAAACGTTGTAATAATAGTTTGAGTGCCATCACTTTAGCTTTAAAAGTATGATGGAAACAATTATGCACACCTGTCGTAGCAGCAAGGATGTCATAAACGTAGGAAACAACAGAGAGCTTTATCAAATACAATACAGGGCTTACAATACCTTTTATCCCAGCCTTGACAGATGACGTCAGATTCCAGTCCCAGCAGTGATATTTCTTAACTGCTCAGGCCTTGAAAACATGTGTTGGAACTACTGTGATTCAAGTGTTCCTCTCTGAAATGTTTCTTTTCCTAGAACATCTCTGTGCTCATGCTGTTACGTTGCAGATTATTTACAAATGCCCTGGCTGAGTGGATGATGATGTTTATTGTGCATCAAGCCTTTCAAAATCCTCATTCTAAGAGCAATGCTATCTTACATGTTAAGGGCTAAGCTGCAGGATTCAGATGAAATAAAGTATCTTTTTTGTTTGAAAGATGCTGCCAGTTCTGCGCAAACACAGAGGAAACTGTCATAACACAATCTATGTGCCAGAGTAAAGCTATAAAACACTTACTAAAATCCTTTAAAAAGCAGGAAAGATGTGGTTCAAAAAAGAGTTGAAGAATTTTACTTACATAAATGCAAGGCAGAGACCTGAATATCTTTTTACATTTATAAGAGATGTGTGTTTAGCAAATAAAATTTTTATTCAACTAATTCTATCCTACATTATGGCACCAATTATTTTACCTTTTGTTAGGAAAGGATTTAGCTGATACAAGGGCTTTGTCTGCCTTGGGGAAATGATTCACTTCCAGTCACACTGATCAACTTTCTCACATGAACTCACACATCTTGTATTATAGTCCATTTGTGGTACACCCGAAAAAACAAACGAATAAATTTTAGAAAACCATCAGACTAATAATAAACTGTTCTTGCTTAATTTTAAAATAAAATCTGGTTTTGCAGAATTTGTTTTTGCAGAATTGGATTTTAGCAGGATTCTGCTTCTATTAATTCTTTAATTGGATATATATTTCATTTCTGTCACTTCCTTAGGGATTAAAATATATTTGCCAGTGAGATTCAATATAAACCATTTTTATGATTGTTCAATATTTAGTCTCCATGCAGTTGACAACTAATTGTTGTTGACATTTAATTGCATCATTTTCTGAAGATCTCTTTTGTTAAAGAACTTGCAGTACAGGTCAGTAATATTCAGAACATGCTTCCCACATACACTCATTTCAGGATCCCAATGCTGTCACTGAAGATGGAGATGATTCCTACCCTGGGTGTTCTGAGTAACTGTGCAGTGAGAGTTTACTGCTGCTGCTTACACATACAGCCTATACAGGCTCCTCACTTATGACAGTGCAGAAAATATCAAATGCTCATAATGTACCTGTTCTGCTTGACCTATATGCAATTGTACGCAAATGAAAAAAGCACTGATGAAGTAAATTATACACAAATTTGGATCTGTATAATTTTCCTACTAAATAAAATGCTGCTGGTTGCATCTGCTGTGTCAAAACGAAGAGTGGAACTACCAGAGAATGAAATCTTCAGCCTTCACATGCTCCCTTCAGCCCACGTGGGGAACTAGTGAAGGGCTCTTGTGATGCTGTGTTCAACATAGGCTGGACATTCTGGACAAGAATGAAATGTTTTGAGTGCCCTTAGAGCTGTGGGGCACACAGTTCTCTCAGAGCTAGAGGGGAAGGTTATTACACAGTAAATGTATCATTCTCTGCTCTCATCAGATATTCAAGTCCTGGTGGTCTCTGGCACTTCCACCTTTATCCCATGTAACTTTTGCATGTATTTATCTATTTTTATGCATTTATCCTCCTCAAGCCTATATTGCACTCTGTTGTTCACCCTGCTGTGTGGTAATGAAGACCATTTGGAATCCTGTCCACAGGACAGTGTGATGTGGTCAGAATAGACAGCGTTGGCACAGGAGAACAGTTGTCGGACCGCATTTTGGAGTCAGGGTTAAAGGTGCTTACCTTAGGCTCACCTAAACAGTGACCTCCTGATGCTGCGTCTTTTGCACATCTTTTGGGACTTCCATTAAACTGTGTTAAAGAGAAAACATGGTGCTTTTTCTGCTACGTAACCCTCGTGACAAAGAGCTTTGTGTGACACCAATCACACAGAGGTTGGTCAGGAGGAACTTGAGTCTGTTCTCTCCTCTGGGTCAGGGACACCATGTGTGCCAGATCCTGGGATGCCAAGGGTCACTCCCCCACCCCACCTACTTGTGCAACACAGGCACCAAAAACCCTCGAGCTCCAAAACCGTGACTATTTATGGCGAACCCAGAACACAAAGACACATTTAAGGTTTGCTGAAGGATGTAGTTAGGTTTTGGAGAGCTTGGCATTAGTCACTATTATTATGGGGTCACTACGTCAGAGTACAACAAATTACTATTAGTATAGTAATTTGATATTATACAGCTTTTCTTTAATTTTTGATTGTTTTTTACTTTTAATTACATGACTCTGTGTGTTGTCAGCACATTTATAAAATACCAGAACTAATCCCTCCCAGCAGGTGCTCAGCCCGAGCAGCCATGAACTCCAGCTTTGTCTCTCAAGCAGGCCCCGCAAACACCAAACTCGGGGCGCTGGGTTTAAAGTAGCCCCGAAGCCGCCCGAGCCCTGGCACATGCCCGCTCCCACGGCGCCAAGTCCCGGTGACAAACCCCACCCCGTTCCCGGCTCCCCGCCTTTCAGCGCACGCGCGGACGGCTGGCGGCGGCCGGAAGTGGCGCGTGCCGGGGGCGGGGCCGCGGGGCCGCGTGGCGCGGGAATGGAGGCGCAGCGGGAGGTGTTGGAGCAGCTGGAGAACCTGGCCGTGGCGCCGGGCGGGCAGCGGGCGGCCGACTCGGAGAAGGCGCCGGGCCCGGAGAAGGCGCCAGGCCCGGAGAAGGCGCCAGGCCCGGAGAAGGCGCCAGGCCCGGCGGAGGGCGTTGGGGGAGCCCAAGAGTCCCCGCTGCCCCCAGCCGCGGGGGCGCGCCGCTCGCCGCCGCCCGCTTGGCCCCGCGCGCCCGCTGCCGCCGTGCCCTCGTCGGACTCGGACAGGTGGGTTCAGCCCCGGGACGTCCCGCGGGCCGCCCCTTGCTCGCCCAGGCCTCGGGCGGCGGCGCGGGCCGGTGTTGCTGTGGCGGAGCGGCCCAGAGCCCCGTGTGCCTGCCCGCCGCCTCCCCCCTGCCCCGGTGTTTCAGCCCCGGGAGCTTTCTCCGTCCCGTCGAAGACGGAGTTGTCAGTTACATTTCGCTAGGAGTATGACTGTTAAATTAGGCCTCCAGAACCGCGGCTGTAAGGGTGTAGGATTTAATGAAAACATGAGTTCGGTGGTTGCGGCCTGGAGGGGGTATTGGGCCACCCCGCCGTGTGCCTTTGACTGTCCGCCTTGATGTGGTCCTCGCAGAGTGCACCTGCGGCTCCTGGGGCAGGACACCCGCGGCGTTTCTGCGGAAAAACCTGAATGTAGGGCTCAGGGTGTAGTTTGCACACCGTGCCACGTGCTCTGATTTTGGCATCTCAGTGGAAAAGCTC
The DNA here is from genome assembly GCA_036785705.1 of Acanthornis magna. Lineage (NCBI taxonomy): Eukaryota > Metazoa > Chordata > Aves > Passeriformes > Acanthizidae > Acanthornis > Acanthornis magna. Next base: position 34,278,868 of record JAWUZG010000018.1, read on the forward strand.
ATTCTCAAACGTTTTGTTTTTTTTTTTAATAAAAGTTTTCGTCTTCTACTTGCTGTATCTGTGTTTTGACGTTCAGTGTAGTTGGTGAAAGGTAACTGGTTAAGTGTGGGCTCTGTTGCAGTGTTAGAAGTCTGCACCCTTCGGCTCTTTCCTTAAGTTCTGTTTTCTTATTGGGCCGGTGCAGCAAGATGGGCATGTGCTTCCTCTGACTAGAGAAAGCTGAAGTAAAGTCTTAAGAATTTCGTCTTAAAGATACTAAACTTCGTTAACAGTTAATTGATTAAAGCTTGACTTTAGAAATACTGTCGTTGGCTCAAAGTTTTCCTTGAATATCATAAAGTGATGGAGAGTGAAATTCCTGGCTTCCAGGGGCTTCACCTATCTGTCATGTTTTTTACTTCCAAAATCTGGTGTGCTGATGAACGCTAAAGATGAAGTTTTGATAACTTCAGTTTACCTATCTGTCTGCATGTATAATCTTTGTTTTGTTTTCTTTGTTTTTTTAACTCCCTCCACTGATTGGTCTTTTGGTACGATTTTTTTTTTTTGTTTTGTTTTCCTGCTGTATTGATGTTGTTCCAAGAAGTCCATATTCGACTTTTTCAAAAGGTTTATTTGGAGAGGTACTCTTACTTCTCACCATTACTATGATCATCTGTTGGAATAAAGAAACCAGCAATAGAAAGGCATCCATTTACTTGAGGAGAGTATGTGGTGTTACAAGAATCTAGAAGGGATTGGGTTTTTGTTTTTTTTCAGGTAAGAAAGGCTATTTTGCAGAAGTTTGCTTGTCAGTGTATTTTTTTCTGTAAGGTTTGTATTATGTTTTTTCAGTCATCAGGATCAGTTGCTTCGTATTTGTTTCTTCCACCAGCACTTGAAGCACTTGGACTTTTGCTAAAAGGAACATGTTGACATGAATAAGTGCTGGTTTCTTACTCCACTCTTGAAATATTAAGAGTCTAAGACAATAAACATCTCTTACACATGTGACAATGAGCAATACTGAATTACTCTGTGCAAATATGTACTAGGGGATTTGGACAAGACATGAATTATAAAGCTAATCCCTTTTATTTGTGAAAATTAGATTTCTTTTTCCTTCATTGTGCAAGATGCATTGCTTGGAATAAGTATTTTCTTCTACTCAGCAATATGGTAATGTTGGGATTTTACAAGTGCAGTGACTGTGAAAAGTCAGTATTCTAACTCCCATGTTGTCTTTTTTTTTAATTCAGTGATACGGATTCAGATAGTTCATCAACTACGCCCTCCTCTCCATCTTCAGTAGTATCTGATGAAGATGATCATCCAAATGAGAAAGATAACAGATCTTACTGTATTAGAACAAAGGATGAGTTGCCTCTTGATGTAAGTACCCTTTCCTACTAACCCAACTAAAAGTTTATATTTTAAGTCACTCCTCTTGTGTCAAGATGGGGGATAGAATCAGAATAGTAAAAGAGAAACTCTAAGGCTGAGCTAGACGCAGTTTAGTAGGTAAAGCAAAACACCCAAGCAAAGCAAACCCAGAAATTAATTTACCTCTTTCAATGGACAGGCGGGTGTTCAGCCATCCCCAGGAAAGCTAGACTCCATCATATGTCACAGCTACTTGGACGTACAAACACCGTCACTCCAAATGTCTGCTCATTCTCCTTTTTCACCCAGCCTTGTATGCTGAACATGATATTATGTGGTATGGAATATTCCTTTGGTCAGTGCAGGTCAGCTGTTCTTTCTGTGTCCCCTCCTAACTCCTTTGGTACCTCTGGCCTCCTCAGTGATGGGATGGTGTGAGAGGCAGAAAAGGCCTTGTCTCTGTGTAAACCCTGCTCAGGAGTAACAAAAACATCTTTATATTATCAGCAGTGTTCCCAGCACAAATCCAAAATACTGCCTCATAACAGCCACTGTGAAGAAAATTGACTTTACTGCAGCCAAAACCACCATAGTTGATAATTTAGAATAACATGGTGTTTCATGTGTGTTTTTAAGGAGTGTTAAGGAACTATTTTAGAAACCTTGTTTTGAAGCAAGGATTGGGAGGTACTGTATATAATATGGCAGAAGGCACCATTTTGAGATATAGAATCAGAATTATACCTTCCTGCTGGTCTTTGGCCTTTGAATTGCTCTCACAGAAGTGACTCATTTAAGTCTTAACAGTGAGCTTGATGTAATGTTGAAAAAATCACTGGCCTGTAGAACGCATTGTGTGGTATTTCTATCTGAATTGATGTCTTTAGTTAAGTGTTGTAACACCTGGGAAAGTCTTGGCCTTTTTGATCTTTGTGTTGCTCTATAAGCCTTTGCCAAGCACCTTTGTTAGAGTGAAGATTATCAAGTGAAGTGTTGGTAAAACAAGATAAGATTCCTCTGTTTGACTGGGATATTATTTCTAGTAATGGCTGTTAAAAGTGCAGTTCGGTGCTAAGATTTGGACTCTACCTCTGAATTCACAAAGTGTTGAATTTGAAGATAATATTAACTCTGGTTGCCTTGTATTTCATATAATCCATATTGAATTCACAGCAGCAGAGTATATACATAGAACTCTTAGTTTATGAGTAAACTGGAAGTAGATGATGTTAATCAGTCTTTGATAGTAGATTTTGATCCTTACATTTGAGGAAAAGGTTTAATTTGAATATTATGTAGTACTCATTTTTGAATCTGAAGTTTGGCTTTTTGTGTTCTAGTCTCTAATTACTCTCTTGTACCAAATGCAACTTCTAGGTAAAAATCATTTTCTTTGTATAGGTTGTTGTGATCTTTACATCTTTGATAATGATCCAAGTCATTATATAAATGGACAGACACCATTTTGTCAAATCAGATGATACACATCTGTTGTATTTTAGCCTATATTATCTCTTGCTATGTACATTTTTCTTCTAGCATGCATTGAATGTTGTTGCAAGTGGTCTTATTTTTTGATTTCTGATTGTTTAATTATTGTGTTGTACATCAAGCTTAATTAATCTAAAAAATTGGATGAAATACCTGGCAGTTGTTGGCTTTCTCCAGTTAAATAAAATTGGCTTCGGCTTCAGTTGTGATAGAAATATATAGAGTAGTGTCTCTGTAGGAAAGGTATCCTCAAAAGTGGTGGTCCCCCAAGAGGAGTTCATTTAGGATGATTCTGAAAGAGGCAAATCAAACTAGATTTTTCTAAAATAGAGTCTTCAAAATGCTAGGAGATTTTTCCAAATTGTCAGATTTCTGCGGTGACAAAGTGATAAATGTCTTAGTGTAATATTATATTCTGAACATTGACTTGATGTTTTCAGGAACTACCTCCTGTTGAAGACTTAAAAATAATTCTGCCAGATAATGTTGAATTGAAGCTCTTTGGGACGGTTTCCAGCATCATTGAGCAGCTAGGTAGGCAAGATATGTTTGCTTTCTTTTTAATTGATACAATTTCTGTATACCTCTGCATTAATTTTGTTCTTAGCTGTTCCTTCAAAGTGTCACCCATACATCATTGGATTTCTGGGGGTAGCAGATTGCTGAATGGGAATTCAAACGAACAAATGACATTTGTGTTGAATTACCTTTTATTTGGCTTACATGATCCTAGGACTACTCTGCATGTTTTTCTGTGTGACTTTGTTTAATTAAAAAGCTTTTTTTCCACAGTGTACTATGGCTTTTATATTGATACCGGCAACAATTATTGTATTTTAAGTATTTCAAGAAAATATTCTAATTGTAGATGCTATTTTTGAATAATCCTTGAACATATAGGAGCTATATAACTGAAAGCATAGATGCAGTACAGTCCAGTCCCAAGTGCTTGCTTGCTAATATATGAGGACAGGAAAAAGATTTGTTTCTTCTGCAGTGCAAGTTCTTCTTTTTATTTATTTAATTTATTTTTATCTTTATTTATCCCACTTCTGGTACCTTGAGCAAATGAAAGCTGCCCATGTCAGCAGCCAGAGGATGGTATGACTAACATGATTTATAGGTGGAGGGTAAGCTTAATGGGATTGAGATACAGAATAGATGTAAGCTTAACTGCAGGCATAGAGATTCAGAGATCTTTTCGGATCTGCATGGGACCTCAGTATTTGGTATATGAAATCAAAGGTTTGCTGAAGCTCATATTACTAAAACATCCACAGTATGTATTTAAGCTATTTCAAGTGTTCCGTTCTGCTTGAACTGTTTTCGAAGTGATTTGCTTAGGAAAATTAGAAGTTAAGTTCAGTTTTGAAGTTAAAAGTATTTATGGTGAATATAGTACACAAGAAAAATTAATAGCAAAAGTTACTGCTTTCTTTTGTCATAAAAGACTTCAAGTAATACAGGCAATTCCTCTGCATTATTTTACTGGAGTGAGATTTAATTTCATTCATTTGCAGGAAGCTGGTTGGGGGGTGTGGAAGGTAGTAATCTGGTTCTTTGGTTCTACTTTCCCCTTTCTTGCTTAGTGGTAATAATGGGGACTTCAAGAAGGCTGTCTTCAGCTAAAATGATAGTTTGAAAACAAGTTATAAAAAAAAGTTGAGTCATAGTTGCTGTTATTCTTACTTCTGGTCTAAAATGTGAAGGTGTAAACAAAGCTGTTTCAAAGACTTCAGTTTTGAAAACCATCCTTAATTCTAATCCTTACTGGTGAGTGTGATCTTTTCAAATACCAATTTACTGGTAAGTGAATTCTTCAGGCTGCTTCCTCCTTTATGTAATGTAAATGCATGAAGTGTTGAATTAGATTTGTTACTGAAAGTTAGAAAACAAGCTAATAATCATAATGAAATAAAACTGTATAAATGGCATAAACCCTCAGGACATCTGTGATTATTTTCTTGTTTTTTAGTAACTTGCTTTATGACTTCTCTTTCTCCGTATTTTAGTTCCTTTTCTGGAAACAGGCCTCAGTTTCAGTTGACTTGTGGGCATATTAGGGATACTAGATAATTGGGGTGGTTTTTTGATATTTGAACTAAATTGATACCTCCTATATACCAGGTTTGTATCTAGTCTGAGAGGAGTTGAAGTCTCATTTGGAAACCACAAATATTATTCTGGCACAACAATCAGTATTCTGAGCATTTTCTGTCTCTTTGATGCCTCTCAGAAGCTCTGCTGTTCTCTGTAGCAAGCTTCCAGATTCATCAGTCTGCAGTGAGTGATGCTTGTAAGTTGGGTGTCTCATCCTGTGAGGTAAACTTGAGACTAGAACAGTGCAGGTTTGTGCGTGCTCTGCAGTAGCTAAAAGCAAGATGACTGCTTTTTGTGAACTTCTGCTCAGTGTATCAGAATTTAACAAAACTTCTGCGGTGTTTTGCTTCAGGGTACTTAAAGAGAAGAGAAAAATTCACTGTGTGGATTTTGGCCTGGAAAGTAAACAGCTTTGGTGTATATGAGAATCCTTCCCTGGGGCTTTGTTTTTGGCCCTGCAGGAGTAGAAGCTGCTAATTTAGGCTGGGTTGGGATAGGGGAGGCTGTAATTCAAATAGGCTGTAGGTGTTAATGTTTCTCCTAAGTTTTGTGGGACTAGCATGTCATACATTTTCAGAATGTGTTTTCATTAGCTTACTGAAGCCTGGGGGCTGTGTGTGATGAATCAAGTTGAGAACATTATCTGAGAGTTTTTGGTATGTTGTTTTTTGTAGGGCTTTTTTGTTTGGATGTTTGGGGGTTTTCGTCTCGGGTTTTTTTTTTTTTTTTGGTATATTTCTCATGAGGTTTAAACAACACATTGGTACTTTCAATGTATATTTTATCTTAAAGGTAGACACAAAATAAATTGATTTCACAAATTCTCTTGAAATTCAGTGAACTATTAAGCCTGTAGAATTGTCATATACTTGTTTGGCATGTTACAGTTTTTCCAGATAGTAGTAGTAGCAGTAATTTTTAGCTTGGTGACATGTTGATTGCTGAAAGTCTTCTTATGTAAGTTTAGCAGTGATGATCTTGAGCTTTTGTTGGAGTCTGAGTGACACCAAGTGCTTGAGTGACTTTATTTGCTGATGGACAGGCATTGAGAATGCTTACTTGAGCATTCTGTTGTTTTACAGGTAGAGACGTTTAGTTATCATTAGGCCCAAATGTAGTCTGAGGCTTAGATGGCATTAAATTGCAGAATGTGTACGAGATTGTGTATGTGCATATGTAAACAACACTCTCAGTTGCTACTGTGACTGAACTGCCAGACAGCTTTTGTGCTCTGGTCTGATTCTTAGGACTTTTTTACCCCACAGAACAATAATTCTATAAGCAATGTAAGTATTACTGCTCATGTATCATGGGAGAGGGGTGTGTGATTTTAAGTACTTCTGTCTGTGTGCAGGAATATTTGGTTGCAGCTCTACGAACTTAAGTAGACAAGTAGTGGTGTGGTTTGTTGAGTTCTGCTGTAGTTAGCTACATGCTGTTGAAATACGAAGTTCTAACTGTTGTTTTTTTTTTTTTTCTTTCCATTTTAGTAATAATTGAATCACTGAGAGGCCTACCTCCAGTAAATGAGGAAAGCATAATTTTTAAAGAAGATCGGCACGCAGCAGGAAAGGTGTGTGTAAAATAAAAACTCATCATTCTAATACAAAATTGGAAGTATTCTTCAACTCTACTTTCTGCAGTGCTAAAGTCAACTAAATGAAGGATAATGTTTCCTTGATACCTAGTTTTTCTTCATGTTTTTGGCTCTTGCTATATTCATCTGTTTTTTTATTCTCGAGAATTCCTAACCTGGAATTAATTGCATCCTTACAGAATTACAATATCTGATAGTTTCCAGTATTTGATGAGAGTGCTTGTGGAGAGGAAGAGATTGCTTTCAGATGTATGATGTCTTGGAATAACAGGCTGTGGTCTTTTACTGCCAGATAGGGACTGAGGTTAGAGTGACGCTTCATGAAAAATGAAGAATGCTTACTTCTTTGCTGTGCTGTTCGGATTTAAGACCAGTGAAGAATGTTTGCTGAGAGATTTGTTGCATTGAATTTTCTATTTTCTGTAGAAGGAAAACTATCATTTACAGTGGTTACTACTTTTAATACCTTTGAATACTAGATGTGAGTGGAGCAAACTCTTCCTGAATTGCAGATGTTCTGTAAAACATGGCAAAATTCTCTGTTCCCAATGGAATTGGGGAATAAGCAGTAACTGATGTAAAGGGATTTTGTAAAATGAACTTTGAGGAAAAAATGATCAGGAGATTGTTCTAAGTCATAAGAGATTTGAAAGCATAACAGACATAGAAGAATAGAGATTTGACAAAAGGAAGGGTTGCTAAGGATGTGAGAACTAATTTTTCCACATTACAACAAACAGTAGTTGGGGAAATACCCTGTCAAACATAATTTGGTAATAAAACTGAAGTGTGAAAGGAACTTTTATTTGATGCTGCATTTTGAAAATATATCGACTTCTTAACTGTCATTGTCTACAATGAAATTAACTATCTACTCGTAGTTTATTTAAGCATTTTAATTTATTTAAACATTTTAATTTTGTTTCTTTCAGATATTTGAGATATTTGGTCCTGTTTTACATCCTTTTTATGTGATAAGATTTAACAGCTCTGAGCATATCAAATCAAAAGGTATTAATGTGCAAGATAGCATGTATTTTGCTCCATCTGTGGAGGACTTCACCCAGTATATATTTGCGGAGAAACTAAAACAGTAAGTCTGATTTCTTTTCTAATGTGGTTATAATGGCTTTTTTTATATAGCTAGAAACATTGAATTAAAGTTTAATCTTGAGTGAGAAACTGTAGTACTAAGCTTGACACTAAACTTAGTGTTTCTTTTAGATACTCTCAGCTGTGTTGTAGTAACAACGCTGTACTGTTTTGCCTTTGAGAACAATAGAGTAGCTGTAAATTGCAAGCTTTTAAAGAGCTGTAATTACTAAAGTTTAGCTTTTTACTCTATTTAATGTACTAAGCTTGCTTTGTTTTTATGCTGCTGTTACCTAAAATATCACAACCAGAAAAGTTCATTGATACTTTCTCCACACCCTCTGACACACATATACACGAGTATAAAAAAAAGACAGTTTTGCAAGCTGAACTTTCCAGATTTTGTTGTTCTTTAGATAATTGTATCATTTCAGAACTGATAATAAACTTGTTTGCATTCTGAACAAGTTTGTATTAATTTATTATTTTTATTTCCTATTACAAGGCCAAAATTGAAATGTAATTATCAATAAATATATTACACAGTTGGAGGATAACAATTCTAGGTAAAACTTACCCTCTGTAAATTTGCAAGAGAGGAGGGATTTGAATGACAATATAGTATGATGTTCAGAAACTTCTCAGTACTCTTTGTGTATCCCAGTCTGTCTGAGGAAAGTAGCATGAATAAATAGGACTTTATGCTGTTTAGAGGGAAGTGTACTCAAAGATATATAAAAAATAAAGCATAATGAATGACAGCTAGGTATTAATGATCTAATTATTGATGAATAATTATTGGAAATAACTGTTAGGTTAAATATCTAAATAGCTTTTGTTATACAAGTGATTTAGTCTCTGTTTATTAGGATTAGTTCTCAGGGTTTGGTTAATGTCTGCCTTCATTACAGCTGTGGCAGTATTCATACTGAATAGTTCTTTTCTTAGTCAAACATGTAGCCAGACCTGCAGGAGTCTTTTTTTTTTTTTTTACTTTCTCGTTTCTCTGCAAGCAACAAGCATATTTTCTTTCCTTCAGTGAGGACCAAAATAGATCACTTTCTTGCTCTGATGCTTGTTTATTTTTCTGCAGCATTTTGATGCCAGCTGGTCTTTGATTTGTGCTGTTAAACTTTGTTGCTTAGCACAGTAGCTGCACAGACTTTAATCATCTGCTTGCTGCATCAATAACCCTGTGCTGTACTCTGCATCTGAGATGGGAGACTCGTGTTTTAGTTTGTTTCATGCTTTGGAAATAGTTTTGGAAACAGTTTTTTATTTAGTAGTATTTCACTGAAATATGTGGTAGAAACCCAAAACCTAGGCAAGATACTTCAGACATCCAGGGCTTATCAGCGCAGTTGAACAATGCTTCAGACATTGTTTCTTGCCTTGATTAGGATTATTAGGATTAGGACTTAAGTTATAGTACACTGAAACAATATTTTATTTCTGGGTTTTGTCAGTATAATTTCTTAAACTCATGTGAGGTGTTTGGTATGATTTGTTGAAGCTGCCTTTTCACTAAACAGATTTTGTTAAAAACGGGTGAGGAATTTTTGATTTCCGACTTGTGCTGTAATGCTATTTGAAGAAACCTTAATGCCATAAGAAGGTGGTATGGATAATGTAAAAAGTCAAGCTTTGATCAGTGGTTCACTAGACGGCTTTTGGACCTTAGTAGATTGCAAATTTGATAACCAATAATTTTTATTTTCTGCTTTTTGTTAGTGCGACTGTATGCAGACCAGATTTTGGAGTATTACAGGCTTAAAGTTTTAAAACTGCTATTTAAAACTGTGATGATACTTTGAAATGGAAAGGAATCAAGAATCTGAAACACTGAGTTTGAAGCTTTTTCTGAAATCTGAAATGCAATCTGCTTGCATTGTACAAAGTTGCAGTGCTGTGAATAAGACTTAAACTTTATAGAAAAATAAATGAAAGTGTAGTGTAAAACTTTTTGAATGCAAAATAATTTGTTGCTAAAGATAGACTTGTGTTCTATTGCCTGGAACACAGTTCTAAGAAAGCTCATGTATTTTCATGATTCCTCTAAATCACCTTTTGTTAAGAGTTCCAGATCTTGCAGTATCTGACTTCAGAAATCAAAGAAATACTATATTGTTCTTTGCAGAAGATGTCTGTGTGTATCTTGGAACATGAAAAGCAGTTTTTGTTCGCTGAACTGAGGAAGGCTGCTTTGGGAGAGTGAGATAAGCTGCCTGACCTTGAAAGGTTTAAAGTTTGCAGTCATTCACATTATATATTGCTGAATGACCACAGGTCTTGAAGATTCATGTGTTCCCTAGTATTTCTGGCAGGTGTGTGTTGTTCTAAGATGAAAGGAAGAAATAGTTCAGTTCATGGTAATAAAAGTTTTCTGCAGCTGAGAAATTACTCATATAGAGCATTTTTCTTCTGTTCCTCCCTGTAATGTTTTCTTCTAATTGCACTTCAAAATGGCTTCCTTGCCTTCCTTTTGCTCATAATCACAAAGATTGGAGTGTCTTTATGGTTTTCTTGTGACATGTGGTGGTTGAGCTTCAGTTTTATGGTTAGGGATTGAGGTATGATGTACCTACAGATGACTTCAGTGCTCTCGTGGGTAACGTGACTAAGGACCTCTGAAGTCCAGGTTGCTCATGTTCACGGTTACTTACGTTCTTGTAGTTGTTGCTTACTTGATGAATACATAAAAATACCTTGATTATTAGGGCACTGACTGAAGACATTTCGCACTGAACACTTTGATGTTTTTAACTGTGTGGTTCCATTTTGCAATTAAGATTTTTCAATATTGCAATGTTTTATACAGTTTTTGTGCATGGATAAGGATTATACCTTAATATTTCAGACCAAAACACCTTAAATTTGCAAGCGGCGTGGAAAAACTTCAGCAGACCACTGGCAATGTAATTTAAATCTATTCCACAAATTCTTTGTTAATGAAAGAAATTACTTGATTTTTAGTGAAAGTCTTAGCAATGTGTGAAATAAACTAACTGAAATTTATTTTGGTGCTTGTCAGACAAGACAATTGAGGTTTTGCTTCTTTAAATGTCTTTTGCCTTGCAATTTAATTTTATGCTTTCAACAAAATAGAAGGTGAAACCTAGTTATCTACCTAAAGCTGTCTTAATGGGACTGTAAGCCAAGCTTTGAGGGTCTTTTGGTTCTGAATTTATTTTGCTGTAGTTTTACTGGAAGCCTATGTCCTACTGAATGGGTTCATTGTGCTTTTTAGCTGAAAATACAGGTTCTGAAATTGGAAGGGTAAGAAAGCTTGTGGTTGTATTCAGCAGTTAGTATAAGAAAGTTGCAATGAACTACCTCAATTCAGGTTCAAAGCAATTTGGATTCAAAAAGATCAGTTGAGAGAGTACTGACCAAAATTTAATCTTAGCTGTATGAAATGCTCAGTCATCACTTGAAGTAGGAAGATTTTTCAAGTGAAGTCACAAGTTGACGTATACATTACTGTTTCCTTAGAAACAATATAAAAGAACAAATACCTCTTTGAAAACAGGAAGTTCCTGTTGTAGGAGACCTGATACCTTATAGAAAGTGTTACCCTTCCTTTTTCTGGATTGTCTAATTTGTGTTGTTTTTTTATTTTTAGGGAAAAAGGTTCAGATGCATCTTGGAAGAATGACCAAGAACCACCACCTGAAGTAACTATAGAGGAATTTTTGTTTATTGCTTTTGATTACACAAGTAATATATAGAAAAAATTCTGTGCAGAGCAACTAATTAGGAAGCTTACCTTCTTATACAGATGAGAGTCGAATGTACGGCTTCATTGAAAGAAAAGATGATGTTCTTCTTGGAGAGGTCTTGTAGTGAGTGTAGAGAGTTCTACCTGTCTACTTGGTTTTTGCCTTTGGCGAAACATGTATCTCCAGTTCCTCTAGTCCTTCAGGAGTATGTTTGGCAACAGGAACATTTAACTTTGCATAGCAGTGCTTTTACCTTGCCTAATAATTTTGTTTCTTCTAGGAAATCTTTGCCCCTGTCATTCTTTCACTGCAGCTTTGTCTTCAGTTTGCCACACTGTTTGTCTTTAAAGGCTTGTCAGTACTCTGCAACTTACTACATGGATGTATGTTTAAGCTGTCAGCTCTTCTGCTCTTGACACCTCCTCTGTTGCATTTTTGAGTGGCTTCTTAGTAAGCTTTCTCTACAGTTTGCTGTTAGCAAACAGTTTCATGACAGGAGATGGGCTTCTTCCAAGAAAGGCAGTCATACAGGATCGTGTGGAATTGAGAGCTCCTTGTGACCATTGACATCCTTTGCTATAGGATCTGTAAATACTTCTTCAATGACTCACAGGCATTCTGTCAGTATTCCTTAACTCCACTCCAACAATACATTTTGTGACTATTTGATAAGAATCACAAGGCTGTTAGTTTTATTGAGGAATTTTCATGAGGTTTCTTTTACAGCATAACACTTGAGTCACTTTTCCTTGCAGTTCCTACTTTAGGCATGTCTTATCCAAAGTAGCTAAAATTCCTAGAAACCTTGTGCCTACCACAGCATTCTAAAGCCATCTCTCTGCTTGGTTCAAATCTTCCAAACTCTTGCCATTTTAGCATCATTCTATGCTATGTAATATGTGCTTACCACTCTCTAATTAGGTAGGGAAGGTGGGTTTTGTGGTTTGGGATTTTTTTGGGGGATGGAGGGCTATTGTTTATTTGGTTTTGTTTCCCCAGTGTTCTAACTGATTTTTAGGATGGAAGAATAGACTTTTAATTGGAAGGACCCTACGGTGATACCTAGTCTGACAAGTTCAGGGCTGACCGTAAGCTGAAGTGTGTTGTGAAGGGCATTGTCCAAATACCCAAGTACTGACAGTATTAAATTTTGCATTCACAGTCCTCATCCCAGTGTGGTTGTTCTGGCTTGCGGGAGAGATGTTGTGACATGAGCTTTTCAGTGCTCAGAGATAGGTCCTGTAATGATGAATCAGTCTGTCAAATTGGAATGTTTCTTTTTCCACTGTAGTGAGCATGATGCATTTTGAAATACTGTTTTTTCTTGCCATAAATGGAACTGAGCTGTGCAGTGTTAACTTCTCTCAAAGAATGTTTGTCTGTCAGTTCTGACTGTAAATTGCCTTCCTTTCTTGTGGAGACATTATCTCACAAAGAATCATAATTTGAGAATTGGAACTGTTGCATAAGAATTGGATTTATAGGTATGTTATCCATGAAGCTTTGAAAGACTGTGCCTTAGAAACTTTTGGCTAGTCTTGCTTTCATTCCGCAGTTTCAGTGGTGGTGGTACCAAATGGGTTTATTGGCTAATGGTGAGCTCTTCTGTTTTTTAGTCACGTTTTAAAAACTGTTAGGAGATAAACTTCTAAATGTGTTGAGTTTGTAGGAACCTATGAAATTTTGTTGGCCAGATGCATTCAGTCAGATCTTCTGCAGATACAAATTCATTGCTTTTTCCAAAGTTTGGGTTTTTTAATCAATTTTCTTAATTAAAGTTTGCTGTACTTCACTGTAGGAAGGAAGGAAGCTTGAACAGTCAGTGATGGCAAGGGTGGGCGCTGTTGGACTGATCTGTCTGTGTGCTGTGTTTTGGAAAATAACACATCTAACATCTTGTAATCCTCAATTAGCATAATCTTTGGTTAGTTCTAGCAGTTAGAGTTCATACCACACTATCCCAAACTGTGATGGTTGATGAGCTGATAGATAGTAGCTTTTGCTGTGAAGGTAATAGCCATTGACAAGGGTGCAGATTCAATTTTATGCTACTGATGCTTGAAATTGTCTCTTACAGCCAGGCCTTCTAAAGACCTCAGCTTGCAGCTGATTTCTGGCCAGTCCCTATGGTAAACTGTGTGCAATTGTTGGAGTCAATTTTTTTGTGATGGTGTGAAGCTTTATTTTTGTATGAATGTTAAATTAATCCATGTTAGGCCCTTCTTACTTGCTACTTTAAGGTATGTGGTGGGCATTCCTTTTCTGACAGGCTCTTAGCTAGCCCAGCTTATTTGTAGAGTCACTAATGCAATCTCCCCTGGCTTTGTCTTTGGGGTCAGAGGATGACAAAGTGTGGTCTGTATGCTGCAAGGCTAGCAGGAGCAGGTAACTGCAATTTTTCTGTTGGGTGACTTTTACAGGATGTTACATGGAAATTAGGTAGCAGTAAAAGGTAACTATTGCTGTTCAGTATTTCTGCACTGCTGGAGTATGGTGTACTGGAGTTCTTATAGAAAGAGGGAGTTTGTGAAAGATGTTACTTCATGGTATATATGATGTTGCTGTATTTCTTATGGCTTTTTTTGAGTAAGTATGTAGTGCAGTTATGTAGTAGAAGAAATAGTTGTATTCATAATTAACTTTTATGGGACTTCTTAGCACTGTTTCGGTGCAGTGTTTTTGAGATCCATGCTTGGGGTATACAATAGAGAGATACAAAAGTAAGCAGCAAAGCCCCTACTTTCAGAATTTGGAAGGAGAGGGTGGGAACAAATCCTGTAAGTTGTAAGAGTGAGCCATTTTTCAGGAAGCTAGTTAATGCTGACAGATTTCTTCCCTGTCACTGATAACTTATTCTAAATGCAAGTTAGGATTCAAAAGGTAGCAAAACTGTATGTAACAAGAAGAAAATGTTGCAGTGACATTGAATCTATTGTAAAATTACAAGGTGCCTCAAAGCCGAAAGTTTCTTTGGAATAACATTGCTATTGCAAATTCAACAGAAAGTGTTACTAAATGCATACTCCAGAAAATTACAGTTTAGTGACAATTTTAGATTAGAGGTATTTTTTAAATGTAGTTCAACTGCTGAATTATGTATTGGTTGCCAAGTTAATTTTTACTTTAAAAATTCAGATTTTAATTCACTTAGTCTGCAGTTGCTCTTTGAAAGCATTTCACGGCAGGAGCCAGGCAGCTCCTTCTTTTTACTAACATCTAGGCAATAAATGTTTGTATTCAGCACTTGAATACTGCTCTTTTCAGGAGAATTAGAAAGAATAACTGAGTCTTGCATTAATTGTCTTACAAGAAATTTTCAGAGTGTTAACTTTTTTCTTCCGCTGAGAAACTAGCTGATTTTTTTTTTTTTTTTTTTTTTTTAACCAGGCTTTGGACTTCAGTGATGATGAAAAAGAAAGAGAGGCAAAGCAGAAGAAAAAGAAGCCTCAAAGTCAAGGAAGGAAGAAACTCAGATCAGAAATGATTCCATCAGGTGAGTGAATGCTATGGGAGAAATGCTTTTGGTCTGGTAAACTGAATTTGAAATGCACATTATTTCTATCTTAATGATTGAGTTTTTGTACAGTTAATAGTAATTCTGTATTTTTCAAGGGTATATTTGTGCATTTGTGGCTACATTCCTTTTTTTTTTTTTTTTTCCCAAGAAAAATTAAATTGTATTCTGTTAAAATGGAAACCCTGTAGAAGGGAAGTAGTATAGCAGCAGAGCAATTGTCAGGGGAGAGTCAAAGGCTGTTAGAGCAGTGTTGGTTGACACACAGTGAGGATACGGAACAGGTGCCACTATTTGGAGTTCAGAGCTTGCTTATTTGTAGTTCAGTTGAGTGCTGGGAGAAGACAGAGGACGGCCATGTGCAATTTTTGGAAACCCATTTCTTTGGAAATAAGGGAGGTGACACAGGTCTTAGATGGAGAATTTATTCCTCTGTCCGAAAAGGAAGCTCTTCCTCACCCATATAAATACTCTTCTAAGTAACTCTTACTGTGTAGCCTGCTGAGAACCTTTCTCTGTTTGCAATAACCTTAGTGCTTTGTGGGATGTCCATAGAAAATTGTTTTTTTTCTACATATGTTTTCTGTTTCCAAAAAGAAATTTATCTAATGTAGTCATTAGATAAGGAAAGCTATGTGTAGGTTTTCATAATATGAATACCCTTCTTTACCTTCCTTTCTCCTGCTGTTGTCATATCTCTTCCAGGTGTGTGCTTGCAGCTGTTCTCTATTTACAATAACCAGATTTTCTCTTCTCTCATGCCTCACTATTGACAAAGCTTCATTTTTGGATTGCCATTTTCATTGAATAATTCATATTTCATGCCTCTTTTTCTATTCTCACTGGTCTGCTTTGACTGCATGCCTTTTAGACCACTCCCTTTTAATACGACTCACTCTCATCCCTTACCCTCTTCTGCTGCTTACTTATCAGATTGCTTTAGCTATCTGCAGCACGTTGCTTCCCGCATTGAATTTCTTGGACAGACTCCTCCCGTGAGTTTGCTGCCCTTCCTTTGTAAAGCTGATATACACTGTGCCCCACTGGAACCCTTTTCTCTTAATCTGGGACATCAGTAGCTGTCCTTTAACACTTTTAGTGCAGTACACTCCTCCCTTGTATTAATCAGATAAAGCTGTTGTCTGAGGTTTTTCTCTCTGGTTTTGACAGGGCTTTTCTCCACTTAAGAGGTGGGTCTGAGTTGTGCTGTACTTCATTACTGATGGTTATTTTCCCCTGGTTTCTGTTTATCTAGCATAAGCATTTACACCACATCCTTGTTCTGCCAGCTTATTGCAGACCTGTCTTAGCTGAGCTATGTTCCATAACTGAGAACGCAGCAGGAGGAACTGGGGCACTTTGTCAAGGGAGATAGGTTATGATTTACTGTGGGTCTTTTAAAATATTATGGCACAAATTGAAACAGTGTGCAATGTGTTTTGGCTGTAGAATTCAACAGCAAGGGTGTGTCACAAACTGAGGTACAAATTTGGTTGTAGAAAACTGAGTATATTAAAATTGTCTCATTACAGGATTTGATAGGAGAAGAATGAACAAAAATATTCATTCAAGTACTTAAGTTCAGTGCTACCAAAGAGGCCTGCTTCTACCAAAGGAGTCTTAACTTCTAATCCCTCATGAAAATCAGTAGGAATTCTGGTATCCAGCTACCTTTTCAGACTTAGAAACATTTTCACCTTTGAAAAGCTATGTATTCTAGTGCCAAGGATGAGGTTCACCTAGGTTTTTAAATTTTAGTGATTTTATGCAGTGGCATATTCCTGAATACCTTGTTGCTCCCAGCCATAAAGTCCTTCTGAGGGTTTAAGTTCTACAGCTTTTTGAATATCTTAACAACTCTTTGGAGCATTTTAGTATTTCAGTGCTTTTCATTTTATAGCCCTAATCCCATTAAAACTCCTATGATATTTATATAAAGGGGCAGTATGTTCGTTATGAGCATGAAATATATATGCTTACAATGAGCTGTACAGGGAAAAATTCGTCTTAGATGAATGCTGAAAGCTTATTGGCTGGAGGTACAGACTGTCCTTTTTCTGATGGAGTAAGTTAATTTTATTAATCTGAGCTTGAACAATTTCGTGTTCTGTGTCTGTGCTGTAATACCAACTTGGGACTGAAAGCTAGATAGCCCTTCAGTATAATGCAACTGATTTATCTTCAGTTTTAAAATGTGTTGGTTTTAAATCTCATTTTAAATTAAAGCTTCCAAAATACTCAGAATTTGCGTGTTCCTGACATCCATTTATACAAGTGGAAAGCCTGGAGGAAAAGAAGGTGAAATTTCTTTTTTAAAGACTGAATTTGCAACTCTCAGGATCATCCTTTTTCTATTACTTCAATCAAGATGAGTTACTAAACAATAGATTTGCCAGTCTTATTTTCTTCTTTATGAATTATTTGCTAGTATTATTTGTTGAGAAAATTACTTTTCAGATTTCCTTGACTTCTGCTTCAAAGACTTGTGAAGACTAAACTTGATCTTTCCAAAGTAGTATTACAGCTGTGAACGTGTGGGTTCTTAAATTTGTTTATTCTTTAGGTGAGAATACAGGACTTCATCAGTCAGTGCAGCAGCCTGCTTCAAGTTATTCAAGGGGACACCGTGGCAGAGGGTTCTCCAGGAGTCCCTTTCCTCCTCCACCAGGCCCTCGAGGGTTTTCGAGATCACAAGGAAGACCACCACAGCTATACTCTTCAGACAGGAGAATACACCAGGAACTACCAGTGTTTCCCCAACCCCATAGAAAAGAAAATCCAATGATGCAACAGTATTCCTTTCCTCCTCCAGCTTTTGGTTCTGTCAATGATGGGCATCAATTCCACCCTCTGCCTTCAAATATGAATATGATGTGGACAGGCCCAAACATGTATGATCCGTCATACTCATTTCTGCCGCCTCCACCACCACCGCCACCACCTCCTCCAGACAGCCATCCTCCTCACTTCCGGCCTTACTAAGTTTCCATATGTGTCCATATAGAGCATTGCAGTTTACAGGGAGAAAGAACAGGCTGCCAAGACTGCGTTCCCTCATTTTGGAGATGCTTTCTTTTACTGCAGCAGTAGAACAAATGCAGAGTTTTCTGCTTTTTGGGACATCCATAGAAAATTATTTTTTTCTACATATGTTTTCTGTTTCCAAAAAGAAATTTTATATTATAAAAGTAACTGAATGTTAAGTAATGGTTTATTTTTATAATATCTGCTACTTTAAGGTGATAAATAAATGCCTTTTGGAGACTGGTATATAGTGGTGGAAATCTATTTTGTAATAAATGTAAGAGTTTATATAACTACTGTTAAGTATTGATGAGGCTATCTCGCATAGACAATATTTTAATATTTTTAGAATAGTTGTGTATTGCTATGTTAAACCATTTTTCTCAATTTCTGCAAATTGTGAAACCTACTTGGGAGCTGAAAATCTGATATCTAAATTTTGAGCTAGGTTTTTTACTATACATACTGTACACTATCCAACTTTCAGAATTTCACTAATTTCTTATAAACTAGAAGATTGGATCTGAATGGTTCTTTTATAAAAATAGCTAGAGTAACTAGGTCTGAATTTGGACCAGGAGCTGACTAACTGTGTCACATTTAGTGTTCTTCAGTGGTTGTAGAAGATCAACCTATTCATGAGATGTTTTGCATTTAATTTAGAATTTAAAACCAGCATAATTTCTTTAGCTTGACTCCAGGTTCTCTAGCTCCTAATGCAGCGATGCCCATAAATACCTTCTAGAGGTTGCAGTCTGCTCTTCTAGGAAGAAGTCATGAGGTCTGTCAGGGAGAGAAAGTAATTTCAGAACTCTCTTGTTTTAATTTGTATAAATGCAGATGGTACTATATTGCTGTTTGATTGTCCTTACAGTCAAAACTATTTCTTTTGAAATTGAGGTTCATCAATTCTCCCGGCTGTTTTCTGGGAGAGAGGCGAAGCTGTCAACCAAGGATCATTTGGAACAGCCTCCACCTGTCCAAATATTTGGTCCTACAGTTGCACTTCCTTAGTCTCTACGGAAGTGACTGCCAGACTAGGATGGAAGACCTTACACTGCATCAATATTTTATAAGCAGGGTGAAAAAGAGCTTTTGGGACAGACATCTTAAAGATTTTTTTTTGACTGCAAAGTCATTACTAGTTTTGATGTTTTTTGAATCTTTACCAATACAGTCACCTTGAAATGACAAAAGCGTGCAGTACATATTTCTGTTCTCAAACTCATTTTGGCGTCATTACTTTAAATATGTGATTAAAAGCTGTGCGGGTGTTGCTTGGACTTGAATTGCAAATACCTTTAAGAATGAAGCAAAATTTTAATGCACAGAGGCAAGGATCACCTTGTCAAGATGGTGACTCAGAACTAGAATTTAATTTCATACTTGAAAGTTTGCTGTAAAATATTTTGAGTAAAAATACTCTTTAATACATGTAGAACCACTGCTTCATAGGCATGCAGCTGAGAAGGTTATATAGATATCAGTTTATGGCAAGTGGGTAGTGTACAGTGGCAACAAATAATTTCAGAACAGCAGCATTCCAGACACCCAAGTTTAACTTAGTAAAAAGAATGTCCAGTTCTAGTCCTTTGTTAATGTTTGTTCCAGGGGAAAGGAGAAGGGGTTGAATTTCTGGCTATCTAAGCTGTAACCCAGCTGTTACCATTCCCAGTGATAGGGGATGTTAACAGTTATAGGGATGTCAGAAGTGAATTACCAAATGTAAAAGTGTTTCCAAGTCAGTTATGTGGTAAGGAGGAAGAAACTGTCAGCATCTGACTCAGTCTTGGGATACCAGTGGCTTGCTGCATGTCCCTGGCACAGACCTCATCAGCCTTGAGATCCAAATGGGTGCTTGAAGAGTAAACACCAAGAAAAGGAGTGCGGTACTGACTGGGAAGTGCAGATACAACAGTCTTTATTTCTATTACTATCACAACCGGGGTCTTTTTATGTATGGTAATAATCACTTTTTTCTGCTGTAATTGAATCTGGACTAATAATTCTTTGATTAAGCTGTTAAGATTTCTGTTATACTAAGATGAATTCTCCTTTCCCATAAGAATACTTTTGTTTGTAACTAAGCCCAGTATAAAATTGGGTTACAGAATATAGTTTGACAAAAATACACTGCAGTCTGAGCTGTTCTACTAATTGTTGGTAGTTAATTGCAATACTGTATTCGTGTGGACTTAACTGTTTATTATGTTGGAGCAAATTTTGCAGGTGTTCTACATTTAGTGAGTACAAGTCACGTGTGCAGAACTTTACTGGGAATTGACTTTAGTTCTTCACGAATTTATTTGGTAGCTACATATGATTACTGAGTTTGAAATGTTTGGAGGATTAATTTCCTTCCCCCAAAACAGTGCTACACCCTATGTCCCTTAAATCAAACAAGCATTGCTACAGATTGCTAGAGTAGTACTATCTTAATTTGAAAATACAGCTAATGTAACTTTTCTTTAAAAAAGAGATCTTGAATGTAATCACTGTTTTTTAAGTTTTCTCATACAGTTGTTTGTTACTGGTGTTGCAGATACTGTCAGACCCTGGCTCAGTGTGCTGGGTGCTGGCTACTGAGAAAGTGATACAAACTGCAGTGGTATGGGGAGGTTGGGACCTGAGGTGTTGGCAAGTTCAGCTCCCTGGGGAAGGAAAATAAAACTGGATATGCTTGATAGAAACAGTGGAAAGACTTCTTTTGTATCTTTAACTCTGGGATAAATGTGCACTCTTTGTCCACGGACATAAAAGCCTAAGCTGTAAAACTTGGGAAAAGCAGTCTGATGTTTTAATGGCAAGAACAGTTTGGTTTGGCCTGTTACCTTTGAGTCAGGTGTTTTATAGAAAGCTGTGTTCCTGTGTTATGTTAAATGTTACTGCACTGAAGTGTCAGAGCAATGTGCCCTGATAAGATTGCAGTAACTTACCTGCTGAACTGCACTCATGTCTGGGACAGCAGTTCCATCCTAGACACAGGGACAGGTCTGAGATTCAGAGTATTCTGAGTTGGAGGATTCTCACAAGGATCACTGAGTCCAGCTCATAAGTGCTTGGCCCACACAGGGACTGAACCCACAACTTTGGTGTTATTAGCACCATGCTTTAACCAACAGAGCAAATCTCAGCATCTAGATCCTTGGCAAATGAAGAGGTTAAGACATCTTTGTTTTTCTCTGCTGCTGGAAATTGGCCAGTATGCTTACCAGCTCAGTTCTTGATCAGTGCTACTTAAGAGGAGGCTGAGCTTTTTAATCTGAAATGATTTGGAGTGTAATTCATCCTCTCTAGAGATACTCCAAATTAAAACAGCCAACCAGCCAGAAATAGGCAAATCTGCAATACACATTCATTGCTGGGAGGTTAGAACTTAACAATAGTTTACTTTCACTCAATGAGGTATGGTTGGTAAGTCTAAAAGCCTCAAAAGAAGAGAGCATTTCTTAATTTGTTTTCATTCATTCTTCTGAAAGGTGCATAGAGCAATTTCAACATCAGAAGAGACTTGAGTTCAAGACAATTTTCAGCAGTGACACCCAGCAGCCCTCCATCTTGCCAAAAAGTAGTGGGGATTGCTTCATGCTGGGCTGTGATGGGTCAACTGTAACTATCTTCTAGTAGAGAAAGTAGAGAAAATAAAGAGTATTTTCTAGGAGTTCAGTATTTCTGTTTCTGACTCCTGATGTCTCTTTGTGCATTCAGCCTGGAAAGCTGTAATAGAGCCCTGTCACTTCTGTAACATTTTTAGTTATTCCCTTTTTTGGGAACATTTCATCATGGGCTGCTTTCCGGAGAAAGTTTAAGGTATGGGATGGAGGGGAGAGACTTGAGGAAAAGAGAGGTTTAGGGAAAGATGGGTTACGATTTTTCAAAAAGGTGAGGTTTACAAATAGAAGTACAGATGTAACAAACTATTGGGCTGTATATATTACTGTAACTGATAACCTGGGAAATGGAAAACTATAATCACTTATTTGACAGCATTCCTCTTAAATTTATTAACAAACAACAGTGGTACTTTTGCTGGCCTTCAGCCAATTTGGCCAAGAGTCAGCATCTGGAAGGGGATTAACTTATCTTGAACTGCAAAAGGACAAGTTTCTTAAGGGAAAGTTCTGACAAGTGGTGTGGGAAGCAGGGAAACGCATACTGCCATGGATTGCTCGGAGAGATGGTGAGATCTACAATCTTGGAGGGATTCAGAATTTGACTTTGGACAAGGGTCTGTGGGATGTAGTATCCAAATTAGTCTTTCTTTAAGTGGAGAGGTGGACCAGGTGGTCTGTGAAGTCCATCCAAGCCCAAACTATTCTTGTCATTACTGTCATTCTTCTGGAGTTCCATCTTTTCACCAGAGATTTTTTTGTCCCTAGATGCAAAAAGGCATGAACAGCCAAGCCTGAGTTTTTATAAATAAAATACCCATGCTGTTCTAAAAGCTGGATTTGCTGCAGAAGATAATGAGTGCTTCAATTTCACTGGATGTAAGATGAATTGAAGAATTTTTCCTTTATTAGTTGTTTGGGTACTAATGTTAATAAGAGTCTTAGTTGCTGTCATTTTCCCTTAGGGGGTAAAGCATTTTGTGTTGTACAATTTATTTTGAGAATGATGTAAGGAGTAACAGTACCCAATTTTATTTTTTTTTTTAATGCAACAACAAATAAACCCCTGAGAATTACTTTTAACAAATGTTCTATAAAGTAGGGATTTTTGCCTTAGAGGAGAACTTTTTAATAACGCAAGGCACTCATGCCAGGATGCATATTAGTGCCATGCAGATGAAAACAAGAAGTAAGCAGGAGTTTTTTTGTAAGTTACATTTAAATGTTTCCAGCTTCCATTTCCAGTTTCTTTGCAACTCAAAGGTATAGTCAGTTATTCTTGTCTAGTGAATTTAGTGATGCACATAATCTGATTTAAAGGACTGGTGAGTCTGCACAAAACAGTTTGCGATAAATTTGTTATGGTGACAGGTGAAAATATGGAAAACAGTGCCAGTGATGACAAGGCTTTTACAGAACAGTTTACCTTTCAGGGTAAATACATAATTCTGGAAAACACAAATAAGGATTTTTTTTTTGTCTCAATCACTCTAAGGCTTGCTCAGAGTTATTGAATGGGGGGTAGCCTTCGTTTGCGAAAAATTAAATCGGTTGTAACTGTGGAAGAATATTTTTTTTGATTTTCCTGTGAATCTGATGCTCTGCATTTTTTAGGCAATGTTTTGCAAAAATGCTGTACTAGAATTTGCAGTTTGACTGCTGAGGCTTAAAATGAATGGATGTTATGAATCAGAATGGTTTGGATTGGAAGGGGTCTTAAAGATCATCTGATTCCAACCCTTCTTCAATCGGCAGGGACACCTTCCCCTAGGCCAGGTTGGTCAGAGCCCCATTCAGTCTGGCCTTGCTTAGTGCATAATGCTTGCTATTTTTTAGCAGAAAGCCAGCCAATTATACACAGGGACAGGAGTGAGCAACTGGCACATGCTTCAGCTTTGAACTTGGACGCAGAATTTTCTCTCTGACTCTTCCATGCATGCCTGAGTAGTTGTGAGTACATGGGCAGAAAATAAAACTTGCTCCACCGAATGCTGAAACTACTATGGGAGCAATTATAGTTATGAAGTGTCTAAGTTTGCTTATATTAAGTCTAAAAGACTATTGTTTGCATTGTTCTAAACAGGAAGATTTCACTCTGCAAGTTTCCTCCTGTGGTAAGTAGGAAACAAAAAAAGTAGGAACTTCTTAATCAAGAACGAACTGCTGCTTGATACCAGAATTAGTTGTTACGAAGGTCTGTCTTTTGGAAGAAGTGGTACAGCTAGTATTTTCTTTAAAGAGAAGAAAAATGTTGTTACCCATATCAATTTAATGATATTTACTCAATTTCTAATATGTACCGTAGGTGGTCTCAAATCTACTTAGTGAGAATTGCATGTGAGATCTGTAAAAAACAAAATATTTTCTTCAATGTAGACCCAAGAAAAGAGAGTACATTTTGTGAGATGTCAGTTGAGTCCTTTATGGGGATGTTTGACCTCAGGTAGGCTTTCTACAGTATTCAATTTACAATTGAAAATTACACCTAGACTGTATTTAACCTGTGTGCTGGATCTTCACACTCTTGATTCTGCTGTTCCTGGTCTGTCCTATGTAACACTATGCTCCCTTATAAAGAAGCAGACCTTTATTAAATGGCATTTTTGTGAGTACTTTTCTCAGAAATCATGATTAGCATTTAGCTTCTGGGTTGCACTCTTCACTGTGATATGTTTAATTCATAGTTTTACATTTATTTATGATACCCTGCGATTCTCAGTCTCCGCAGCTTGGCTTTGCTACATAGTGATGCTCTTGATCTTTGGTCTTGGTTAATGCTTTCTGCAATGTGGAGAACAGGGATATATTGCATTTTTTCTTATTTCTTGACACTGTGCCCCACTCATTTCTTCCCCTATTATATCCAAAAGGGGTGCAGTACCACGTGCATTGATATTCTGCTTTTGGTGCCTGGCTGTTTGGTTTCCCCCTTGCACTATTCCATATGTACACATTGTGGTGTCTTTATGCTATACCTCGTTTTTGCTCTCAGTACAATTCTGGCCCTGAAATTGCTGGGACATTAACAATTTCCATCCCTCCAGCATACGATGATGAAGTGGTGGTATCAGAGTTTGAGATGGAAACAATTGCTGTACCCTGGAGAAAAATACAGCCTTGAGTAAGTTACATAGGTCATGATACTCCTCTGTCTGTGAGCAGAGAATCCTGTTTGCTGTTCTTTTTGCAATTCCAATGTAGTGAAAGAAGAAAGACTTACTGACCTTAGCAGGAAGAGGATTATCATACCCTCCAAAATAGGCATGTCTGAGTGTGACAGCACAGGACATTTGGATCGTCTAATTGCCGCCATCAGTCTCAAGAAAATCAGCTATTTCTTGTATTGAAGAAGCAGCAGAAGAAAACTAGCAAAAGTAAAGCAGTTATAAAGATTTTAATTTCTTGGTGAAGTATTTCCTCTTAAATTCACAGTCATTTTGGTGGAATGCGTAGCGCACTGGATGATGACTTTATTATAATTAACCATAGAGGAATTGATTGTCCTTTTAGAGAATGATTTTAGTTAGGCACAAGTTAGGTCAGTGTGTCCTGTGCTCTGGAACTTGTTTGGAGATTTCACTAAAAAAAGGAAATTTTGGGCAGAATCAATCTGCCTAGTATGAATGTCTAGAAAACATTAAACTTTAGATCTGGAGAGGAATTCAGTTTGCATTTCAGAGAGAACTTTGGGTCAGACACCAGGCTTCTCTTACCCCAGGCTCTGAGTCTAAACCAGTGAAGAAACTTTTAAAGTCCCATCTTTATGCTTCTGTGTGAAGCAAGGATATAATAAAAATGAGCATAGAATGCTTTTACTTAGTGATTATTTCTCTTATGATTTTATTTTTAAATCTTGAGCTTTTTTTTCTTTAGAGCCACAAACATACACAAGTAGCTGCCTTCTAGGTGGTCGATAGCTAATCCAGTTAGGCTGTGATGTTCTTCAGTCTCAGAATAGACACAAGTAAACAGTAATCATGACTGACTCTGAGCTAGCTTATAATGTAATATAAGAGGAGACATAGAAAATCTTTGAAGCTATGTTTTGTGTCTTGCTTACAATCTCATTTTAAGAATTAATCTTGGGAAGTAGGTCTTTTAATCAAGGAAGAATTTTCTTTATAGTGTCTTAGCTATCATATAATGTTTTATTTCCAGGCAGCAGTTGTAGTATCAATACAAAGGAAGTGTACATATATATGTAACACAATAATTGATAATATATGCACTTTATAAATATTAAATTATCATTAGTGAGTATATATGTGAGTATATACGTATAAGCAAGTATTTGTTAGTTATTCTGAATTACTTTAGTTTTATCTGTGTTGTGCTAACTTGGCAGCAGACAGAAAATCATTGACTTAGTGCTGCCTAGGCAATTCCTGGAAGGCTGCTGATTCAAAGCAATTGTGCATGTAAGTGCTCTTATTCCATTGCATTGTGTTAAGTAAAATGTTAATTTAAATTATCTCTTGAGACAGAGAAAACGCTTCTTTTTTGGGGGGGGAGAAGGTGTTATTCTCCTCACTTTACCTGTGATGCTAAGATGGCTGTGCCCTGTGTTTTCCCTGTGCAAATGACAGCATGGACACTCAAGTCACTTTCTGAGGTAAGTCATTGTTCTGCTCCATGTGATATGTTGTCACGAAAGGGACTTACTGTCATATGGGAGCTCTGCCTGGTTTTCTTTTGGTTTTTTAGTTTTCAGGCTGTGTTAAATGAGTGGTTAAGTGGATGTAAAAATGCACTGAAAAGGTGGCTGTGACCTCTCCACTCTCTTACTGTATTTCTTCTAAAAATAACAGTGGGCCTCTTTCACTGGGATCAGTTTTGTAAGTCAGCTGAAAAGCAAACCTAAGAGTGAGACAAAAGGTCTTGAGGAGACCTGAATGATAATGTAACTTGCCATGCTGCCTTGAAAGGCAAGGAGTTGGAGTGGGTCCAGAGTAGAGATGCAAAAATGTTTAGAGGGCTGGAGCACTTCTGTGAAGACAGGCTGAGACACTTTGAGTGGTTCAACCTGGAGAAGAGAGTGCCTAAAGAGGCCCTAAAAGACAGATGAAGAGAGACTATTTAGTAGGGCCTGTAGCAATAGGATAAGGGTTAAGGGTTTTAAACTAAAAGAGGGTATAGTCAGACTAAATGTAATGTTTTATGATGAGGGTGCTGAAACACTGGAATGGGCTGTCCAGACAAGCTGTGGATGCCCCATCCTTGGAAACATTCAAGGTGAGGTTGGATGGGGCTCTGAGAAACCTGATCTAGTTGAAGATGTCCCTGCCCATGGCAGGGGAGTTGGACTAGGTGATCTTTAAAGGTCCCTTCCAACCCAAACCATTTTACAATTCTATGAAAGTGGATGGTGTTGTGTATTGTTTTGGAAGTTTTCAACATCCACCTATTTTCATTATGAAACTACAATTTTGTTGTACTAGAGTATTTTTTTTTCTGGTTATTAGTACTGTCAAATGTCAGTGATTAAAAAAAAAATTATCTGGAGTTTTAACCTTACTGCTACACCTTTGAAGTGATTAGCTTAATTTCTCTATCATAACTTGTTTCCTGTATTCAATTCTTTTGGCATTTGTTATTGCATTTCAAATTCCACTAAAGTTGTGATTATAAAGCAGAATCATTTTTTAAACTCAAGAAGCAATTCAATGACTTCCAGATGTAATGACAGTATATCTTGATGATCAAGTAATCCTAATTTTTAGAAACACCACTTGTCAAGTATTTTCTTATCTTCACTTACAGTATCATGCCAAAGCCAAAGACAGTAAGTAAAAGATACTTTGATATGTAAGTAATACACTTCAAAATTTCAGCACAGAAAGAGAACTACAAAAACCTTTTCTTGGTGTTGCTCATTACTTAGCATGAAATTTTGCATCCCTTAATGTTTATTAGAATTTTCTTTGTGTGCAACACAATCAGAATCAAACCTCAGTGTTTTTTTTTTCTTTAAACAAATCCTTCCTCACTCCTGTGATATGGAAATAATTTTCTGAAACAATAGTATATGAGATAAAAACAAAAGAAAGAGGTCTTTACTTGCACCCAGTCCAAAAGAATTAACAGAATTTGTCTACAGGTTTTCTGAACAAAGACTAAGGAAGTTGAATGACCGAGAGATCAGATACTTTTACTACTTTGAATAAAATGAAAATCAACTGACATCACATAGCTGTGAGTGATCTTGATTTGCTAGTACCTCTTGAATTCTTATTTGTATAGGCTAATAAATAGTGCTACACTAGTAATGTTTTGTATGTAAATATCTTATGTCTTGTGCGGAAGACAAGAAAGTAGAAATGGACTTTGAATGGAGTTCATTAAAGAGCTTGTTAGTCAGCTGTAAGCACAATAACCGTCAACCAACACTGAGGTTTTCAAGTTTCTATTTGCACTCACAAATTGTCCAAGTACTAATAGGATCTAGCTTTTAAGGTTTAATCCTGAGCAGTTTTGATGTGGCTGAAACAGAAAGCAATGTGGTTTTAGAGCATAATGACAGAATGCTATCATAGATAGCCTTTAAATACAATGGCTACAGATCACCTTCATCTCTCAAGGGTGAAAATTGGAAGCATCATCATTATATGAGCATTATGAATAAATGCTTCAGAATACATCTGAGCTGAAAAATGATGCATAGAAAATTGGTCACATGGTTTACTATTATAAAAAAAATGGCCTTCCATTTTTCACTTATTACAGAGCTTGTATTGCTAGTAAACTCTCATTTATGTTTGTCCATCTCTGCTATTTGCATTTTAGTGGGCTGAATAATTAGGTCTGCTGAAAAAGTACTGCAATCCACTTTAAATATTGTATTATCTCAGTGTGAACCACGCTTTTTCTGTGATGACAAAACTATGAAGTAGAAATAATATCTGAGTTTTCAGTAATTTGCAGATGGTCTGCACTGTCTGCTTGTGCTGTGATTAAATTCGGCTGGATGCTCAGGAGTGAATCGCAGTTATTTGTGTCAACTTTATGACAAATTCCCATTTCATCCTAGACAGTAGAAGCATTTTTGTAAGGGCTTGAGACCACCTGAACAACAGATATCCCCGGCTCCCAGCTGGGACCCTGGTAGTTTATGGTTGAAGTGGTTTGGTGCTGCAGAGCAATGTAATGTTGTCTTAGCTCTATTCTGAAAATTACTAAAATGGGAATTATTTTAATTCTGGAAGAATTAAAGAGGAAGAACACTGATAAGAAAAGTTATTAAATACTAAGAGAAAAAGCAGGGAATTAGAATGTGATGACTTGGTAAGATTGAGGATTATCCCATTCTGAGGAGATCAGTTGTTTTCCACTGGCTGATGACTGCCATGAGAATGGAGAGCAAATTAACTTCTGGGTACTGCTCGTTAAACCTTGGCATCTTTTGTGTGTATTCACAAGTAAATAATGGCTGTGTTCTTCTGAACTTTGTATATCCTGATTTGTGGAATCTCTTGGCAGCTGGTAGAAGTTGCTGAAAAAAGTGACCTAGAGAAGGATGATTAAAGTGCTAACAACTGAAAAAAGAAGACTGTGTTACTATAGGTAAGCTTGAAAATGCCATAGGCAAGATTTTGGTCTAAATAAAAACACAAACCTAGTTAAAATAACAAACAAATGCAAAAAGAATCCCATCAAGGCAACAAAGAAAATAATAAAAACAAAATAAATAAAACAACCTACCAAAAAACCAAACCAGCCAACCAGTAACTACCAAAGAAACCTCAAAAAGAAGCCCTTCAGGCATTCTTCTAGGATGAAATTTGGCCTGTAGCTTTTCAGGGGCCATTCCAATCTAGTATTGCATGCTAACTATTTTGTGCTGCTGGATGTCTTTTTCAGCTCAGTGCCCCAGTCCAACTCATGCATAAGTATATCAGTACTTGTGCTGGCCTGGCATAGAGCAAGGAGTAAATCAGGAAAGCATTAATGCCTGTAGGGTTAGAGCTAGAGAAACCACAGAGGATCAGGAGAGGAGGTAACAAGTCATGAAAACAGACCGGATTTTTTATCTTGACATATGGCTCTCTGGAGTGGCAGCTTCGGGGATTTCTATACACAGAACTGCATCTTTGATTGTAGATATGGACTTCTGGGAAATAAGATTGATTGCATTGTTATTATTGTTATTATTCCTCATGGTAGGAGAAGTATTATGATCTCATTTTTATGATTATCTTATTTAGAAATAAAATTATGCTGTGTAATATGCCTGACTCGACATGTAATTTTGCTTTCTTCTGCAAAGGAACTGGGTTTGCATATTAGCTCTATGTTTGAACTATAGGGAGTAATATAGCTGAAGATCTACTAGGTGTAGTAGAAAAAGTGTTGACTCTACTGCTTCTTACTGAGAGGACTGGGTACAAGATAACTTCAAGTGATGGTAAGAAGAAAAACAGGATTAAAGAAAAAATTTCCAAAATATATATTGAAAGCAATTGTTCCTATTGTATTCAGTGATTATATCCAAAAGCAAGTATCTATGAGGGAGAGCCAAATTACCAGACTGGGAGGTAGATACTGATATCTTGAGGAAAACAAAGAAACTACTACTTTCAGCTTGTTTAAATACCTTTTGAGTTTTTATGCAATATTTAAGACTTGTTACCTTATTATCTTGTCATACTGCTCTAGGTAGTTGCAATATGTTCTCTCAGTGTCTGTTCAGAATATGCATTTTTATTTTCTCTGCTGTTGCTACTTGGTGAAGTCACATGGTCATTAGCTGAGTGCAGTTAAAACTCTGCACAATGCAAGAGATATCAGTTTGGGTTTTGTTGAGAATGGTCAGTGCTCTGATGGCCTTGAAAAGTGTGTTAAGTCAGTCTTAGTCAAAATACAATCTGTTTGAAAAATGAGCATATTTTACATTTATTCACCTTTGTAAACAAAGTAAAGGAATAATATTTTGCTTAATCAGTTTGGAAATTGTGTCATTTGCTGTGGTGAGGTGCATAGATTGGTAACCGCCGATGCGATCTTAGTTAAACCAAAGCTGAGCAAAAATACTCCACACACAAAGGAACCCCTCCTGCTCTTGAAAGAAACCTGTAGATGTAAAACAAGCAAAAGATTAGAGGGATGAAGTGGAACAGAATGCTGAAGAAAGCTCTTCAAGGAAAAAAATATAGAATTATTACCTGAGAAGACAGGGATCTGAAAAGCAGAGAGTCATTTTAATGTGTGCTTTAGTTAAATAGACAAAAATGAAAAGGTGAGAAAAAAAAATTTTGCACCTTGCACAGGGGCAAAGAGATATTAAAATAATTAAAAAAAAAAAAGAGAAGCTGGCTGAAACTAAATGAGATGCTGGACATTTGCGGAAGAATAACTGCACCATGTACGTATTTGATGAAGCTGTACATATAACAACTAAATATAATCCTGTGCATAATAATCTCAGATACTTTCCAGAAGATGATACCTTAAAAAATTATTAGATAAATAATTTTAAGAACTAACCGTAAATATTGTACCTGTAAAACGGCTCTCATTACAGTGATCAAGTCTTGGGACTTTGCCAGAACAAAGTGGCTTTCTAATGAGATGGTTTAAAAAACAAATCCATGTTAACAT
Organism: Acanthornis magna; assembly: GCA_036785705.1. Taxonomy (NCBI): domain Eukaryota; kingdom Metazoa; phylum Chordata; class Aves; order Passeriformes; family Acanthizidae; genus Acanthornis; species Acanthornis magna. Next base: position 34,309,972 of record JAWUZG010000018.1, read on the forward strand.
GAAGTTTTAGCCATAAAGGACTTGAAAAAAGTTAATAATATAGATATATTTTTCCAAGAGTAGTTTGTAATCCTACTGAGATAATTCCTTCCCCACCCTTTCCTAGGTGTTATGAGCTTTTCTTCTCTCAGCTTCTTAATCTGTGATTTCTGGGTCTTTTTAATTTTAATCATGCTTGCCGTGCAAATAACACTGCTATGCAAGAGTATCTGTAAGTGTATGAGCTGAAACTTTGTGTATAAATGTGCTTTACTGTGCTACCTCTAAGGGTCTAAATAGATGGTCACTGCCATGTGTTTGGGTAGACTTTTGTAAAAAAAATCAGCAGTTATTAGAGTGATGCCCTGTTTCTGAAAATAATCTCCCTCTTTATGGTTCATGCCAAGAGAATCACTATTCACCTAATCTGGGCCAAATTTACTTCTGCTTTTCTGTTGCTTTGGACCGTAACTTCCATGTAGTACCTTGTGCTGATTTTCCAAAATAAGTAGCTCGTATTTTCTTACAATACTTATGATAAGTTTTCTTTTTTGAGTGTTTTTATGATATAGAAGGCATTAGATTAAGGCATGAGAAACATTTTATAATGACTGCTGTGTAGATCATGATGAAAATCTTGCAAAAGAAGGTTCCTCTACAAGGTTAGTCTCTCACAGATGACTGTGAAAAAGATGTGTGGAATAATAGTGTGTAATTTCTCTTTGGGAGCTCACTGTGGCCTCATGAGCGTGATAAATGGAGTATCAGTCTGTCCTGTACATGTCTGAACTGAATTCTTCCACAGCCTTGCATGGCCTCAAGATGTAGATGTAGGGACAGAGGGTCAGTTATGTACATGCTTTTAAAATATGTTTTCTCTTTTCCATGGGATGTCACTGCCATGATTTATGGATTCCTGAAATTGTCTTCACAGAATGGGTGAGGCTGGAAGGGACCACAGTGCTCAAGCAGGGTCATCCCAGAGCACATGGCACGGGATTTCATCCAGATGGTTCTGGAATATCTCCATTGAGGGAGACTCCACAGCCTCTCTGGACAATCTGCTCCAGTGTGTGGCCACTTGCATAGTAATGAAGTTCCTCCTCGTGTTCAGATGGAACTTCCTGTGCATCAGTTCCTACCTGCTTTTCTAGTCCTATGGCTTGGCAGCTCTGAGAAGAGCCTGGCTCCATCCTCTCTTCTGTGTCTTTCTTCTTCCCTGCTTGGTGTATTTGTTAAGATGCTGTTGCTTGGCTGCTTGTGTGAATTTAGCATTGTTCTAAGTGCACCTAGATTGTGTGTTCAGTGCTGAAAGCTAAAACTGTCAATTTTGGATTACCTTTACCTGATTTTTACGGAGATTAACTTATTACCTGTTTGAAGGCTGGAATGATTCCAAACAGCTTTTATTGGCAAGCCTCATTGATTTTTTTTTTTTTTTTTCAATTTTCTGCTTTTCTTTTGTAATTCAGAATGCATTGCCTCATTTTGGGACATGCTGTCATCCTGGTGGTTAGATTTATGAGTCCTTTCATCGTTTCTATTTTGTTAGGTAATTTCTGGTTTGTATCACTTAGACTCCTAAGTGGAATGAAGATGGTGTTTAAAGGACTACAACAACAATGGAAGTCCCATCTCTCTGAAGACAGAATACAGTACACTTGCTGTTGCAGTTAGATGTAATCTAGCAGAAGCATTTGGGTCTGCAGCAGCTGCTGACTTTCATTATGTTACAAGAAGCAACCTATTCTCCTGTTAGAGCACAGCTTCAGTCCGAGAGAGGGTTCACAGCATGGAGGTGAGTGAATTATTCAGGGTTGCACAGCAGGTCAGAGGTTGTGAGAAGCAGTGTGATATGGCTGGGAAGCTGAGCCTTTGAATAATTTTCTTCCTGAGAAGCCCCACTACTCTCTTCTTTGATTTTTGGTGAGTTTTCATTTCAATAAGGCTAAGATTTAACCCATCATATTTACAAAAGTGGCTTTATGATGTAGTTCTGAAGTGCCTGTCACTGTGATATTTTGGTTCCCACATGGTTGATTCACTGGGATTTGATCTCTGTTAGGAGTGGCAACGACATTACTCATACTCAGCTTGTTCTTAAGCGTTAGGAGTGGCAACGACATTATTCATACTCTGCTTGTTCTTAAGCGCTGAGTTCCCAGAGGATGCTTTCTTTAAGTGATACCAGCAAGTTGGAGTTATCAGCTTTCAAAGTATTTCTGAGTTGAATTCTTTCAGCTTGAACTGGTGGCTTTCTCACAAAACCAGAATCTCTAGCTCTGTCAGCAATAGCAGCCCTTCTCAAGAAAGAGCTCTTCCTTTCATCGTCTTTGTCCTTGGGAGGGTAACGACAGAGAAAAACTAGAGGTTTCTGCTCATGAACTGGAGAAGGTTTTAAGGAATTTGGAGAAGAGTGCAGAGAAAGAAACCATTCTGACCTTTCTCTCCACTAACCCTCAGCGTTCAGCTTCTGTTCTCTGTTCCCATTCTTTCCCATGGATATCAGGTCTGGAAAGGGAGAGGAAGGATCTGTCTTTTAAGCAGATGGACGGAAAAAAATTCCTTCAGACAACTTTTACTCTCAGCCCAGTAAAAATGTGCAAGACTGTGTTGTTATGAATCTGTAGACTGAAAAAAATTGTTATTAAAATAGGGGTAATGAAAGCAAGCACACGTGGTAGTCATAAGGTTAAAGTTAAATTTATGGATATTTGAACATATCAGCTCTGCACATTAAGTGTAATTGCATCTTGCAATGTAGTATTAATATCTTTCAAAATTCAGCAATAAATTCATTGCACAATGTTATTTTTAACATTTGCCCAGTAAGTGTGGTCTCTAGAGTATTTGCACGTTCTTTTCCACTTGCAAGAAATCATAAATCATAGAATGGCCTGGGCTGGAAGGGAGCTTAAGGATTATGTACTTCCAATCCCCTGCCATAAGCAGAGACGCCTCCCACTAGACCAGGTTGCTCAGAGCTCCATCCAGCCTGGCCTTGAACACTTCCAGGGCTTGGGGCATCCACAACTTATCTGGGCAACCTGTTCCAGTGCCTCACCACCTAAAGAACTTTTTCCCAATATCTGATCTAAACCTGCTCTCTTTCAGTTTGAAACCACTCCCCCTTGTCCTGTCTCTACAGGCCCTTGTGGAAAGTCCCTCTCCGTCCTTCTTGTATGCTGCCTTCACGTACTGGAAGTCTGCAATTAGGTCACTTTGAAGCCTTCTTTTTACCAAACTGAACAAACCAAATTCAAAATGATGGTACATTATATCTGCTATGTTGTAAACCATCCTATTCATAGAGTTTATCAAATTTGTAAGTGTATAAGTTAATGGACTTGCAAATTAACTTAATAAATCAAAATCAAGCTGTTTTCTCAAAGATTCTTTGAGAACTGCTGTGTGAAATTTCTGTTTGTTTTGGGTTTTTTTTTTTATCATTCTACTGAAATGCCAAAGTTTCAAGGAAATGATAAAAGAATTGAAACCTATCCTGAACTAAGCCTAGAATTCAACAATACAGTGCTGTAGGAATAATCTCTTCTGGGGTCTTCTAGGTAATGAGCATTCAGTGGTAGCCTGCAAATCTAATTAATCATCACAATAACAGGAAAGCAATCCTTTTGCAAAAGTTCTGTATAGATTTTAATAATTCTGAATTTTTATTACATTTTTATATTGATAATTGACTGTAGGTGTTGTGCCATGATTTTAGCAGCAACCTTAGCTCACTAAGAGTTCTCTCCCCAAGGAATTAAATTGAAGAAATTTTAAAGATTACTTGCACCACTGTTACCAAGCTACCTGCTTGTTTGAGACACTTGACCGTTTATCTATAGCGTAAGTCAAACCCCAATAGGTTTAGTCACTCAATTCTTGGACAACAATTTGCTCTTGGAAGATGCCAGCTAGATTGATCTTATTTTTGCAGGTGAACATGTTTGTGTAGGTTGTTCTGAATATTTTCTTAACCCTGTGATCTCAAGAGGATCAAAAAGTAAAGAGAGAAACCCAAACCTTTTTTGGTCTCCTAACAAAAAGTTTCCCTTTTATTCCTGAAATGAAGAAGCCAGGTACTCACAGGTTTTTCAAAAATACTTCCATCTTCCTATAAACATCACTTCAGTATTCTAAGCCTTTGGCTTGTAAAGCTCCCATTGACTATTTCAGACAGTTTGAGATCAAACTAGAGTGAGTCTGATTTCATGAACCCTTAGAAATAGGTCATGAATCATGATATACAATTTTTCCTACACGTTTTACCTCTGATTCAGCTGCAGAGGGCAGTTCAACACTATTAAAAATAGTTAGCAGTTAAACCAGTTATAATTTAAGAGCAAAGAGAAATCATATAGAAAATAAAATGCTTTTTGTAAAGAAAGATGTGGGAAGATTTGTTTTTGTAGGTAATTCCATAGTATTTCCTAAGGATCCATTTTATGTTTTGAGGTGACTACAGATAAGCAGCAAAATTGAAGATGATCTCTGTGAGAGATTTAAATGCCAGCAAAACTCATAATTGCCTTTTCTTTTTTTTAGGAGCAGACCTGAATGCCTTCAAACGGTTCAGGAGGATATGTGAAATGCTCGTACACCAACACATGAGGCATGAGAAATGGGATGAACTGGAAGTTTTTGTCAGTACCCAGAACTATGACAGCCCCAGCATTGATGACACTTGGCGGAATGCATCCTGTGATGGAGTGCTGGGATGGAGGGCTGCAGGCTGGGCAGGTGAGCCAGGGAGCTGCACTGTGTGCTAGGGAGAGGTTCGGCTGTACAGCCTTTGCAGCTGGTGATGATGTGGGTGGGTGACCTGCTTATATGCATGCTAAAGGCATTATGAAACACAGCCCGAGCAAGAGCTTTCCTTTTTTAGTCCAGAGCCTTGAAATAGAAGTGATGGGATTGCAGACACACTGGGTGCTTGCCATAGGAGGACCGAATTTTCTGTCACGATCCACGTTTTTAAGCTCCACTGCGGGCATGTCAGCACCTACACTGCCAGTGGAACCAGAAACAGTGTAGAATTATCGTGCTTGAAAATGTATTTAGTAGTAAAATAAAGGGTTGCTGAGAGTGAGTCCATCCTGAACTGCTTTCCTGTTGTTCCTGTTAAGATGCTCCTCAGCTGACACCACCTTGTTCTTTACAAACCTTTTCTGAACCAGAGTATGAACAGAAATGTGTCCCTTGCAAATATAAGGTGCTTTCAGGAAGAAGCATAACTTCACATTTAAAAAATTAAATTTCTAAAGCTAAATTCATAGTGAAATAAATTCAGCAGCTGAGGATTCTGTTGCAATGCTTGTTTGGAATTTGCAGTTGGCATCAGTAGACGTGACCATATCTTTAAATTGTATCTTCATGAGAGAGAGAACATAGTTATTTAAAAAGGTTACCTGAAACAGAATTGATCCAAAGTGTTGTGTATGATATACTCCTGTGGTCCTCTTGGAACCAAAATGAGAAGCTTATTAAAAACATCACACTCTTTGGAGCCTCAGCACATACCTAAATTATAGGTCTGATCTAAAGCTATTTCAGATTAATGTAAGTAGCTTTTTCTCTTTGAAGGCTAAGAATTGGCTTCTTAATCTCCTTGGTGTAATTTGAAATAACTCTTTCTATTGGAAATATCAAAACTGAGTCTTGAAGCTTTCAGGCTGTGACCATCCTATATCTGGGGTCATACAAAAATTCATAAAATGAAGAAATACTGATTTAAATACCAATTTTTATTGTTATGTGTAGAAGAGCATTAGTATGTCTTCAACATGGCATCTGAGATGCTAAGTAACCTTAACTGGCATTATTTTAGTATCAGCTAGCTGGTTTAAATGGACTGAAAACATATCAGACACCCTTAGTATTTCTAGTAATCGAAGAGTTTATTACAGCAAGCTTAAGTATATTGTTGATAAACTTGAATTTAATATTTGTATTCATCCTAAGTAGAACAAATCCATAATTGCTTAAATTGTACCAATCACAATGCTCTCATGAAATGAGAGAGAGAGATGGGAATAATTTATCTGTAGAAAGTAAGCAAAGCAATTTCCTGGGACCACTTAATTGGGGTTGCTTAATTTGGAATTTTGCCACTTAATATGTGTTTAAAAAAAGAAGATATTTAGAGTGACAAAGTAGTATTCTTTGTGTAAGAAATAATACAAATCATTGAGTACCTGTCTTAAAAAGAGCTAGTTAAGATTTCATGTGGCACAATTAAATCACAGTGCTTTGAAACACAAAATGCCTATTCTTAGATTCTGCTGTGATTTATAGCATCACACAATGCAGAACAATTTTTCAAAGAATTTCAAAGAATTCCCATATGGATGTATAATGCTTTTAAGCTTTGACACAGCCATAATATCTAGTTTTGATGCAAAAATCTCAAGTAATGAAGCATTAACTACCCCAACACTTGCTTCTGTGTCAATTACCTTAATTTTAACATCTGCTTTGTCCTTGCAATCCAAGTAATTTTGGTGGGATATTTTGGTTGGCATATTTTATCAAAAGTAGGTTTGTGTTTAAAAAAAAATCTGATGTAAAAATAATAATAATAATGTAATCTGTGAGACACAAACCCAAGCTTTCATGCCAAAGTATGGCAAGGAAAATATAAAATTTTCTGTTTCACAAAGATTAGCTCTTTGGCAGATGTTGCCCTTGGCTGGAGCCTTCACTTTCTCCATCGTCTGATTGCCCTGCCCTGCCTTGGGGACCTACTGAAGTATCCCATGACTTCTGATTCAGGATTTCCACATAAGAAATCTGTTGTGCATGGGAGAATTTGTTATTCCATATGTTGTCCTTATACGCTGTTCAGACGTGGCAACAATGACACCCGAACCTGAGCAATGAGAAATGTCATCAAGTGCCCTCCTCAGCTGTGGCTCTTATAGCACATATTATACAACATACTGTTCTGGTCTCATTCTGCATTTCCTGGGTGGAACAGTAGTGTTTCTGCTCAGCAAAATCTGTCAAGGAAGTTTGATATTATATATTTAATGTAGCTACTTAATAGGGCTTGCTCACCACAATAACGCCACTTAAAAATTTACATCTTTCACGCTTGCAGGAAATGGCCACATCAGGCAGTGCTCAGGTCAAGGGATGTGGTCTGAAATAAAGAGCAAAAAAAGGAAGGTGGTTTTTCCTATTAGAGGTTTTGTCACTAGGGGTAGTATTTAACAGTTTTACCACTATGAGTTAGTGTCAGCTATAAGAATAGAGCTGGAATCAGGTGAGCAATAAAGAGTTCTTCCATACTAAATCTTTCCCCTTATTCTGCCCTTACCGCATCCATGAACAGTTGCTAAGGCTTGGGAAGAACAAAGGTGCTGTTCAAGAACAAGGGCTTCTTTTATTGACTCTTTCTTGGCATCAAGGAAAGCCATAAGTTAAGATCACAAAGGAAAAAACTCAGTGATAAAAAGAGTTTGGATGTCTTTATATAATATGGCTTAGTTTTGCTGCACAGTTGAGCTGTCATCTTAGAGATTTTTTTTCCTTTCATGCTACTGTTATAATATCAGGATGGGAAAATTGTAGTATTGTAGAATGGCAACACCTGAGAACTCTGGTAGTTAGAGTCTGCTTAAGCCTCTATACTTCCACTTTTAAACTGCTCCATGACCTATTTTTTTTAAATTTTCCTCATAGAAAGTCTTGGGAGACTCTATGTAAACTACATTTCCAGTACCATAAATGTCTGTTTATTTGAGTCTTGGATGAAGACTGAAATGAACGTTTATCATTTCAGTCAACTGTGGATATGCATTTCAGTTTTGGAGGATGTATTTAACAAAGGAGACAAGTATTCATGTCCAGTGCTCTGTCACAAGGGTGTGACATGCATTGCATGTTAGTCCTTGAAGTAATTTTGTTATTGTGTACATAATCTGTGTTTCAAGAGCCTGGGGAATAAATCAGGTATTTCAGAGAGTGCAGTGGCTCTAAGAATCTGAAGTACATCATGCATGCTAAATATTTTTCCTTCTGCATTTCTTGGAATAGTAAATTAGCAAAAGCCTTTATAGATGTGCAGATTTTCTGCTTTGTAGCACAGCTTAAGCAACATAACTACTATGATAATAAGTTTTATTATCATAGTAGGATGTATTTATTGGTTGGCCCATTTAAACCTAAAGGGTTTAAATGAATGGAATAGATAGTTATTTAATTAATTTTTTAAAAATAAAAATTGGTTTACAGAGAAGAATTAAAAAAACCCAACATAAATAAACCAAACAAACCCAAATGGTAAAATAATAAATTAGGTAACATAGTTGCAATGTAAGTGAAGCAGCCTAACAAAATCAGACATCTTTTAGGAAACTTGCAAGCCTTTCACTTTTCCTTAATAAGTCTCTGTTCTGTTCGTCTGATACTGGTAAATCATAGAATCACCTGGGATGGAAGGGACCTTAAAGATCATCCAGATCCAACCCAAATGCCATGGGCAGGGACACCTTTCAGCAGACCAGGTTCCTCAGAGCCCCATCCAGCCTGGCCTTGAACCCCTCCAGGGATGGGGCATCCACAGCTTATCTGGGCAACCTGTTCCAGTGCCTCACCGCCCTCACAGTGTATGTGCACAGTATTTCTGTACTGTCTTCTTACAGTAAGTTTTCCAGTTGGAGAGTTGATATAGTAGAGGTTTAGCAACACTTACGTTGAAGGAGTTTCTTATTTTAGTGATGGTGATTGTAGATGTAATCAAGGTTCATGGAAGTGGAAAATATCATAGTGAAAATTACTGCATGGACTGCACTTTTTCAGACATAATATATTTTTGATTTGCTTGCAGAGTTTTTCTTAATGTCTCTTTGAATTCTGTAGCTGTAGAATAATCTTGTCAATAACTTTGACAATAAGGATAAATAATATATTAACATTTCAATAATTTCTGTTAAAACAAAAACAAACCACCTCCAAACTGTGATGGTAAATGCACTGCTGTCTAGATATTATTTTATAAACTTTTGAGGAAAAAAATCCTCCCATTTTGGGGACTTAATGACATTAGGCAAAACCTTGAGGAGACTAGGCCAGGTGCTATGCATTGTTTTTACGTCAGTTGTCTTCACAGGTTGCTAGTTCTGAGGAGTGGGATCATTATAGCCAGCAGGTTTGTAGCCTGGGTTTCTGTCTCCATAAGGCAGTTTGGATAAAGCCTTCATGCTACCTGTGGCAAGTGGTGAGAAAAGCCAGGAGGTGAAAATGAACTGCTGAAATGAATTTCTTTAAGTGAATGGTATCGATGAGAACTTGTCACATCAGAAAGTGCTGGGAAAAAGGAGGATTTCAGGCTGAGTAAATGACTACTGGTAAACCACTTCAGTATCCTGGGGGTTGTCTTGGTCTGGGCTCACTTATCACAGTCAGTATGAAAAATTGTTATTGTTGAATATGCTACAAAATAAAATATGGACCCAAGTAATTTGAAGCTGGAGAAACAATTCTGCTTCCCAGTGCCGATATACTGTTTAAGAAAATATCTACCATGCCAGGTTTAGGTAAGGACAGAATTATCATAAGTACATCACTAAAATGTCACATCTTCACACACAATATTCATATGATCATGGAGTAATTTTGTTTTAATATCTAACATATTTCAATTTATATACAAAAATTTTGTGTATCAGGATGGCAGTAGCTGAAGGAAGATTTGGGCAAATTGACCAGATGTAAATTGTCAGTTTTCTGATCTTGGGTCAGATACTGTCAGTGTAACCTGCAGGAGGAAAGAAACAACAAAATAATATTAGTAATAATTTTTAAATTAATTGTTACATATTATTTATTATATAATAAATTATATGTAATAATAGAAAATAACATTATAATATCATTATAATAACATTATAAATTATAATTGTATAATGAAATTACAGTAAAAACCAGTGATGCATCTAAACAGTTATCCATTAAGGCCCAATTCATCTGCAGCATTCAAACACAAAATTCATGTCAGCAGGTAAAAACTTATGTTGTATTATACATCTGCATATAATATAAAATTATGGTGGCAGAGATGGCATGTAAATGCTGCAGTAAAAAAATCCAATTATGTAGATGCAAATAGTCCAAGTTGATAAATGCTTAGTTTAAGAAAAAAATATCTTAAAAATGCAGAACTGGTGCTAACACACCAAATGGGAGTCTTGTGTGGTTAGGAGGAAAGAGAGATAGGAAACACCCAATATAAATAAAAGTTATTTAAATTTAAAATAATGTACTTAGAGGAAGCCATTTGGGGACTGGAACATATGCTTTTTCATGATAATCTGAAAATGTAGTCAGCTAATTAACTTTTGTCCTCATGCTATGTTGAAAAAAGTAGAAAACAAAATTTTTGTAATCTCTAGAGTTTTAAGTAATTAAAAACCATGTTAGACCTCTCCAGTACCCCTTAAAAGTAAATATATAATACTCAATTCAAGAACTTCAGAACTGAATCTATTAGAGAGCAAAAGCAATGTATTTTAGAGGCTTTCATGTCAATAAAAGAGAATTATTAGATTTTTTAATGGCCTTTCCTATCCTAGATGCTGCTGGATATCTACTTAGCTTGTACCCTATATTCCTAATCAGACAAATGCATGCCACACTGTGCTCTAATGTTTGATGTATATAATGTTATGGAGATTTGACAAATCATCATCCATAGCAATGAACTTTCCAATTCCAGGTCTGTACTGATCTGAACTAAAAATCGTTGGAAATAGATCTTAAAATAAAAACACTAATAGAAGGAGGTCAGGTCTCTAATATTCTTCTTTTGAAAAAGAAAAGTAGGAAAAGATTGCTGGCTAAACAATGTTATTAATAAAAATAGGAAGGGAAGAAGGCACTGAAGCCCCATTTCTCAGTGGTATTTAAACATCTAGTTCTCACTGAAATACTGTGAGTGTAATGCACCAGTATAAAATATCAAAGAAGATATGGACAATATTCTTCAAATCAATTAGGTTTTTTATGATCCTTCTTCCTAAATCTTTCTTTAGAATGTAAACTTTTTAAATTTTACTTTCACTCTGTAGCATCCAGAAGATGAATATTTTCTCATGCTTTGATATGCTTCTGGACCAACAAAAAACCACCCCTAAATAATGCTCAAACTTCTTTTTTCAGCTAGAAAACTGTAACATTGCAGATTTTTTTTTCGACCACAGAACAATATTCACACAAATTCAATCTTTTTATAGGGGGATGATAGCAACTAGTACAGGTGAATACCTGTAAATTATTTCCTTTTATCTGTTTTTCCACTCCTTTCATGATGTGACTTATTTTAAAAAATACTTGGTTTTGTGAGAGAGAAAAAAAATGAATTGCACTAATGTGTTTTCTCAAAAGAGAGTGAAAATACATTCACACTTGTCTTCTAGAATAAGTGATGCTGAAACCCTTTCACAGTAGGTTTAAGGTATGATTTTGTCTTGAACCTCCATTCTTTTTGGAGTATTCTGCAATCAGAAAAATAATGACGTGACAGACTGTGAGAGCCTGTAATCAACAGGTCAGAAAGCCACCTGTAATAACAAGATTTAGAGTTGACATAAGCATTGTTTTGTCAGATAAACAGAGAACTTTCTGAAAATCCACCTTGATCTTCCTTTTTATTACTGATCTTTCATTAACACATAGAAAGAATTCTTACAACTTCAAAAGCTGAAAGAAACAGCAAATAATTTTTTGTTGTACTTGAATGGACTGCCTATAATAACCAAATTAGCTATAACAAATTCCACTAATTCTACCTTACTATTTGTTTGAACAGCAAAAGATAATGTGTGGTACAGACTCGGCTAATTATTGACAGTGCTTTTTTTGATTTTTCACTGTATTCTTCTGTTTCTATATGTTTCACACTTGATTGGAGCAAAGGGTAAGATTATGAAATTTTTATGAAATTATTAAAAAGTTGCTCTGGATTATCACCTTCTAATAGCAACTTGCTGGAGTTGAACAGGGGAAATAAAAGGATCTGTGAGGTGGCTTTTATTTATTTTCTTCACAAAACATAATCTGTATTTGGATGAACTGGTCAGTTCATAGCAGAATGAGCAAAGAACGTAAGAGTTCTTAATACAAATGAAGCTGAAATTACAGCGCCATGGAATTTATGTCTGTGCAAATCCATAGCATCTGTACGTGTAATGTTTAATCACACATGATATTAAATTACACAAGATAAACATTTGAAGATGTCAAACTATCTCTTCTATATTCAGTACTGCTCCCACAAATAGATAGTTTCTGTGCATACAGAAAATCTTCCATTAGAAGAGCAGGAAAGGGGAGATTAGTGAAACAAACTTGATGTTGATTGCAGCTTCTATAGGGTATTTAGGGAGATTCTATAGGGTGTTTAGGAAGATCTTTTCAGCAATGTCCTGAGTCTGTTAATTTCTCTCTTTCTCTCTCTCTCTCTCTCATACATTCTTATTCACTATTCATACCCAGAATTCACTGTCTGATATGACTGAATTTTTAATTAACCTTTTGCCCATTTTCCATTGCTATCTCTTTGAGGAAGACTTCTTGAAGCTTCTTTTAGTTAGGGTGGAAGACTAGATGTGCATGTGTCCAAGTAATGGAGACAAAGCAAAAGTGTTTATCAAACATATTGGTGAATTTTGCTTGATTCTGTGTTTCTGCAGGAGAAATGAATGTCTGGCCCTAAATTCTATGAATACATTTCTATGTAGAGTTGAGTTATGGTACACATTTAATGACAAAATAAATGTTGGGTCTATTTTATTCTCCACAACAAAGCAGTTATGGTGGTTATAATTCTTGAAAAGGCATCGGTTTGTTGTACTGTGTTTTTTCTCTGTGCCTGACAGAAGCTAATGACTATAAAGTCAAGCCCACATAAAACCCCTCAGGCACAGCCTTTGTCATTTGTTGTTATTTCTTCTAATGCTTTGCAATGAGTGATGAAATGGTTTGAAGTAACACAAAAGAGGGCTCTGAATTATCTAAAACTGTCTAATATAGTCGGGGCTTAGTATTTAAAATTACCTCTTGAATCACTGGAGGCATTAAATGGGATGCAAATACATTTCATAATTCTCATAAAGAAAATGTTAGAAGTAAAGCATAGATGGTTTTGTAACTGCTTGGGAATCTGAAGCATTAAGGAGAAGATAATTTCTTGCATTATTTATCAAGTATGAAATTGTGGAGAAAATCTTACTCCGCAAGAAGGAATTGCATATTTTAAAATAGCAGTAAGAAAATGATTTTGGAATGAAATGCTGATGCTCCTCAGGAGATTCTTTTTTTAATGGAAAGAGTATGTTTTTAGGAATCTGTTTTCTTTTTGTTCTAAATTGATTTAATTACATCGAGATTTTGTGTTCCATTCCACTGAGTAAATTTCTCAAGGCCTTTAATTGCTGACCAGAATAGCTACTATGTGGCACGAAGAAATGGGCATGTTAAATTTTCAGACTGTTGATTTGCAAAAAAGATCATGAAAGAAATGCACATTTTTAGCAGCATGCTTTTAAAAGCCTGGGTACCCTCACTGTATTTTTCAAGTGCATGTTATCAACTATTTTTCAGCTGAATATGCCCTGCCCTCAAGCAAAAGCAACTGAACCAGCAAACCTCTCAATTACTCTGGCAGTTGCACCCCAGTTTCTTCTACAGATTTGCCAAAGTGTCTGCAGCATGGGTCACAGTTGATATAGGAATGTTGTGTCGTGCTGCTTTTCAGCAGGGAGCCATGATTTTGTTTAAAGCTGTAGAAAGCATGCAGACTGCCTTTCTGCTGAATCCTAAAATCAAAGAGGAATGAATGCAGGTGGAATGTGTGCAGGTGAGATGTGTACATACAGCAAAGGGAAAACAGTAGTAAAAAACAAGGCTAAACTTCTGAGGGTGCTTTCTTGTACACAGCCCTCATTAGCAGGTGGTGTTTCTTCAAATACGGATGATAAACATAAAGATGAATGGATTTTATCTATTTATTTTGCTGACACTCTCTGAATGTTATCACTAGTATATAGTTCAACAAAATGGGCTCCAACAAAAAATAGAAATCAGGAATTTGCTTGCCTTTTCTTGTGAAATCTCCCCTTCATCCTGAAGATTAAAAAAAAAAAAAAAAAATAGGGGAAAGCCTTATGATTTTGATCTTGGCATTTTGCTTCCTGTACCTTCCCACATGGTGTTGTTTCTGGAAGGTAATACACTACATATGCATTAAAAAATGATTCAGGGTGACCATATCTTCATGTATTATTGAATTATTTATTTGTCCAGTTCTATCTAGCATTTTTGCTGGGAAATACATAGCTTTAGTGGGTTTAGTATTACTTTATTATTTTTTAATCAGAAGTTTTAGACAATTAATATTGGTCTCCTGATTTCCAAGCAGTAATTACTGTTGATGGGAGAATCCGTTGAAGCCTCGGTTCTAATTGCAGCAACAATTGTAAAAATTGTAAAAATGCTGTAATAACATAGAACTAAAGCAGGGAAGTTGAAGGATGGAAGTTTAAGGTGCTTATTTTTAAAGTTTTTTTTGTTTTTAAAGTTTTAAGGATATAAAAATTGCATGTTTCACGTATGTCACAGAATGGTGTTTCTTTCCCTTTTTCTGTGCTGTCGCCTCTAAAAAAAGTGACATTTGGTACTGAGCACCACAACTTGGGAAATAGCATATTTCACTGAGAGGGTTGTATTTTTTTTCTTTCTTCTCTTAATTTTTATTGAAGTAATTTGCTTTTGCCAGTCTATAAACCTTGCGCATGTCCAAGTAACAGAGGCAAAACAAAAGTACTTATTTGTATTGTGACAAACTCTGAGCCCAAAGAAACCTCCCTTACCCAAAGAAGTGATAAGAGATTGGATCTTTTCAGATGGCAAAGCAACCTGTTGAGAAAATTTTGTGATAATATTTACACTGACAACTTGCTTCCTGATGAGCCACAGGACTGCAATATCCCTCATGTATTCAGGTGTCATGTATTTCCTTGCTTAAAAACATGATCTCCTGGTTTTAAAAATGACTGCTGACAGATATGTGGAGAAATCCGCTTTGGAAAGGCACAGCAGTCACCAATTTATTTACTAATGGAGCTAATAAATGAAGATTTATTTTATGGTAAGAAAAAGAACCCTCTGGTTAAAAAGTACATGAAATTACTGATTTTATAATTGAGGAACTTGATTGTTTTGTAATGTATATAGCACAATTATTTTGAATTCTTCTGGATTATTTTCAAACATTTCAGTAAATATGGATTATCCCAAAAGAAGGTTGGGTTGTTTTTAAAATGGGATGTTGTCTTTCTGCTAGCATGACACAATGGAATTCTGTACAGCGAAGGGAATTTTAGGAAATTGATAGGAAATATTATCTTTTAAAAAAATTATTACTATTATTATTTTTCTGCCTCCTGTTCTGATTTGTTTACCATTGCAAGATGGTGCATATTCAGTAGGAGTTCATAGTAAATTTGATGTTTAAGTAAATGACTTAGAAAATGCAGTTTTTATAGGCCATTAATGGAAGTGTAAACACAAATATGTGGATCCATGGAAATATGGACAAGTGCCTGAATTCTCACTAGGATGAAATAACAAAGTGTGATCATACGAAGTGTCATACAGATATTGTTTTTGTAGTTTTGTCAGATAATATTTCCAGGTACTTGCCCTTGTCACCATCTATATAAAGTCTGTACAATGTTGTCAGTTATGCCTTATTTTATTAGTGTAGAATAATCTTAATTTGTCATTCAGCAGTTCTGTTCAGGAAAACTTTCCAAGTGACAAATATTTGAGTGACTTTATAATTACTTGCTTATTTTAAATACTAAGCTTATTTACCCTACTTCTCAAGCAATTGGATTCAATGTTGGTAAGATTTAGACAACCCTTGGAGAATTCTATCATCCTTCATGAAAATGTATGCTGTTTATTACTGCTTAATTAAATGATGATTTGTTAATAAAAGGAAATTATTAATGCCTTCTCAGAGGACTGAAAAAGTGCTCTAGCCACTTATTCAGAATTTAGTCACCATAGGTGATGTCAGAATAAAAATCAGCACTCCTTAATAGATTTTTATTACTTGGGCAAAATTGAAAAGCTGTAATTATACTTTTTATTATTAATACAATATACCTATATGAATTATAAGTGGATAAAAACCTTTGTGAACCTTGGATGCCTTATCATGCAGCCTTACCAAAAACATGCCAAAAAAAGGGAGGGTTTTTTTTGGTTTTTTTTTTTTTTTTAAATAACATAATTAATAATTGGAACATCTTTCCCTTTACTCCTACTTCCACTTAAGCTCAGGGTGGTGACCCCTCAGATCTGTATAGTCCAAGGACATTCAGGCAGCATCGTAAGACTCACAATGTTGTGTTTGTTGGTGAAATGTTGCCTTCCTTCTGGAGGAAAACTTAACATTGGGAACAAAGCGTTTTTAATAGCATTTTGGTTTTGAAAGTTCCACTTCCACTGCGGAAATATTTTTGAGCCGTATGGGACAGTTGGGCACCACAGAATGATTGTGTAGGGTCTCGTGATGTCCTCCCCTATGGTGCTGCCCACTGAGCTGCACACATTTGCTGTCCGTGTGTCCATCCTCCTGTGCAGCACAGGCCGTAAATTGCCTTGTCAGGGAACAGACACAAACATACACCGAGCCGGCGGAAGTCTGGGATTCTGTGATGGAAGGTCTTGAAGGTGGGCCAGAAGAGCCTTTAATCTGTTGTTGTAGTATGGCTTACAGGTGGCATTTGATGCAGCATTTCTTAAATTCATCTTTGCTGGGCCACGGAGGAGTCTTCCCACTCAGACTCAATCTGACCTGTACAATCTGGTAGTTGATAGCAAATATGATCATATGGCAAGCTATGGTGGTAGTGGCTTATCTTCCATGACTTAAATACTTAGCTTAGTATTTTAGTATTTTAGTATTCAGGATATACCCCAAAACCCCAACCCCATTGTCAGGATCTGTTTACGCCAGTGCACCTGTTTACATCTGTGTGCATGAGCATATTTGAGAGTCAGATGTCATACCTCTTATACCTCTTTCAGTTTCAGATAAAAAAATAAGTCTTGACATCAGCAAAAATTTAATGTCTTTCATTGAGCTTGCTAGAGAATCTCTGTAAAATTCAAGAATTGGAAGAAACCACTGGAGAGGTCTAAGAATCTGTTTTAATTAAATGTTGTCTTAACTTTTATAATGTGAAAATGAACTAGTCAGCCTTTAGATACCAATCATTGTTTTATATCTTGTTTTATCCCGTTTATCTACTCCTATCCAAAATATTATTTTCTAATTTTCTTTAGGCTGAAGCTTTTTCTATCCCAGATACTTTTTGGTGAACTATTTTGTAAGATATGCTGTGTTTGTCAGATGAAAATATTGGAAGTGATTTTTTAAAAATTTTGATTAAAGGCATGACTTTGATTTTTACCATAAGATTCATATTTTCCAGTTCAAAACAGAAAGTTTATCAAAGTTTCGATGGCACTAAGAAAAGGTTCCGCTCAGTTTGCCTCAGCTAGAAGTGCTGCTTAATATTATCCTTTCTATGATTTAAAAAGTATTTGACATTGCATTTACGGCTGTGTCATACCTTTAATTTTTACAGATCCAACAAACAAAGTCTGCAAATGCACACTGAGACTTAGTTCCAGCTACGTCAAAGTCTTCTTTTTAAGAGTGGTTTTGCAATGTTTTTTTATATGGGTTAATACATACAACAGCATAGAAAATTAAGGTAAATATACATGCAAAAGGCCTGCTTTAGTAATATTTATTGTAGTATAAGAGCTATTTTGAGATTCAATGTGATAAGCATGCATGGAGAAGTGAAAAAAAAGATTTAATATGAGCACCTCATGGCTGAAAAGAATAATACTATGAAAAAATATTGTGAAAGATTTATGGTTCAAAATTCATGGGGATTTTCGAATGAAAAACAAATCTAAAAAAGCTCCCGGCTCTCAATTTGTGAAAGCTCTGTGGCATTGGAATTTAAAGGTAGCGAACGCGTATTAAGGATCAATGTTCCTTTCCTGCAACTTTTAAATATTCCTGCTTGAGGACTGCCTCCATCCTTCAGCTTATGTGTGCAATGCAATGTTTATTAAGTTTTTTTCCCCCAGTTCATCACTGAAGTGGGCAATCTAATTTCACTGGAAGATGTGCTGAGACTTCCGTACAATACTATGGAATGGATATATATCTTATCCCTGGGCTTCCACCATGTCCCCAAGGCAGGCATCTGACATGCACTGTGTACCCTTTATCTGCATTGCAGGTTTCTATTGCATATTCTACTCCTGGGTCATGTTTGGAATTCCTAGGAATCTGCATAGTTGATCACAGAAAACTCTTTTGCCCTAAATGTTGTGAGTATCCCTGCATTTAATTAAATAATGGCAAAGGTGACTAAAATTGAGAGTTAATTAAGTTCAAGACAACAGCAGACCATACAGACTATCATATTTCTCTGTCACTGTTGCACTGAAGCTGAACCATGTGCACTTGAGACATAGGTTTATGGCAATTAAAATGTATTCCAATACAGGTGTGAGAAAACACCAAAGGAAGATTAAATAAAAGTGCACGCAAGAGTCTAGGTGTTCCTGCTGGGTTTCTGTCTTTGTTTTTTTCTTTGTCTTTCTGAGTTTGTCTCTCTCTTTCTCTCTCTCTCTCTCTCTCTCTTTCTCTCGCTCTCTCTCTCTCTCTTTTCTTTAGAGCTGTGCTGATTCCTTAATTTTAATATCAAGTGGAAACTTAAGGAACTGGAAATGAAAGTTGGTGGGAAATAATGCATAATATCTTAAATGTTTCTATACTTTTATTCCTTGTTAATAAAGCTAGCAATCAAAACTAACTAAAAGATTTTTGCCGCAGTGAAAATATCACGGGGCTCTAAAATGAATCTGCAGATATATAGAGTTTTAAGACTGCAGTGGCCAACCAATTACTTTTGAAACATTATTTCTTTGGGTGAATCACCCGGAGACTTGTGTTTTAATTGTGATGAAGCCTTGATCTTGAAATTGTTCTGCTAAAATATTAGCCATATGGCAGCATTTATGTATAACACAGCAATGACTAGGTTAAACTGTGTTGATGGGCTAGATATTGAATGAGTTCGAGTAATAGGTGGTGCTTTGTGTTGACAAGCATTATTTGAGTGATTTTTTTTATCATAGACATTTTAAAATTTTCTTTCTGGCTTGATGTCTTCCATCCTTGTGCAAAGCTTTCATGCTTTGTGTGTTTGACTAAATGTACCTGACTGCAAACAGAAGCCTTGACGTTCCCTTAACAATCACTCACAGCCATTCATTAGGTTGAATTGCAAGCAGCAAAGGGTGTTAATATCAATAAAAGGGCAAAGTGAATTTATTTCTTAACAACCTCCTGAAAGGAAGAGTTTTGTCAACAGCCACTGATGTTAGTCATGTGCTCAGCTCAACAATGTCCTCAGTTATGCCTTGAACAGTGCTTGCTTTTTAGCAGCAAATGGGGCAGTTCTTCAGTGAGAGAATGTATCTAAATCATTCAAAAGACCTATTATCTCTGTACAGCATGTATGGGTGAGACCTGCTAATAACTGTGCCTATCCTGTTGTGTGTGTTTTCCCAATTTTCACTATGTGTTAGAGAGGAAGGAAACAAATCTGTGGTTTTCACTTGAAGCTAAAATATTCAAGGATGATTGAACATTGTTAATGCAGTTTTTGTCCTCAATATGTGATTGAATGGACATGTATGAATGCAGCATAGGTAAAAGTAAAAGCTCTGGTTTAAAAGAGGATCAACTTTAAAATTATATCAACGTTGAAACTTTATAACTTAATTTCAGCACTGGTCTAGGTGATGAGGACTTTAGCTGAGCATGTTTGTGGAAGTCACTTTGAATGCTCTGGCACCTCATTGTATTCCTTTTGGTATCCAAGCTAGGATGGTTAAAGTTACTTGGGATTGCATGTAATATAGACTTGCATCTCTGGAACATACCCCAGATGTTAAGTTTGGCTTTGGTATTCACTTTTCAGCATCTGAGAAACACACTGACTACATAGAAATTCTATTTTTCTCTGAGAACAATCAAGAATTCAAAATACTCAAATCAGATGCTTTTTTTAATCTCTGTAACACAATGTCCTATTAGGTGATGGCCGTTCAAATTTGATCTGGAGTAATTTTTTTTTTTTTGCTGAAGATACAGGACTGCACTAATATTTTTCAGTGCTGACACTTATACTGCTGGGTATTATAAATATTTACAGGGCTACAAGTAATGAATTGAGAAAATCCAGAGATTTTTAAAAATTACTTCTGTATATCACAGCTAGGAAGCTATCTTTGAAAACTTAACAGGAAGTGTGCATTTTTCACCCTATGGAGCCTTTTAAAAAATATCCCATCACAATAAATGAGCAAGGTCATGCAATCACAAGCAGAAGTAAAAATAAAATTTTAGGTACAAGCATGAGAGTTTGCATACAACAGATATATTTTGAAACGTGAAATTTTCACGTTTCACATATAACAACAATATTCAATAGTTTCTTTACTGTTATAAAATTTGTTAATGAGTAGGCTAAGCCGTTACAAATAATTTAAAATATCACAGTGTTTATCACCAGTAGCCTGTTAAGGAATACTGCAACTGATACAGCTCTTTCACAACTGACCACTTTAGAAACTTGTCTTTGATTTTGCATGGTACAGTAACCTGTATTACTTTTCTTTCCTGGATTTGTCATAGAGATTCTTAACCAAAACTGAAGTAATTTTTACAGGTTCCAGTTGGTGAAACCTTTGCCTATTCAAACAGAGACAAATATCTGCTAGTAATGTATTTTCAGACTGCAGTTAAACACCTACTTAAATGTCAATACTATAATGTGATCAAAAATTCAATAATACAAAGATCCCTTTAAAATTCTTGTGATTAGCTTTTAATTATGCAAATGTAATAAAAGACTTAATGAAAGAAGATATCTTTATTTGTTTAGATAAAACTCACAATTGATAATTGCAGAACTCAGTTGCTATAGTTACTGTTAAATGAGACTGAAAGCAATCTGTCAAAGACCAATTTACTGCAATTCTTTCTGTAGTACTTCTGTGTTTAAAAACCAACACTGAATTTCAAAGTTATGCCATTTTAGAAGAAAGCTACATAGTCCTTAGTCCTATAAGTGTTTAAGAAATTGAACGATTCTTGAGCGACTGAAAGTAAAAATATTCTTATGGCCCGAACAAAAGGTGTCCTCTGCCTTTCCAATTTGAGCAAGTGGTTACTGAGGTTCAGACTGCTAAACTGGAGTTAAATTCAGGTTCACTTTGATCCCATTTCAGTCATATAACTATGCCTTGGCTTCAGAAGTACTACAGACTGTCTGGGCAAGACTTCCAACTGTGTTTAAAAATGATACTTAGTAGTGCTGTCCAAAAATCTCAGTTTCTATCTCCTTAAAACTTGATAGTCTCACTTTTGCATGTGAAAAACATTATGCTTTTGTCCCTGAATGACCTGATAAGTATCTAGATGTGCTATAGGTGGAGTACAACTCAACTGAGCCCCAAGCTCTCATATATTTGATTCAGTGCAACTTTATAGCCTTCCAGTATATTTTGTGACCAGGAGAGAATGTTGACAGGGTGAGTAAAAAGGAGAAAATTAAACTCTAGTAAGCTCTAACTCAGATGATCACAAGCCTCATTGCTGGTTTTTGTTTTTTGTTTTGTTTTTTTTTTTTTAGGTACCATTGGTAAGAAGAAACGGTATCATTGGGAACAAGTTGTTTGTATGTCATCACAAATAGGCACGTGCCTTTCTATTTTCTTTCCTTTTCCGTAGCACAATTTCAAGTTCCCTTCTCTCCACTCAGAGGAGGACATGAGCCTCCTGCTTTCATCCTCCTCACTTTCAGCCCCCGACACATATCCTTGTGTAATAGTCCCAGTTTATTTGTTCATTCTCTTCCCCACTTACCTGGTGCCCTCCTGCATTCACCTCACCAAGAGTGATGTTCACTGCCTTTCTTTGCTTCTGTTTCTTCAGCAGGTTTTACAAATAACATTTCTAGAGCAGGCACTATGGAAAAAACAGCCTGGGGAAGGACTAAAAGACTTATCTGACTGTCACAAGTGGTGGACTATTGAAAGAATCATCTGAAGTTGTTTACAACCAGAACACTGAGAAAAAAATACAGCTTTTATTAAGTTTGACTATGCTCCAAAAAAGTTCAAAATTGGGGTAAAACAGCTGTATCTACAAAATACCAGCAACCTCTATTAAGGACTTATGAGGAATGTTTCAACACTTTGAGGCACAGAAGAGGCTAGGCACTTTTGATTGCAAAACACTGAAGTATATTTCAAGCAGTATCTTTTTCAAGCACTAGCTTCTTGTTGATATATTTTAATGGGAAAAAGATTTATGCAAAATTCATTACATTTTTTCAGTAAAAAGATATCTGACTAAAAACGCTGCTGTCAGTCTGCTCAGATACAAAACACAAGTAGGGCAATAATAATGAAAAGTAGCAAAATACAACTTGTGTGGATCAAAATTATAGACTTTCTTAGTTTAGTTAATTTTTGCACAGAGTTGTAGATTCTAGAAAAAGGTGGCTGCATAAGTAAGAAGAAAAGGAAAATGAGGAACAACAAACCAGGGATTCTGAATATTCACATTTATTGTGAGAACAGCTAAGTTGTACAAAACAAAAGAATAGAGAGAAGTCAGGTAAATGCTAGTAAATTTTATAGGCTTTTTTATGACCCAGAAGTGCTCTGAGGAACATTAAATTGGCTGAGACTGATGGTTGTTTTTTTAATTGACATTTCACAAAATACAAAAAAGATAACCATGTTGGTTTTCATAACTTAAAGAAGTAAGCACAAAGTATTAAAAACAAAAATTGAAATGTGATAGCTGCATTTAAAAATCAAACTATGTACTAAAAATGTGGAAAAAATAGAGGAGAAAGAAGGTGATATTATTTGCTCTGTTAAAAGTGAAAAATTAAAGGAGGAGAATTAAAAAAGTGGAATGATGGAAAAAAATAGAAATAACAAAGCAAGTAAAAAGTTACCTTGTTCCTCGATCTGGAAACCTCTCCAGCTTTACAGATTATATTTGATTTGTGATACTGAAGCAGTGCAGTCTTAAATCATATTTTGTTCTTCTCGCTCATTACCTGATCATGTTTATTTGTCAGATTTCTGTTGTGCATTATTTTTTCTTTCATAATTTTTCTTTCTGATTTCTGTTTATGGTTTCTTTATATACAGAAATATGATTTTATATATATTTCTAGTCTTATATGTATTTCTGTAACTATTTTCTAAATGCATTATATTTCTATACATATTCCATGCACAGACCACATATATTTTTCCATATACAGTTTCTCTCTATTTTTAGATATGAATATAATCTTTTATGTGGAAATTAAATGTAATTGTGTATGTAGATATAATTCTCCTATATATCTTACATACACAGATATTTCAGCTGTGATTTGCAGTCATTTATCCAACTATGTTTTACCCTAATCTGGCTCTCTTGTCCTTGTTCTGGGACCTTTCCTGGGCCACCATTTCCAGTGAGTTAAAATAAAACTGATGTTTAGCTAGATTGTTGGAGCATTTTCTTAACCAAATAGACATTGTGATGTTTCTGTAGGTGTCAAGTATGTAATGGTTGTTGTTATAGGCAGATCAAAGTTTAATTCCGGATGGAAGGGTGCCGAATTGACACAGGTATTTTAAAAATGTCTGGATTTATATGCGTTAACAGTTTTTTATTACTCTATAATTTAGTAATCCCCAGGACATATTTGAGAACAGTGAGGTTTCAAGGCTAGAGTACAGTGTGAACTCAGAAGTCACAGATCAATAATTTTTTTATGGACTAATTGCGGGCACAAGGCAGGGGCCCTGCTGCTGAGGGGCACCTGCAGAAAAGCAGGCACTAATGGCCTTTGCCTCCTGCTTTGCAGAATGCATACTGGGGCTGTCAGTCAGCTCTCCGCTTGGACTAGTCCAAATAAAGTCACCCTACTAAATTTCAGCTGGTGATTTTAGAAAACCTGCTGTGAGGTTCTGTTCTTGAGTGACAGAAATAAAAACAGGACTCAGGGCATAAACAGAAAGCAAACTATCCCTTGGCTTTTCTAGTTGCTTCTTCCATTGACCTTTTAGGGAAACCTTTAGCTAACTAATATTTTAGAAGTCTTAATTCCTATGAAAGAAGAACAGGATTATGATTGTTTTTGTTACAGAAACAATTAATGTTTTTATGCACAAAATTTGCTTGTGGTTTTTAGCCATGTTATTGATTAATAACAAAATCCCCACCTAGAGAAATAAATTCAAATTGTCAATAAAAATGGCAGTATTTCACCTTTTAAAAAGCCTTCACATGTCACACTTTTAAAGGTGATAAACATTTAAAAATAATAGTAGATTAGTCCTTGCTATTGTACAGTTATTCTATTTACTTTAATATAAACACATTAGAAATGTAATTTTCCCTGACAAGCCTGAACTTTAATTGAGGTTTATTCTAAGGGTTACCCATTCTGTGAAGTACTTTTGTCCTTGAATGAGGCATGGTTTAATGCTGGTCTTGCCCCAATGGCTCTCTTCAATCTTTAATCTATTTATGGTAAAACTATGTACTCAATAGATTGTTTATTTGAAAATATAAAGCTGCTGCTTACATTGGATTTTGAGTTGGCTCTTTTAGCCTTTACTTTAGCTGCTAACAAAAGGATCCTGGCAAAATTTTTGTAATTCCTATATACCACAATGCACACAGTTTGCATGAATGTATTTTGAAATATAGTCTTACACCTCACAGTTAGAAGCACTAGGCAGTGTATTTATTGTAGAAAATGCGGTTCCCTTGATTTTGAGGGAAGCTCATTGGAAAAGCATACCAGGTATCTATGAATTATTC
The DNA here is from genome assembly GCA_036785705.1 of Acanthornis magna. Taxonomy (NCBI): domain Eukaryota; kingdom Metazoa; phylum Chordata; class Aves; order Passeriformes; family Acanthizidae; genus Acanthornis; species Acanthornis magna. The sequence continues at coordinate 34,334,966 of JAWUZG010000018.1, forward strand.
ATTACCATGAAAACCTTATCTCAGATTGACTCTTTTTTTAATTACTCTTGAAAGGCTGAACCACACAAATAAACAATGAAAACAACAATGATTTTTAATAATTTCTCTTCCAGAAACAAGGTTGGACTCACAGGGACAGTGTCCACCCATCCTGTATTTCTTATTAGTATTATTTCTGTTTTACTCATTATCAAATTCCATTAAAAAATTGTATACTTTAGTTGTCATTTAGTAATGTGCTGGCACCTGGAACGAGGCTTTTTTTTTAGTTATTATTTTTCCTTTGTCACCAAGGGAATGTAAAATGAACTGCCTTGTTTTGATAGAGCTTTTTTATTTACTGTTTTCCTTTGGCAGATGTGATTTATGTATCTGTACTCTGCATGGTATATGAGGTGGCAATTCAAGGGAATGAGCCTTGCACTTGGAATATGTCTCAGCTGTAATAGGGGAATTCATTCTCTTGTCTTGGCCCTATCCTTAAAAAATTCTATCTTTTCTGCTTGAAAGGACTGTTGTGTATGGAGAGTGGAGATATTAGTCATAGGCTCATGGGATTTTTACCGTATTTGTTTTTCTCCTTCTGCTCAGAATTATCAAAAAGTAAGCCCTTGCTGATATTTTCTGATATAGGCATAATCAATATTCTGAAATGAAGAACAAAAATGTCAATTAAACTTTTTTTTCCTACAACTTTTTTACCTTAACATGAAAAATCACTAAGCTGAACTAACACATGTGAAATACTTGAGAACAAATTCAGCCATATATATGTTTATATTGTAAATTTTCTTTCAGTAATGCATATATTCACCTTCCAAATGTTGAAGGGGGCAGAATGGTGCTATCCATGTTATTGCAGATGTTCATTCAATCTGTATTAAATACAGATACGTATTTCTTGCTGCTTGAGAAGTCCTTAGGTATTACACAGCAGACCTAACAGAAGGCTGCAATCAGCTATGTGCAGAACTTTGTGCATTGCCTCTTGCTCCTTTGGGTTTTTCTGGTTTAGGCTCCTCTCTGGATGGTATAGCCCAAATGACCAGGCTGATACAAGCAGGCTGAAATGTGGTCTGGGGCTCCAGATTTCACCTCTGATATATTCTGATTTTATAATGTGACACGGTATTTCAGGGAAGGTGCTTCTAGAGAGTAGAAGCTATGAATTTTGCATGAAAAGTGCCCACACAGTTTGGAATTATTAAAAAAAAAAAAAAAAAAAAAAGTAATCTGCGAATATAGATGGTCTTGAACAATTGTTAATTTTATTATTGTCCTGATGGTTGTATGTTTACTAATAATCTGTATTTATGACTATACAAGAGAACTGAAATAATTATGAAATTGCATCTGTTTTGCAGCATGTCCTGATAGGTTTTTTCAGCTCTTTAAGTACTTGTATCATAGACAACTTACATGTGTAATTTAATTATATTTGAAATAGTAGAAATTATACTTGGGGTTATAGTTATTTATTTTATGGGAACTTGGAGGTTTTATAATAAAGAGAACAAGAAAAAGCTTAATTTTCACAACAAATGTATAAATTAATTTACTTTATAAAAGCCTGAAAATTCTTTACCCCAAACTTTTCTGTTTTGCTATTTCTATATACTCTTGTTTTCTGGGGGCTTTTCCCTCCCATTGGGTCTATCAATAAAAGTTACATCTAGTTTAAAGAAGATATAAAATACTATTTACCAAACTATGTTATGCATTTAAGCACAGTTAGATACCCAGATTGCTTTTGTCAGATTCACAAATTTCGAAATGAGATTTAAAGTTAATTTTCTGCAGTTTTGACCTTGAACAATAGGAAAAGTAAAGTCAATGTAAACAGAAATCTTCCCCAGATGGATTATGCAGAATCACCAAAGGGATGTGGCTGCAAAAGGCAACATTCCTGCAGGTAGTTTTTGAGAGGTATATAGAGAATAAAATGTTTGCTGCATCATATACTTTCAACAACAGAATCAGAGAGTGCAGGACTGGATAGGCTTCTTATCTCACAGAACCCTGTCCCTTTTTCTGCTGCAAATGCACTAGAAATGTATGATAAATTATTTAGCTGTATTTTTAAGATCTGAGATTTTGAGTCATAGCACACTTTGCTTTGGTTAGAGGCGTTTGGTGGCATTTCAAATATGTGATGTCCTAATGGAACACCCTGGAAGCAGGTGAGTAGACTTGTACATCAACCCCTCCTTCCCCCAAGCACATGAGAAATTGCTCGCTGCTTTGGAGAGTCAAGTATGCTTTGATGAGTGGGAAACTGCATGAAGTGGACTGGATCCCACCACGTATGCATTGGCAACATTTCCATTTGAAAGACAAGCCATATAAAAATACTTTATTTTTAAGGTAGAAAGCCTTTATTTTCTCTGATAACAGAAAGGTAAGTTTCTGAACTTGAAGCTGAACTTTGCTAATATATGTTGGTGACAAAACGCTGTGCTCTGTGTAACGGTGTACTGAATTAAAATGCAATGGATTTTGTTATCCCCAAAACATTTTTCTAGCAGAGGTTAAAGCTGGTGGTAAGTTCAACAGTTTATAGAACAAACTTTCTTGGGAATGCTTTAGAGACCTGTGCCAGAAGAGTGTGATGAAAAAGAATATCAAATTTAAGTGACATATCACTGTTTTATTGTGTTTATGTTAATGTCTGCTCTCACCGAACAATTCTGCAGAACCTGATGTTCACCCCACATTCCCCAAAACATCATTACTGCATATTATCTAGCCTGGATCTGGGATAGATGGGGGTCTCTTTTGGGGCTGCCTTTTACCCTACTTTATGAAGAAAACTGTGCGTAATATCAAAGACTTCTGTGGAATGAAGTTTTCTGTCAAGTCCTACTTTGTAATCAAAGTTTCACATATCAATAATTGGTATCAATGACTACTATAATAACCTAAGAGAGCCTGCTAATGATGCTACAAAGATACACAGCAGTCTCATGAGAAGGAACAGCTGTAGCTTTGCCATTTCTTGTGGCAAAGAAGAATACACTCCAGGAACTGAGTAGTGGAAATCTTTCATATTACTATTTTAAAATTGAAAAATGGAAGGAACTACACCTGTTCAGCTGTGAATTATTGTACTTAATGAAATCTTTTGTCATGGATTAAAATTTGCAGAGAAAACTGAATCTTCAAAGTATGCTGTCCTGAAGATTTATTATGCTTCTTAAGGGGAAGATAAAAAGTAATTTGTAGAGCAGAAGTTAAGACTGCTTACAGATGCATACAGTTGTACTGAGACTCAGATTGCATTCTGTGCTTTCAAGGTTATTTGGACTGTGGGTTATTACTTTCAGTTTAGCTTTTACTGGTAGAACAATTATATTTTAGGCTTGATATTTACACTTGCTTTTAAAGGATTAAATTAAAGCTGTAGTTGAAGGGATGAGTCACCTGGCTTCCCCCCCACCATTTAATTAATTAAAATTGAACCTTGAGGTTAAAAATTATTAATGAAATGTAAAATGTAAAATTATGCTACCCTGGAAAAACAAATGTGCTGTGCCAAGAAGTCCATTAGTTGAGTTTTTTATTTTCTCCTGGTGTTCAAAGGATTCAGAGAGAAGCAGACCTGGACTTAGGACTTTGACTTATAATTCTATAGGAATTCCAGCCATCATCCTGGAGCCTCATTCTGTTTTCACATAATTTGATTACATTTCCTTCACTGTTTTTAGGGGATATTAAAGATGAAATGAAGAAATAAACAAAGACACAAACCTGTGAGTCTTTAGACAAACAAAAATGTATCCTAGTTTTTATTTTGATTTATGACATTCTTCTCTGAAGACAGTCACACATCAAGTGCTCCAAGATTCAGTACATCAGAGCACATAGCAGCATTAATGTACAATAAATCTTAGTACCCAGCACTGAGAAAAAGAGATATAATTTCCTCAGGCTAAGAATTTAAAATTTGAACTTCAGGTTTTCAAAGAGTAGTGGATTTCAAAACTGTTTCTTCTTCCTCTACGGATTCTGAAGAATTTTTCCAGACAAAGGATATAATGTAGGACGGTGATATTTCAAGCATCCGGGATTGCTCTACATCCATATAGCTTTTAATTTTCTCCTTCACAATGTGTGATACTCGTACAGTCCTTGCAAAACCATTTTTGTTTTATTTATTACAGGTTTTTCTTTTATAAGTTAAATAAAATTGAATTTATTGTACTTTCAACCATGTTGTTGAATGAAATGTTTTTGGAATGGTTAAAAATACCAGGTGTTGTTTTTCTACCTAATCAGCTAATGATGTGCATCTTTCAGTTTAGCCTGTTGTATATTTATGTCTTAAAAACCCTGAACCATACTAGTTTAGTCTTTATCTCTGGTACAAAATACTGTTCTTTCTTTTCATACTGCCATTCATCATTCTTTTCTCCTGACTGGTTTGTGAGCCATCTTAAATCATACTTCTTATTGTATGGCTATTAATACTTCTCAAAACCCTTTTTCCAAGGACACCATCAAAAGGAATTTGAAGGTCCCAAGGGATTGTATCTGCTTGTTTCCTTTTGTGTCTCTTGTCTTAGTGTTCTGCAAAAAGAATACATGCATTTATAGAATGCCTGCTCAATGGCATTATTTTACCTCTTTCACCTGATGTTTTTATGTTTTGCTGTGTGACTCTTGTTCACTTTCTTAGTATGAAGTAAGTAACATTTTCTAACTTTGAATCTCTTTAAATTCCTGCTAGACAGTTTTGTAATCTGGAGAAAATACACTGCACATTTCTCTGGAATTAGGGATGGGATGTCACACTAATTCTACTTAATTCATTTGCTGATTCACTGCTGTTAAATTCTAACTTTGGAATCATACTCTTCTACCAGGAAAACATTTAGATTTATAACAGACTTTTTTTAACATTTATTTTCATGTCTAACAAACTTTGATTTCTTCTATCTCAGTCTTTTATGTGTATTATTTCAAAAGCTAATTTCATTATATCAAATCTATTTATGGAGACGGCTGTGTGATGCTTAGCTGCCTACTGAGGTTAAAGCACATATATGGAAATTCAATTTATTGGTGCTGTATGGCTTGTTTTACTCTGATAAGGGAAACTTCTGCTAAATCTGCAGTGTTAGTAGGACAGGCTTCCTTTATCATCCCAGCAACAGTCTTAGTCCTGGAGAGGAGGTGTCGACTTTTCTTGCAGATTAGCAGCTCTGTGTTTTGACCCAGGTTATTTTTGTCCTATGTTCACTAGTCAGAAAATGTGTGATTGTGTAAAAGATTTAAACAGGAGTCAGTATATCTTTAGTGGTTGACACTTACTGTCTTTAAATGATTTTCTTTGAAGCTGTTAACCAAGAACTTTTCTTATTTAGGGTCTAGTTTAATGTTGGTAATAGTCATCACAGAACCCACTGACCTAACTCCATGATTTTATGTCCCCTACTAACTCATTTCATGAAACCTTTGAAGAACTTCTGTGTTGTTTTGTTTCTTTTTGCCCAGGGGTTGCAGTCTGTGCTCTCAAATGTAATAAAACTGAAATATCAGATACGAGGATTTTATCCAGATGATGACAGCTGAAAACCAATGAGGGCCTTCTGTTTACATATGTACCAAACCATGCCACTTAAATGAAGGATGACCAAAAGGATCCTGAGTGCACTGTGGCTTTTACGTAGGTGAAAGCCTAATTCAGAAATCATTTAAATCAAGAGAACTATCTACTGATTTTGGTAACCTGTAGTAAACTTCATTAGAAAAAACCTGCTCTGCAACATTGAAGAGAATTAAAGTTAAAATTTTAAACTCTATATAACGCAATTGAAAGAGGTTGCAAGATAGTTGAAAAAGGTGTTCCAAAGAAAGGAGAAAAGAGAGAATAAAATTTCAAAATTATGTGTAAATACATGGCTTGGATGAGAGACAGAAGTAGAGCTTCCTGTGCCAGAAGCTGCGGAGGAAGAGATGTTTGCAGCAACAGGAACGAGACTGTGTGCACATACTGCTTTAGAGAAACGGAAACTGAGGACTCCCTCAAAGACCATTCCTAACAGGAACAGCAGCTCTTGAGAGACTATCAGACTTTTAATTTAAGACATAGTTATTATGAACAGTGTTAATTTTACGTAATCTTGTCAGGTTTTAAACTGCATCATCATTTCAGAATCAGTGCCTGAAGGGTGCTTCATTTCTTAAAAAGAAAAACAAAACAACAAACCGTCTGCTCACCTGGGTGAGATGAACCAACCGTTAGTGTGTTTTTATTTGCTGAGATAATTTATGAACATGGTGCCTACTTGTTTCTGCTGAGGTTTCAAAGTTAATTTTATTCCAATGTGTTTATAGCTGACATATTTTCCAAGCCATAAGATCATGTTTTCTCCTTTATGCAGTTTATTTTTTTTTTTTTTTTTTGGATCACAGTTCTTCCATCAACTCCATTTAAGTACTACTAAGTGATCCACACCCATTTTGAGGAAACTGCCTCACACCAAGATTATGGGCTGTGAACAGAGGTGCAGAAATTGAAGCTTAAAGCTGGAATAATTCAGGCAATAGCAGCTGCATGCAGATGAGCAGGCACAGCTTTTGAAAACATAAGAAACAAAGAGGTTGTGTGGAGACAAGTAAGTAATCAAAAAGCCTGCTGGTTCCATTCTGATATGAGAAGTACTAGTACTAAAAGTGCATCACCGGTCCAGAGCTGATTTTTATGTGCTGCTTTGAGGCATCACAAAGTTTCGCAATCAGGACAACTTGACTTGCTTGTTGTTATTTTAGATGTCAGTGGGTTTAGTTGTTTCCCTATTCATTATGACAGTGTAGAGAGGAAAGTTCACACTTTGCTGTAGTCTCTAGTCATGCTTCAAGTGATAGTTTCTGCTAACAGCAGGAGTTTGTTCTTTTGTCAGCAGTTTTAGGAACTGGAAAAGTCTATGCTCTTGTACTGAAACATTCTGTTTTATTTTTTAAAGAATAGGTACTAAACAAAAAGGGTCACAGGTGTTTGGGGGCTTTATTTTTTATTTTGCCTTTACATAGTAAGATGTGCAAAGAATCAAAGAATTGAACATCTTTCAAAGGACGATGGCCCAGTAATTAAAATATGACATTGGGTTGTAAAGCAGATTTTTATTACCTTTGCCTAAACTAGATTGGTGGCAAAGTCAACTTTTTTTCCCTTGTTTTCCAATTCTTCATGAATATTAGGGAGCTCCCGAGATGACCTCGTTGCATGTAAACAGTGTGAGGTACTCAGATGTTATATATTCAAGGATAAAATACTGTATAAGTCTGTGTAATATCTGTATATACAGACTCCTTGGAAATTCTAAAAAACATCCAGGCATGTTGTTATGCATGTGTAGAATGTCATACAGGCTTTTCTTAATAATAAAAAATACTTGTTCCTCATCTTGAAAGGAGGTTACTAAGAATGAGGAATACTTCAAAGTGATGTTTTAGTGTTGACATCTGCAGTATTAAAAGGGCCTGGAAAGATGCTGAAGTATCTTGGGTCTGAACCAACCCTCCTGTGATGTAGTACAGAAAGGAAATCCAGCTAATTTTGAATAAAAATTCTAAAGGAAAATATGCTTTAGGACAACTTCAGGAAAAGAAATATTACAGGCCATTAGCAATAATAACTGTTAGGAACAGAAACATCCAGAATAACTGGATTTGGTGTGTTTAAAGGATTTAAGACTGTTTTAAATGTCTGTTTGTTCCTTATCAGATTCTGCTAAAGAGCATCCCATTGTAGGACCACTTACCAGAAAAGGCAGTGCTCTAAGTGCTGCAATTGTACATCTGTATAATGGTTTACCATCTAAGGCAGAGAATGTGCAAAGGCATTTGTTGGAGCTGTTCTAGAGGTGACCAAATCACTTGTTGTTGTCATGTTTCAAAACTTTGTGCTACACTGCACTGTATGTAAGCAGTATCTTCTGTGTGGAAGCAATATATAAGATCTAGATAACAATAGAGTAAAATCTGATGACTGGAAATAATTAAGAATACTAAGTGCATGTTAAATACTAGTTTGAATTAAATTTAAATGAAAAAATATTCATGGCAGTAATTGAAAATTTTCTGAAATTGATTAAAAATAGAGAACCTAGAAGCTAATGAGAGAGAAATGAATAAGCTTAGAAATAATGTTCTTTAATTATTTACCACCATGTTCTAACATAAACTATTAGACTAATACAGAAGAACCTGGAATGCATGCTCAACAGAAAAAACCCCAGGATTTCTTGAGATTTCTTTTAAAGTAGTGACTCCTGGAGAAATATATTTACAGATTTTATGGAAGTATAGTTACATTTTCCAGATGTTTTATTGAAATACGTTTGGATGTAAAATAAATCAGTAGGCTGTGTAATGAAATCAAGGTCTATAAAGCAAAAAGGAGAAAACCAATCTCTCAAACAGCATAGTTTCTAATGGTCTTTTCTTTTTAAATTTTAAATCCACTAAATTTAAATATTTATCACCTTCATGTCTAAAAGTAATTCCCTAGCCTTACCTGTCATCTTGCTGAACTCTCTGATAAAGACAGATACTCCTTGGCTTTATGACCCTCTTGGTTATTTGTCCTGGGTAGGTGATAAAAGAACAAGTTACAGTATGGATGAAAGCCAGATATAGTTACAGTATGAATATGGGGATCCAAAGCCTGGTGGCTGCAGTTTGCAATGGTTTAAGAACGAGCAATTAAACTTCAGAAGCCTCCTTTTAGGTGGTGAAAAAATCCTACCACCCACTCTCTGCTTTTCTTAGCTATAGTTATCACAATTTATTAGTATTATAAAAACTAGTTCAAATTATGCTTACCTACTATTGCTGTCTCTGAGGTCATCTACAAAGTTGGTCCAGAGATCTCAATTATGTAATTTCCCTATGTTTAGTTTATAACTAAGATTTCTGCTCTATTCTAGTATTTGACTTCTACTTTGCTGCTCTTTTAGTCTATGTTTTCTAGGCATTTAGCCCTTTACCTTGTTAGTAGGGGCCAAACATTGAATAGCTGTGGTCATTCCCAGTACACCCAGGTTAAATTGAAAAACAGGTCAGGCATATGATAAGATTCTGGGTAGGACTCAAGATTTGTTCTCCTCTAAACTCAAGGCTGCAAAGTTTTTACAGTGTTATTTAAAGTTGTGCTCTAATGTGTGGCCTACTCCCTCCTTGACTGAAAATGTTAGCTTCAGTCCAAACTACTGTTCTTTCTGCTCTTTGAACCATTCAAGGAGGACAATGACAGAAACAGTGAGACCCAGCTGGGTCCCTTCTCTCATTCATGCCAGCGACGCTGCTGCAGGTTGATCAATAGGCTGAACAGATTGTATTCTTTCAGAACATGAAATCCATTCATAACTAGATAGATTGCTTTTCTGTAGTATTTTAGCATCTTTGGAAATGTAATGATATCAGAGGTAGCTTAGGAAGAAAACAACCTTGGGGCAGCTGTTTCAGTTGTGCATGATTAGATTTTTAGGCATGCTGTTGTAGAAATATGAATAACCGCTCATTTTGGGGATAAAGAAGCGGAATGCACTAAACAGGTCAGGCTCAAGGCTGTGGAACAGTGCAATATTAACAGCCTGGTGTTGCTTCTTTTAACTTTAGTCCTTAGTGCAACTGCACTGGTTACTTTTGCCTTTGTGTAAGCCCATTTTTAGAGCAGATGCTGTTGGTAAGCCTCAAGTTTTTACGTTTGGTTTTGCATTTTTACTTCATTGATGTCTGTCTTCAACGTATGCTAGTACATTTAAAATATTTATCTTTGACTTTAGAAGGAGAAAACTACAATGACTTACCCACTGTTGGGAATTCTATGTATTCCAAGTGTTATACCATAGAAAAGTCTTGTCATATTTGACTTACTATTTGAATTCAGAAATCATGATGTTTTTACATATTTAATATCTCAAAAATATGTTCTTTATTCTGTTCATTACATACTATTTCAGGAATTTTTCCCTAGTCCTCCCTCAAACTTGAAATACTCAGAGAATAATAATTTTTACTCAAAGGAATTGAGTGTGCTGGCATAACGTCAGTAGCTTCACATTTAAAATACAGGAAAAGTAGTAGTTAGATGAGATCTCTGCATTGCTTCATCGCACTCTTCCCTAAGTCAGTCAATTAAAATTTAAATACTCCACTGCAATAACCATTTGCAGCCATTTTAGCAGTGTAATCTGAAAAACAGATCACTGCTTGATAACCCTGTGTTTTATAGTAACTATAAGTTTTAGTGGTCAGGAATGTTAATACTTTATATTCTTTTGTCAGCAGTGTTGTTCTTTTCTTCAGTATTCATGGCAATTTCAGGACAAGGTTAAAAGCCCTGATTTTTAAGGCTCTCTTCCCTCTGCTTTTCCTTTTTTTAATTACTACTGATATCAGATTAACATTATGTGGTGGTAGCCATATTAGGAAAATAAGAGTGAAGAGAAAAACCCATAGCATTGAGCTGGATATTCCACATCATTATTGGCTTGAAGCGATCTGACACATGAATATCTAGGACCAAATTTCAAAATTTCTGTAGCAGCGAGGTACTTTAGTACCACATGTACTGCAAAACTGCTCCCTGCAGTGTGCAATGAACAAAGGCAGTGGCCTGAATTAAATGGCATTTATTCATCCCACCACAGCCAGGCACCTGAGATAAGAACATGGCTCTTGGGATTCCTCAGCTCAACTTTCTGCATTATGAGGGTCATAAGCATACTGCTAGATTGTCTTTACGGTTTTGTGTTTAAATTTATTTTTACTTTTAGGTAATAATTTTTCATTTTAACACTTTAAAATGAATTTACTAGTTACCTATTTGTTGGGTGTATTCTTGGGAAGAAGGCAAGGAAAAGTTGTTATCCTTTCTTGTTGGAAAAGCTTTTTGACCTTATACAAGGAGTGGAGCTTTATTTCCAAGCCTAGTTCTGGTTTAAATAAGAATAGTTCTTTGTGTTGGGTTTTTTTTTCCTCCTCGCACTCCTGTCAAGTAATTTTCTAGAGAATCCAATAGGGACATGTTGAAACTCCAGATCTGAAACTTTGTATAGCTATTTTTAAGAGAAACCTATCTTTATTTTCTTTAAACGTTATTAGTAAAAGCTTGGATTTTGGCTTATGAAACCTCAGAGATTTATGTAACAGCATTAAAAAGGCATCCAGCGTGAAAATGCAAGTGCTTATTCCCTTGAAACATAAAAGAATTGCTTTTTAATTTTCTTTCAAATCTTGTAATTCTAAACATAATAAATGGGAAATTATTTTCCTCCTTCACTTATGAAGTTATGTCCCTCACAGTCATAGTATTTTTTATTGTAGGATTGAAAATCGGAAGGGACAAATATTTGATAGTAATCAATTATGTCTTCATCTTGGCATTAGATTATTTTGTTGGTTTTAAAATTGTTTGTGCATGGAAAAATAAATGTGAACACCCTGGGATCAAACATACAGCATGATTTTTATCAAATTCATAAGAAATTGGGAAAGATAATAATCCTAGAAATGATATTTTGACCACAGTGAGTAGTAAAAAGTACACTTATCTGAAATGAATTTAAATGTCCTGTGGATCTAACCAGTTACTTTTCCAGTACAGATGTTTTCAGAAGAGTATAGGTGTGCCCAGTACACTGATTTTATAGTCTTTCCAGGATTTATAGAACACATAAATATTCTCCTAGCATGTCATACTCACTTGTTTCATCTGGCATCCCCACAGCCTCTGTAGAAAAGGCTTATTTGCTTTAGATGGTGCATGGTATTTTGCAGTGACTAGTTTTTTCCCAGGTGAATGTGCTGAAATGCAAAAACAATTCACATCTGTGATTATTCATCAATGTTGAACAGGAGATTTTTATTGCTTAAGGAGTCCTAACTTTCTCTTTAAATTGACATGAAGGACAAATTTGTGACCATCTGTAATTTCTATCAGCCCAGAAGATCTCCTGAAAAGCAGGTATGTCTACTGTCTGGTTTGTGTTTTCGTCAGCCATAATTTATTGCCCGTATCAGAGTATGTGTAAAAACAAGAAATGTGCAGAAAGTGGCACCCCGACAGTAGTCCTGCACACTCATTTCTTTCTCATATTCACTGAATAAGAATAAGCTTTGGGGCTAAACCATGTGCAATATATACACAGAGCCTTCTACAGCCAAAGCCATGTCTACTCGGCATTTGTACATGTTCTAAATGAAGGAAAAGCAGTTGCAGCTTTTATCTTAAAACTGTGTTATAACCAAAGTTTATCTCTTGCATTGACAGCAGAAAGATTTTATTTGGTTGAAACACTGGATTCAGAGCTACACTATATTTGTCTGATTGCAAAATAGTTTTATTTTTAAGCTGAACTCTAAGGAATATCTTCTTGTTTGATTTGTGGCGCGAATGCAATAGTAGAGGCTTGACTCAGACTTCTAAAAAAGAAAATATACGAATAATAATGTGCAGCTATTCTCAGTTAAAATATCCAGCACTTACAAATTCATTTTAATTCCTTGATGTAGAAATCCTTCACTATTTCTAATTCCAAATATATTAAAATTTAATTACCCAACAGGACATTCATTGAATCAAAAATGCATAATATTTTAACATGAAAGACTTTAGACTAGAATCAAAGAACATTAGTCACTTCAAAAACTTCATGTCAACTTATGAACAGGTAATTTAAATTTACATAAATATAAGTTATGTATTTGTGCTTATATATATTTGCATTAAGAAGCATAACTTATGTTCTGTCACTGATAAGAAACAGATTCTATAATAGCTTACCAGTAGTTTGAGTAAATACATTAACATTTCAAATTACTTCTAAAACAAGAAATCTCCATCTCAAATACATTTTAGTACATTTTTTCTCATATAGGTCTCCAAAACAAATTTGAATTTCCTGAGTCAATAACACAATATTGTATCAAGTGAGCATTTCTGAGCTGATGTGTGTGGGAGAGCTGATTTTGCCCTCTGCTGCTAAAGCTTACCCACCCTCGAGTGAGCTGGCAGTGACCTCAGTGTCTGGGGCTGGTAAGCAGAATCCTCTGCAGGGTCATGGCACTGCTCTCATCAGCTTCACATGGGGCTGATGCTGCGGGCACTCTTCCTGCAGAGGAAATCAGCTGCAAAATATACCCTTTGTTGCAAAGCTACACTTCAGTGAGAGTCATTCTTCTAAAGAAAAAGGAAATTCATACTTTTCAGCCACCCAGGTAAACAACTGACTGTAGAAATAAAACATTGTAATTCAAAGGTCGCTAATGCTTTCCAAGCTGCTCCAAAATTACCTGTCAAATTTAAAAGCAAAAAGGACTTAAAAAGATAAATATCTGCTAATGGATGTGAAGTGTAGAAGGATCTTATATTCCTGTATTTAACAATAATTTAAGTGATTTTAGAGACTACTTTTACAGTTACAAACTTGTGGGTAAATCCTATAGAAAACCGATTCATGGTGCTTAAACCAGAGCAGTTTCTTGGAATGCAACTCATAGGGTCAGGAGATCATGTGAGATAATAATGCAGGTTATACAGTGCATGAATGACAGGAAAAAACTCAATGGATTCTTGCCTTATGTGTCCAATATTACAGGTGTTTTCTTTATAATTTTAGCTTTCCCATCCTTTCTTCTGATCTTCTACTTATTTTGTTTATTAATTTTTAAAGTACTATGGTCTCTGTTGCTTGAAAGCTTTAGGTGTTAAATTATTAAAATAGTAAGTGACCATAGTACAAAATTCATACTCTAATTTTCTCAGGGAAATTGAAATTGTGTTTGAAATTGAAGTTGCAGTTTTTGAAGGCAAGTTTTTGTCATCTGATACACATTCGCACATATGCATACATATGTAAACTGGTCACATTAGTTTTGTTTGCATAATCCTACCCCACATAATTAAATTTATTTTCTGAATATTAATACAAATTGCATAACAACTTCATTCTGATTACAAAATGCTATTCTGCAGCATGAGTAGTATCCAAGTGGTGGTTTGATTCAAATGCTCATTACTGAACCTCTTAGGGAGAAAAACATAAGACTCCCAAATGCTCAACATATTTTGTAACTTGCAGCTAATGGCCACTTCAGTAGGGTTTTTTTCCCAATTAAAAATGTAATAAGCTTGTAGTTCATTGTGTAACTGAAGGTCAGTGTGACTGACTGATGGCTACAAGTTATTGTGCTATACATTGCCACCATGAAAAGACAAGTACTAACCTATATTTGGACTTTTTAAGGTCCATTTGTATTAATAGGGACTTCATACTTAAGCTGGAACTAGAGCAAAGAGCGAAGAATAGAGAGATAAGCATGTGTTGAGGAGGAAGGGATCCTACTTTTTAATAAGCAGTGTCTAAAATAATTCCTTGTGCTTTTTATGAAATTGAATACCCATTTCATGTGTCAGGGAGCAGCAGGCATAGACGGCTTTGCAAGGGGGGACAAGCTGGAAGTGGAAGGTGACAGTAAGGCAGATTGTCTTGCTTGAAATCTATCTATTTTTAATAGTTCTTCATAGTAGTAATAAGAGTGATCTAACTGCAGGGGAGTGTGAAGATTGCATGAGAGAGATGCATATAAAATGTTTTCTTGTGCAGTATTGTTTTCTGTTTTAGCCTTTTGCTTTTGGTGGTGGCAATTCATGCTGCTAATGCAAACAAGTTCCAGCAAGGCTCATCCCAGCAGAAATCACATGCACCTGAAATTAGATGGTATTTCTGTTTGGGCATGTCATTTTTTACTTAAAAGGACACTCCATCAACCATAAATCATAGAATGATTTGGGTTGGAAGGGACCTTAAAAATCATCTAGTTCTAATATGCCTGCCGTGGGCAGGGACACCTTCCACTAGACCAGGTTGTACAGAAGTTCATCATATGACCTGCATGAAGTTTTTTGTTTGTGGGTTTTGTGTGTGTTTTTTCTTATTTTTTAATATAATTTTTACCAGCATTTGTGAAAAGTAGAGAACTTCCTTATAAACTAAAAGATCCTGCTTATTTTTTTATTTTATTAGTGTATTATACTACTACTACTTTAATCATATTTGCTTGAAGGAAGAAGGCTATTCTAATATTATTATTTCAATATGTCAAAATGTATTGATGGACAAAGACTGGTAGTTTAAAACATTAAGTAGCTATATATGCAAAGGCAATAATTAATATGAGATTAAATATTCACGTATCTTTTTGGTATAGCTCCAGCGTACTAAAGGAACAAGAATGACTAAATATCCCATTGTGAAAATGAAACTACTCCCTTTCAAAGCTTATTTATTTTTTTCCAATCACATTTTTTCCCAAGGTTTCGTTGTGTGATTTGTTTTTTGTTTTTGATTGTGGTTGGTATATTCCCCTCTCTTCTCCACTCCTCTACACCCTTCCTTGCCCTGGATATGCAAGCACTTTTTTTCACCAAACCAGGTGATTTCTAGCTAACTCTTTGGACATATTTAATAAGCTGTTGTGGACATTTTTCCCTGTTGATATTTCTGGTGTAGGTAATGATGTATTTTAGTTTGCGCTTGGTTAAAATATTTTACTAATTTTAAATGAAGATTGGTTTATAGACAACCAAGAGATAGCCCCCTCAGGGTGGGCATATGCCAATTATGTATTGAAGCAAAAGTGAAGATTTAGGAAAAGTACTGAAAAATCTGCTTTTCTATCTGGAATATTCGTAGAGACTGTGTTAGAAACTGCCTTCTATCAACCACTCTGTATACATCACATATTGGTATGTCTGCTTCTTTCTAAAAAGTGACCTCTAGTAGTTACAGATGCTTTTTATGGTGTTGTTTGTCAGCAATCTTATGGCCCTCTAGAGATAGTCATGAAATGTTTGCTCTGATAAAGCTATTCTTTCAAATTACAAAAACCAAAATAATAAAACCACCAAACCCCCAGACAAAAAAAAAATAAAGAAGAAAAAAGCAGGCCCATACCCAAGCAGTAAAAATAGTGTTCCTTTTAAAACCCTTCAGAGTAGTAGATCATACATATACCACTTATCTTTTGAAAGGAGTGTCAGAGGAATGCTTCCTAAGAGAAATGCCTGAAGGGAAAAAAGCCTTTTTGTTTCAAACGAGAAAATAGTACTTACGAAATGCAGGGGATCTGTCTGTTCCCTAGTCAGTAGTTTCCAGTAGAACCACATACCCTATAAGTAAATCAGGTTCAAGAATTCTCGTCAGCTAAGCATAGCAATTTCACCTGTAAATCTGGATTTCCTAGCCAATATTTTCTCTTAGTGGTGATATGGTTCTCATATAGGCTCTCACCTTCAGCATTCCTCTGGGGTGCAGCATTTGCACCATCATTATACAGGTGTAATATAGACACAAGTAAGAATGCTGCACATCTAATTCATAATTTTTCTACCACAGCACCAGAATTTTTTTAGGGACCAGACTGTTAAAATAACCATCCTAGCCATACCACTAGGGAGATTTTCCATACTGACGATATTGTGCCTTCTGGTAATATGCAAAGTAAACTTATGAGTTTCTCTAAGTGGCTTCTTATTTTTTCCTTTCTTCCTTTGAAATTATTTTTTTAAGTTTGTTTTTTTCCGAGTGGCTCTACAGAGTTATAGAATGTCATAGAATCATAGAATAGTATGAGTTGGAAGGGACCTTTGAAGCTTACCTAGTCCTAGGGATGCCAGCAGCTACATCAGATTGCTCAGAGCCCCATTCAACCTTGAATATAACCTAACAGGTTATTTCTGAGTAGTCAAAGGGTCATTTATTGCCCTCTTTGGTTAATGAACAGTAGCAGGAAGTCTAGTTTTAAATATCTTGGGGTTTTTTTTTTGAAGTCTAGGCAGAGAAAAAATTTTTCCTGAGTTATTACCAAGTGTGAGAACACTATGGTCTCACATCAGAATGCACTTCTACTTAAAAATACAGCATTTATCTACTGCAATATTTATATCATCCCATTAAACTCCTAGGATAAGGCTTTGTGGCAATGGCACTAATTGAAAAGATATGGATTAACTCAGGCTCTGAATCTTGCTGGTATTGCAAAAATATAGTTTTTGCCCACCTTGGTTTCAGAGTATTCCTGCTGGCTTTCTCCAGCATGAACTCCTCCTGATAAGATTCTGCCAGGTTTTTGTTTTCAGCCTTCTACAGTGCTTCCCTGCTCCGCTATATTCATATGTTTTTATCTGAAACCTTCTTTACACACTTCTTACAAATCCCTGAGTGTGAAGCTCATAAATTCTGGCACCTTCTTTCCACAGAAAGACCAGAGTAGCAACATGGCTAACTTTAAGAGGCTCAAAAATGAAACTCTCTTCCTTTTACAAACACGCCAACAGGCATCTCTTGGGTATTCTTTAATATATTTTTTATTTATTAGAAGAATTTTAAAGGGTAGTAAGAATATTAGTATAAGTGACTAGTATTTTGTATTCCCTATTACACAAAAATTCTGCAACCAGAAATACATTGAAAGAGAATTACTTTTGGAGTGCAGTGCCCTCTGCCAGCAGAAGCTACAGCAGAGAAGCTGAACACATTTAAAACAGGAAATGAAGACTATCCATCCAGGCAGAGCTACAAAGCAAGGCAGGTACACAAATAGATTTTCATTGAGGCCACTGGGCACAGTAACTCTACAGTTCTGAAAGAGTGATGATCAGTGATAAAGCAAATTATATTTTGTGGCCCAAATAATTGCCCTCAAATATCATTTTAATTAAAGTTTAGATTTCAACTTAGTGTTTCCTTGGAGATGTTATAGGCATTGCATATAAGGTCAAAACACTTTAGTATACAGAAAATAATTTATCTCATTGCTTCAATAAGGTGTAAACATTTTGCCAATTATGTGTTCCTGGAAAGGATGAAAAGACAGTAATTAAAGAGAAAAAGAACCTCTTGATTGCTTCTCAAAGCACTAAGAGGAGAAAATGCCTCTTCTAAGCATTTAAAGGCTAATTGTTAATGTATAAAAGGACCAGTCATTTTTAATTAGGTTTTGGGGATTAAACCAAGTTTTTTTATCGAATATTAGAAATCAATTGTGTAGGGTAATGTTTAGCTGTACGCCAGCTCTAGATGGGTGCCTCTGGAGAGGTTCCCTGAACAAAGAAACTCCTGGGCCTTTATATTCTCTTAGTGTGTGCTTCCAGTCTGCACATGCCCTGCATGTGCCTCTTGTTCTAATGGTGGTTTGTGCTCCGTGGTTTTCTAACACCTCTTGGATTCTTTCTCCATGTCTACGTGGACAGGTCATTAATTGTTTTTATCTTCCAGCTTGGGCCAGCCTTGGCTCAGCTCTTATCTGAAGTTAACCAGTCTTTCTGTTTCACTCCTCAGCTCAGCCATTTGTGCTAACAAACTGAGTTCATTTCAAGTTCACCTACAACTTTGAGAAGGGTCTGTTAATGCTAAGGTGTAAGCAAGTTACTGTTGCACTTAAACCTACTCAATTAATTTTTAATGTTTTAGAAGTAAACAATTTCATTCCCAACATTTAGGTGTTGACTACATTCTATGAAATGCTATTTATGAATTGGTGAACGATTGAAAGCTCCTTGGTAGGGAAAAAAGATCAGAGAAGTTTATACATCTCTCAAAGACCAAACTTATATACTGATTATGTAAACAAAAATAAGTTGATGTATTTTAATAAAAATTCCAATCTTTATAATGCCAAAGAGATTTGAAATATTTCAAAATGGGACTTAACCTGTATGGAAAGGTATTTTATTCAAATGCTATGCATAGGACTAACCTATAATTCCTCATAAATCCTGGTGATGGGGTATCAATGTGAGAGGAGTCATACCAGACTCCCACTGGCTTAAACTTTTTGAGGTTTAAGATATTCATATTTCAGTTATTAGGAGAAAAAACATATATTAAATGTCACTTGAAAACTCTCAATACCTGCAGGAGGTTCTTAATATTTTTAATATGATTTTATTTCACTTCACACGTAAGAATATTTCTTCCTTAACTGGCATCTTTAATAAATGGGCTGAAATTTTCTCTCCAAGCCTAAAGAACTTCCATGATTTGTGAGAAATGTCCTGTGATTCTTGGTATCAAAATCTTCTGAAAGACTTGGTTTATGTATGTATCAGATAATGACAAAAATTGCTCATTAAATGGCAGTGAAAAATCTATAGAGGGTTATCTCTTCAAGCAATCTTCAAATTTACACATGATCTGAGTCACTTGTGCATGACCATTAGTACTTGCTTTAAAATTGGATTTTTATACTTTCAGTTGATTCTTTTATTTTCCCATTGGAGAATTACTGTCTCCATCTTTCCTTATAATTCAATATCATATCTTAGAATAATCATATGTACATATGTCATTTGAACATAGTCACAGAAATTGTATATGGATGATTTCCAAAAGATGAGCTCCCAAATTTGTGTAAATTTAAAATAAATTATACCACTAATCAACATATATTTATGAGATAACGGGGAACTTAGTGATTTCAAGTGAGGATAGTGAAAACCAGGTTAAAAAAGATCCCCTTTTTCTTGCTCTGTAAAGGCAATTAACAGTGGCCTTGGCCTAACAATGACCACCTAGTGAAAATAAAGTGCAAGACAACTTTTTTTCCCCTGGAATGGAAAGAAGTTACATTTATTGCAATAGGTTTCAATTTACAAAACCAAACATATATTCTGATCAGTAGTTTTTAAAAGTGATAAAGACACAATCCAATGGTTACTTGATTTGTGTCATCATGATTCAGATGGAGTACACTATTTGTAGACATTTGTAGAGGAACTGACAACAGAGTTCACAGTTACATTCTGAATGTGAAAGTTAATGCAGCTGCATTTTTTGATTAGACATCAGATATAACATCTGTTCCTTACTTTGCTCAAACTGCTTTATTTGTTCAAAATACCAGTCCACAGACTTCCAGTTTTAAGTGATTTACTAATTCCTGTTGACACCTTCTCCTGTTTCCCATCTCTTGTGTAACATGTAACTGTTCCTTCTAATTGATTTGTATAGAAAAGTTTAAGGCCTAATGCAGATGTGTTATTGACGAGCTAACCAAATTTGCTATTAACAAGCTAACCAAATTTCTCCAGACGTACCTTCTTAAAGATTTTAAAGGCGAACTGCCATTTACTCCCCTTAGGTGCTTGCAAGGGGACAGATAATTTTGCTGGTTTTTTTGAAGCCACAAAAATACCTTTCAGCAGGTGGGTTTCTTACAGGGTAAGATTAAGCATATTAGCTTGAGATATTTTGGGCAGCATAAACCAGTCAAAACTTCACTAGAGGAAAAGTGAAAATCTGTAAATGCCAGTTCACCAAGGCTGAAATGGTTTGCAGCAAACTCTTGAATTTGACAAAGGATTTTTGAAATACAGTCCATTCTACAGGCAACCTGTCTTCCTTTAAAGTCTATTCTTTAGCTGCCTTTCCCTCTTGCTCTCCTTTCTGCTTTGAGAACTGCACAAGAACCCCGAAGTGGATAGGTTTGCCAGATGGGTTGAGGATCTCCCTTGATACGCCAGGATGGCTGCTGTAAGTACACATTTTTGTCCTGAGAACATTATGTCCCAGGTCTCAGCCCCTTTAGCCTCTTGCTGTTCAGACAGATACTTTCAGGCAGATCTGTAAAGTATCTGCTTTCAAACTATCCTGCTTTTAAAAGTGCCATTTGCTCCTCTCCCTAGGCACCTTTGTCTGAGGGGCTGAGATTGCAATCCCCGGGTAACATAACAAATTTTTTCAGTTTATCGATGAAATGTACACTGCCAGGATGAATAAGGTGGTGGCAAGGAAAAGGGGTTGGTTCACAGGCTCTTTTCTGCTCGGTTTTCTCTGTCTCCTTGCATTTCTCAAAATCCTTTTTCCTTCAGTATCAGCAATTCTCTACTAAGAGTGTGGTGAGGGACTGGAACAGGCTGCCCAGAGAGGTGGTAGATGCACCATCACTGAAGGCATTCAAGGTCAGGTTGGATGGGACATTGAGCAACCTGGTCTAGTGAAAGGTGTCCCTTTCACTAGATCATGCCAGGGGGATAGGACTAGATGAACTTGAAAGGTCCCTTTAAAACCAAAACATTCTGGGATTCTATATTTATTTCGATAATTTTATAGATTTCCTTATACATATAGCATAATTAAATACATATTTTCCTTCATCGTAAACTGCTTGTTATGACTTTACTGTTATTGTTGGACATAGCAGATATAAAGTCTTCTGTTAACGTTCTTCCTATGTCTAATATTTTGATCAAAAAGGACTTACTCTTTTTCTAGATAATGTTTTTGTTTTACAACATTTATATTTTTCAGATTCATCTGGAGTCTCTGGCCATGGTTGTCTTCCACAGTCACTATCTTTTAATAACAGAGTATTGTTTGATTAGAGAGGAAAAAAATAAAAGGAAGAAAATTGTATGTTTATGGTGAAATATTTGACAGGAAAACTGTGTAGTCAAATACACTTAAAAATATAGTTTTCCAAGAGCTGTTTGGCATACATAGACATCTTGTTTGTTTTCCTTTTGTGCTTACCCTCACCTCTGCTCCATGCTTATTCCTTCTATTTTGATATGGAAGGCTATCAGCCAATAACTTTTTTTTTTAATTATGGTAAATCACTTTATTATGAGATTAATTATTTCTATAAATCATATATTTTCCTACAATATCCAAGGCGTTTATTTGTTTCGTGACTATGCTTTGTCAATCCCAGAAGAAGGTGTATATACTCTTACATTGAAGAATATATTTAATAAGCCATTTTGGGACTGAGTCTGAGAAAGTGTGGGGACATGCCCCTTGATGCAATCAAGCTAGAGCAGGAGGCAGAAAGGCGAAAGGAGGTGTCTGCTGCGCAGTAAATAAATGATGTACCTCTGTCAGACTGCAGTGGTAATTTTCATAGCCAGCTGTGCAGGTTCAATTGGACATTCCTGTGTCATTTTCCCGTGTTTTTCTCTTGCAGAGATGGAAGCTTAGAAATTTCTGAATGTTGCCTTGGACATATGTTTTGTCTTAGAGTGGGGCAATATTGTGGACCCTGGGAGCTCCAGGACCACTGCTACTGCACAGCGCTGGCAGCCATGCCTGGTTCAGCTCCTTCAGACTGTATTTAAAATCTGAGTGTGACAAACAACTCAACCTTTTCCAGCTGCTGGAAATCCCATGGGATTTTCAGAGACAAGGGTAAGAAGCAGATCTCCAGCATAGGATAAAAGTTACCTCATCTTAGTCCAAGAAAACTAATCTAAACAAATTTACTTACTGCCCTGAACTTTCAGTTTCTACTCCTTTTTCTGTACAAATTTTAGATCCTAGTTTTCATCCGTAACTCCTACAAAAAAGGCAGTTTTTAATATCATAAAATTCACTATCGACTCACTTTCTTCTGCTGTTTTCTCTTGGCTGCCAAAAGATAGTAGCTGATTAACAAGGCTCAGAAGCCTTCAGAAACAAATTAACCTTCTCAGCCAAATAGATCTCTCTCACAGATGTGACAAAAAAAAAGGAGAAATACTTCTACGTATATTTCCTTTTGTTTTTGACATATTAGCAAAGCAATGATATTCTTGGCTTTTAATATGAAGTTAAAAAGTGAAGAATTAGAGAGTAAGACATCTCTTCTTAAAGCAGGAAGGGCCTGTCCTTGTATTTCCTCGAGGTCACATTTTAACCTTTCCCAACAAGCCTTGGTATCCTCCATTGAAGCCAGGCACTTCTATCACAGAACTGAAACAGTTTGTATGTGTCTTTCTTAGCAGCTTGTTAGCAGCTCTCACGTATACTGCTGCTGAATGCAGGTTAACCAGTTTTTGGATATTCTTCTTTACACTTTTTAGATATTCTGCTTTACGAAAGACATTGTTATTTTAAAACAGTTTCCATTTTCATTGCAGGTAGTTCTGAACCCATGAATTCACTTTTTTTTTCTTCTCTTGTTTTAAAGCAGATGTGCTTCTCAGGTTTATCATAGCTGCTTCACAAAAATAATATTTTTTTATCAATTTCACTTATGAGCTCTTGGTACTTGTATGGCCTCGTATGGCCAAGGTTTCCCTGGGGTTTTGAACCCTCAATGTTTAAATTAAACATTGATTGCTACCTCAAGTTCTTAGACTGTCGAAGGAGCTGTGTTCAAAAGCTACAGAAATCAGGACCTAGTAATTTAAAAAAAAATCATTTGCAGAGTGCAATTTGTCATTGCTTTTACATTTGAGTTTTTTGAAAGACAACATGCAGTGTAAGTACAAAGTTATACCAATGAATTCTCTTAATAACCATATTGTGGGCTGAGTAACAGTGCAGGGACTTAGGCTGAGAAAGAAAAGCGTAGTATTGTTAGTGTGACTTGAATCGCTATAATGAGTGGCTCAGCCTTGCTTTTCATTCTTCCATAGAATATCTCAAAGTATAGATCATAGGAGGCTGATTTTATTTGTGTCTAATCTAAACTTTCCTAAGTCCTGGTTTATAAAAAATAATAATTACAGTTATACTCTATAGAACTTTAAGGGAAGGAAGCCTTCCAGAGCATAAGATGATTAGATGGAAACTGTTTCCTTTTGCATGTTACAGGAGAATTTGATTAATTTGTTTTACTACTTACTTGTTTTTAAGTTTGCAGAAAAATTTTAAAAGCATTAAAATTAAATATTTGCCTATATTTGCTTTATGTACAGCAGATGCACATGTACCATGCACTTGTAGAGATTTTCTCTACTGGGATGGATATAATTGAATAGATACTTAGGGATTGGTCAAGCACAGAGATCTCAAAGGGAAATTGCTGCAAAGAAGGAAACACAACAAAGTTGTTGATTTCAGGTATGCAAGCTGTCTGTAGGTTTGCAAGAAATTTTTTTCAGCAATGTTTTAGGATGGGTGCTGACCATTTTATTTCTTAGCAGATGAATTTCAAGGTGAACTGAAAAAAGCTGTGAAATAGCACACAGAAATTGTCATTGCTTTTTTTTTTTTCTCAAGCGCCTTTCCACTGATGCATTTTTAATACTACTTTCAGACTGGGAAAACACATTTTTTCAATGTGTTGTTAGCCTCAAGTAACTGTAAAATAATGAGACAAGCTGTTTATTAATGGCAGGCTAATGGCATGACATGAAACTTACCATTATTGCATCAGATTTATATTGAGTTGTCAATGACAACAACTAGCCTAGAAGAGCTATTCTTTTTTTCTTTTTTCTCCTCTGCTGAAAGGTGTTAGTTCACAAATTATATGGATGTTTTGCGTAAAAGTCTTAAAATTGAAAAATGGAAACAAATGTTCTATCTTGCTGGATGCTAACTTCAGTATCTATACTCCTTTATTTTTGTCTTTTTTTTTCAAAGGAAGAAACCACATACATGCCAGGGCTTGGTGAGTGAAAAATAAATCAGCTGTTGCTACTCTATGAATATGTAAATTCTGGATTTTTTTTATTTTCTACCCACTGCTGGTAGACCCACTTGTTTGATGGGGTTTTTTTGTGGAATCTTTCAAATTAATTTCAGGGGTTTTTCTTATTTTTGTTCCCCATTTAATGAGATATACTTTCTTATAAGAGGTTTAACAGGAGCTCAAGTTCATGTTTCAATGAATTAATCACTAATAAAAGAAACAAACCCTTATGTTAGTACAGAAGTGGGCAAAAATTCCTTCATGTACATTTTAAAATTTATGTCTTGTAATTTGTGTAGGAATAGTTCAAAAAGCTTTCAACTATTGGTCATAAAGAGGAGCTGCTAGTGTAATCACTCCTTAAGGAAGATAAACCTTAGTAAATCTAGTTAGAGGTGAAAGGCTGTATGTAAATAATTGTCTAAGTCATCACTGTCCAGGCTTGATTGTCTCTAGAAGCAGTTTCATTCAGCACATCTGCTTCACTGAACTGCAAAATTTGTGTCTTACTGATGACCTGCACTTCCAGTCATTCAGGTCTGGTTTTACAGCAGTTCATTGATGGGAGGGATGGAAATGTTCGAAGGTGGTCACTGTCATGGTTGAGCATGGTCTTCCCCAAGTATTAGCCAACAGGCAGGACTAGAAGTAGCATTTTCTGTCAAACTGAGATAATCTTTGAGTTAAATGATTTTATTCTAACTGAAGAAGAGGAAAGCTGTCAAGCATAACTCTTTTTCCAAGAAATATCACTTAGGCCTGAACTTTTCTGGAGGCACTATCTTACTGTGAAGTCACACATGTGTGCACCACATCTGGACACAGCACACTATTATTTTCATGATAATTTGCAAGTGGCGTGGTGAAACTAAATGCTCAGGTTCATACAGATAATCACACAGTGCAAAGTTGTACGTAAAAATTAGGAATTAAATGTATTTTTAAAAAAATATTCATACCCCTAGTTTCTCCTCTAATATATTTGGGTTTTTTACCTCTTTTTGGAAAATTAACTATGTCAAAGTGACAGTTGATAGCTAATTTGTAAGGAAGTGTAAAGGCAGCTGTAGGACTGTATTTCTTTGTGATAGCATGTGTACTGTTTTTGACAGCTTTTTCAAAACTATTTGCAGGAAGTCCTTGAGAGAGCTACTTCCCTTCGAGCATCCTTGCCTGAGGCACTTCCAAGCATCTTCAGACTCATTCAAAACACTGTTGTCTTTTCACCAGTCTGGGCTAAAACTTAACAGGAAAGTGTGGGCCAAAAGATGCTCCCACTATAATCTCTCCTTTTTATTCTGTACAGAATGAAAGGATTTTAAATTATTTTATTAAATATAGGCTGCAGACTATTTTTCTGACCTAGTTACCTACCAGTCATGGTGGAAATATAATTAACACAGGCACAAGTTATGATTGCTGATTCTTTTGTCAGTGAAATACTACTCATAAAGTACATTTATTGTGATTGCTATTACTAACCATATTGATTCCCAGCATGCTTAAGGAGCACAGTGACAGAAGACATTGTGTGAGCTGTGAGCTGCCACACAAGAAGTCATTGCAGAGACTCCAGAAAGTGCTACAAACCTGCTGCCATTAAAAAAGCCTGTGGTTATTTGTGACAAAAATGACACTGTGGCTCATCTTTCTTAGTAGCAGGACTAGCAATGGTGTTTATGTGTAATTTTTCTGGAGAAGCTCTTGTAGTTTGTCATTAATACTTCTCCTGTACTTTCATTTACAGTGTGACAAGAGTGTCGGCAACTTTGGTAATTTTCCCTGATTAGCCATGTGGGTTACACAAGGTTTACCAACAATTTTTTTCTTCACCTTTTCCTTCACTTTCATGTGAGAGCTTGGAAGTTCAACAGAATATTTAAAAAACACATTTGAAAACATATTTATTGTCTGGTTTTAATCAAACTGTTTTGTGAATGTGTAGTAAGATTAAGCAAAATGTTTAACCAGTTGAAAACCTTGCAGAATCTTAACAGGAATTGCCTGTCTACAGACATATTTAATTATTTAGGTAATTTTATATTTGGCTTCTCTTCATACCTCATGTACTTAAAATAGAAACAGTGTAACAATCTCTACCATCCCTTAATTTTCAAAAGAAATAGCCAAAATAGCTTATGCAAAGTGTTTCTCTTTGATTTGTTTTTCAATTTACATTTGTTTCAAAAAGTGGATGTTTTCAGACTGATTGTCTGTAACAATAGTTATTAACTTCAAGAAATAAACAACTAGTAAATAGTTAATAACTTTAAGTTAAATTTAAT
Organism: Acanthornis magna; assembly: GCA_036785705.1. Classification (NCBI taxonomy): domain Eukaryota; kingdom Metazoa; phylum Chordata; class Aves; order Passeriformes; family Acanthizidae; genus Acanthornis; species Acanthornis magna. The sequence goes on from JAWUZG010000018.1 coordinate 34,361,656, forward strand.
AGTTATTAACTCTAAGAAAAAAGTCCTTTCTCATTTTTTTCTAATTGTTGATCAGATGGACTAGAGAAAAATTTTTAGTTTAATTTTGCAGTGTTATTTTGAAAGGTCACAAACACAGACTTTGAAATTCAATACAGACACTGTAAAACAAACTCTGAACTGAGCCAAGTCCTTGTTCAGAGAAGAGCTAGAGAAGAGTGTATGCCTGATGTGCTCTAAGGGTGCACGTGTACTGAATTTTCTGTTTCTTCAGATTTGTTGAAAGGTGTGTTTCCAACATAAAAGGAATTGCTGTAGACCTGCCAACTCTCCTTTGAGCAGTGGAGAGCAGACCCTCATACTGATGTGAAGGACATTGAGACACCCATAAAGGTCCTTTGGATGTTCACTTAGTAACGCTTTTTAGAGGACCAGGCTCTTCCCAATAAGGGAACCTTGTCCTCAGCCTGTTTAAATTATTCTGAATGGATTTACTTACATTTACTCCAGTTTAGTTATCGGAATATGCATGTACCACCTAATAGGAAATGGATTTTTTAAAAATATTGATAAATATTACTGACAATTATTATTAAATACCTTTGACTGAGCATTCACTTCTGCTTGTTGTATAGGCATGATCTCAAGCTATGACAATGTGTATTCAAAAGTGATAATGAATGTTTATATAATCTGTTTCTATAAAGCTAAAGAACTACTGAATTGTGGCAAGCTGAAAGCTGAAGGTAAGAATTGATCCCACTCATGTAAAAATTACTTGTTACAATTATTCCATATATGCATACATTCCATATATGCAAACAGACCCACAAGAGAAGTCAGGCTGTAAAGAGAAAAGAAGTTATTGATTATTCCTTTTTTAAAATCTTATTCCTCTGGAAGCTAAATATATTCTATATATACAGTTGCAGAGACTGTAAACTACAGAAAGAATCAGGAATGTGTATTTCGTGATCAGGTTACTAATTTTATTTCTAATGTTTTAATTTTTTTTTAATTGATAGGTTAATAACATAATTGTAGCCATTGACTCTAAACAGCTTTAAGTCCATCTTCCCTTTATTATATTTGGAAATTTTCTTTCAATTCCTGCTCTGAAAGAAACCCTGGAGTCAGATGCAATGCTTCCAGGACTTGAAATTATGTTAATATGAAAGAGTTGCTGACATGTCTGAAGTATATTCTGACTTAATAATATACATTTCTTAGGAAGATAATCATGTTCCAGTTTGTCTAGGCCAGATAATAAAATATCATAGAAGCAACTGAGATTTATATATATATATATAACGTTCCTCTGAGCCTCTTGTTCATCATTATAAGTTGTTCTGATCTATAGTTGAAAATTTGTAATAGTAGTGTGTTCTAGAACAAATGGAGATAATGTATTTCTTAGTCTTATAGACCCTAACTGTGAAAAGGCAGCAAAGTCTCACAAATTTATTGTCTAGCCATGCAGTAATGACAGCAAAATATTCAGAGACATGATTTAAAGAATTAAAGAATTATTCAGAGACATCTGTTATAAACAGTTATACAGAATTATTAAAGAAATCTGTGACCCATGAGATAAAGGTAATTTTTTAGAGTCATTACTGTAAGAAACTGAACCAAAGCAGCAATTGTCATCCGAGACTAGGATATTCAGAGCTTTGTATATTCTGAGTTATTTTCTTTTTGCTGTCATCTACCCTTTCTTCTACTGGGGATAAGTTATTATCAAAAAATATCTTAATAAATTTGGCAATTCATTTACCTATATCTTATACTTGCATGGTTGTTTTCCTGATAATTTTGTATATGAATTATAGCTTGCTTTTCGTAGAAAACTTTGAAAACATTCTCGAATATCTAGAGAGATTTTAGATGTTCTTGGATATTAAGCTGAAGCCAAACACATGGACTGATCTTCCACTTTTATTTGTAATATTGTATCTAATCAGAATTTGTGATTCTGGTTTGATTAAAAGTCTTGAAACTCATTTTCATTGCTGGATTGTGAAAGAGGCTTGATTGTCAACCCTGAAGGGGTTTCTAGGATGCATTCTAGGTCTGAATACACGTTCCAGGTCATCAATTCCAAACAAGAGTGCAGTGATGAGGTCAATATATCTGTTGTGTTTGAGATGTGCAGTTTTTAAGAATTAGATAAGAATGAAGTCTTAGTAGAAAACTGGAAAGTGTCATGGTTCTGTTTTCAGCAAGTTACAGATCACCTCATGGAGGTCACACATTTTTCCTTGGTCAGAACAATTTTCTCTTGATACAAAAGTACAGATTATATTGATGGAAAGATTTGTGTCAAGCAAAATATTTTGTGAATTCATGTCAACATTGCAATATTGTTTTGGCTGAAGAGAGATAAAAGCCTCCCCACACACCCGACTTATATTTTAGAAACCTTTAAATCAAATTGCCCTAACTCTTCAATTTGAATGTTTTTTTCTGAAATGTAATTTTTAATACAGATTTTCCCCAAATTGAAAATGAACAGATTTTTTTTTTTTTAGGTTGAAACATGAATTTTATGATGACCTAGGAAGTTTACCAAAATGTCACCTTAATGAACTTCATTCGTTAAAAATATGCTTATAAAGGACCCAAACAATAATTTAAGATTAATTTATTTCCTTGTTAATGTTTTGGTTTTTGTTTTCCCCAGGAAACTGCTGAACTTCAGAAACATGTTTTTTCACTGATTCTGGTTTTTCATTGCTCAATCTTTTTTCACCTTGTCTCTCTTTCATCAAGTTTTTATTTAGTCTCTTTTTTGTCCATTTTAAATAAATTTTTTTCATCTGGAAATCTACATAGTAGGTCTGAACGAAGTAATTTCTGTGAAATATGTAGGCGCATAGCTGGTATTTGTATTGCCTCTAATTCAGATGATAATCTTGTGTATGAGGTACTTGTTTGAGAGTCCATTTTTAAAAAAAAAGGCTAGACTAAGACACACTTACATGTTAAACTTCTAAATCTGTGATAATTGTCCTGGCAGTTAATGGAGAACAACTGAACTTTTGGCCTAAGACTGGGAAAAGGAGATTCTCCATGAGAAAGCTAAAGTCAGATGAAATACTATGCGATGCTCATTAAATTGCCTATGTCTTGGAATAGCTGTTTCATTATTGTGCTTGTTTTGGATATATAACAAAAATAAGTTTGGGAGAAAGAGTATTTCTACATCCTAAGCTGTTAATTCTTTCTTTTCAAAATTTACTTTTATATTGTTCTAGGCATTATGCAAGAAGGTTGCAATATTTTTTAATCTGTCTTTCTCACGGAAGCATCTCTAAAGTTGTTATAGGCTATTGAACATTTTCTGGATACTGGAAGGAAAACTTCTGCCATTTGGCTGAGATTCCCTGAGGATTCCTAAGGGGATACCACCTTGGTTATCTTGGACACATACCCACTCGATATGTGCTGATCCATTTTATATACAAAAAACCAGACTGAGGCATCTGTGATTGACTCTGTATGTATTAGCTGATGTGTGTATGTGTGGTAAGTCAGAGACATAAAGAATTTAGATTTTACTGCGTGGGAACAGTGAGTCATTAAACTTGCTCTTCTCAGCTGTAAATCAAAAAGCAAATAAGCATGCACATTTTCATGCACGCAGTAAAAGAAGCAAAAGACAAGGGATAACAATGAATATTCAAGATTTGTTATCTTTTTTATTTCTTTTGTAACATCTTTTAATTTTATTTATACACAAAGTGCAGAGGTGTGTAAGATGGTACAGGTGTGTTGAGTTGTGGTTTTTTTTCTCCAATAAGAGTAGGTAGTACTTTAGTTTGAATAGATGCAGAAACACTGTTAGCAAATGCCATGCACCCGAGTCACAGGATCGAAATCACCATGTGATCAACTAGCCAATGCCATTGGCTATCAGCTTGAGGCGATATGAAGTAACCTGTTCTTTCTTTGCAAATATCACAAGATTGCCAATTTCTTACCTTTTTTTTATGTTGCACATCTCATATGACTGCACTAGTGCTCCCTTCATAATGCATCAGTGTTACCCACAAATCACTTGAACTAAGCAATCTGATGTAAGTCTGGCTTTTCCAGTGCCTGTTTTCTGACTGGTAAATCATGGGAACCATTGCAATGACATCTTAAGCTTTCAGCCCTCAGACATCACATATATTTTAGTGAAAACAGGAATAGAGAGATGATAAGGAATAGAAAGACTTGCATCCACATATACAATACTAAGCAAAGTGGAACTACACCGTCAAAGGGAAAATGGTTTGCCACTGGGGAAGAGCATTACTCTAGAAACAAGAGAGATGCCATGGAAGAAAGGCAACAAAGTCAAAAACATTTCCTGATGGGTTTGGGCATAGCAGCAGGTTTTATGTAAGTCTCAACGGACAGGCTTAGTCTGGTTTATGAAATAATTATTAGCCTGGTTTCTTTACTTAAGATATTCCTTTAGAATATTCAAAAACCAAATCTATTTTTACTGCATATAATGGCTGTGTTTTCAGTGTATGCATGTGGGTGTAACTTTTTGAACAGTGTTTCCACACTGAAAGCTTTGGAACAACAGTAAATGCAGATAGCCAGTTATATTTGTTTAAATGAATTTCTGCTGTTATTACAGTATTTATAGAAACCTAAAGGGCTGCAGATCCAGTTTAGCAAATATTTGTTTATATTTTAAGGAGATAATTATGCTATGTCCACCAAGCTTGTGTGCAATCTATAACGTAATTATCATGCTTGTACAAAAATACAAATTACACTCCAACATATCTATCCTGTGGCAAATTATTCCTGTCTACATTTTTAAGCTACTTAGAAGAATAATGCTCTCCCACACTATTACTGCTTGCAGTTTTCACTCCAGTTTCTCTTACTTTTTTATGATTACTATTGATGTACTTCTCACATTGCGGAACAGATTAACTTTTTCCTCCAGTTTACATAAGCAGCCATCTCAAATGGAACTACTGATGCAAGAGGCAGCAGAGTCATCTTTATGTACCTATTTACTACTACTAGCAGCACATGAGACCTTTTGATAGAAATGATGTGCAGTTGCAGTATAACTTCTCCAGTTCTAGCATTTGCAGTTGTGACACTATAGTGAATTCTGGAACTCTAAATGCTTTCATCTTGCTTCTTCACACAGGCAAGCTACAAAATGTTCACTGCTTTTCAACACTTCAGCCTCTGTAAGTGAAAACTCAGATATACAGAAATTATTGTGGAACAGAAACTTCGCTGTGTCAGAATTCAACTTGACTCACAGAATGAGAACTTCCTGGCTTCTTTCTGTCATTCTGAGTTTGACTGGTAAGGCAACAGATTGGGATTAATCTGCTCTATCCTGAGCTACAAGAGTGCTGGGATGACTCTTCCACAGCTAACCTAGCTGTATCAAATGCCATCGGCTTGATAACAATGTTTGTCAGTCTGTGGCAGAAATCTGATGAGCCAAGAATATTTGCTAAGAGCGTAATCTATGTTCAAATAAACCCTATTCTTGTTTACCTGTGGCTGTGGTAATTAAGACTGTCTGTCACTCCACTATATGATTTAAGAAAAATGTATTTATACCTTAAGCTTTGTAGTAACTTAAAGTATTCAGAGAATCACCTAATCTGATCCTAGCTCACTTTCAAAAAGCCTGGAATGCTAAGGATTGAATCATACAAGGATTTTCCACAGGTATCCGATTGATCTGAGCAGAACCCACATGAGAAGTGGGCACTGAAAGCACAGAGCATGCAAATCTTTTACATGCAGAGAATAAATACATCTTCTCAGTAAATCTCCCAACAGTGCAGATTGGGAAAAAGTTACACTAGGTATTAGAAATTAGTTGTTCTTTCACCATGTTACATCTCCATGCTTAGGAAATGCTACACCACCTAATAATAAAATATATATATCCATGGGTTTCCTTAGTTATCTTTGGGAAAATGTGATTTTCCGCTTTCTTTTACCGTAAAATATTTTCTGATTCTGGATGGCCTGAATAATGTGGATCCTTGTTCTCAAGTCTGGATTAGACTGGCTTTGCAAGGAAAAGAGTGAGTTGGGGCACAGTTGGCTGTGCACAGTTATTGGGTTAGTTTGACCATGCTGTTCCTAAATCTCAGGATGCAACTCAGAATTGCAAGAGGCTGTCAACTCCCTAAGGATCAGTGTAGCAAATACAGCAATCTGATAGCCACAGTCTTGAGTCTTTCTCTGCTTCATTGATACAAGATCAGAAATGGCTGTATTTTTTAGTGCAGGGCTTCTCTTAAGTATATTACTCAAGTATACAAGTTCCCTATAGCTCAGGCAGTAATTTCACATTGGCCAGACTAATAATTTTCTGAGGACAGGAATATACTAAGAAAAGACAGTAGATCACTGTCTTAAGGGGAGGATGATTTGCTTGATGAAATGTAGATGTCTGCACTTGACCCAGATGCTCTCTCTATGCTTCTGTTACAATCAGTGGAGAAAACAGAGAAGTGTAGGACGTAACTCCACTCGTCTGACAGGGCTAAAACTGGGCAGATAAATTGTTTTCTATAAATGCCAGTTTCTCTACCAGTCATAAAAGGAGGCTTGGATGAGTAATTTGGAAGCAGGCAAGCAAATCCTCTTCTCAGTGTTTAAAGCAGAATAAATCTTTCAAGTGGGACACAGATGAAGAAACAGGGCTGATCAAACTAATAATTTGGAGCTCAATAATCTACCACTTCTGCTGCACTTTGTTTCTGTCTAGCTCTGAACAAAACTGCTAACATTTCACTATAGGTGGGACCATTCCAAAGGCAAGCTCTCCAGGCAGTTTCATTCAAACTGGAAGATGTTTCTTATTTTCCCAGTAAGGGATTTTGCCTCCTCAAAACTGTGCTATTTGCCTTTTTAAATAGTGTCAGCTGTGTATAAAGATGCAAGACACAATTAGTGTCTCAGCCTTCAGCATGCAATGTGATTATTTCTGCTACATTAATGTTTCAGCTAATTCATCAAAACAAATTATTCACCTGAAATAACCCCAGAGGCTCTATTCCTCCACAGAGTTCTAATTGATTTTGCATTTGGTAAAAGAAGTAAGAGAGGGAGAGGTTTTATATTTGTTATGTTGAAATAAATTAGATATCAGAGCAGAGTGTTTTGTGAATATAGCTGAAAGACGTAGAATTGGTTTTGTGTTTGGCAAACCTTCCATCTGGTACCCTCTAGAGCCTTTCAAAAACCTTGTATTTTTTGTCTCTTCAGAACAGCATAACTTCTGAATAAATTTAGTATAAGAAGAATGGTGAAATATTCAGATAAATAGTACCTGCCATGGTTGTTGAGAAAAAATAAGCCTGAGGAAGGGGATGGGACCTTTCCCCCCCAAGTTTAAAATCATCCAGACCTGGGATTAGGGAAAGGACTCTCAGGTCACACAGTATGGAGTAGCCTGCCAGTTACATGGCAGTCCAAGCTGGTATCACCCATTGACCATGTGAGAAACTTTACCCATGAACATAAATCTGTGTCGTTGCTTCAGTCTGTGCATAGAGCAGATACCTTGAGGAAGTAACTTCTGTATCTACTGCAGACTTGGATATCTTCATAACTTGCCCTGAATGCTTTCTATTTATCTTGTGTCACACTGCTATGAAGCATCTATTTCCTTATTCCACAAACACAGAACTATTTTTTAAAAGAAAGAAAAGAAAGAAATAAAAACAGAGAATATATCTCCCTCCCCCAAAGTCCTTTTATATATATTTTTTGTATGCTAAAGTGTAGCTTTTGATATACATCATTTTATAGGGTTTTTCTGGCAGGAGAATATTTTAACGTGAATCAGCCCAGCTTCTGCCTGCTTCACACACTGGTTGCCTTAGTAACTGTGGGATAGTGCAGCTGAAGTGTGCTGATACCCTTGAAAGGGAGCTTGAAGGAAGCAGATGGGCTGTGATTATCATTGGTTGGATCAATTAGATGAGTAGATTGTGAGACACCAAAAATAATACCTTCAATTTCTTTTAAAATTAATTTTGCAAGAGGAAAAGCATTTTCAGTGTGGCTATTTAAGATGTATGTCATTGTATTTGCAACTTTTTTCTTTTTTTTCAGTTTATATGATGGGGAAAGAGGCTACTTTCCTGCCTTTTACCAGAAAATGAACTGGATAGCTTTATTTTCAGTGATTTCTTCATTTCCAGACAGTAGCTAATGGTATGAATGAAGTGTGTTAATATGCTAAAAACTTAACTAATCCATAATAAACAAAAGAATTAATTTATAAACGAGTTACCTGTGTTAGGTTTGAAAACAAAGACAAGAAAGGCAAGACTAAAATGTCTTTACAATAAAAAGAGGAGGAAAGTAAAAATCTGCTACTTGCAATTTTGATGCTTTTGCAAATTGTGAGTTCTTTCCAAGATGAGAGCTGTTGTACATTGTAACAAGGAAAAGAAGAAAACATGCTTGGAAAGTTTTGTAAATTATCTGCTTACAGATTTACAGAGTGTAACTTTATTATTGTATTTTGATTTACCTTACATTTATTCCAAAGGAAGGAAAGTGAGTGACAAGATTTCTACTTTTTCAAATTTTAAGAGAAAAGTTCTCTTTATGTTTTTATTAGGAAAATTTGCAGGCTCTGTGTTAAATATTCTATAGTATTTGCAGAAAATTGGCCACTAAATTAAAAATTACTAATGAGGAAACAGAACTTGTATAGGACAAGCTGATCTCTTCTGATATCCATGAGGTCTTATCGCTCTCCCCAAATATAAAAAACACATCTAGCTTAACAGGAATCACATACGTGAGAAGTGCAAGAGATGTAATCCTTTTATTGGATCTGAATCCTTTGTATGAAAAGTCTCCATTCTTTGTGTCTTTAACAGTATTAGGTATCACAGACACTTTGCAGTCACATTTGAACAAGTGGGGTACCTGGCTTAGTAGCAGTAATGGATGCCCCCCACACACTGGATCTTGAAAGCTACATTTCTTGAAGGAAGTTTGATATCCCAGGAGTTTCTGACATGATCGCCACATTGAAAGGGGCACAGGATCACTTTTCATTTTTCCTCCGATTCAATTCTTGCAGGGTTTTGTATGAGTGTATGCTAACCTCCCTCCTCTGTCATATTCTCCTGTCAAAAATGCTCTGATTACAGCTTATTTTCACTGCTGGGACACCTGCCGGTTTTTAGCACTCCTTCCTATGGTCTCTAAGAAATTGAAAGTGTTGAGGGACAGGAGGAAAAGGATAGGCATAGAGTTAGAAAAAGACAAGATGAGAGCAGGCACAACTCCTAAGGGGGTACCTTTTTTTCCTGGAAGAAGTAGCTGTTGGAGGAGAAGAAGAAGATAACAAAATGTAATTACCAGGAAGATTATGCTGGTAAATGAAAAGGTAGATAGTTAAATTAATTTAGTTAAACGAAAGAGGTATTTAAAGCTTCTGATCTGTCTTTTATATATGCACTGTTGGTGCCTGAAGTTTAAGGGGCTCTCTGGTAATTCTCCCTCACTCTTTAAGTAATGTAACTTTCTGAGAAAGGTGTGCTTTTCTTTGCTGTAAGCCCACATAAGAAGTGGAATTTGGGGAATTTACTGAACTCCAGATACTCCTTGAGATCAGACAAGATTTTTTAAACATCTCAAAATCTTTGCAGCAGTGAATGCCAGTAAAGACCAGTCACAAAGCCTGGAGACTGAGGGAAGTGCTCACAGAAATGTGGAATCCTCAGTATCATTCTCCAAGTTTGATCTACTGTAAAGACAGATAAATAGAAACTGTGTGACATTGTGTCATATTTCTCTTGTCCATGAGCTGAGGAAGCTGGAAGTAGGTGAGAAATTCTTATGTTTTCCTGTTTTTTTCCATTTATGCAGCTCAGTCCAGCTGAATACGTTGACATGACTTACAAGTAGTGGCAACCACTCATGCACTGTTACTGCTTCACTAAGTTTGAGTCTCAGAGAAATGTCCCACCGATTTCTAGCTTTTATAGGGGTCAGCATGTCTCATTGCCTCTTTAATGGTGTTGGTTTTTACATGCTTTTACCAATTAGCTGATTGATCAGCTGATGAGCTGAGCGGAACGAAACAGGGCATTATAGTGTGTGCAGAATTTAGATGAGCGAGTTATGAAAGTAAACCATTATAGGACTTTTGATTTTAGACATTTTAGTTGGCTAGATATCAGTCCTGGATGTGTTCAGGACAGTTAACACTGCCACAGTTCACATGATGAGTGACATAAGTAAGATGAATCACTTCTTAAGGTTTCACTGCCTCACTTGATTAGAGAAATATCCATTACTGTAACACAACATTGATGAACACTGTAACAAATCCTAAAACAGAAAATCAGAAAAATATTGTTAATATGTACAGAATAACAGCTACAGCTTCAAATTATGTGTGTTCCCATATGTGTGACAGAGCACATAGGAAAAAGGACTGCACACAGTAAATAAATTGGGGAACACTGGAAATCAAGCATATTGCGGCAATTTTAATTACAGGCCTTTTAAGGATTAGGTTTTGTCTTTAGTCTATTCTCTTTGTTTCCATAGTGTTTAAGAGCAAATTTAATAAAAATGGTCTGCTTTGGCACTGCCAAGTAACTTCTTTTAATTTACAGTTAACATGGCATGAGGTCCCAGAGAGTTTTTTAATGAAATATGTCAAATATATATCAAAACAAGAAGAAAATTCTTCAAAGAACTTGTTTGAATTAAAGTGTCACTAAATGAAACTTAACTGAACAGTGGCCAGTTTTTTAAAATGCAGTAAGTTGAAAGCCCTTACAAAGCTGTTTGAAGGTAGACTAATTGTAATTTATTTTGTTAATTATAGAAAAGTTTTTATGGAGATCATAGAGAAAATGAAGTTCCCTGTAGTGTGCTACCTCATTTTGTATGGTTACTGAAACACATAGTTATCTTTAATGTCACCATAATTTCAGAAGAGATCTCTGTTTCTGTTGCTCTTGCATGCTAGCAAGAGCTTTTGTTTTCTCTGCCCTTTCCTTTTGTTGCCACTGACTCTTAATTACATTAATGGCTAACAGTATGACCTTAATTTCAGGAGCACCTGGCAATTCAACTGCAGGTGCTTGAGCGACTGATCTTCTTTAATTATCCACATTATGTGTTCAAACAACCCTTGATCCTCTTCCTACAGAACTTCGGATTATTGGTTCCAGCTCAGCACCCACTGCTCAGATGCCTTTGATGGAAACCCAGGTGACCTTAAGAGTAAAGAGAGTTTCATCTGCCATGCAAAGAATAATTCCATTTGTAAACAATTTTATCCATGCTTCTGTGTTGCTATTAAGAAGACTCTATCAGCAATAGAGAATCAGTAAGTCAATAGCTTTCATACCAAAAGCAGAAATGCATGTTCAATGGGACTGGTAAAACTAAGCAGTTATTCTGGGTTGACAAGGCTATAAAGAGAAAACCATCATGGAGAACATTCACCTATTCCTCTATTCCACAATAATATTATTTGTAGTTTCATGCATATAAATTTCAGAAAGAAAAAAAGGTGTCAGTTAAACTAGTAAACATCAAAAATCAGGAATTGAGTATTATAAAAAATGGGTTAGAAGCAAGTTACACACATCATCAAAATGAAATGTCTTCACAAGATACTCTGAATTTTGGCATTCATTCTGGCCTGTGAGATAGGCAGTAAATCTTCCACAGGAATATCAATGCACCTTTAAAGTAAAGAAATGTAAACTCAAACTAACAATCATTTTTCCTTCTAGCTCATGGACTTAAAAACCATCTTCAATATTTTTCATAGGCTCCCTGTCTCCTTCCTTCCTTTAAAATGCTTTCTGAGGTTACTTTTTTTCCCTCTTTCTTGCAGTAAAAGCAATTCAGGATGATAGGGCATCTGGAGATTTTTTGTTATGTGTCTTTTTTTGCATGTGGATATGTATATATATATGTCTCGTGGTTTGGTTGGGTTTTTTTAATACCTGCATCCTCTTGGAAAAGAAGCTTCTGTAGCTAGACCCACCACTACCATTTCTGCTCTTTTAGGGGAAAGCCAAAGGTCTGCATATTTAAAGATCACAAGGTAACTCTATAATAAATGTATAACTCTATAATAATATTTTCTGGCTGATACAGCAAAATTTCTGCTGCAAAGTTAAAATCGTGGCAATGACAAAAATGAAACTTATCTTTTAGGAAGATACCCAGTCCCATTTTAGAGGCTTTCACAAGGACTCTGTGTTCAAGAGATTTTGTTCTGGCAATTAACTCATTATGAGTCTTTGTCTAATCTCAACATTGCTTGCTAGTTTAGAGAATCCTGTACCATCCATCAAGTTATCTATGTTCCACCCTTCCCCACGTGTGCTCTGTACCTGTATGCCCTGTGCTCGATGTGAATGGTAGGAGAATGACATCTGTGGTATTAATAGTATGGGAAAATGCATCATAGAATGTTCTGACTTTTTGCAGTTATATAACACTGTTATATTATCCCAGGTAATTGAAGCTGTGTTACTCAGTTTTTCATAGCAGAAAATCCAGACAACTTTTCACTGTGCAGAAATTAACATTCTGATGTGATCAACAGCAACCAAGCTCATTTCTGAGTGGTGGTAAGTGATCCCTTCCACATTCACATGTATCTAAACCACAGAAAAAGCCTTTGAAGATACTTTGTAGGGTAGATGTATTATTTATTTTGTGTTATTGCTGTTTATACTGCAAGCAAGATGTACACAGATTCACACCTCTGTTGGTTTTGTGCTAAACACTTACGTGCAAATTCAGACTTCTGAGCTAGTGCATTCAAGTATATAGAGAAATAAAATTCCTTTAAAAATACAAAGTATTTCCAAACTGTGATGTTATAAGCTATATGAATATGCATGTCTTCAAATTTCAAAGATAGAAAATCTAATAAGATCTGATTTTCCAGTTAAAAATCCCAGGGTCATGTTAGATTTATCGCCCACAGAACCTGATGAAACAAAGTCAGATGAAAACATCTACACTGAAAAAGGAACAAAACCTCAGAACAAATACTGATGATATCAGCACTCTGTCTTTGGGAGGGACATGTGATGAGTTAAAACTGATCTCATATCCCATATGACTTCTGAACCAGACTGTAAGTTTGGGTAGACAATGGAAATGCAAAACAAATAAGCAAACAAACAAAAAAAAAAAAAAGAAGAAACTAAACCCCATAAAATTAGCTCACCTTTTGCAGTATGTGTAGTTTTTCCTTTTTAAAATCTTTTGCTTGGTCAGGACATTTTTGCTTATATAAGTTTGATTTGGAAGCTTTAAGTCATAATCTGATTTTATAAGGTATGTGTAATTATGTCATATATCTGCTCAGAATAAAAAAGGTTTTTGGCAGCCTACTTCAGGGAAAAGTCAGTGAAAGGTTGATGCAGATAAAAAACTCATGGGCAGCTACATTAAGGCTGCTAAATGCTTTGTAACTCTCAGCAGTGCTGAGTTCACAAGGATACTGAAGTGCCTCTAGCCAGCTCTAACCATTTAGTTGTAATAGTTCTGGACATTTTCATTTTGGGTATTGGCAGATCTGCATAAGCAGAGCAGAATTCTAACAAGTTTCTATAATTGTAGGATGTCATAAAAGCAGGGGACATGAATGTGAGAATAAAGAAAGCTATGGAGGAGAGAAAATGAAGAATTAGTTCTCTCAGTGCTTTGTGTATGATGCTAAAGGTCCCAAGGTATGGTCAAAATTAATATGATGAAAAAGACAGTAAGCCTTTTCAGAAAATTTGTTTAATCCTTATTATAGTCCATAAAACAGCTTAAATAAATATTTTGTTAATGATTTTGAAGAATTGTTTTCAATAGATCCTGCCTTTTGGAGGGCTCATTGACTAGTTTATCTCTTGTGTTCCTTTCCAGGCCCAGGTCTTTGTGATTCATAAAATATAGTAACAACATACTGACATTTGAAACTTCACAGTAATTAGTAAAGAAAAAAGTAAAAGTAGATAAAAAAAATATCAAGTGGATAGAAAAAAAAATTTATTTTAAATATCCTGGATAAGAAATAAGAAGTACTTCAGAAAAATAACTAAACTTCAATTGCTTCCTTGGGAGGGGAATGATGGAGGCACTGATCTTTTCTCTCTTGTTACCAGTGATAGGACCCAAGGAAATGGCCTGAAGCTGAGTCGGGGAGGTTTAGGTTGAGTATTAGGAAAAGGTTCTCTGAGAGTGGCTGGGCACTGGGACAGGATCCCCAGGGAAGCGGTCACAGCACCAGCCTGACAGAGTTCAAGAAGCACTTAGACAATGCTTTCAGGCATGGGATATCAATCTCGGTACTGTCCTGTGCAGGGCTGACAGCTGGACTTGATGATTCCTGTGTGTTCCTTCCAACTCAGCATATTCTGTGATTCCATATGTACACTGTACTCCAACATTGGGAATTACTTGTAGTATTCCCTCTGTAACACCATTTTTCTTGAAAAATATACTCTGGGAAGACATGGTTTCCAATCAAGAATTGATGCTGAATGACATTTAATGACAGTTCATTGGCTCATTCTGCTGATTGTCTGACTCTTGAGTTGTCTAATTAGCTATTACCTTGCTGAATTCGCAGATTTTTTTCACTTATCTGCATGCTAAATATTTCTTTTTTAGAACAGAACTTGTTTCAAATTCTTTCCCACAGTTCAGTCTGGTAGGAAAAAGAAGGGACTAATGAAATGTTTGAATCTGTAAAAAAAAAAACTGAGAAGTCTTAGATCTTCATATTTAGCATTGAGATACTGCTTGTGAAATCCAGGACTTTTAAAGAATGTTGAAAAATTGGGGCAGATGAAGAAAAAAGCTATTGACATGTTCCTAAGATTAGAAAGTATCTTGCTGTGAGGAACTGAGCTCAATCTCTTTACTCTATCTGAAATAAAATTGGGATGTCACTTGATTGTAACATGTGAGTATATAGTGGTTAATAAAAAGCACTTAAATTCAGCAGAGAAAGATGTAATTAGAGCCTGGTAGCTGAGCCACAGATATTTACATCAGAAATTTGGGACCACTTTTTAACAATGATGATAATTAAATGATGGAAAAAATTACTGTAGGGCTGCTAAATTTACCATCTTTAAAGTCCTCAGCATGCCTGCAAGGAGTCATAATGTAGGACATTCTGCACTTCTTCCAGCTGACATCCTGCTTTTTGGGGGAGGAGAAGGATGCTACTGTCTCATTCACACTTCTTGTAGTAAATGTGCCAAAGCCAAATTGGATTGTTTTCTCAATATTTTCCCTTAATTAAACACCAATTACTGCAGTTGAACACAGGGATACATGATTGAGATCTAATGACCTGTGATATGGAGCATGACAAACTAAATCAGTCTTTTGATTTGCAAATCTGCAGACTTCATGTGGAGTTTTGCAATCTGGAGCAGCAATGTGACTCTACTGACTGTAGGCTTGGTTTTCCTCCTTATTTTGTGAGAGTTGCCTGCCTTAAACAATATTAGAGTTTATGTTTTTCATAACCTGCATGCATCTGGATTAGGGATTAAATTTTTTCTACAACATGTTGTATTTTTGAGTGGGAAGGTTGTCATAATTTTTGGTGCATAATAAGATCTTAATATAGTTTTCTGTAGCTGTTATGGAATCATAAAATAGTTCGTGTTGGAAGAGACATTTTAAATGCCAATCTAGTTGAACTCCCCTTCAATGAGAAGGGACATGACCAACTAGACCCTCAGAGCCCCCAGCCTGGAATGTTTTCAGGGATGAAGCATCTACCATCTCTTGGCACAACTTGTTTTCATGTTTTTCTATCCTCATTTAAAAAGAAAAACAAACTTCTTTGCTATTCATAATCAAAATTAACCCTCCTTCAGTTTAGCACCATTGCCCCCATCCTATTGCAACAGGCTGTGCTAAAAACGTTTCGTCACCATCTCTTGGAGGGCCCCTTTAGGTACTGAAAGGCTGTTATAAGGTCTCCCAGGAGCCCTCTGCTCTCCAGGCAGAACAAGCCCAACTCTCTGCCTGTCTTCATTGGAATGGTGCTCATTTCATGGCCCTCCTCTGGACTCACTCCAGCCCTCCCTGGGTGCTGGGGACCCCAGAGCTGATGCAGCACTGCAGGTGGGGTCTCACCAGAGCAGAGCAGAGCAGAGGAGCAGAATTCCCTCCCTGGCACTGCTGCCCACACTGCTTTGGATTCAGCCCAGGACACGTTTGGCTTTCTGGGCTGGGAGTGTTCATGGCTGGGTCATGTCCAGCCTGTCCCACTCCAGCACCCTCAAGTCCTTCTTGGCAGGGCTGCTCTGATCTGGTCATCACCCAGCCTGTGTTGATACTGGGAGTTACCTGGCTGTAGTTCTCTAACATTCCTAGTCATGTTTATATAAATTTTAGAAAATAAATGTGCCTACTATTACAGGTTTTCATCCATTTAAAGTGCAAAATTGTCATGATGGCACAAATACCAGAATTTCTGAAGGCATGAAATCTGCACTCACTTGTTCTATGTGCAGGCTTTAATGAAATGAGATAGGATAGATAAAGAAGAATAAACATCACAAAAAAGCAGTTTTATTTATCTAAGGTGCCCCCCATCCTAGAGTCCTATGCTGTTGATTAGCTATATGATGCACCAGTCAGTGTGTTCTTCCAAAACAAAACCTATCAAACATGACAATTCCTGACTTGTAAAGATCAAATTAGTGTGGTATTCCAAACAGGAATGCATGTTTTTATAGCTGTCATTAACACAGTAATTTGAATTATCATAGCTCTGCATTATAATTTATTGCTACCTCATTTCTTGCTACCTATGGAAAATAAATGTACATTCCCTCATCCCCAGTATTGTGAATAAGAACATAATGTACATTAAAAATTAGGACAAATTAAAAAAATGTGTTTCATTCCATAGTGACAGAAAAAGACTAATTTTAGAAATCATGAATAGCATATTTTGAAATTATACTTTTGAAATATTTTGTTTCAGTGAGGAGCACATAGTTTATGACACATCATTAGACATGGAAATTTTTTTTTAAATTTAAGACATATAAGTATGCTTGAAATAGGAAGGCAAAACAAAGTCAAATCAATTAAATCTTCTTGACTTGCTAATATAAAATGCTTTGATGAACAATTGAAACGTAAAAGGAAGTTTATGTTTATTTTTTTCTGTTAGTTTACTTTAAATACAAAGAGATAGTAGTAACATTAATTCATATGAAATCTAGGTGTTATCACATATTTGGCACCAAAACAGAAACAAAGACCATTTAACTGGTCTGTCAGAAAACAGCTATGGTAATTTGGTTCTGTCAAGTAAAAGGCACCCTGCATCATTTTGGGAAGCAGATTCTCATTTGTTTCCTACAGCCCTTTGGGGCATAAAATATTATAGCACCCATTTTGATAGGTGCTTAATTGCTTTTGCATGCATTTCTGCTGTATGAATTCATGGTGGTTTCTATTAAATGTCTATGTCAATAAATCATGCCAAATGAGTCTCTGTTTAGGAAGGCAGTTATGCAAACACTAAAGCCTTGCTGAGGTTCTATACCATACCAAAACTTCAAAAAAAAAGAATGCTCAGTGAATGAGAATAAAAATATGGATAGGAACACTTAATCAAAGAGATGTGCTTTTGGCATGATTAATGCCAGAAGCTTTTTTAACTCTAGTCAGTGGATTGACAAATAAACAGTAACTGTAATTAAGTAAAAGTACCTTTTTTAAAAAAAATTATTCTTCTTCAGTTCTCCAAATAGTAATTTCATGTTTGATAGTTGACTTGTTTTTCATATTATTCATTGAATTGTATATTTAGGAAACTGTCCCTGGAGTATCTCTTAGTGCTACAAATAAGCGCAATTGTATAGATCTTGCAAAGGGCAATTTATGGTGTCCATAATGATACTCTGGGGTACAATTTTTTCTTTTTTGTTTTAGATATAAAGTTTAGATATAACTTTTGATATTGCTAACATATAGCTTTAGATATAAGCCCACTATTAAGAACTTCCTTTTTCAAGATCTGCCATGTAAAATAAACTCAAATAGTTTTAAAGCATATATGCACTAAAGAGTTGGGTTTTTTCTGGATGTTTACTGGACTTGATATATGTTTTTACCTGAGTGAATTGAAAAAATAATATTTTTTATTAGTGTGTAAAATTTCATGTAATTTAGGTGTTAATAATGTGTAGGAGATAGGGCTGTGTCAATTTCCAAATACTCTGGTCACATTTTTGAAAAGAAATTGTAACAATTATCTTTTTTTTTACAGTGAATTTTCAATGGTTATTAAGGTAGGTCTGCTTATTTTTTTATTCACTTCTGTGCAAGGGTGAGCCATCAACTGGTATCAGTCTTGTAAGACATAAAGTTCTTTTCCTATAGATACTGAATATATAATATCATCAGATAGAACTCTTTTACAATAATCAGATATGATTTTTCAATATGTATGAAGCATGATGACATAATCAATAACTTTTTCTGCTTTTAAGGATAATTCTTAGAGTGACTTAGTGTTAGATTTAATCTCAAGCCGTAGCACAGAACAAAAGATGTGAAGAAAAAACTCAAGAAATGAAGAATTAAGGTTATAGCTACCTACTAGAAACTTTTAAATAAGGTTTATGAAGCAGTACTTTAGGACATTAGTCAACATTTAAAACATAATCATCACACACATCTGAGTTTTACAGGATCTCGATTCATAAGACAAAATCCTAATTCCTTTGAAGTCAGTTGCAAAATTCTCATTAAGTGTCATTAAAATATTCCCATTATTAAGGTCAGGATGTAGGGCCAAAACTGAAATGAGTTACTGCTGAGCATTGTGATTATTAGCTAGTGCAACATTTGAAATTATCCTTCTCTTCAATGTGAGGATATTTTTCCATTTATATGAGTTTCTTAGTCTGCTTTGTGTTTTTAGAATCTAAACTCTTGAGGACAGAAATTAGTTTAGGAATATTTTGTACAGTCCCTTAACAAAAGGGCTGTGATTTCAATCTGAGCATCTGGGTGCTATCAGAATGCAATGGTTTCATAATAACTGCATGCAAAACAGCTAGGAGGAAAATTGCATCCAGAAAGGCAATTATGTGGAACATGATAATACAGGCTGCCACCTACGCTGGCTTTTCTTCGTAATGGCTGTTGAAAAAGACTGAGCACCTTTGTTAAGCATTTCAAAGATCGAACAGTGACAGGTGCTATACAGAATTCAAGAGCTATTGTTTAAACTTAAGCAATATTGACTAAAACTCTGATTTCACCCTAGAAAGCCAGTTAATTATAGCTGAGGCTTTATTCAAACGCTGGCATGACATAGGTGACAGAATTACGGAGGAAACTGAGTTAGTCATTGACACCAATGATATAAAGTACCCTGATGCTTCTTACCTCATATGAGGGAATAGCTACAAATTGCTGGTATGGTTGATGATGCACAGTGGTTAATGACAGACACAGTGCATTTACCATGGGAAAAGAAAAAGATTCAGATCTAATTTATATGCATTTGACAGTCTCAAGGCTTTCACAGATGATGGTGCTGTCCTGAATGGAAACAATTAGAAATTAATTTTTTTTCTACTCTATAAAGAGTTAATAACTAAATGCAATGGAAAATACAGAGTATTTGGATTGCTTGAAAGACTGGGAGGCAAAACAATTCTGGTTCTCATAGAAACTATTTTATCTAAGCTCTTCTCCTTTAAGTCAAGAGTATATTGATGCTATTGTTTCAGAAAACACAAAGTAAGTCTGAAGTCTCATAACAGGAAGTCTTATATCTAAAGTTAAAGGCCTTATAACAGAAAAACAGATATGACAGGAAAAGGATAAAGAATGGATATGTAAAGAAACAGATAGTACAAGTGAGGAGAATACATGGCTTAATTCAAAACCGGTAAACTAGCTAAGCCTGACAAAATAGTTAAGAACAAAAAGTTCCCAGTCCTCAAGAAAATGGTTTGCAAACTCCAAGTAGTCCTGTGACTTATAGTCCCAGATCACAACTACTAGGTCAGCACCAAAACTGTTGATTAAAAAAGCAAACCCCCCAAAATTCCCTGTAGTGTTGCCTTATTACTTACGCACTTTTGAGACATGCAGGCTTACTTTCCTGAACCTTGAACCCATGTCTCCTATTTATAAGAATGAACACTAATGCTGAGTTAAATGACAGTCTGGGGCAAGGCTGGGTATTTCTCTGTTCTTCATGAGGAAACTGCTTCTTTCTGCACAGATCAGGTAAAATCTAGAATTAGCAAGAAACCCACACCTAGTAATTGGCATATTCACCTGGAGAAGTGGACTAGGAATTTCATATTCCTATTCTGGTGAATGTTTAATATCTTAAATGAACACTTGACCTACTGGATAAACAGAAGACCAATGTGTTTATATGATAGTCTCCAGAGGGGTTACTGTCCTCAGACAGAAAAGGCTCTTTGTTAAACTCGCATATGGAAATCAGGACCTCCTATAGGACTTTCTCATATTTATTTTAGTAAGACATCATCATATGGATATGGTTTTAGTAAGCTTTTGGCGCTAGCTCTGTAATGTAGATGTTGGCTCAGACAGTCCCACTGCATCTAGCAGATCTATCCCCAGTCAGTTCCCAGAATATTAGCCCAGCAGCAGCAAGAGTCAGGCAAGTCCAGGTTGCATCTTTTGCTCCTTGAGTAAGAAGAATGGTTTGCAGAGCCCCACAATATATGGCCTTGCTTAGACACTCCTACTGAGAAAAAGGTGGGGAGACAATAAGACAATTCGATTTACAAGATTCTTTTCTTGAACGCTCAGCAGGCTCCCTGTGAAGTTTGCATAACTACATCTCTGAACAGGTGCCAAAACTTCTGGTGCATTTTACAAATTGGCAACAAGATAAACTATGCTGTAATCCAGAAGAATTATGCCCTGCTCCAACATGGAGGTCATTACATGGCTTGGTAATCACCGGTGGGGATTGTTATATTTATCTCATCCTCCATGGGAGACCAATAGAAATCTGACTGCAAACACAAATGCCTAAAAGATGTCAAAAATCTTAATTTTTGATCAGTTGATTTTTATCTTTTTGCTGGTAAACTTCAGTGTGATTTTCACCTCTTGACTGTATCTGGTGGGGATTTCTCCTTTGCGCTAAGAGAGAGCAATAGAACATTGAGTTAAACACCTGGATCTAAGGATCCAGAGCTTACCAGGCGCCACCATTGCCAACTACACACCTTTTAATCTGTGCCACCTATGGTGATGAGCACCTCTGGGGCTAGAATAAGGCTTGAGAGACCTAAAGAGCCTCGAGCTCCAGCAACACTGGTGCTGGAAAGGGCCGAGACGATTGCGGCAGGGCTCCAACATTGCTGCTCCCGCATCTTTCCGATCTGGACCCCCCAGAGGGGTGGGCACCTTGGCCCCGGTGACAAGCTGCCCTGTGGCTTGGGTTTATGCTTCAGAGAGCTGTGGAGCCTCCAGCTGTGGGGACACTGGCATTGGACAAGACATTGCAAGGGCATCATCAAGACAGGCCACTGTCAGCGACTGCATGTGGTATGTCTCAAAACATCTTGGAATGGCAGTGCCTGTGTCTGCAGGGAGGAGTCCAGCCAGGCTTTGCAAAGGTGAGGCCTTTAGAGCCCTGCTGTGCCCCCAGGGCTGCCCCAAGGCCTGGCTGAGCTGTGGCGCTGGGCTCTGGGGGTGGCCGTGCTCCCCTGGGCCCTGACAGGCCAAGTGACCGCCAGTCCCACCTGAGGGGCGGGCACATGAAGGCCCAGAGGCTTAAACAGCGCAGAAGGAGGTCAGTGCACAGGCGCAGCCTAGAAGTCTGCACGGAGTTCCTGTCCTGCCCCTGCTGCAATCCTAGGAGCTGGTAGCTCTAGGTGTGTTGCTCTAGATCTCTTCTCTCCTTCTGTCTCTTCCTCTCTCCCTCTCTTTCTTTTCCTGCTTCTCTTTGCCTGGAACTTTTGGGTAACAAAGCATTGTGTAAGTTTCAAGATTTTTCCAGGTTGGGCTAAGTTTATTAAACGTAAGATATAAATAAATGTGAAGTGATGCTGTGAGATATGATTTTTGTCTTGGACGAAGAATGACATGCGAGTGACAAAAAAAAAAAAGAAAATTTGGAACTGCAGCGAATACAATGCAATGGATTGGGATGAAAATGAGGTGCAGTGAAAAGCTCCAAAACTTGCCAGAATTCTAGGGATTGGATGTTTGAAATCATAAAGCAAAGTGAAAAGGAGAGACAGGAGAAGAGATTTAGGCAATAAAAGGCTGAAAAAAATGGGAGAGAATTCGGCACTGAAGTGAAAAGAAGAAAATGGCATGGGATGACCTGAAGTGCAGGGGAATGTACCAAAGCTTGCCAAATTGATCCTCACTGAAATCCCAAAATCAGAGAACAAGTGTAACAAACACTCGGAGATATGATAAAATAAAATGCAAGTGGAAAAGAAATTTTGGCTGAGTGTATTTTCTGCAAGTCCAGGTCATGACTTTAGCAGCGAGGTCCATCCAGCTGCAAGACACTTCAGGGAAAATTAAATTACATTTTTTTTCCCCCTTCCCATATTTATTTCTGTTTGTTTTCTCAAGCAGGTTGCAAAACATTCAATTGATCAGTTACAGATTTATATAGAAAAAGTTGAGTACTTGTGATTTAGCTAGTTCTCTTTTCAGGTATTTAAAAGTCACAGGTTCAAGTTGTTCAAAGGTAAGGTCTGGTAATCCATTTCCTGGAGAAAAAATAATAAGAGCTCTAAATATTCAGTGCCTTAAATAAACATTTTTTTCTCACTTTAAATATATTTTTCAGATGTTTCCTAACATAAAAATTAGTACATCAGGAGACAAATTTTTATTGGCTTTACAGACCAATCTTTTATATTTGCATAAATTCTATATGAACAATAGTACCATGGTTACATAATTAGAATTTATCCTTGCAAGTAACTTATCAAACCAGTGCTGGGTTTGAGTCTACATATCCCAAACAAACCAGTATCATAGTCTTTGTTTTTTAAATAGCTGCATGTTCCTGCATATAAAAATAGTATTTACTAATCAAGATACTTGTGTTCAAAATTCTCAAGCCTGAAATGTCTCTGTTTTTTCAAAAAGCTGAAATTATTAATAGAACTTATTGGCATGATTTTGTGAGTTACTGGACCAACATTCTGAAATTTGCTTTCAGTAAAGATTTCCATTTTAGAGATGGTAATCTAATTCACTTGCTATAATGTCTGTTTGTCATTGAAACAGGATTTCAAATGGCTTTCATTACTTTATTGATCATCTGAGAATAAAGATAGCAGAAAGAGTCACTATTTTTCAAGACTGAAGAGAAACTATTGATGTTCAGCTGCTGATGTTTGGATGGATTACACATAATTCAATTGTCTTTTTGAAATGAAAGATACTAATGCCATTTTAGATACTATCCTGGATTTCTATCTCATTTAAGTTTTCAGCATTAATGCCATCAAAACACACACTGAGAGGTAGTGCTAGGAGGTAAGGAGACTTGTTAATATTTTCAGGTACTGATGCAACTTGACTAAAAGTTTTGTGATTTTTCTTTCAAGTTTATAACTGGTAACAAGCTCAGATAGCCAAAATTACTGGGAGTTCTTTGACATCATCAGTGATTAATTGCTAATTCCATAGGATTGTGCACTCATGTGATTTTGGAAAGTTTCACCTTCAGTTTAGTGTCACAACATGGTGACTAATTTAAATAAATTGAACAAGCTGCACCACAGACACCTACTGTTTCACAGCATCATTCCAAGAGCTGGCACGAAGCACTTCTGGGTAGTTGTCCTATGCTAAGAGCCTTTCCTAAGTGAGTTATTTCAGTATGATCAGACACCTGCTGGCATCTCAGAGAAGAATGGAAAGGTCTCAAATGGGTTTTCAAGAACAACACATCTGCAGAAAAGCCCTGTAGCTACCCCTTTGTTTTTTCAGTCCATGTAATTCCTAATCTTTTTCAGAAGAAAAAGTTCATCATAGAACTTTGGAAGAGCCATAACATTGGAGACAGTAAAAATGTACTTCACTAGTGGTTCTCTACAACTTTCCCTTCCAGAAAAGTTTATGAGGTGGCTCAATTAGTCCTGCCTCTCCAGAGCACCGGTGCATGATATTTACAGTTTCTCACAGCACAAAGTTCACTTTTTTCTTTTTCTTTAAATCTTATACAAACATAATAAAGAAAAGCACCTCTGATGACCAGTTGTGCATTTCACTTATTACTGGGCTTAGGACTTCTGGTAGAAAATGCTTTGATTCTTCTTATTTTGTTGTTCTTGTTTTGTTGTGGTGTGCTTTTAAACAACAATTGAAATACGTCATTTGGATGCAGATTGTGATAAAGTCCAAGCTAACTTTATACACCTGGGTCTGGATTCAGCAAAATTCCTCCAGGAAACTGTGAAGTGGAATGCAAAAGGGAGAGAACTGCAGCTGCCTAATGCTGTGATCTCCTCGTCTCTGTAAGGTTGTTAAGCTGTACCTTGCTCTGTTACATCCTGTACTACTTGTCTCCTCATGAGCTAGAACAAGGCAGTGGGAGAAAGAAAGCTGCACACATTGGAGACAAAGATAGACGAAAAGAGCAGAACACACTCCTCGTGCAACTGGCAGCTCTGTCCACTTTTTACTGTTTCACAGCGGCCTAAGAATTCATGAGGTGAATTTCTCACTACAACTCATAAAGTGTCACTGACTTCAAGGTTGGCAGAATGAGTACACCACTCCAAAAAAGTATTGTATGTGCTTTTTTCCTTCTCTTAGTTGTCTATGCAGACACAGAAAGGAAATGAATGTGGTTCTGAGTGCATGCAGAGTTAACTATGCTATGTTCTTGTAGAATTTGAACATTATGGATTGAATTCCATATCACTACTCAGCTTTGTTTAAAATACAGAAACTCATCTGAGACAATGGTAAACCTTCATTTAATAATCTTGGCTTTTTCCTCAGATAGTTTTTCAGTGCCTGAAGACTTACTCAGGGAGCCATGCATGTAAAAATCTTTAGTTTTAACATGGCATAATTAAGGATAGAACATTGATTTATATATAAATTCTGTTTGAAATTCTCAGAAAAACATAATCCAGTAGGAAATGTATTGCTAGGAATTTTGTCATAGCATCATAGAATGGCCTGGCTTGGAAGGGACCTTACAGACCATCTAGTTTCAAGCCCCCTGCTGTGGACAGGGACAACTTTTACTAGACCAGGTTGCTCAGAGCTCCATCCAACCAAGTCTTAAACACTTGCAGGGATGGGGCATGCAGAGTTTCTCTGGGCAACCTGTTTCAGTGCCTCACCACCCTCACAGTAAACAATTTCTTCCTCATGTCTTATCAAAACCTACTGTCTTTCTGTTTGAAGCCATTCCTCCTTGTTCTGTCACTATATTTTAAAAAGTCCTTCTCTGTCTTTCTTATGGTATTCATCATCACGTAGCATTTAAAATTCACAGCACTGACTGCAACTTCCATTATATGCTGTGACATTTCATGTTTGTACACATAATAAATTACTGATGTATGTTTTAGTTGTGAAAATGTCAATGGTTTTTCATGACTGTTTGGCTGCTCTATCTCCTGCTGCTTAAGTGTGTACCTGTCTCGGAGAAGTGCAATTAAGAAATTACTAAGTCTTACTTAGCACACTGTATTTCTTAACCTATCAACACTTTATAGAGTAGAGTAGTTTAGTACAGAAACCCAAAACTCAGTGTGAGATGTATCAGTAATGGTTTTGTCTCAAACAGCTGACACTTGCTGCAGACAATGAAATCTAAAGATTAGATACCTTGGCTATCTTCTCTACCTGTTGTCTTTATAGTTGTAAACTATTCCTGTTTTGCTCCTCCTCTTCTGTAGAAATGTAGATATTTATCAGTTTTTCTTTCTCACAGTTTGATGCTACAGACTTTCATTTTAATAGCAGATTTAGAGTGGGCCATTTCTAGTGCCTAGTTATCAGCAACATTTTTGCTGGTTTCTGAATCACTGGGACAGCTGCTTCCACTGTCAACCTGAGAGCTGCTTTTAAAATCATATGTCCCTGACATACAGAATTAACTAGCTTAGAGAAAGATGGTTGACTGAAAGCTGCACAGGCTCAGGAAAAAAGCCCTTTACCTGTCACATACTCACATAACCTAATTGACCTAACGGAGCAGGAGAAATGAATCATGCTTCCAGCTGTTTCTCCTGCTATCCGTGTCTCTCAGTGGGTTTAATGTTTTCAGTTTTTCCACACAAGTGTCAAATACCTTTCTGCTGAAGGTTTGTCTCCTTTTCTTTTGACAGTATGTAATTGTCCTCCAGGAATGAAGGATAAGAGGATCAGTTTTCAGTTGGAGTTTCAGCAATGGTGTTGACAATAGATCTGCAGAAATGCATGTA
The DNA here is from genome assembly GCA_036785705.1 of Acanthornis magna. Classification (NCBI taxonomy): domain Eukaryota; kingdom Metazoa; phylum Chordata; class Aves; order Passeriformes; family Acanthizidae; genus Acanthornis; species Acanthornis magna. The sequence continues at coordinate 34,388,103 of JAWUZG010000018.1, forward strand.
GTGGATGACATTCTTACAAGGGAAAAAAACCCCTAAAATATTTAGATAGACAAATATCACTTTAAGCTATATTAGGCATCTGAATTGGGGCTTTATTGACTGAAAATCACTAATAATATTTATTTTAATTCAAATATTAATCTGTGTTTTGAAAACCACAGATACTTTAAACCATTGGATTAATCTGCTTGAAAATTGGATATATTGTAGTGCCAAAAAGAACTTTAGTCTTCATAGAAGCATACTTTTCAGCATACTTTTACAGCATACTGTAAGTTACTTTTCTGAAATGGTTTCACAGATTCACAGAATATTCTGAGTTGGAAAGGACGCACAAGGACCATTGAGTCCAACTCTTAAGTAAATGAGATAATAGTGGCACTGCACATATATTTTCCAAAGAATTAATTATAGTACTAATATGCTCGTGTATACTTACAAATACAAACATTGTACAAAGAAAACAAAGGTCTAAACTTTGTTTAGCATGATCTTCTCTGCAGAAAGGAAATTTTAGAGCAGATTAATTCAAAAGAGTAAAATGCACTATCCTAAACTCCAAGATTAAGAGCACTCTACAGATGTGATACTATTCCTACAGGTATAAAATTGCAGATGTCCCTCGCTGAGATATGGCAATTTAATCTTCACAATAGATTCCACAGTAAACCACTTTTACTTCCTGTGCTAGGTTAGGTCTAGAACAGTAGATAACGTGTGTTAGACATTTTTGTAGATTGTACACATGCTACAAATTGAGGGCTGTCATATTATAATGTATTCTAATACCATACAAACAGCGCTGACTGTTCCTGTTTTCATAACCCTTCTTCATGTGAGGAAATTAACTATGATGGATCTGTTCTACATCTTCACATCAGGCAAAATATAGGGAGACTCCAAAAGTGGCTGGAGAAATAAACTTAGAATTGATAAAGGCATTTAGTGCACATTTCTGTTGAAGATGTTCTTGTAAGTCACTGGACAAATCCTTTGACCTCAACCTCCCAGGGTAGAAATGAGAAAAAAAAGTAACAGGATTCATTACTTCAGTCTTCCAATGTAATTAGGTGAAAGAAATGCTCAGGGTTGAAAGGAGTTATTTCTAATTTGTTCTTTGCTTTTTACTTCAAGCCATGTACAAAAATAGCAACTCACTCTTGCAAAATCTGTTACTCTGTATTGACAAAGCAATATGTGCAATAATTTAATGGGGAAAAAAATGAAGTAAAACTCTTATTTTTTTATCTTGTCTTGAGCACATCAGCTTCAGATGAATGTACAGCTGCTTTATTATGACTAAGACAGCTTTCTAGTGGTAGGTGCTGTATTAAAATATTTTTTAAATTTGTTTTTTATATTTCCTTGTAAGTATGAATTGTTCTCTTATTTCATGAAAGTATAAAGAATTTTCTTTAGTTATTTTCATTAAAATTTGTGTTCTCGTTTATAAGGAGTCAGTCTGATGTCTTGCATACCAAGAAGACTTACTATAATACAAGAGTGTCATCTAGTGAATGATTTGGGTGAAGGACAAATGCCTCAGTAGTAGTCAGATTGTGTGTCATACTATAAGTACAACTGATTAGACAGCAGGAATACTCAGAGCATCTTAACACTTTTTTTCAGATCAACACTGAACACTAAAAGAGAATAATTTGAAAACTGTATTTATAAAAGGAAATGGATAATTTGTTATTTACTGCTTCAACATGATACATATCCTTTTTAAGACCTTCTGATCTTAAGTACTAAAATAGTTCAAATTTCCAGAAATCATAGAATAAATGTGAAGTAAATTATATTACAAAGTTAATTAGAAACTTTTTTTTTCTAAAACAGGCTTAACTCTTATCTGAGTTGTTGAAAACCTTAGACACTAATTTGTTTTACTTAGGAAAAAATAAACAACTGTTTTCTGCAGAAAGGAAAAAACCCAAAAACATGGAGAGCATTTTTGTTAAAGGATATTTTATGCCTTTATATAAGTTAGTTAAATTCTGCAGTAGTCTATTTTAATAACTATGCCAATATGTTATAGCTGCAGTGAAATAAAAGATTTAAGGAAAATGTGAATTATGTATCTTCTCATTCTTTGGTATTCAATATATCAGTGATTTATCAGGAAAGATAATCCAGAAATACTTGTGGAATTCTAGCTGGAAATTACTATTTCTGCTAAACAGACAATTTAGTTGGGAGAATGAGGTATTCAATTGCATGTGAAGAACATAAATCTATACTAGGCAGTGTTTGTTGATAACTTTTATTCTACAGATAGCTAAAGATTGGGGTTGGGGGGGTAGAAGGGTGGAAAAGAAGGATACTTTGAATATCATGCCTTTATTTTTAATTACACCAAAAGAATTCATTTTAGGTTTTGATATTACATGTGCAGATAAAGAGTACTGATAAAAAGAACTATATAAAGAGCACTCATTGAAATTTATTAGACTGATAATCTGAAAAATTAAATAAAATTTAATTGCAATGAAATTAGATTTTCACCTGAGACACCTCAACTGGTAGCAAATCCTATTATTATCCTGACCATGAAAATGGTTTATCTGATTAGTTTCAGCTGTTCCTTTATGTTCTTACTTACAATCATTCCCTGTCCCTTTCTCTAGATTCCTTTCAATTATAGATTCCTCTTTTAAACTCAGTCATATTTTTTCCCAATGTTGCTTACCCTTTTTTTTATAAACTACACTTTCATTTTTAAGTACATCTGCCTTTCTTCTCTTTCCTTTCCACCCCTAGATACCACGTTTTAAAATTAGTATTGTAGGGGGAAATAGCAGCAAAATGCAGTAGCAGTTGTGGAAATAAAAGCTGTTAAATAAGAGAAATTGGTCTAGCAAATGATTCAGTCATGGCTGATTTTTTGGTGTGGGTTTGTTGATAACAGTTACAGGTTCAACACTGTTCCGATCACCTGAAGTATGGAAGTGCTATGCTTTGAAAGTCTGTAGGCTTGAGAATATGCAGAAAATAGAAAGCAATCCTTTTCTGATAATCATAATGATCATGTTTTTTAAAATCTTCCAGCTTATCTTTATGTGTGCTGATTTTGATTCTTTCCTTTCAAAGTATTGTCAAAATGTTTCTCTAATTATCCAAAATGTGGACAGTATTTTGTTATCATAATAAAAAGTCATATTCTATTTTCTGTGTAATATTAAACTTGAGCCCTAATTTGTTGAAGCTGGAAATACCCTTTCATAAGTCAAGAAATTAAAATTCTTTAATTCTTTCATTCTTTACTCATGAAGGAACATTTTTTCTCATCATGATCATTAAGGATCATCCCTCCAGATGGAGGGTCACTGTTGGACGATGTTGACAACAGCTTATCTTCTGCTGTTTTTCAGGCCATTTTCACCCCCTGTTTCTTATTGTAATGACTAATATGTGTAGTCATAATCTCCTCTTTAGGGAATGTATCTCTCTTCCAACGTGGGAGGCAAACACTGTGCAGTCATACAATCAAGTCTGCCTAGAATTAAAAAGGAAGATTTTTAAATGGTGCTATTAAACTCATGCATAAAACACAGAAATCTAGCTCTTAACCAAAATACACTCTGACTGCACTGTCAGAGGCACTGTAGCAAGATCTAACATACCAACATGGCAGATTTAATTCCTCTTCCTAAACAAAAACCCATATAGCTTCTCTGAGTTGTGAATGTGCATTCTTTCCCCTTAGTGTTCTGTAAATAGACTTGGCATTTTTTAGGGGTATCACTCTAAAAATTGCATCTGCTTCCACCCAATTTTTTTGCCATCTGCCATATAGATTGCGATCTCTTTTAGAACAATAACAATCTATTTGCTAGTTTCTTTCTTATGGTGCTAAGTTTCCAACTAAACTATATTTTCTTTTATATGCTGGCAATATGCTTGGAGCTGAATTTCCTGCCTATTAACAGTCTTTAGAAAATGAGGAGTTCTCTGGCATTACACTGAGACAGCCCTACTTGAGACACCCATGGAAAAAATTCAGCCAGGCAGTACTGCTCCAGATGTATGGTGTTCCTGGAAGTCCTGCAGCACTAGGGACCACAAGGCCACCATGAGGAAGATAACCCTCAGCAAGAGGCAAATGATGAGGAGAAAAACCTACATTAGTGTGATGAAAGGACTTTGCCAAAACTGGGAATAGAACTAAAAAAAGACCCCATTTGGCACCATTTTGATGGGCTTCCATGTGTTAGTATTAAATCATTAGCTGCCTGTGTCAGTCTGCTAGATTCTCTCCTAATTTTTTTCATCTGGCCATCAACTGGCCTGTTAGCCCCACTCTGGGACAAATAACAGCCAGGCTTTTAGAATTAGGAGCCAGATTCTCTTTCGACATGCATACTGAGGCCTCCTACTTACACAGCTGACAGTGTTTATCGTAACCTCTTCCCAGGTGCTTGTGGTGGTCGTTACATATAAAGGAGTTTTCTTTGAAGCATTTTGATGGGTGACGTGTTCTAGGCATTTGTGTTCTGGCTTATTTAATCCTCATGGAGAGTGAGACAGCCAAGGCTCTTCTGGAAAGATTTGAAGAGGAAGTCAGAAACAACACCTTGAAGCTACTTGGAGACTGAGGAGAGAGAAGCAGGAGAGCCTCAATTAAGAGGTTGGTGGCTGTACTTCTTCAATTGCACCTGACAGTGCATGTGTCCTTGTGTGATCAAGTTGCCATCAACACCATTTCCTCTAGGTAAGTGGTACCCCTCCCAGTGAGAGGGGATACGCTTGTTCAGGGAGTTTGTTTTTCCCAGAGAAGTAACTCCTCCTCAGTTATTGACATAATCATAGTTTCTAACAGTGTATGTGAATAATCTTGGCTAGTTTATGAAAATAAGAAAAATTTCACTTCTCTTTAATTCTTTGTAGTCAATCACTTTTAAATGCCACTCCAGGTGAGGTAGGTCATCTTGAGCTTACCTTCACATTTAGATTTGTTTTCAGGAAACCAAGATGATAGAAACATTTAAATAGAATGTTGGATTAAGAATAAAATTAAAGTATCATCATAAGAATGATCTTTCAGAGTAGATGACATTTCAGTGATGGTGTCATTCTATTGTAATTTTATTTTTTTCTCTACTAAAGCAGAAAATGCCCACCTGATATGTTGATGATGCAAAATAGAACACAAGAACACATGAAGAAATTGTAAAAATGTAAGGCTTTTTAATGAGAAAATTTACTTAAAGGTTTCTACTTAGAATACTTAAATTCTGTGGTGATAGCAAACATCTAAAATGCTATAGATTTGAGAAAAATGTTAACTTCATAGGAACAAATTAATTGGAATTCTTGGAACTACACTTCTATTTGAACTATATTTTGCTCCGTTGTGTTTTAAGCATTGAAAAAGAGAACCATAAATCAGTTTCCCATTTTTTTGGACTAAGTGTTTATGATGCTGGCACTTTCATGTTTTCACTCTTTCCTCTGGTGACCAGTTTACTTGAAAAAAAAAGCAACCTGGGCTCAGATAATTAGTCTAAGAGATGTGAGCACGGTAAGCACAGTGGGAAATCCTGTAAAAAGGGTAGTTGCTGACGAATAAACACCTCATTTTCTCCTGTGATACCCACACAACTTTTCAAAATGAAGCATTAATATATCTGTATTTACATTATGTATTATGGAGGTTTTTTTTTAAATGGAATAGAAAATAATGCTGGTAATAATACCTTAGAATTGCATCTTAGGAATTGGAATGAAGTGCAGTTCAATTGCAGCAATGCTTCAGAATTAAGCTTCATGTGGGGGACTATGTATGATACTTTCAAGTTTGAGGTACGTTAAGACTCATGACCCCTATGATTGCTGAAGTCACATGTAAGTATGTACTGTTTGCAATTTTAGCTGGACTGATTCCCTTTCTTTTGAAGCTTTAGTGACAAGAACAGAGAGTTGTATTAAATGTCTAGGGTTTCTTTTTTCTTTTGTGCTCCCTTTCCCTGCAGAGTGACTTCACACCTTAATTGTTGTGAGTGGTGTTAGTGCAACTATTTCTGTTCTTGGTGTAGAGCTGCAGTTGCAGAAAAAGCTTTAAGCTGAAGATGTGTTCTTCTTAGGACATATTTCCACAGTTGAGTTTTGAATACTGCCAATATCTTTACAGGAAGGTATGCTGTAATGTGCTCTACTTTAAGTATTTTTAAGCATGTGTTGAAAATAATGTTGAAGTAGAGATCTCGTGAGGACTTTCCAACCTCCATAATTCTGTGATCTGAGGAGTGTTGCTTCTGAGGAAAAAATTTTCACACTTGGTGAAATATTTGTATTTTTCATAAAGTTTTGAAAATCTGTGGAGTGCCTAAATTTGATTTTTTTATTTCTAATATACAAAACCACATTTAGTGAAGTGCTCCATACATTTCAGTTTATCTAGTCAGAGAAACTGTATTTTAAGCTTTATTGTTTGGGTTGGTGTTTTTGTTTGTTTGTTTGTTTTTGTTTTTTTAATGAATTGCATAAAATTAAGTACATTTTGGCAGGCTTTACTTTTAATCCATAAAGGAAGCTAGATGTGATTGAATATTCCATTTTTGGGCAATTTTTTTTTGTTAAATAATTAACTTTAGCCTAGAGGTTTTAAACTTTGTATTTAGACATTTTACTTGTCTAATATAGGAGGCTCTGCAGTCAGAGTTCATGTCCATCCAAATGTTTCACACAGATTTTAGAAGGAAAGCATGTTTTTCTTCAGGAATCTAGAAGTTTGTGAGAAATCTGTAAGTTTGCAGATTACACCAAAATATGCATAAGTGCATCTGAAATTGGTCTTAGTATGTATTTCTCACATGAACTTTTTTCTTTTTCTGTATTGTAGCATCTCTTCTCAGTGCTAAGGTGAAATATTACATATTTTATCATGTCTGCTAAGAAATCTTGGGGTTATCCTTAACTAATGGCCTGAAATATTTAACAACCATTAAAAAACTAAAAGGCCTCAAAGTTTGTCTTGTTTTTCAACATGTAACATTTCAAATAGATAGCCCTACTGAATCAAAATTGTTCTCATGAGAAATCCTGCAATCAATCGTCTTCAAACTGACTTAAACAAGAAATACAAAGAACATAATTAAATCACAGAATAATTTCAGTTGAATGAAATCTCCAAAGGTCTTTTTGTCCAGAGCCAAATTTAAATTAAACTTTTCGCTAAAGAAACTTGAGCCTGACATTTATCATTTAATATAAGTAGCAGACTATTCCATCAGTTCAAAATAATCCCCAAAATGTAACATAAGTGACTACTTATCAAGTATGTATTGATCTACACAAGCTGGGAATGATGACTTGTGCATTTTATTTTTTTAAACTGCAGACAGACTTTAACTTAATAGCTAACAATTGTGCAAGACAATTACTTTTCACAGTTTGTGATGAGACAGACTGACAGCTAATTTACAAAGATAATGGGATCATGCCTAGCTCATATGCTTTAAGTACTGCATTGTACCAGTTCCAGCCACTGGTAGCGTCAGGTTTCTTTGGGTTTGTTGCTAACTTTAGAAGCTCTATATTTTAAGATATTCCAATTCTCCAAGTGGTCATTTTCCTTCAACCGGAAAAAAAAAAGTCTGAGCTATATATTATCTTTCTACTAAAAGATGATAGTTTTGTTTAAGATAATCCTTTAGATTTTTAGGTTTTTTTCTTAAACACCTTGTGGAGGAAGGTAGATTTTTTTTTTTTGGTAATTTTATTAAAAAGTCATGGAGTTTTTTCAGTGTTGTCTTGTACACATAAATAATTGATATAGATAAATAAATCAGCCAAAACAATAAAAGAAAGGAAGGCATTTTCTCTCTTAATATAAATTCTCTTTTGTACCAGAATAAAATCAGGCACAAAGTATAACTGTTCTCTTTTTCTGTTGTTCTGGGAAGGGAAAAAAATTATCCTGGTAGCATGCCAGTCTTACTAATTTTGATAAACCTTAGGAACACCTCAATGTGAAAGATATCTTTTCCTTTCACAAACTAGCTAAACAAGCTAAAATCTGAGCATCCTGAGTTTAATTACTAAACTCAGATATTGAATGTTGAAAATTTACAGAAAGTACTGAATTTTTTAAGGCATGAGTGTAGCAGATGTAGGTCATTGAAACTTACTATATGACATCCAGGAAACTGTAGAGATAGAAAATAGGTGTTTCTCAAAGAAAAGAGGAAGGAAATGAGAGAAACATAATTTGAATGAAAAAGGTATATATGAGCCAAGCATAGCCAGAAATATTAAATTTTAGTTAATGCAGCTCTATTTATAGATTTCAAAACAGAAGTTGACTTTCAACTATAGCAGTAGTCTTAATTTTGGTGGTTTTGACATGTGGTTTGCAACTTCATTGCACTTTGTGAAAAGTTACTTTGTGTTGTTTTAATTTATGTGTATAAAAATGTCATATGTTTGAGGGTAATTTTAATTGAAAGAAAAGATGAATATTGCACCTGAAAATCAAAGAAATGCTGATATTATATTTGCTAAGTCAAATTGGTATCATCATGTACCTTGAAGATAGCTTACTGTGGCTTTGAAAAAAATAATAGATTTCAAGGAAGAAACCTGTTTAGAAGGACAGACTTCCATAAAACGTTTTTCCTGAGTTAATAGTCATCATCTCTTCTCTAAAGAAACAAAGAAAGCAACAAACCCAGAAAGTTTCAATAACTAAAAACACAGATCTTTCAAAATGCTTGCTGCAAATTGAGTGCTCTCATCTCACAGTGAGATCCTGCCCACCTCTGGATTCTCACTCAGAGATTTCAGTAGTTAACACATGCCTCTGTATTTTGTTGAATTGAGACATTAGTTTATACAAGGAGTGTTATTTGCATAAGTGCACTCATAGATGGTTTAGAAAACAGTAATTAAATATAGGAATATCCTGTGGATTTTACATTAAGTAGTGCTGCTTTCCATAACACATATATAAATAGGTTATACTAAATAAATGAGAAACAGCTATTTAATGGTTCACAATGGATTTAAAGCTTAAGATTGTAACTACAGACACTCAAGACATTGGTATATGGTATCTGCAAGTACTTTGAAGTGATTTGGTAAATATTAGTTTTCTGTAAGATCCACAGCTGCCTCAGAGGTGTCAGAAAACCCCTTTGTCTAGAGGCCTAAAGAACATGGTCTTGAGTTCGTCTTTTGGATTCAGAAATACAATGGAAGTGGCATCATCACAGAGGGCTAGCTGGGGGAAAGAACCATCTTCTGGAAGAAAATGGTGATTAAGGGGGGGTTGTGTACACAGAATCTTACATTATGCTTGTTCTGAGTCAGCTTTAAAGTTGTTTGTCGGAGCTGTGTGCGCTGTTGAACACCATTTTAGCCATGCTTTTTGGTGGTAATGAAGTGCTGTCCTTATCAGAAAAGTGTACTGTGGGCTGCTCAACTTGCTGCTTGTTAGTTGCTGCATTTGTGCTTCTTTCTGCTGGCTTAGCCCCCATTCCCACTCCTGAGGAAGTGCCCAGTTTTGCACCAGATTTGTCAGCTCCTTTCTTAGAATCTGCCTTCCTTGAGCCCAAACACAGCCCCTATGAGGCAATGTGGCTGGCTTCTCAAGATTTTTGAATGACTGGCTTGGCTCCTGTGGTGAAAATGGAATTTAATGTTCAGTGGCTGTTGTACAGTTAGTTCTTCTTCAGATGATGGTGATGATAGTGGAGCTTTTCTTAAGCTAATGCAGCCATTCTTATAGGCCTTACTTATTGAGAAGCAGGAATGATCATCATTAACATTTTTTACACATTCTCAATATTTGTATAAGGTAAGGGGCAGAGAGATTGTTCCTTGGTTGTTTTCAGCTGCTCTTTTTCTTGTGTTCAAATTTCTGTTTCCTTTTTAAATTTGGACTAAGAGTTATGTGTGGTAACAAGTTCAACTGAAGCTGGCAGTGTTCTATTTAAGTTACGAAAGTGCCACAGTTTTCTTCTGCAGTAAAATAACAAACTATTATGATATATTTTTGGATTATAATGCTGTAGTTGAATTGTACTGTTAAAGAGGTGGTTTGTTTAAAAAGAACCCTGTTGTGAAAAAAGATTCATGTTACTGCTTTGCAATAGCTTTACTAGTATATTTTTAGACTCAAAGCTTGTGAGGCTTTGTTTTTGTTAGGGTGAATGTTTACATATTTGTGTGTCTGTTGGTAAAACTAAAATGTTGTGAAGTTTTTCAGCCTTCCAATTCTTGCTTCTTTAACAGGGATTTCATCAGCTTACAGTATGTTATACTGGTATTTTTCTGATAGCTTAGGCGAATCTCTCAATGTATTTCATTGCATAGGAATGGGAAAGCTGTGAACTTGAACTTGGAAGAGTTCTGAGCTTTTCTCAGTGAGACTTGCAGAACCTGGGATATATTTAAATTTGAACTTTGTGAATTTGGATAAATTCAATCTATCCAAGCTCTAGTCTAAATTATTTTATATGAGTTTGCCAAATCCTTGTTTTATTATAGTGGTTCATAAATTATTTTGCTAGAAACTTCTTATTGCTCTAGATTAAAAAAAAGTGAAAATTAATATACAAACACCTATATATGCTTATTATTTTAATGTGTATATGCATATCTGATATGGGCAAAGGTCAAGAATGTGTTGATATTTTTGTATTTCAGAGTAATACTGGGTTTGTTTCCTGTTTACTGTAAAGTTCTGAAATAGTTTGCAGAAAAAAAAAAAAAAGAAAACACAGATGCTCCTGAAAATAGCAAACACTGTAGTTAAGCACCTCTCAGCAGGACAGTCTTTTGCTTTTGGTGTCTGGGGAGAACAGGGGGAGGAAGGAGATTGCTGGGGCAATGAAAGACAAGCTGAGCTGGATGCTCGATCTGTAGAAGCAACAAGAGAGAGAATGGTGCATTATTGGTAGTTGTGACCTCTCAAGGAGGTGTTTCTATTTAGCCAAAGTTTTGCAATACACCATCTTTAAAGCAATCTAACAGAATCCAAAGTAATTGTGGCTAATATTGTTGGTCCTAAATATTACTGTCCACAAAATAATTTGTATTTTACTCTTTTCTAATTTACTGGTATTAAATACAGGTTTATCAGGCAGAGCAAGACTCCATGGTGTGAGAGCTGAATAAAGAGTTAATGATTTTTTTTTTTTCACATAGCAGAAAAACTTTGAATCTTCTTTGCAAATACTGCCACCAAATGACTAAAAAGAACATGTAAGGACTGTACTATTTCACATTTAAGGCATAAAAGTATTCCAAAATATGAGTTTTTCTTATAAGTGTTCTTGATACAATGAGTTCTCCAATGTCCCAAAATCTTCATCGATGTGATAAGCAGAGGTTGCTTAGACAGCATACTCAGAATATTTTGAAAGATAGAGAGGCCAAGGTAGAGAAGCCAGGTCCAGTGTTGTTGAGAGCTATGCATTTTTCAACAAATATTGGCTTAATTGTGCTTTACTTGGGAAAGGATTGTGTGAAAAAGAAGTACTTAAGAAATATGGAAAATATTAATTCATAAATCAAAACCCCTGGTTGCATCCTGCTCTGGAATGAGGCATATCATGTTAACACAGTCTTTTATATATATTTTCCTTGTTATGGGAATTGAGGTACAGTAACAGGAACTGCAATAGCTAGGGTGAAAATACTTTTCATGCTTGAACTTTATAAAATTTATATAATAGTTATATAAGGTTCTCTATGAATTACTTTAATATTATGACTGTAACTGTCGACTGTAGTCAAACTATGCATTCAGGAAATGCATTCATTCATCAGTTATGTCCAAGTTCAAGCAGAACAGGACGACAAAGAATGATTTCCTGTTTTTCATGAATAAGCAGCTCTGTTTTGAATGCAAATCTTTTTCATAGCAGACAGCATAAGAATAGCTCATCTTAACAGACAATTTAGGCAGTTCTCAGTGCTTTAGGAATAGTGGGCCATTTCTGTGAGATGGTCAGAAGAGAAGATCAGTGAAAAGTAGTGATTTCTTATGAACTGTTTAAGATGTCTTTGACTTGCAGTAAATAAAATTCTTACAGCAGTACACTCCCTACGCAGAGATGTAGGAGAATACAGGACTTGCAGCAAGTCAGATAATAATTTAAAACTCTGAAATAGTTAATACGCTGGCTTTTTTTCTCACCTGTGTTGAGATAAAGGAGAAATCCAGTTCCTCTTGAATCTACAGCTAATCATATTAATCTTATTGAAGGTATTATTTTAAATTTGATTTTATTCTTATTTTAGAATAAAATTTTATTACTACATTTATGGTGATAATAATATAAAATATTAGTTGTATTTCCTTTTATAAAAAGATTGCAAACTTGGAAATTTAGGAGATTAGGGTTGGGATGTACTTGCATTAAATTTCTCCTTCCACTTCCACTTCCCTTACATATTTTCCCCTCCTCTCTATTGCTTTGCTTTTATGCTCTGATATTCATCAGGCTTTGATCAGTTTGCTCCTCTTTGCAAACAGTGTTAAGAGATAAACCTCTTATGTGGATTTCCCATAGAGTATACTGGCAGTTGTAAGCCTCACTGTCCCTGATAAATACCATATACTTAAATATTAACAAATACAGTGTTTGAGCCCCAGAGATAAAATAATCTGAGTAGAGTAGAAGTAGAAAATTTGTGGGTTTTTAATGAATTAGAGTTTTACATTTCTATTACTTTTGGGGCTGCTGATACCAGTGAGCAATTAATAACTGTAGGTGAGAAAGAACTGAAGGACTGGCCAAATCTTCCTGGGCACAAATGGAAAAAATCCTGATTTGTATAAGCCTTTTACCTCTGTGATATCTGCTATAAATATTTTAATTTCTTATATGCAGAAATTAGTGTTAGCTGCTCTCTCAGAATTAAAGAATTATCTTAAGCATGTTCAGAAAATAACTATTGCCTTAGAAAGCATTTCATGTCAGGCTGTGATATCCAGCTGTCAATATGGGTAAGCTTTTAAGGCTATCTATGGAACTTCCCTTTCCTCCATAGAGTTTAGGTGTAAACAATTACAGCAAATCAAGTTATCTGCAGAATATACTTTGTAGCATTCCAGTATTTTTAAATTCCTCAGAGGGTGCGATGGAAGTACTTTACATTCAATCAAGTCATATTTATGTTCTCTCACACTTTAATTCAGCTTGGAGATAGAGGAGTTACTAATGGGCTAATGCTTTTGAAAAGGCTCAGGCTAAAATAATAACAGTTGGAAAGAAATTTCACTTTGTCAAGTAAAAAATGTCATCCAATATTGTTCATTATTAAAATCAGTGCATGATTCAGCCTTTTTATGAAAAGAAGAAAAAATCTTTTAGGCCTAATTTGTTTCCAGGATCCACATCTGCGCACTTGGAGTACAATCTTTGTGATAATAGCAGCTGATGAGACAACTGATGTTTACTCTAAACAGGGCTGGAAATTTAAAAAAAATTGAGAGGATTTCTCCCCTTACCCTAAATTTCACACACTCAAGAATGCTCTTAAGCACTACTTTGCCTAAAGCAATAGCTACTTGACATTAGGGAAATGAGAAAGTTGTATTTATAACCAAAAGCTAAGAGTGTGAAGATGTGTGGTTTTGAGATACATGAAGAATGGCCCAAGCACTTGAAATTTAATGAAGGGCTTGCTACAGATTGAAAAGCCTATCTTTCCTTGCATCTTCAGTCTTTCTGGTACACCTTTGTTTTCCAGCCTCTCTTTTGCTTCCATCCTAGTGCTATTTCTCAAGAATATCTACTTTTCAAATGTAATTTGCTGACCCATAAGAAAAGCAGTGTCTTTTTGGGTGTTAAGCACCAGCAGCCCCCTCACCCAAAAGTTCCTCTGTGAGGGTTTCTGCCTCTTCTGCCTTTAGTGGAATATAGTTGGGGTCAAAATTATGAAAAATATATATTTTGGTAATGATGTCCTGCCCTTCCACATAATAGGTATTTGGCAGTGTAAAACAGTGATTTATGCAAGGACAGCATCAATTCTGCTTAAGTTTTTGAGTGGTTTTGGGGAGCCATTCTCCAGTATTGACTTACCAACAATAGATCTTCACCTATCCATCCTATTTTGTTAATCTTCTTTAAGCATTTGTATGCATTTTGGTTGTACTGCAAATATAGAAGACTGAGGATGTGGGTTTTTTTTCCCTTGAATTGTTACAGTTACGGAAGCAGGTATTTTTTTCTTCCTGAGAAGTCAGAAGATAAACAATATAGTAACTTTCTGTTCTTCACAGTGGCAAATTAATCTGCTGTCTCTTTATATCTATCCCTAATTTAATCAATTTACTCTATACTAAATGAGTGTTGCTGGAGGTGAAAGAAGGAGCACCTGCACCACGTCTCCCACCCCAGCTGATTGCACTGTAAGGCTGGGTAGGAGACACAACTTTGTCACCTCACATTGCCATACTCATTTTCATTAATGAACTCAGGGACATCTAGGGTGGCCTGGTGATGTGCTAAGTAGCTGGGGAATCCAAAGGAAAGAGGCTGTTGAGAATAGAAGACATGTCAAGGAGGAAAAACAGACATTAAAAATTAGCACAGCAGTAGTGCATGAGGGGCTCTGCCAGCTGAGAATCTCCTAATCTGTATGAGCTGAATGTGGGAAGGTCTCCTTGAGCTTGCGGAAAGTGTGTTTGTACCACAATAATCATGTAGTGTTCACTGACTATACCATGGAGATTCTCAAATACTCAAGGGGTTTTGAGTTATGAAACTCTGAGTTTTGTGAGAAAAGTCAAAGAAATTCCAGCTAAGCAGGTACATTTCCCATCATTGATTGCTGAACCTCTTGGGAAATATTTGTGTTGCTCTGTGCTATGCTGAATATCAGTTTTTTGGAGGGTTGACCTTTTGCTTCATCTTCTCTGGTTTGCTTTGTTTTTTCCCATTGCGTAGGGACTTTTTTGAACCTGCTAAGCCTTTGTTGTCACTGCCCTTTCATGTAGTCCTGGTGTGAATCATGGCAGTTAGGATGGCCTTGGCACAAAGGTAAATGCTGCTCCTGTCCATGCTTCTTCCACTGAGGATCATATTCTATTCACTTTTCTTTTTTTTTCCCTTTAAACATTGTAATTCTTAATTTATATATTAGAAAGCTAAGAGAAGCTGGTGATTATTACTATTACAATTTGTTTGGTTTTTTTTTTAAACGTAGATCTAAACCCATTTTTTAATGAATTATCAAAACAGAGCCTGAATTGATTCATGGAAAGCACAACATATATTATGTAAAGTAATTTCTAAAAAAAATAGTTATCCTGGAAAAAATGCTTAGGTACATACTGAAATAAAATGTAGCAGCTGTTACAGAGAATTCCACCCTCGTCCTCACCCCCAAAACTGAGGTTAGAATTTCACTATTCAGTCATTGGAGGAGAAACTGAACAGAAATAGAGTGACAGTTTAATTTTTTAAAAGCTGCCATATCTTCCCAGGTAGCACAATTGGATAATATTTTAGCTAGGGAACTTTTGGAAACTTAAATCTGACAGATATGCAAATGCAGAGAATCAACAAAAGCTTTCTGCTCCTGGATCTCACATCTAAGTGGGTTGCCTTTAGCTTTATTTGGAAAATGCTGATTTTTTTTTTTATTTTAAATTCTCTTCTTTGCTATATTATTTAATCTTACATTGTAGTCTCTATAGCATATGAGCTTCAGTATAATGAGAGTAAGACAGATTTTGTTTTCATTGACTTTTCAGTTGGCATTTTCATTTAGTGTTACTCACCAGATTCATGTTTCTTTCACAAAATTACATGGAAAGGTTAGACAACTCAGCATTAAAATAGTGATTCTTAAACATCAAAACATTTCAAATTCTTTTCTTAAAATAAAAAGCATAAAAAAATCTCACAGTTACTTATCAATAGCATAGAACAATTTTCAAGAGTCAGTATTGTAAAGAAATTAAACATTGGCTTATTTTTTTTTCCGTAGCACTTGCAGTCAACTTCTTTGTAAAATACATTTAATTTTGCCTTATGAGGCCAAAATGATTCCGATAAAAGCTGTGGAAGGACTACTGAAAGAACAAAGGGGCAAGTAAAATTTTAGTCATTTAAGTCTTACGTAATTAGAAATAATTGACATTTCCACAACATCCATGTTAAAGTACAACTGTCAGACTTTTTTGTGAAGGAGCAGGTTAACTAAACAAACATCATGTTCACAGCATGTTCATTACTCCTTCAATCAAGTACAGACTGACCTAATTTAAAAAAACCCGGTAACAATATTTTTAATAGTCTACAAATCTGAAAAAGTAGATGTCTGTCCTCTCTGTTCTCATATTTCTCATATTTTCTGTTTGTTTAGCTATGCTAGTTGAAGTGAACCCCATTCCCTTCCTTCTGCTTTCCTTCTGCTTCCCACTGTTTTTCATGACCAAATCAGTTTCAGCTACAGAAGGGATACTCACAGTGGTAACACAGTTTATGCTCTTCTCTGGTCATTTCACATTATAACTTTGCCATGACCCTTGCTTTGCTGATGTAGTTATGGTAATCCCTGTGGCTTCTGCAAAGGTGCAGGGAAAATGCCATTCCTTCTGCTTGCCCAGGGATGTCTATGTGATCATTTGATTATAAAAGATATTCTTTGCATCCTAGAAGAAAGAAGTATGGCAAAGCTGTTTGTACAAACTCATTTTTGATTCCTTGATTAGAAGTACTTATTTAATAACAGGCTGGCAAAGGCTCCCAAGCAGTTACATTTGGTGAAAAAGAGAAAATGTGTTAAGAAACAGGATACCATTATTCTGCATGCCAGCTTGCTGGGTACTGCTAATGCACCATTCTCTGTAGAGTTTCTGCTCTGTATGACAATGTACAGCACAAAATCAGCATTTGTTCAAGCAGAAATTATCTGGGTGTATATATATGTGCGTGTGTGTGTATATATGTATATATATATATAGACAGAGCTGGAATCTTTGAAGAGAGATCTTTCTTTGGCTGCCACAGAACAACACAGTGCAAGTTTTCTAAAGGGGGGCTTTTCTACAGACTAATTAAAGCTCTCCATGCTTTATGGAGTTTGCCTCTGAATAATTAAGATATTAATCATTATCTTGCCTGCTTTCTCTTACATTGCTGCCTCATGTTGCTAGCAAGTATTAGTCTATATATTCTTTAAGACTTGATGCTTAGCAGTTACAGGTTTACAGCATAATGTGCACTTTGAAGAACTCTAAAAGCTTTTGTAAATCTAAGAGAGAAAAATTCTTTTGATTTTGTTTATTACCAACTATGTGTAAAGCCTCAGTGAAAGTTTGTTTGCTATATTCTTCCCTACGGGGATAATGTAAGTGTGGAGTGTTTGCCTTCTCAGGCTCAGAGACATGTGCCAAGTCTGGCTTTCCCCTGGCACACAAGACATTTCCCAGCTGCAAGGCATTAATAGGGCACTGTCCTGGTGCTATGGAAGTCCAGTGTAAAGCCAGGCCCTATCCCTTAACACTGCTGTCTGCTGGTGTGGCTAAATGCCTTCTTGGCTCATGTATCTCCTCTAGGGCATATCAGCAATAGCCATGAAGGAATGCTCACCATAAGTCTCACTTCTGTAACAAAGGCAGTAGAGCAAGGGATAGCATTGCTGTGTTTTCACATTTTATCATGTGTTTTCATTTATTTTTTGAGAGGAGGATTGTGTGTGTTTGTGATTTCAAGATATTTCTTCATGAATAAGTGATAAATCTGATCTTACTCAGTTCTTTACCTAGTTGGAGTATTGTAACTCATACTTTTCTTTCAAACCTGACAGTCTTTGAAGTGTGCATAGATATAAGCTCTCCCAACAGACCTCTTTTTTTTTATCAGTTACATATATATGCAACCAAGAATAATATGCTTAAATTAAAATGAAGATTTTACAACAATTCTTTCATTGCCATCTATTTTCAAATACTCTTTTGTTTTTTGGTTTTTTTTCTTGTCATGGTATGCCTTATGTTTAACATTTAGGTCTTACCCAGGACTTTATTGGCCAAGATTTCCAAGAATTGCTTTTTATCTAGATGTGAAAGGGGAGTTTCATCCAAAAGACCAGCACGTGGACAGGCCATGATCTAGTTTTCAAATGGAGCACAAGATTATTTTTCTCTGGTACTGAGGATGATAAACAGGAACTGTGTAAAGGCTATTGATGGAAGGAAATAGGTTTTGGGAACCTCCTCCTGAGCTGGCACACAGCTTTAGCCCAACAGTTCTGTAGTTAGTAACAGCAGGCTAACTCAGAAATGGTTTTTAGGGGGTAATTTTTTGATTCTGTTCATAGCATGGTGTCACCCATAAAGTCAACCCATGCATCTCAATTATATGGGAAGCATATTAAGAGTTTTCCATAATACAAAAGTCTTTATAGCTTTTGTACAATAGCCAGCCATGTTGATTGATTGGCAGAGATTATTTGATCCCCATGAGTTTTTTTCCCTGGTACAGAACATTAAGAAGTGGCTTAGATTTGTAGCTAATGTCAATCAACCTGTTAGCAGACCAAGTGATTGGCAACAATATCTAATCACTTTCAGCCTGATTCTATGATATGGATATAGTTGGGAATGAGAGGCATGGAAAAGCAGAAAGTAAATTTTTAAAATATATGAACATGCAATTAGAATAGCAATTTCTCTGTTGCAAAATTCTGTAAGAATATGCCTACTTTGCAGTGCTTGCAAGCAGCTGCAACTAAAATAATCAAAAGTTGTTTTGTCAGATAATTTCATGCTAATACAGTGCCTTGTTGACTTTTCTAGGCACAGAGTGGGAAGTGGCACAGTAAAGCATCCTTTTGCAATATATGCCCCTTCAAGATACTTGTCTAAATTATGTTGAATAATTCATGGTAAGCTAATTAGTTAATTAGCGTTCCATTCTAGTGGAACTTGTGCTGTCTCTGAATTTGAGTTTCTATCTTCATGCTCTCACAGTACATCCTGAAAAAATGACAACAGAAGCCTTATCTCTTGCATCTACATTATTTCTCTACAGCATTTTTCTCCATTTGCAAGAAACATTTCTTCCATTACCTGCCCTGTTTTTGTGCCTTGTTTTGTATCTCCTACTGCATCTGTAACAACAATTCTGCAGGTGAAATGCATCCTAGCACGGCAGGATTCACAATGTTCAGAGTAGCAGATAAGGTGTAACTACAACAGGAATACAGAGATGTAAGCAGTATAAATTGAAATTGTCACTCTCAGTGATGGGGACTATACAGGCACCTAAATGGGACACTCAGCTAAAGCAGATTGCAGTATCTTAAGTTGTACACTCCTACAGTTCCCTAATTTTAAGAAGATTTTAGCATTTGCAGTTTTCTGTAGCACTCTGACATCCTCTTCAAAGTGTTGCTGTGTAAGCAGAGCTCTGCTGGACTCCCTCTTTAAGGGCCAGAGATGAAGCTTAGCAGATACACATGAGTTTTTTGTAAAATTTCAAACAAAGCACCATATTTATGGCTATGCACAGGATAAAACGAGCACATGTGCTTTTCATGCCTCAATTTTTCTTTACTGTTCTTCATGCATGTACCAAAGACTTTTTTGGGGGCATTTTTGTTGTTGTTGGGGTGTTGGCTTTTTTCTCCCTCTGGATTACTCCTTTCCTCCTTACATTTAGAAACTGAAATTTTTCTTCAAAATTTCAAAACACAGCAATGATTTTTTTAAATTATTTTTGGTAACTTCTACTCCCTTACTCTGTTTTTTCTTCAGGAAAAACATATTTTAAAATTAAAAACAGAAATGTAGAAATGAAAAATACTGATTTAGTCTACAAAATAGCCAAGTCTTTGTCTGTGCAGACATCGAATAGATTACATGATCACCAAGATCTAGCAGTCCTTTATAATAATCTTGATTCTTATCTCTTGCATCTTCACACTGAGTGGAAAGGGTGAATAGCAAAAAGCAAAGATAATAAGCACATTAGAATTATTTTAAAATAATTCTTAAAGGTATTTAATTTCCACAGATTCAAAATCTGAAAAACAAATGAAAAATTTTAAAATTAGCTATCTGTGATTGGGAAGTGCATGTAGTAGGAATTAATTGCACATGCCCACCATATTGCGTTAGTATATAAAGTGAAAGATCATTCCATAATGATGAGCAGGGTCATTTTGCATGCTCAGTTTTGAGGTCCATGAGTATCTCTTGAAATCCCATCCTTATCATGCCTGGTTTTGTTCTGTCAATGTTTCAGCTGGAGGCTGGCAAATCTTAGCTGACACAACCGAGAGAAGATTCTTTTCGTGCCCCTCTTTGGCTACTATGCTTCACTGCAAAAATAAAAAAGGCTGTTCTTACAGAAAGGGAATCCGTGATTTATCAGGATCACTTTAGGTTAGCAATTAAAGTTAAGGTCTTGCATCCCAAATGTCTGGGAAGTGATTGTGTAGTCATACGCAGATCCTGTACAAAGTCACTGAGCTGTGGTGTCTGTGAGTGCTTCGACACATAGGTAAAGTGAAATGGTCTGTCTTAAACTGCTGGGGGTGAAGGCTCCCCAGAGTGTGAATGGAGTAGAACCTGCTTGTTTCCCTGGTCACCACATCTGGAGTACAAAAGTCAGTGACTGGCAGTAAGACCAACTGCTTCTGTGATGTCTGTCAGTGATGCCTTGCTTTGCTGCTGACTTTAGACACAATTTTCTACGATAGATGATAAAACCCTCTAAGGAAAAAAAAAAAAAAAAAAGGCAGTGTTGAGAAAGCATTTTGTTCTTCTAGGTTACCAACTCCTCAAGTACCAAGCTAGGAGAGTGTGCTTTAGATTTAGATAGTAGCTGATCAGTCATGGGCAGGGGGCAAAACCTTGGCATAGAAGGCAATGATAAAAAAAAGGTCCCTCTTTAGAGGGGATGGCAGAGCAAGGGGAAGAACTTTCATCAGTTTGTCAAATCATGCTGAGTCTCTAACTAAGAATGGTTCTAGAAAACAGCAGAAATGTGTAATGTCATATAAATTACTAGGTGTAAGATGTGCAAGATCCACATTCCTTTTCTGGGCCTGCCTGTTGCTCACCAGAACTTGCCACAGCATGGGAAGAAAACAGGGCATGTGAAGAGGAAGTTGTTCGCAAGCGATTGTTATTTTGGAAGCTCTTGTCAAGAGCTTTTTTTCGTGTTACTGCCCTTAGCAGGTGCACATAATAATAGGAGAATATGCTATCAAGAAGAGCAGCTTTCTTTGATAACCCTTATGTCTTTTTATGGGGTTGCATCTTTGATGAAAAAAGGTAACTATAGAAACACAGAAACATTGCTCAATGTTTTCTTCACTATGTTTATTTTTAACATTATTGAATCTTATGAATGGTTCTTCACACATTGAAAAAGATTTTTCTGAGTGTCCTTTCTTATTGTGTAAGAGATACATATAGGATTTTACATAAACCTTCAGTGATTTAAAATAATTTTCTCTAAGGATATATAAGGAACACAAAGTATTTCTAATGCATGCAATTTTTCCCAAACTTCCTGGAAATTCAATCTTTGTTGAATTTTTCAGAATGAGTGGCTGCTAAACTCCTGAAAAGAGGAAAAGATGGGATGGTTGTGGATTTCTGTGAGAGAAACATTCAGGGTTTTTTAGTCCTTGAATACATGCAATAGTGCACTTATATCAATAACCATAATTTTTACAAGTGTCAGCAGTTGAAGAACTGTAAGAACTGCTTGATTTCTATACCTTGGAAATTATAGTTGCATATTTGGATTCCTAAGTGTTGTTTTACAAGGCGAACAAATCAATATTTAATGTCTTTGTCTACTGCTTTATCTAAAATCTAAACACAACCTATGAGAGAAATTCTCCATCTTTTTACTGTGCTGTGTGAATTCATGCTGTTGGTGACAAGCAAAGATGCTATCAAAATGCCATTGTTGTGAGATTGATATTAGTGGGGGCACATAAATAGTGATCAATGCCCTCAGTAAAAGTGAAGACATAATCTTTAAAAAGGCAAGCATTTTCTATCTCTGTCGCTTAACAAAATTAAATTGTACTCCCTTGCTTTACCTTCTCTCCTTACCTTTCTTCCCTACTCTTTCAAATTTTCACAACGGTAAACTTCATTTCACTGGTAACCTACATGTAATTTGAATCCAGCGGAATTTTGTAAGTTAAACTTGACAGAATGGGGACACACATTTAGAGGAAAAAAATAAGACATACACCATTCTTGATTTTTCCCCTCTAAAAACATTGCTATTTTAAATCAAAGTAGATGATAATTTGCATATTCATATGCCCTGAATATGAGTTCTTGTCAAAATCATCTTTCTGTAAAGAACATCCATTGCAGATCCCAGACCCTCATGTCAGTTGCATATAAAGTAGGATGTAGTGCAATCTCTGAAAGTCTCCTGAATTCTGCTGTACAACTATTATTTTTCAGAAAAACAGATGTTTTCCTTTTACAGACTTCCTACCAGCTTGCCATGCTTCTCTGTTTTGAACCTGAAATTACTCCTGTAACTTATGTAGGTTGGGTTTTTCAGGCTCCATAGAAGAATATATCCAATATCCTAAGTCAAACACCTTTGAGCATTACCAAATTAACGTGTATCATGCATAATACAATATTCATAAATTCTTATCAATTGATAGAACAGTAGACAAGTAAAGAATTATATTTGAATAATTTACTATTACAGAAAAGACACTGGAAATAGAACTAGGAATGCTGTTTGCATATGAGTGAGTGTCTTGCACCTCAGACAGGGCTCTGAAACCACGGTGAACAATTAGCTCAGTGCCATTCAGCAGCACTACTGCACCAGATGAACCATAAAGCCTTGCCATAGTCATCATCATTTCCCGGTCCATGTTTTCCTTGGCCAGTCAACCCTTTCTCATTGCTACAAAAGTTTTGAAGAGCTAATATGAGATTTCCTCAAGACAAGCTTTCGCCGGAGAAGATAAATAATAATTAATAATGTCTTAAGATAACCTGATGTACCAGCTTAGGAAAGTGGTTTTTCTACTGGCTTTTCCTTAATGTCCTTCTGAATAGGGACCTAAATTACAAATCCCTTAAGCTGACTACAGGGACTAATACAGAATTTCAAGTTGTAAAACAAAAAAAGCTTATGAACAATAATTTCCAGCTGTAGCTGTTTTGGCTGGGATAATTTTCTTCACTGCAGGTATGTGCTCTGTTTTGGATTCATTCTGAATACAGGGTTGATAAGAGATGTTTTAGTTACTGCCTTTTCTGCTTTTCATCCCACCCCCCAACAAGCAGTCTGGGGATGTGTAAGGTGTTGGGAGATGACACAGCTGGAAGAACTGACCCCAATTGACCAAAGGGATATGCCATACCTTAAGGAGTTATACTCAACGTATATAATGCCAGGGAAAGTTGGCTGTGGGCACAGCTCAGGAACTGGTTAGGCATCAGTCAGATGGTGGTCAACATTGTTGTTCATTTACGTCATTTGCCTTTCCAAGGTTTTATTTTTTTAAATTTTCGTTTTCATTACACTTCTCCACCCACAAGACTTCTGAGTCTTGCCTTTTTAATTCTCTTTTCCCCCATCCTGGAGGGGGAGTGAGAGGCTGTGTACTATGTATAAGTTGCCAGCTGGGGTTAAATCAGACAGGAGGAAAAAAAACCCCTTACATTAAAAAAAAAAAAATTAATTTAGTGATTACATTTGAATGACGGAGCATTTATTGGCTTAAGCAATCAATATTTTACTCACAATAGCAATTTTTTTCTCAATTGGAGTATTAAATCTTTTTCTACTTTATTCAATATAATTTTTGTATTTACTAGAGCATTTAAAATACAAAACATTAAACACAATGCTACCAATGAATAGAAGCATTTTGCTTTTACAGTGAATACAAGCATATACAAAGATACACAGCTTATCCTAACCACATAAAATGAAGCCTAATCTAATTAATAATTTATTTGTCTTTTCCCACTACAGTAGTTTTGAATGCCATTTTTCAATTTAAGTAGTATTGCAAAAATATGCTAAAAGCTAAATCTTCTCTGACAAAGACAGTTGAAGATTTTTGAGATTCACTTTTCTTCGGCTTTTGTATTGTCTTAGGAGAAGTCAATATTTTTAAAGCCCCTTTAAGAGCACCTTTAGGCCAGAGGGAAACTAGTGGCTGTGGTATCTCTTTGAGATGACAGAAATTAATTAAGATATCATCTGGCATTGTCATGGCAAGGGCTCTACAGAGCCTTTCATATCTGACAAGGGGCTTCAATACCAATTTATTGATACTCTTTGAATGTTTGTTCTCAGTGTTTCCGTCTGAATCTGCTCTGTTTGTGTGAGCCCACAATGTGATCATGTCTTCCACATCCATGTGATCGTGCTGATTATTACTACAACTGGTTTTGGGGGATAATCTACTTCTTAGCCCATTAGCTATTTAACAAATAGCAGTCCTATTCTTCTAATAATGCTTTAGGAATTACCTTTGAAGGATTACTACTGGCTGTGCAATTATAACCCTCACCTGTGATGTGATGAAACTTGAATTCCTGTGTGGAACCCTAAGACTTTCTTTCCCTGACCTCGAGCAGAATGTTCCGTCTGAAGAAAAAAACCCTTTTTTCAAAGGTAGGCTTTCATTGACTCATTACATTTTGGCAAATATTTTTTGCTAATCATTCAGGAAATACTATCAAAAAATTTCTGACACACCCTGGTGTCAAGGTAAATAAAACTTAATTTTTTCCCTTGTACTGATATTAAAAAGGATTCTTCCTTTTGAATGTCTTTTGTTTATTTATTTCTAACTTAGTCCTTAATATATCTTATATATCTTTTCTCCTAACTCTGGTTTGAAATGAGGAAAAAAAGAAAAAGATCCCTTTGTATACTAAGAAAGAATGAGAAGCAATTTTACATGGGAATGGCTGAAATTAGTTTTCTTGATGAGTTTGTGTATCTAACTACAATATGGTGGGTAAAAAAAAAAATCTGTATCTAATTATATTGTAGAGAACAATATGTGTATGTCTTATTTAATTACTGGTGAGAATAACTTAATTTATAAGTGAATGAGGAGCAGAATGCAGATGAGGAACATGATAATTTTGTCTGGTGATACCAGTATATCAGATTGATATGTTAATGTGACATATTGTGGTGAATTTTACTGAAGCATTATCAATTTCTCTGTTTAATCAGCAGTGTAGAGAAGTGGAAGAGAAATAATAATTGTGTTGTCTTCTAGACATTTTTTCCTTTCTCTTTTGTAAAGAGCATAGACAGGGGCAGAGCAACTTCCCAAGCAGAAGAAACAATAGTATGATATCAACTGTATATTATTTTGTTGGCCCATTTCTTTTGTTGAAACAGACCATTGAAGACCAAGCTTGTCCCAGACCTTTCTTTTCCTTTGTAGGTTTCTGTTAAATTCTCTAGCTGCCATAATTTTTCTATTAATATAGGATACATAGTATCTGCTTTGTAGTTTCCTGAGCAATGTTGAGTGGTCTTTAAAGGAGACAGAAAGCTTTAAAAAATATGTAATTCAAGGTATTAGATCTCCATTTTTGTGCAGGACCTGAGGAACAGCAGGGAGCACAGCATATTGCCAGATTATCCCCTGCTAATTTATAGAGAAGGCAGAAGAAATCTTGCAGGAAACACTAGGGACCTGTTGTCACCGTGTCACTTGGCAGGGTGCTAAGTTGTGTGCTCATGTAGAAAGCTGGCAGAGCTATCCATTTGCACCAGAGTTCTGCATTCTTCTGAAAACAGCCTTTGACTGCACAAGAGTCAACACATACTGGTTTATTTTGTTGTTTGGTTTTCTCTTTTTTATCATCAGTGAACCCAGCTTTGAAGGAGGCTCAGAAGCCTTGCGGGTGTATCAGATGCAAATATCAAAACTCATTAATAGTTCAGTCTTGTTTCTGGAGGGGGAGCTGGGCCTTAAATGGGAATAAAAGTGAATTTCTACCCATGGAAGTTTAAGGTTCTTCTCAAAGTTTTTTTAATAGGTTGGATGAAGGACAAATTTGTTTTGATATACTACTTTGGTGTAATGTATTGGTAGATAATACTGAAACATTTAATCAAATATTGATGTGTTATCTTGTTAAAAATGAGGAAAAAAGACACCCTACTATTAGAACAGACTAGAATCTAAGACTAATAAAAGGCTTTAAATGCGTGCCAGAAAAGACGTCTGAAGTAAAGTGTCAGTCCTTTCTCTATATTAGGCCTTGATTAATTCTAGAAAATATACTTTTTAAAAATAGTATCAGAAAATCTAGAAATTAACTGCATGAGTTCAAGACAAAACTTGTGCTCTTAAGAAAATTATGGTGGCATTAAAGTGTGAGGCCATCCTGGGCTTGTAATCAGTCACATCTGTTTTGTTTTTAATGCAAGCCTTAGAGTGCAGGATTTTTTTTCTCTTAAGTAATTGTTCTTACTGGTGAGCACCACTAACTGGAAACCAACATAGTGAACATATAAGAACTACTTAAAAAGTATATAAGAGTTTGCAAAATACTTTGAGAAGCTTTCATGGAAAGTGCACTAGAACAAGTGACCTTACTGAAACTGTTCATTTTAGTTGTTTGGTGTCAATTGGTAGTGCTTTGGAGATACTTCTAAAATATTTATTCAGGGGTATTTTGACAGGCGCTACAGGAGATTTGTGGTACACAATTCTGAATTTTTTTGTTATAATTCAGAGTGCCTTGCCAAGATAATGAGGTCTTAATTACATCTAATTATTCTTTTCTTATTTTTAATTTCTCTCATGCAATTTGCCTTATTTTTGCCAAAACTCTAGCAAAAGAAACTAGCTTCAAAACTGTGTAATTTAGTTTTTATTTCTGATACCCAACTGCTTATCTTGTTGAGCTCTATCAAGCTCATTTTAAATCAACGTGTTCCTTTATCATAGTCATCATTAACAATCTAAGTAGCCTTAATTTCCCATTTTCTTGGAGGATTTTCATCTCAGCCTTCCATGGAAACAGTTTGCATTAAGTTTTTTGTGGCCTTTTCCCTCATGTAATGATCTAAAGTAAAAGCACTGGCTGATTCCCTAAGGGCACTTGAACAGAAAGCAAAACCCACAGAGGTGTGAAAAGGCTGAATTAATGCTTTAAGCAAGAGGCTCTCACATTTCTGGTGCCATTTTTTTTCTTGGGTAGGACACCCTTCTCCAGCCAGTGTTATTTTATCCCAGACAGGTATTTGCTACTGCAGAATCTTGCCGAAGAGAGCTACTGTGGATAGAGGTAGGTGTAGAGAAGATCTTTCCTCTGGCTTAGTATTTTCCCCTGGTAATATAATGTGTCTTAAGGAACTTTAAAAAGACAATAAATCTGTCTGTTCTGCTTGATAAAAATTCTTCTATCAATGCTTCATTGTTTCCCATATTCTTATGTTTCTGGGAAGATACGTTACTGAATAGATGTGCAGGTGGGTGGAAGTATGCCTTCCACATAATGAATGGCATGTCTAAATATACACTGTTTGAGCATTATTTTCAAACTTGGACCCATCTGTTTTTCTAACCAGTTATGCAATCAGATCAGGAAATATTGGGTAGGTTAAGGTGACAATGACAGAAGGAAATAATTTTAACTTTACCTTCATCTTGTGTCTGAAAAAGCATGCTCCAGCTTGAATAAGAGAGTAGGAAAACTTCAAACACAAAAATATAATCACAAAATTTTAATCAAATGGTTTGTGAACCATGTATTTGAAGTATTTGAAGCCCCAGCTGCAAGTGAGGCTTTAGACCAATTTTTATGGTCAGGGGAAGGAAAATAGTCTATCGAGAATGTAATATACCAAAATTCAGTGAAGTTGTGGGCTGTATAAAGGAAATAGTTCTTTCACATGTCTGGGGACTGTATGACTCAAGTGACTGCATGGCACATGAAAGGTTATTCACTACTCACTCACTACATATATTTTATTCTTAGTTAAATAAGAATAATGAAGAAGAAAATTACTATGGAAAATGAGAATTTCATTATAAAAATAACCATATCTGATCTACAGAACGTGTATTGAAAAATAAGAAAGACAATAACGTCTTGGTCTTGTGATTTGTGCCAGCTCAGGTGGTTTAGAGTTCTTGGTGACAATCCAGGCTTTAAAATGGTTTAGTTTCTCATGTCCTGAAAACCTAAATGCTTTTCTTGGTTTGAGGAAACCTGTATAAAAATAAAATATTTGTTTTCAAGTCTAGAAAAAATAGAATTTAATAACATGTTTGAATTTTCAGAACATTATTGGAACTTGCAGGATTGATTTAAATAATTTGAAAGGCACTGACTATGCATTAAAAAAAAGAAAAAGCATATTATGGGTATATTTTCCCCTATACCATGTGCTGGGGTGAAAATATATATCAAAATGTATTGTGGTAATTGTAGGTTGACTTCATCTTCTAATTTTGTTGCTTCTGAAGTGTCTCTTTGGCCTTTTTTTGGGGTGGCATTTTGCAGTGTTGTGCACTATAATTGAAGCCAGAACATTTTTTTTGTCTGAGTGTCAGGTATTTTGTAGCAAATTTTCTTGTCAGTTAATACTTAAAAACACAAAGTTGAGATGACTGACAGTGTATTCAAGTTTAGACTGAATTTCAGAAATATGTGAACCAAGGTGTGAAGCTAAGTTAAGAGACAAATAAGTACTCGAAACTCTTCATTTTGAGCTTACATCTCTGAAAACATAGTCCAGACCTGCTGCTGTCAGATGTCCTTTCTGTGTTTCAGTGTTGTAACAGTGCTGTGCTTGGTCAGTGCTCCCACAGCTCAGTGCTGATGTACCTTAAGTTGGACACAAATCCTCTTTCTGATCCATTTGGAGCAGCAGGATTTCCTTAGTTTTGATTGAGACAGAAGACTGTTACTTTAGAAACCCTTTGTGACAGCTCTTGTTTCTGTTCTGCTAAATGGAAAAGAAACACTACAGGGCTGTGTGGCCTGTATAACCGTAGAATGGGAGAGTTTGGCAAAGAGTTGTATGGAATTTGGAAAATGACAGTTTCGCACAATGTACATACATACAGAGGAGGAATTTGATTTCTTTTTACCATGTAAAGCCTCTTTCTGCTCTGATGGAGTGAAATTCTTACTATGGATTTTTTTTCCCACTATTCTCTCCATGAAGATTTCAAAACAGTTTTTCAAGGATTAATTTGCATCTGTGACAACTGTACAGCTTGTGGGTTTTGATTTGGATCTTTTCCTGGTTTAAAAGAGAGGTGTAGTACTAGAAATGTTTTGTAGTGACAGTGGGAGAATAGCAAATGTCAGAATTGGCTTTAAAAACAACAAAAATTAAAACCTGCCCTCCTAATTCTGTTCCTGTGTGATAGAAAAGTCTATGAAATCTGAGAATTCAGTGTTCTGTAGTTTTGAGATGGGCAACACAATGGAGTTGTGTGGTGCAGTACTCTGACATCTGTTGTGATACTTATGCAATAAAATTCGCTTTGCTGGACTATATAAACTGTTTTGCTGAATTTAAAGTTGAATAAAGTAGACAGTTTATCTTTTTTTTCTTCCCCTACCATTCTCTGGTACATCTGTACAGCATTTACAACTACATTAATTATTTGGTGTAATGGTTTAAAAAACATTATCTGTTCTCTTTCCCTTTTCCAACTTGTGTGGCTGCACAATAGGATGTATTCTTCAGTAGGTCAGGTGGTCTAATAATTTCTGATTTAATGTGGGAGGCAGCTAAACACCACACAGCCATTTGCTTGCTCCCTCTGCCTGGTCACCTCTGTCCCCACAGCCCCAAAGGGGGGAGAGGGGAGAAAATTGGGGGCAAAAAAAAAAAAAGGTTAAAGACAATTTAATGGGTCAGAAAAGGAAGGGGAAATAGTAATAATAATAATTTCTAATGATAAAAATGAGTATGATATAAGAATTAGAATATAGAAAGCAAGGGATACGCAGTGCAGTGGCTTGTCAGACAGTTCCTGATCAGCAACCCCAGGCCAGCTTTTCCCCTAGTGTATGCTGAGCATGATGCCATATTGTGTGGAGTATTCCTTTGGTCAGTGAGGGTCAGCTGTCCTGATTGTTCCCCTCCCAGCTTCTTGTGTACCCCCAGCATCTTGTGTACTCCCAGCCTCCTCACTGGTGGGTTGAGGAGCAGAAAAGGTTTTAACTTCGTAAACACCGTATAGCAACAATTAAACATTACTGTTAAATTAAATTGATTAGCAACATTTAAAACATCAACATTATTCTCATCATAAATCAAAAGTACAGCACTGTGCCAGCTACTAGGAAGAAAGTTAACTCTATCCCAGCTGAAACCAGGTCACTGATTATGGCTTTCTAGGATTTTGCTAGAATCTTTCTAGCAGAAGCAGAAAGTACATACAGCTTTTCTAAAATGTTTTGAAAGATTAGTTTAAAGAGTATGCAAGTTTAGTAATTGTTGCTTTAATCTTTTTCATTTTGATTGACATATGTCAAGTTTCAAAGATGCTCTTCTGGGCAGCTGTTGTCCTCCCCGGCTGTTTTGTGAGCCTCATCGTATGCTTCTTGAGCAGAATTGAGCGTAAATTCTGGCTGGTTTCTCAATTTCTTTACAATGAGAAGACATATGCTCATTGTCGTACTGTATTTTCTAGCGTGTACTCAGGAGAATAGACAGCTGGCCAGATTTCTTGTTGCATGTAAAGTCACTACTGATTCAACAACGAGCCTTGCTACTGAATCTTACCCTTTATTACTAACACATATAGCTGGTTGAGTTTCTGAAGATGTATTCTCTCTCTTCAATTAAGAAAGGAAAAGGCAGCTGATACTACTTTTTACAACTGATTCTCTGGGAAGTCTCCAAAGTTTCCATTTTTCCATGGAGCCTTAAAAATGAAACCAACAAATGACAAAATTGTATTAAAACTAGTTGGCTTACAAGCTTTAAACACCAGGACTTGAGAGTGTTTCCTCTCTGGATCACCTTGCTTTATTTCAATGTATAACTAATTTTGTCAGAGTTTAGTTATGGTGCTGCCTTGGGGTGAGACCTGGCTGTGCCTTGCCACTCCATAGTTTCCATCGTCCTGAGGGCTGGAAGGAAACCTAGGTGTAGGAAAATCATTGATTACCTTCTGCTGTAAAGTGTCGAGTCTTCAGTGTGAATGGAGCCAAAGGCTACCATGGCTGAGATCTTAGGAATGCCTTTTTTTTTTTCTCCATTTTTCTTAACAAACGCAACAATACAAAACAAAAAACGCTCTCTGACAAAAGTTGGAATTTTTTGCTGTGGTTTTTGGGGCCGTTTAAATCATCAGGAACTGACAGACTTGCATGTCTTTGTAAAAATCAGTTCTCCACAGAATTATGTGTGAAATCATGTTGCTCTGAGCACAGTATGAATTGATAAAGATAGAATCTTCAAGCGGTCAGTAGGGAAAATTTCAGCTGGTGCTCCATGTAAAACATACTTCTGGGATTATCTGTGTTAAGTTAATAAGGAAGCAATCAGGTTTGGGCCCCTGACTCTTCCTGTTGTGTCTGTTTCCATGGTGCTCTTTGCTGCTTTGTACTCTCTTTTGTCTTCAGATGCGCATACACACCCATCCTCAAGATGCGGAAGGAAGGGAGGGAGGGAAAGAAAAAGAGACAGCATTGGAAGTCTCTCCTTCACCTCTGTAGGTCTTGCACATCCTTTCATTTTGGCTGATAATGTGTGCCTGCATTTACTTGGACCGTAAGTCCCTGGGGTGTCAGGAAGGTAGAAAGGAACCTGATGCTTTGCTGGTTCTACCCTGGCAGATGAGGTGACAGGCATGTTAAGTATTAACCATACTGCATGTGGCAATTAGAAAGTAAGACTTGTAAAGAACAGAAAATTCAGTGTTAAGGTGTATGGAATGAAAATTTCTGTCGCAAAGTTGCTTGCCCCTCCCTGACCCGGTGCTTCGCACGTGCCTCTGGAATCTATTTAGGATTATTCTCATCAACATAATTAGTTAGGGATAATGAGTTAAGTGGCCTTCAAAACACTGGACAAGGTTTCTGTAATGGAGCTACTTTTGAACAGCAATGCAGTATCCTAATTTGTGGCTTTATGATTTCATGTCTGTAAATCCTACCTCTCAAATTTACATGGCTCTCATGAACTCTGGAGCTAATATCAGCAGTTAAGGGCACTTTCCATTCCTACTCGATTCGCATGAATCTGCAGACAAAATTTCATTGCTTCCTCCTGCTCTCTGTTGCAAAAGGATGGGCTGTTACGTACTTCTTCTATACAACAGAAAATAATAATTAAACAAAGCAAATATTGCATTGTGAATTACAGAGTAACTTTGAAGTCAATATCACTTTCTAAACATGTAGAAAAGAGTGAAATATTTCTTACTCGTGAGTGAAGACAGGTAGGGTTTGGGTTTTTTCTCTGCTTTGAGTTTGGGGTTTTGGGGAGGTTCATGTTTTTTGTTATTGTTTACTTACAGTGTGACATAAACATAAATTTTTCCTAGAAACCAAGTTATTAGTAAGGAAAAAAAGATTCAAGAAACACTGTCTATCCTTTTTGGTGCTCTTGATGTATAAAATCTTATTTCCTTAGAAATCTGTATTTTCACAGATAGAAGTGTTTCCTGGGTTTTGATGAGATTTTTGTAAGGAAAACTTGTTGGGTTTTTGGTGGTTTTGTTTGAGTTTTTTTGATCGAAAGTGTGAAGGAAAGTTGGCATTCCCCCACTTATTAAGCATTTCTAGAAGCAGTGTGTATGAACCCATGCGTTACTTGCCAGTGAACATGTAAGAATCAGGCTATGTTCCAGCATGAGAGAATCTATTAAAAAAAAAAAAATATAAGTAATATATGAAGTTAAAGGCTTTAATGGGGGGAGCGTTCTAATGTTTATGAGCCTACCTTATTATGAGCCTACCTTTTCTACCTTATTGAGTATTATACTGGTCTACACTCACACACTGTTCCAAGGCTGGCATGATATTGAGAAATTTTATAGCAGATTCTTGTCCTTGTTTTTTTCCTCTGGAAATTGGAGTAAGAGAGACACCTTCCTGACAATCTTTTTTTGCTTGTTTGTTTCAAAATGGTCTCACAATGAGGCTGTTTTGTCTTCCTTTCCAAAAGAGGAAAAGGCCTTCTTAAGAAATAAATTTTAAATTTAAAATTGAACAATAATTTAAAATTGAAATTAATTCCTTTAGTCTGGCATTTTCTAGCTCCTAAATACCTAATATATGTGCAGAAGTACAAAGTCTGCAGGAATATATTATATTATTATATCTTTCCTCAGTCGTATAATGTATGTGGGCTGTTCTAAGACTGGTAAATGGATTGTCATAACAATTACAGGTATGGTTGAAATTATATCAATAGTGAGTCATGAACAACAAATCTGACCTGTTCATTTTATCTGAACATTGTCTAAAGTAATTGTGTCAAAGCACACATTCTTAAATGGTTTTGTTATGGTATGGGGACTGTGTGTTATCTGCCAGCCTGTTATATGTGATGTGTTTTTGTAGATTTAGAGTTCAATTCAAAGGCATTCAGCAAAAACATTATGGAGTCTGATTTTTATATTTTGACCTTCAACACATGCATATAATTACTTTCCCCATACTCAGTGCATATGTGGCTGTGAGGAAAGTTTAAAATGTAAGAGTTTAAAACGTTAAAATGGCTTATCTGAGAAAACTGCAGTACCATGAACATGTTTTCAGGATTCTGAGTCCTGTCACTTAATCACAAGACTTGCTTTTTTTTTTTTTAGCCTACTCATTTACATTATAAAATCAGTCATGTGTGATTTATTATGAAAGTTGAAGGAGTGGGGGTTGTGGTGTCTTTTGGTGACAGTTCTCCCCCAAATGGCCCACAGCTCTGAAGTAGCCTGTTATGTAACTTACACAGAAATTCTAGACCTCTGTTGACATGAAATGCCCTGTAATTTTTTGCAGCTATAGTGATGCAAATGATACTTTTCAACACTACATACTCAGGGTAAAAACCAACATAAAAAATTATTGCCAGATATGTGTCTTGAACCTAATTTGAAAATTTTTCAGAAATTATGATAAAATGTGTACATTGGTTAATGAGAACTTTGAACATTACTAAAAAATGAAGAGATTTTCAGATTTAAAAAAACCCCATCTTTAAAGATGGTTTAAAACTGCTAGTTTCAGAATAATTTTTTTTTTCCTGCTGGAAGCAGAATGTGGGGGTTTTCAATAGCGTGGAAGACAGAATTTGGATAGAAAAGTGGCATTAAATTTATATGCTTTTTTTTTTTAAGGGAGCAGGATTTGCATGAGATTAAATAACATCTGTAAGAAAATAATAACAGCACTAGAATGATCATGACTGGGACACCTACCACCCTGCTGCCATGTGAAGACTGTGACATTTTGCTGTTGCTGGTTTTTATTTTTTGTTTGTTTGTTTTGGGCTTATTTTCTGTTTTTTTTTTCTTTCCCTGGAGTCTGCTCCTGTAACTCTTCATATGAAAGGGAGCTACCCAGTGGCAGAGCAGGCCTATTACTTTATTATTATGCATAGTTCACAGAAGGTAGTAGAAATTCATGCACTAGTCTCTTTTTTATTCAAGCTACTGTTGTTCCCCAATGCATTTTTTAATAGAAAAGATATTTTTCTAAACCTTGGTTTTCTTTCCACATCCCTTTCCCACTGTCTCAACCATATGCTAGCATGTTGGTAAAAAACAAAATGCAATTTGAAGAAACTGGGTTCATGCATTTTATAAAAGGTTCAATATTAAGTCTTTGAACTGCTTTAATTCCTGCCAGCACAGAGTATATGAGTTTCTTTATTAAAGCCTTCCTTTTTTTTCTTTCCCATCAGCTACACTTGTATTCTTAGTAGTTGTAGAATAAAGTCATTTCACCAGAATTTGCAGGGTGTTTTACCATTAGTAGCACCTTTTTAACACTGAGTACTAGTAAAAAGGAGAAGAAAACCAACCCTAAACCCAAAAACCAACTGAACAAAAAACCCTCTCAAAAGCTCCAAATAAAAATGTATATATAGATTAATAAACCAATCTATGGAGGAAATAGTTAGCTTCCTATTGCTTGAAAAGCATATTACAAGCCTAATAAATTTAGAGGTTTAGTGGTTGGCTACTTCTGAAGCCTTCCCAAGAGAATTTCAGGTTCATGTTGCTGCTAACCTTCCGAATTCTCTCTCAGCTACAACCAAATTTTATTTCCACAAAATTCAGTAATTTTGTACTTCAGAAGCAACTACTTTTTGTAGTTAACTAGACAAAACTATTCATCCTATGACTTATTCTGCTGAAACAGAAAGGAATATAAACTGTTTTACTTTCCAAAGTATTAATAAACACTGCATTAGCAACTCTTTTTGAATGACTAATTAGCATGCTATAACGACCTATAATTATTGTATAAGAGACTATTATTTTATTGTATAATATGAGCTATTTAAGGCTCTCTGACTCCAAAAACTAAAGACAGTTTCCTGTGTGTAGTCAACTAAAACATGTGTACCATGTACACTGTAGACTAAATCTGTCTTGGCTTTCTAACGTGTGCTTGGATCTTGATGTACACGAGGGTACTGGCTAGGGCTGGAGGGGTCTTTTGTGGAATCCAGTCTCACACAGACTTCTCAGCTCTGAGCATTTAGTGGGGTTGTCAACTGAGCCACTTTTATATCCCTGCACTCCAAAGCATTTTGCTCCTAAGCAGGCAGAGGGTTCCGTAAGAACTGATGATCAGCCTGAAAGTTAGTTTAGCCTGGGCCACCTCTGACTGCCACCATCAAAAGATGGGCAGGAAAGAGTAAACATATATTAATTCAGCCATATGGGAAAGCATCTTCAGTACACTTTTCTGGCCTTCAAAAATTTGTGTCTCAAGTCTTGCTTATCTAACATAGAAAAATCTTTGTATTACATTGCAGAGCTCTCTTCACCCTGAAACTGTGCAGTGACTTATTGAAAACTTACAAAACCTTAGCATCCACAACATTCCATGGCAAGGAATTTCTAGGTTGATTTCGTGTTATGTGAAGCGATGTCTTTCTTGATACACAGTTTTAGTGGTATTAGGTTCTTATATTTGAAGCTAAAATGAATTCTTGTTTCCCATTAACTGTTTCTGATTTGTTTCTCTTTGTCAAATTTACATCAATGAAATCTTTTCAGTCTGCATCCTACTATGTTTGAACTCCTAAAAATCTAGTTCTGTAGCTTTCATTCTTCTTGTTTCTTTTTCTGCATCTCTTCTAGCTGTATTCAATTGTGCACAGTTTTAACACAGCAGAGCAACATGGGGATGTTCTTAATTTTCTTTGCAATTTTGTGGTTTAGGTTTTTGTGATTCCTGCTAACCCTTGACTGGACAGTTTCACAGAATGAACTATAGGCTCATGTCCTGAATGGTGTGATTTAGCTCTACCTTTTCTATGTTGTTACCAGATGATAGAGGTCCATACCTGCTGAGTTTTCACAATGCTTGTTCTACGAAACTACTGGCCTTTGGAAACTGCACAATGCCCATTGTGTAAGGAGGAGAACTGGAAGTTCACCAGCCTCAGTGTCCTGCCAACTCAGCCAGGTCACTTGGAACATAGGTCACTTGGGGTCTACGACCACCAGAGAGACCCCCAGGACAGAAGAATGCATGCGTGAAGGGGAGGGGAAATATGGTAATGATTTTGGGGAAATGATTATCCATATGTATGTTTAGTCTGGGACACTTAATGAATATGGGTGCAAAATGCAGTATATAAACAGAAGCTTTCCTGTACTCAGCATGCATGGCTTTGGGGGTTGTAATGGCATACAGAAAAATGTTACAGGGTCCATACTAATATTGCTCCAAAAGAAGCTTGTTTTACCTATTGTTCTGAACTCCTTGTGTGCTTTTTATGTATAGCTGTCAGTCTTTTCAGTGAAGGTATACAGTATGCTGTATATATTTGATTGTGACAAATACACCTCCCTACTTCCTCCAGCTAGGCAGTCTATAGCAACTATTGGTCATTGCTCCAAAACTGAAGGATTGCTGCTTAATAGCTATTAATGTAATGGGTAATCTGTGCAGCAATAGCTCTAAGAGGTTCTGATTACAGTCATGGCCCTGTTGTTTAAATATCTTCTCTCCCCTGAATAAGTTTGTATTCAGAGAGGGCAGTGAGCACAAAATGCTACACAAGAAACTTGAAGAGATCTCAGTTTTTAAGGGAATTTTTAACATCTTGAGATGCACTGTTGATTATAGATCTATGTTGCCAACAGATCAGTTTCATAAGAACAAGGTTGTATTTTAAGACACTTAGAATTGACATGTTTTGCTGGAAATTGCTGGGTGTCAGCTTCAATTGCTTCGAGCATTTGGTTTCCATAATAAACACAGAAACATTGTATTTACTAGAGGGTGACTGCAGAAACGGAAGTATCTCACTGATACTGATTGAAATGGTTATTGGGATGAGGTGAAATTAAATATTTTATTTGCTCAGTATAGTGCCCATTTTTTTCCTTTGTGCGTATGTAAATGTGTGTGTGTGTGTATATATATATATAAATCATGTATGTTTTCAATATTTTATCTCTACTGGGAAAGCTTTGGCCTAGAACTTGATTGTTATTGCACTGGCATCTCAGGACAAACCAATTCATGGTGGGCACAGGCAAGCTTGGGGGACAAGTTATTCCAGTCAGCACAAAGGCCAAAGTGAGAAGGACAGAGAGGAGAGAGTAAGATAAATTAAGATTCTGAGAAATCAGAGGAACTTGGTCATTCAGATGATCCTTTTCTCATCTCACTTCAGGGAATAAGCCTACTTGGGGAGCATGTCCCATCTGCCTTTCAATGGAACAAGGTTCCTGGCAGCTCACTAGACATAGTCTGGCTAATAATGGTTACGAGCCTATAAATGTTGTGCCAGTTTTCAGTCTGGAAGGCTTCCTCGTGTGTGGAAAACTGCAGCACTAATATATGTTCTTCCTTCTTACCCTCTAAGAGGGATTTGAATTAATTTTACCCAAGATAAACAGTGTGACTGATCTTTTAATTTTTTGGTTGTGAAAAATTCTATAGATTCTGAATTTTTGAAAGCTTAAATTTAGCAAGACATTAGGAAAGGAAGTTTGTATGAGACCAAAATGAAGAGGAATGTTGTAATGGTTTGACAAAAAGACAATTCTCTTCCTGATGTCACCCACTTTCACTTTTTCTAGCTTTCAAAATTTCAGAATGAAGAGATGTGTGAGAAAGACCACATTGCATTCAATCTTCTAATCTCACTTCTTAAACTGTATATCTGCAAGTCAGTACACATTAATTTATTCTCTGTGTAATTAGTATGAAGTGGCTAAGATTGGGTAACAGTTTTTTCTAAATTACTTCCAGAAAGGATGAAGAATGTTTGACAGATTTTTATTGTTTTTATTTCATTTTGTCAAGACAATATATTCTACTATCTTGCTCCATGTAGGTATAAACTGGCCTGAGGATTGTGTGCTAAATTTAAAATAATATTTTAACAAAACCAGTTAAAACGCTCAACCTGCACAACTTATTTTTGTTGGTCTAGATAACAAATAAGACAAGGAAACAAAAATAGATTTATGTCATGGAAGTTGTCAAAAAATTGTGTCTTATAGCAACACAAAATAGTAAAAGAAGAATAGTACTTGTCTTAGTTCATGTCCAGAACTTAATCAAATGGCATGAAGAAATGAGAAGTTTTCTTAACAATAAAATCAGGCAATGTTCTTATATTAATATAAATTCCTAAATAATCTCTTGAATATTCTAGAGAAGGAAATGCATTCCATTTTTTATTTAGGCAAAGTATTTATGCTTTGATAACATTAAAAAAAAAAGGAAAAAATATCTATTCATAAATCTACTTAATAAAGAGAAAGATTTGGCAATAACCTCACAAAGAAACAGCAAATGCAATATTCTGTCTGGTCTGAGATTCTTTTTCTTGCGGTTTAGACAGTACAATGTAAAATCCATTATTCACACAGCTCGGCTCTTCAGTAGGCTCTAATACAAAGATACACCACATCAGAAATGTGACAAATTGAGACAGAAGCATTCAACTGATAAAGCAGATCCACCCCAGAGGACTGTACCTTGGAAGTTATATCAAACAGTACCAGAATTTGTGGGAATCTCTTCTCTTATTGATCCTGTTCTAAATCATACATGTACACTCAAAATTGTGGGTTTACTTTTTATAAATTCTAGCTGTGTGTATAAAAGCACCACTCACTTTCTATTGTTTGTTTGTTTGGTTGGTTTTTGTTTGGTTTTTAATTGTCTTTATATGCAGAACTTACAAAATATATAATTTTCCTTTGAGGGTGAAGAACATTATTTTAAGGGAGGCTTGTGTAAAGCTGTTTCTGCAGTGGGAGCCCAGCAATATTTCCAGCACTACAGCTCAAACAGAAGGCTGCAAACACTTTTTGAGATATTTTGACCAGGATTTATTTTTCAATCAAAATCAACAGAAATCAAATCCTTTGTGTTCTTGTGTGGTTTTAAGGGGAAAATATAGGCATGAAAACCATCCTGAAGTGTTTAAAAGCTGAATAATGTGATACTGACAAAGCATAGGTTTAGTTCCTGTCTTTTTCCTACAAAAGAATAATGCCTTTTTGCTGGGTTATAACTTCAGTGTGTCTCTTTCCTTGTAAAATTTTGGGGTGGTTTTGTGGTGTGTGTGGGGATTTTTTGTTTTGTTTTTGGTTTTGGTGGGTTTTGGTTTTGGTTTTTTTTTTGGGGGGGGGTGTTTTTTTTTGTTTTTTTTATTTTGTTGCTGTTATTATTTTGTTTTTTTTTTTTTTTCTCTCCCCAGAATTAATTTGTTTCTGACAAAATTTTAAGTTTTAAGAAATCCACTTTTCTAACTAAAAATAACTCTGACAAATCCTCCAACAAGCCTCTGCTAAGGAATAGCATTCCACCTGGTTCTAAAAGCCAATTTAATATTCAATGCATAGTTTGTTTTTCTTTTTACTGCATTTTGCTGCAGAGTAATAAATATCAAAGCACCATAAATTAACACTTTTTATAGGTGGTATGCTGACAATTTTCTTTCCAGTGAAAGGAATATTAAAATTTTTGCAAGTTTTAAAATTATTAGGCTGTGGCAGTTGTGCTAATACAATAAATGGAGCAGAACATGGGAGTGTTAATAATTATTATCTGACACAAGAGAGTAGAGTAAAAATGTCTTAATGCCATATTGTTGACCTCCAATGAATGACTCAACATATTGTTTGATGAAAGACCAGGAAATACCTATTTCTGTATGCCTTCTAGGTAACCTAGCCCAAGAACTGGAATCTTGGGTGGATCTGGCTTACAGGTTTAAGGTTTGAGTTAATTTAGCATGTCAGAAGCTGTTTATGATGAAAAGAATAAATAAATAA
Source organism: Acanthornis magna (assembly GCA_036785705.1). Taxonomy (NCBI): domain Eukaryota; kingdom Metazoa; phylum Chordata; class Aves; order Passeriformes; family Acanthizidae; genus Acanthornis; species Acanthornis magna. The sequence goes on from JAWUZG010000018.1 coordinate 34,428,522, forward strand.
ATGTTTGCAGGTTTGCTGGTGAATGTGAAAGTGTTGGCCATACACATTATAATAAAGGTCAGAGTCATAGGAACCTAAAACTGGTACAGTGAAACCATGGGACTCTATGTTGAGAGAGAGTGGGGAGAGAAAGGACAAAGAAATACTGGTGTAATGGGGGGCTTTGGGGTGGTATTTCTTTTTGTTTCGTTTTAATCAGAGTGAACTTTGGGTGTCCAAGACCTGTGAGGAAACATTGAGACTCTAAATACAGAATATTATGATAGCATCTGTTACCACTGATGCCTTATCAAAAAGTCATTTGTTCTTTCTGTTACTACAGCCAGTTTTTGCATCTTTGCATTAATGGCATAATGAAAGAATACAGGGAAGCATAGATATAAAAGTGGCTTTGGCGTTCTCTGGAATCCAGCAGTGTCCTGTGAAACAGTTTCTTTCCAATTGGACAGATCTGCAATAGGCAGAAAATACGTGCCTTTCACAAATGTGAGCCTGATGGTTTTCAAAGATATAAGAGGAGGCCTGGTGTTTTGGAGAATTGACAGTAGGTTTTGGATGCAATACCTAAGACAAGCTAAGGGAATAGAAAGTGCCGGGAAAATAATTCCAATGGAAAAAAGAAAAGAAAAATCTGGGACTCTTTCTAGATTCTACAATTACTCTGAGCTGTATTATGAGGAGACTGTAGGGTCATGGTTTGTGTGGAGCTGCTGGGCGATGTGTTTAGTGAGAAAGGATGCCAAAAACTGCAAAAGCCCAGTGAGCTCCCACAATGTATTTCATTACCATTTTGTTTGCACTTCCAATTCTCCGTAGCACTTACTGGGGAAAAAAAACCCCAAAACTAACCAAACAAAAAAAGCTAACCAAACAAACCAAAAATCACTTTCTGTTTTATCTGAGCCCCTCTTCAATGTTCATATTATGATTATACTTGAAACATTTTGACTAGTATTTTATGTTTAGCCATGGAAGGACAGAAGAAAACATTAAGTCCCTTCCAGGATTTTCTGAAAGACTACTTCCACATCCAACTTTTTACTTCTTTTACAAGTTTTTGGGACCCACATTTCTCAGAATGTCTTATAATGAAATAAACTAATATATAGAATTTTATCAGAAAAACTGTGGTGAGTCATGCTCCAGAACAAAATGTCAAAGCTTGCTGATAGCACTAAATCCAAAGAAAGCTAATTATCTTCTATAAAACTATGCAAATTACATAAACTACAACTTTGTTATTTTTTAAATGAGACCAAAAGTACAGGAATTCATGTCTGAAGTTGTGTTAGCTTGTGTGTGTTGTTGACGTCTCAAAACACATTAAATGTCAGTGCTAGGCTGATACATTTTTTATGTTTTAGGGCAGGATGCATGAAGTTCCTATGAGGGGAAAAGAAGTATTTTTATTTGGCAGAATTAGAATATCACATTGTGGGAAAAAAATATGCATCCTGGTAAGACAGATGGTGAGGACTACAAAACAGACATTGGTATTAAAATTGAGTTTAAAATGTCCTAGTGGTTATAGGTTTATCTCTATATGAATGGATGGCATATATAAATTGAGTTCAGTAGCACTTGCCTGATGCAGATGCTGTTATTTGCTCGGATGGAGCCATTGGAAATGGCCTGATTCTGGTTCTGGGAGATATGCAGGTAGATGTTTAAAAGCCTGCCTTCTGCCTCAGAAAGGATTTGCTTTTTCAATGCATTTGAGAAATGTTGCTGTTTTATGCCTATGTTCATAAAACATTGGCTTTGTTAGGCTGTGTAAATAATGCTGCATTGGGGAATTTTCTAGCATTCATTTTAATCATGGCAGAGGGTGCATCTGGAAGTAAAAAGGATTTTTTTCTCTAGGTGAAAGGACAAAATAAACACTTTAACCATATATTTTAAGAAGGTTAATCAGAAATTTAAATGTTGGATGCCTGTACTTAAGCTTGTAAACCAAAACTTAGATACATGTAGTTTGTTTCTTTTCCCCCCAGAGTATTCAGCACTTCTCATACTTTTTAAAGGGTATACAAGGTGCTGAGTGCCCTTTAGAATTCTGACTCTTTAATTTAAAAACAGCTTTAGTGAGCTGAGGAGGTTAAGCTAGGCTGACTTCCAGCTTTAAAAACCGTACCCTGATGGAATTTCCTAATCCTTGCTATACAAAATACAATATATGGTTTTGCAACTTGAATTGAATGAGCTTGTTGGTGTATTCTCACTATGTGCTTTATCCACATCCATGGAATGGCAGTAAGAGAAAGTTTCAGTTCTGTTAAAACAGAAACTACCTTTCTCTGAGCAGTTATACATACAGGCTCAGCACTGAGGAGGGCTGATCTGAACACCACCTAGATGAATGGCAAAAGCTAGACATGGTGGGATCTTCAGAAGATTGGTATAAATTTTATTTAAGTGAGGCTAGACCAGCTCAATTAGTAATGACTGAAAACTATGACCATTTGATAGCTGCTCAGTAAAAAAAAAATCAGCGGTGTTACAATTACAAGTACCATATCAGGGTTTTTAATGCAGCAATTGATAGAAATCTAACAAATTATATTATTTTAAAAGCTGGTCATATACAGACTAAGGCAATAAGAATTTTTCGTAAAATTTTGCATAGTTATGCATAATTGTCTTTGTCTCTGGGGTCACATTATTCAGGCATATTCAAGCAAACACCTGAATGTCAATGAGAATATTTTTAATTTGTGCTCTCAAACCCAGCAGTTTCAATTTTTGCTTTCAAGATGTGGTTTTGCAAATAAGGTAAGTTGGAAACACCAGGAAGATACTTTTAATTTTAGAGACATGTTTATTCATGCATTTATATTTTCGTATAGTCTAATCTAAAAGAAAAAAAGGTATTTTGGAAAGCTGTTGATATGGGACTTTTTGGGGAAAGTTAACAAGAATAACACAAATGGATGAGGCCATATGTTCCTAAAATGTTACAACACCTTCAAATTTGCTGACTTTCTGCAACTTTTGGATATATTTCTGTTTAAACCTATTGTGTGGTGATGTTAGAGAGTTCAAAATCTAATACTTTGTCTGAATTTAAGTATTTCATGGAAGGAAGCTGAACAGAGTGAATGAGAAGAGCAACCAGCTTCTCATTTTCAACAGCTGTCTGACAGCAATACAGCTGCTAAAATATGGTAATTGCAATTGGAGTGGGAGGCAGAATGGATGATATTTAGTTGGGTTTTCTTACCTAGTTTACATAACCTGCCCTACATGATTTCTTTAAGGATACATACTCCAGTTTTGTAAAATACACCGGGAAGTTAGACACTTGCTAAAGAATCAATCTTCTATTCCAGATAGTGTTCCAGTTGTTGAATTTCACATGGGAAATGAGGTGTATTACCCATTTACCTTCAGAACAAGTCTTTAGTTGTGCTAGATTAAGTTTAAATGAATTATTTGAATGCAACTTTCAAATTGACACCACATTTATATTTCTTTATAAATGACATCAGAGAAGGAAAGTAGGGTTTTGGCTCTAGAATTTAATTGGTGTGGATAATGGACTTATTTGGAGATTATGTCCTTCAGTGTATCTTATCTCAGATTGTGCCCTGAGGGAGGGAGTACCATTTCTTATTCTGGTTTATACATGCTGGATTTTGTAGAAAAAGCTTCCTTGGAAACCTTTAAAAACTCCAGGAAACTACATTTGTTTCGGCTATATATTTACAGCTAAGTATTTCAGAAAAGTATTTGACATCCTTTAAATGAGCTGAGGAATGTGTCATTCACCCGGAACTATTAGAAAGACTTTGACAGAATTTGGGACATCTCTGGGTAACAATTTCTTCATTTGACAAAGAGTAAAATTGTTTCCTAATGCTCAGGACAACTGCCCATGGTAAAATGTCCTCCTATGTAAACTTTCTGGTGTATATGAAATTGCACATGATCAAACATGCTAAATGCAAACATCTAAATGCAAGAATGTAGTTCATGATTGATTCATGCTTTAGACTAACTGTGGAGTCAATTTACTGTTCTCTGATGACACTAAGTCTGAGGGGATAAATGTTGGAGAATTGAGCTGTTGAGAGACAGAATAGTGCAATATTCATCATTCCTTTAATGAGTGAGGGGGTTTTCAGTCCTTTACGGACATCAAGAGATGAATATAGTTAGGTTACCTAAAACATAACTAACTTGCTCAGTTTACGACCCTCACTGATTATTCCAACCAATTCCTTCCTACCATTTGAAATATATGCTAAAATTTTTAGACAAATATTAGGAGAAAGAAGTTCTAAATAAATAATTTAGCTAACAGCAGTGAAAAAATTCTTCAATAATGTATTAATCAAAAACCTTTCAGCTACCCCTACCATGAATAATAAATATTGAGTAGCTGTCATGAGAAGGTTCAGAACACACTGCAGATAAAAATTGTTCAAGTTGCTGTTCAAGTTACCCTTTTACTTTGGGTAAAGTAAAAATCTTGATTCCCTTAAGGTTTACATTAAAAATTTGCACAAAATTTCAGCAAGACATAACTGAATGGTAAATAAGTTTATGTTGAATCCCTCTGCATTTTGTATCTATATTATATGAATAGAGGATTTCCAATTTTTCATACTTTTGTGTACATTGAAAAATATGAACTTATGTGACTATCATAAACATCAATGTATAAGACTCGCAACTTTTTCTGAATTTTCAAGAAAAATGAAAAACATACAGAAGACTTACATTTCTTCAATTTTTAGAAATGTTTAGAAGATAGTTCACATACCTTTTACCACTGTGCAGGATATCAGTGAAGTATTTCACTTGGCATACTGTGGAAACAGGAATGAAAAAGAATCATGAGAACCCTGTCCCATTTCGTCTTCCAAAAATCTTGGATGCTCTTTTTTTTTTCCTCACACAGACATTGTTTTAACATTCTTTACCTGGTACCAAGTAGAGATTAAATTTTGTCTAACAGTTACCACATAGACATGTCTCAGAATGCGCATCAGCAGGAAGAGAAGCAAAATGACATTTTGTGGCTTTGTCTCTGTCTCTGGTCTGTCATGATTTGTCTGTCAGTCCCGTTTCCATTTAGAAGCTCGGATTTGCTTGCTTGACCAGGATGCTTCTCTTTGCTTCTCTGTGCTGTCATCATAATAGTGTTGATACTATCTATCTGTGAAATCACTTGGAAAACTGAAGATGGTGAAGAAATAACAGCCTATTATCAAAAACTCATTGCTGCAAGTTTAAATATATATATATATATACACACACACACACACACACACACTTTTGGTACATCTGCAGCGGTTTCTGAGAGAAGCTTCATGCATTACTGTGATATAGGTCCTACCTGCATAAGAGAGGTTTTTTTAATGAAGTATATATTCAGTTTCTCAATGTCACATTGTATGGCTATATCCCTCTGTACCAGTAACAAAAATCTATGGCACATTATGTATCTTTACATCTCAATGTTCATAATCATCACAAAGTTTGTATTCTCATCTTTAACAAAATAGCCATGAGTGAATAATCACCTCAGAAAAAGATTCACATTTGTACTGCAAGCTAGGTGATGCACACAGTATTAGAAGCTAGAAATTGATTTACCAATCATAGACCAAAAAATAAACAAATCCATGCTCTTAAGCTTCTAAAGTAGTTAACAGACTTTGAGCAGTATTAGTACCAACACCATGTCAAGAAGTTTTTTCTCTTTTTTTTTTCTTTATTTTATTTTTTTTTAAATACAGATGCTGTCACTTTTTCTTGTTTTAGTCAAGGAATTCTTGTTATTTACTGCTCCTGTCTACCTTCATGTTATAATGAGTCAAGGTTATGATACAGACTTACGTGGAAAAATTGCTTTGACTGAAGTCTTTGAGATCAACAGCAAAAGTATTAAGAAGTTTCATTTGAAAGGAACTAGAAAATATTCTGTTCTCGCCTATTAGAGATAATGTTATTTGATGTAGACAGAAGAACATGCTTAACAAAAGTTACCTGTGATAACAGCTGGTAAACCCCAGAAATGCATTTAATACAGTAGATATTTCTGAAACTTAATAATAGATGTTATTCTGATGGGGAGTATCTGCCATCTGGTGTCTAAATGTGCAGTGCAATTGAAAGGTGAAGATTTGGATGCTCAGGGTTCGAGGGCTGCCTTCATTGTCTGCAAGTAAATGCGGTTAAGTGGGGACAAAAATATCCCTGTTTCTATGAGGTCTGAAATGCTCATCTAATTTTGTTTAACCAGAATAGCTGATATCAGTTACAGCAGATATAATCTTAATTAATGCAATTTGGGAGGTGGAGGAAGACAAATGCACCAAAATGCAGCAGTAAGCATGCTCAGTTTGGTCGGTCTTGACCACTAAGAAATCGTGACCTTGGCCTACTGAACAGTGATGATAATATCTTAGCTAGGCTGCCAAACACAAAGAATGGTCAAAACAAAATGTTTTCCAAGAAAAGGAGGACTGCAGCTGAATGGCTGGTTGCAATCACACCCAGATATAATGTCATAGCTTTCCTTCCTTCCTGATTAATATATACTTTACATGAAGTTAGACATCCTCGTGTTTGCACACATATGTAATTAGGCTGTGAGGGATCCATCAAATTGTCAAGCTTCCGTGTTTATTTCTTCCTTCCTTCCCTCTGCTCTGTGACCTTTCGTGGTTACTTTTAAAATCTTTCCTTTTGATAGGGAAGATGTGTGCTAATGTCTTTACAAACAATTCCATGGGTGAGGGTGTGGATGTTAGCATCTTTGAAATGGGTCTTAATGTCTTTACTTCACGTAGCAGATTTGTAACAGCGCTGGGACAACCTGACTCCTGAAACAGTCAAGTGGCTCTGCACAAGCCTGACTTTCTGAACTTCGGGGTAAAATGACAGGCTGAAGGTGGGCTATGTGGTAGACAGTTTGAGAAGGTACAGCCTCAGGCAATGGGGAAAGGAAGAGGGCAACATGCAGCCAGGAATTTAGGATTAAAGTAGGCTGCATCCTTTGAAACCTCGAGAGAGAAAACCCCATGGGTGTGTGTCCCAGTGCACTCTTTCCCTTTACTTGAATAAAGTTGCAAGACTCTGTCTCTTTTGTGGACACTGGCTTTTCATAGTGTGATTTTCTGTACAGTTTTATCCTTTACTGCTATCTGGTGGTGTGTGGTGGAAATATTTTTCAGTGTTTTCCTTCCCTTAAAGTTATGAGAATGTTTTAAAGCAAAGAACAGCAATTGGCTTTTTTTTTCTTTTTTTTTTAAACATAGGCCTCAACTAAGGCTTCCTTCATATTTGAATATTTCTCTGCTTTTAAGGTACAAGTGGATTTTGAACACTGCTGAGATATATTCCGTTTCTTAAGTTCTGAGGTGGACTGTGACACCACCATCTTCCTAAAAGCTAGAATAAACATCTGTAGGTAAGTCAAAATCAAGGAGTCTGAAAGAGTAAGCAAGAAGAATGAGTAGAAATTTAAACTGTAGCAAAATTCAGGATGGATGCAAGAAATATAAGTGCTGGAAGAAGTACATTATCAATTGCTCTTAGATGTATTCAAGATGGTTACAAGATCTGACATAAACTTTATTGTTGAAAAGGGACTTTTCCAGCATCCACTTTGTCACACTGTATATAAATTTTCTTAAAAAAAAAAAAAAAAATCACATTTGCAGAATATAGTTCAGAAATAGACAACGAATGTGAGTTCTCTTTCATTGTTGCCACTTTTAGTGATAAATGCCAAAATTTTTGTATTTCTACCATTTCTACCCATCCAGGTAGTTCTACTGTTGGTTTTCCATTCTTTTCTCTTCGGTGTCTATAGCATGTATCTAGCTCTTCAGCTTTAGTAATCAACAAAAACAGTGTAATGTTAGCCCTTCTACTCTTTATGTCCCGTATCTTTTATATGCAATCCAAGTTTCTCTTTCCTATTTTCTGAATTTCCTCTTCTTTCTGCTTAGTTTTTGAAGCTGACTGTTAAATGAATTTACCACATCAAAGATGATTGCTGTAAGTCATATGAATCTGAATAACATTTATTACATTTGATTGGTTTCTCTGAGACTACTTATTTATTCTGGTTTGTAGTAAACACCTTAGTATAAAAATCAGGAAACCAAAACGAGTTGCCTAAACATGTCCCCATCAGCCTTTTCTCTGCTGTCCTCCCATTGTCCCTACCTAATGCCCTGCCCATGTAAGATTCATTGACACTAGGAAGAAAAAGATGGCTAGTAGCTTTCTTGTGAAGCCTCGTGATTTTGGTAGATACTTCATGTTCTTCAGTTGCAATAAATAATGAAGAAATTAAAATACTGCTAATTTCTTTTTACATACTAGTTAGATTTGTCCACAAAACTGCGTATTTCCACTAGCTCCAGTGATATTACCAGTTCTGCATTAATTTTGGCTTCATACGAATGCTTTCTAGAATTTGCCATTTTAATCAAGGCTGGTCACCATGAACTATGGGAGCTCACGTGGATTCAGCAATGCAGAATACAGTGGTGAGCTTTCATGACTATTTTTTTCTAAGCATTTATCACTAACTATTTGAAAAGAAGTATTAAAATCGCTGGCCAAAAAAATCTGTTAATGATAGAGATTTAAAGCCCTTAATCACATATAGAGATGAGCAAAGTGTAAATTTAGTCAAACAGTTGTTATAACAAGATGATTCTTGTGTAAAATTAAGTCATTTAGCAGAAAGGTTAATGTACTCAATATGTGAAAAATCCATGCAGTTCTAATAAGGTACTGAATAAATTATATGCTGTTTTGTTCAGCAATGACTAATGGTTAAATTTGCTATTTTTTAAACCAGTGCATGATTACAATATTCGCTGATATCAGTGCTAGGTCATAAACCTTTAGGTCTGTTCTCCTTTCTGTGTGTAAGCCTAGTCTATTAAAATTATTAATTTGACTCCTGAATGTGCATAGTTCAGACCAAAATATTCAAATATTAGTGACCCTCTTCATGTCTTTCCATAAACCTGCTGTGTTACATGCCAATTCTACTGTCCTTTTCCTTAAAAAGTAACTTGGGCTGCTTAAAGTGGTGGGAGCATCCTTTTACTGCTGTCTGTAAGATGCCTCTGCTCAAGTTTGCTGCTCTTTGCCCGCCAATTCTAGCAATTTGGGCAACAGATATTGCTTTTATTGATATTGTACTGATTTTGTAATTTTCTTGACCTGCTTAATTCAGGAAGAAAGGTGGCTATGCATTGCAAGCAGCCTAATATTTTTATCGCAATGAGCTAGATGGACTCAGTGTGTGTAAGACTTACTCTTCCTTCCCCTTTCAGTGCCATGAAATGTTGGCCAATATGACCCAAATCTTCAGTGTGAACCAAAGGAAGAATATCTGTACTCCCTCAGTACAATTCTCTCCTGGGCTTGATCAGTGCCTTCTCTAGGCACAGAGAAATCATTGGGAGCCCTACCACTAACCCTCAGGAAGTCCCAACAGGTCACTGCAGCCTTTGGTCCCATCTCTTCTCATTCCAGTTTGGAGAGACATGATCTATATGGACGTCCCGTCCTGTCTAAATGGGATGAAAAGTGTGGTTGCACTGTTTTGAAACTCTTCCTGCTCTTTCTCAGGGAGAACATAGATAAGTTGCATTCTTTTACTTTCTTAATCTCTGTGTTTTGTATTAGGTGTTATTTGGCTGTGACCAATGGTTTTAGGAGGTGGATTCTTTTCTGACCAATAGTTGCTAGAATATTAATGGTATAAAAACCTTTCTTGTAAATAAACTTTCTCTTTCGCCATCTTGACATCGCCTGCCTGCCTTCTTCTCTCAACCAGCTCCTGCAGCCTCGTGGAAACAAAGCCACAGAAAAGAGCATTTGAAATGCCTAAATGTCCTATGAAAAAGAATTGTCAACGAAAGGAATGATGGAGGGGGGCAGTGGAGTAGCACACTCAAAGTCAGTCTTGGGAATGGTTTAGAAAGTAAAAGCCAATGTTATAACCTACACAGAGGAAGGAAGACATGCAAACACTAAAAACAAACTGTTGGAAATTGAATGAAAGAATTTTGACAGCCAATGTGTATATATAGTAGTGGTTAAAGAAATGGCACATCTGATGGCTTTTCTTGTGAGCACAGACATTTGTCAAATTTATAGAAGAAGCTGTCCAGTGACTGAAAAATGCTGAGAAAGCTATAAAATGTAAACCCAAGGTACAAAAGAGTGAGAAGACATGCATATATAAATGCAAAGAGGGTGCATTAGAGGATGTACAGAAAAAGTTTTCAAATACAAACATAAATTTTTTTACAATAGTGATGACAATTTTTTTCAAGCAAGATATAAAAAAGTTATGTTAACAGTAGGGTGGATCAGATAGTAAAATTTTCTGGTAGACGATGTTAAATAAACCCACCATCTGGGCATGGGTCACATTGTATCACCTGAAAAATATTTTCTTTGTACTTGTAGAAGAAAAGGTTACTCCATATAGTGAATTTCTTATATCAGGGTATATCACCACACAACAAGATTTTTCTTTAACTGCAGTAAAATGCACCAACTCTACAAAGGAGTCAGGCTGCTTTTTTCCTTGTTCTTTTCCACAGTTATTTTTCTGAAGCTCTCCCAGGAAACTACTTCTAGGCTGTTTGATAGTTCCTGCTTTGATGAACCATGAAGTCACTAGTTATACCCAGTGAGACTTGTCATTTTCTATAATTCATGTAATTAACATTCCTGGGAGGGTTCAGTGTCTGTGTGAACAGTACCTCCCTGAAACAGAATGTGCTTGGGCATAGATGTCCAATAAGGGAATACTCTCCAAGAGATATCTGATGAAAATCATCACCTAGACAGTAGAAGTGGTTGTCTCCAAGTTTGTAATTTGAATGAAAGTTTGTTTGAATGAGTTCTGTCTAACCACTACAAATAGTCTGTCAACTAGAGCACCAACATACTTCTAGGATACAGGCAATGATGTAATTCCTCTTTGTAGTTCCAAGTATGTTGAAAAAATTTTGTGTGTAAACAAAGTCAAAATTCCGCTCTTCTAAGAATTAACTAAGTTGGTGCTATAGAGTTATCAGGCTTTGGTCTTCATATTTTTTTGTTCTACTGCCATTTAAGTTAAAAACTTGTTTACCTGAATAACTTACTTGTCTTAGACATCATTACATTAAGATATTTTCCTGTGCAAATTCTTAATTACAGTATCTTATAGCAAAAATTCTATACCCAAAGAGACATGAGATTTATATCTGGGTATGAATGTAAAGATAGGAATAAACCATATGAAATGAAGCACAGAATGAAATATTTTGAATGCAAGATCCAGAACCACAAAGTGTATTTTAAATACAAAGGGAAGTTGATCGCATATATGTGTATTGATGGTTCCGATGATAACTGTATGATCCTTACAGATTTAGAAAAATGAAATGGTGCCATTTTGGGGACGGCAAAGTATAAGAGTGCAGAAGGGAGCATGTGGCCGAAGATATTGCTAGTGCCATGGTATGGGAGTGGTATAGGTTAAGATGTTGCTCTAGAAGCATGGAAGTTCTCTGGGCTGTGGAGGGTTTTGCAGCCTTTGAAAGTTTATATCCCTTCTGGGTCTTGGCCGAGCAGCTGCTCCTTCCGAGTTTCTCCATTCCAGTTCCAGTATTTCTCAGCAGGATACTTTCTGTCATACTCTTCAGAATGTTACCTTTTTCACTCCTTCCTAGTTCTTGGATGATGAAAAGTGATCCTGGAAGACATTCCTTGGTGAGGGAAGAGTAGGGGGGACTTGGTGTTGAGGGATAGAGGGGGAAGATATTTTACAACAGTTGAATAAATATTGACCTAGATCAAAAGACCTGTGCCATTTCAAAAGATTGCAGAAACTATTCTAAGCAGCATGTTTTCCTTGACTTGAGCCAGGAATTTCCTACAAAACTTGAGACTAGCCCAGCTGAAGCATGGTCCTAATAGCACAAAGTTCGAGGGCTCAATCCCATATGAGCCATTCACTTAGAAGTTGGCCTTGGTGATCCTTGTGGGTCTCTTCCAACTCAGAATATTCTGTGAACTGCCAGTTTGATTAAATGCAGGTCCTATGTGAGAGCTAACAGATAGATGAAAGGAATAGCTCCCTATTTTTTTAGAAGTAGGCAAGCCATTAGAACTATGTTATATATTTCCTCTTTTACTAGATATTGGGCAAGTCCCTGATTCTTGTTTAAAAAATATTAGAAATGTCTTTTGTTGAACCATTGCTCAATATTTTTCAGATCTTTAGTCTGTGTAAGATTAAGAGTATATGCAAAAATTGTTAGTTACCAATGTTTTAAAAATCTTTTTTTAAATGGGATTAAATGACATTGGGTAATACTTTACATTATTCCAGATGATGTTTTTTTGGGTTTGGTTTTTTTGCCATAAACAAATCTGTGCAAATACAATAGGAAAGAAGTGGGGAATTAATATACAAGCTCTGTGAGGCAGTTTTTGGAAAATGACAGTATTTTCCTCTGACAAACTGCTTTACCTTTGTTATTGTTTATCTTCCCAGTAGATTTTTGTGTCTTTGATTTAGGAGGTGTTAGAAACTGCTTCTTGATAGCAGGACAGATATATTTTTGGTTCCTAATGAAAATAATTTATCATCGGCTTGCTATTTGTATTTGCCATTAAATTTTAGCTGTCTGTGGATGGAAACTATTTTATGAAATTTTTTTCTCTTGTGAAATGTATTCTACGTAATGAAGATATTGTTAATTTCAGGTTACTGAAACTATGCTGTCAGTCTCAGACTTTTTCTTTGGAAATAAGTTCCTTTTTTGAGCTGATTTTTTTCCTTGCTGTTTCAGTTTTTTCTGAAATGACACCTGGCAACCTTATTATTTTCTGATTTCTTCCAAACCAGGGTTAAACAGATGTAATTTTATGCTATGTGAAAAACATTGGAGAAATCAGAAGAAACAAGAAGACAAGAAATCAGAAAATTGAACCAAATCGATAATAATTGAACCAAATTGAACCAAAATAATTTCTTTATTGTGGGTTACTTTCTAAAACAAGATACGGAAAAAAATCTTTTCCCTCTTATACAATGTTTGCTGAAGTGTTTCACATAATGGGAAGTTTAAAAAACCTCACATATTTCCCAAAATGCCTCACCTTTCCCGACATCAAGATAGTGTGTCTCTCTTTTGACTTGAAAAATGATATTCTACAGAATAGAGAATGAGAATAAACAGAGGAGGGCAAAGCAAATGTAATTCCTTCCAAACTAGCAACTTCTGGAAAAAGAATATGAGCTTGCAATCCTTTTGTACTGCCACTTTCTGGCTGCGTCTGTAGAAATTAATTTAAAAATTATGATGATGTGGCTCATAAGCATCCCTGTATGTCCTATTGCTGCTATAACTGAAGTGTTGATAGAAGGTACTGTTTATTACAATGACAGACTGTGGGGTTGACCAAATGGCATCAATTGTTGGTTGGTAATAGCCAATTCCACTGTCTAATTATGGTCACTGTTTTCTGAATATCAGGTTGCTAGTGATTTTTATTCTATCAGTATTTTAGGCAATCCACAAAGACCTGAATTGTGCAATTCAAAAACTTATTGGTTTTGAGTCCATTGCATAATTCATTATGTTTTTTTAAGAATATATGTTAGTCTTCTGTAGACATGGATTTACAGATAAGGTTGTTAATGCTTTGGGGTTTTTTTTTGTTTGCTTTTTTTTTATCTGACTACAAATAAGTACACGTACTCGCTGTACTTTTGTATATTTGCTGGCTTTCCAAAAGCAAAATATAAAAACCTCCTTCTGTGCCAGCTGACACTTTTCCATGGATCATATGATTGTAATTTAGAATCTCCTTTGTGTTCATGGTGAACTGCATTACAGACATCAAAAGCCTCAAGGCTTGCTGCCTGTAACAGAGTGGAGCCTTCACTTATCTCTTTCCCCCAAACATTGCATCTTCCCAAGTAAATGGAGAAAGAATGCTGCTTCTCTCAGCTCCTTGCCATGTTCTTTTTCTGTCCATAAGGCTGATGTATTTTTTGCAATTGACTTTTTCCTGTTCTGATATAATATACTCAGGAGGTTTTCTATTTTCACTGGGTTTTCTGGTTGGGATACTGCACATATGACTAGTATGGGCTGCCCATGTTTCTGGCTCTTAAAACACAGACTGGCCTAGGGTTGTAAACTGCAACATCTCTATGCTGGGGAGGGGAAGCTCTGTGATAAAAACCACAGTCCTATTGGGATAACTTTTCAGTCTACAGCATTTATAGTAGTTCTATGCATTCCAAGTTAGTAATGATAGAATGTCATGGTTTGTAAAGTATACAAAATGTTGTGTGCTGAGGTGAGGAAGGGTTTGATAGTTTGGCGAGGGCAGTAGTAATCTGTGCTGCATGGTGCCTGTGGGAGACATAAAGTTCAAACAGAACCTTTTGTATACACAAAATTCCTCTCAACCAAACAAACAAATAAAAAGAGACCCAGAGGAAAAGGAGAAGGTAGAGTTTGGGAAAAAATGGCAATGAGGCAAAGGGCAGAACTATTTTATGGAGAAAGACATTAAAATTCCTCCAAAGAATTGAGGCAGAGGCTTTTAGTCAAAAATGAAAACTGAAGCAGACTTCCTCAGGCCAATACTTAGGACTCTCCTCTTAGCATCAGAAACACATCAAATTAGTGAGAAGCGTTGTGAATAAAATGAAGAAAATATGATATATTGGACTACATGGAAAACAGAAGTTGTAGAGAATTGTGGTAGATGGGATGGGTTTTGGATTTTAAGTTACTTATACTAAAGGTTTATGGGTCTGATTGGCATAACAGTTTCTGTGTTCTTACTCATATAGTAAAAACTGCTTTTCTTGAATTGTCAAAGAAAATGAGTAGTTAATGGGTCTATCTTATTTATTACAATTGAAAAGGAGTAGGAGTTGTAGCATATCAGAACAACAAATGGTAATATCCCCGTTCTATGAACAGAGTTTAGTGAAGTCCAGTGATTTTACTACTCCACAATAACTTTGAGAAATGGCATTAACTAGAAGCAGGTATTTGTTTTCTAGAACATGTTATTACTGCAGATTACCATATAATAAAAACTTTTATTCTGTCTACGCCAATAGATTGTAAATAGGGAAAGCAAGAAGAGCAGAAAAAAGTGGATAGGATGGAAAGGTGGTATACACAGCATTGGAAAAATAGTACTGAAGAGATTTTATTTCTTACAAAGATATTTCACCTTTAAAGTAGTTTACACTTACAACAGTGTTACAGAGCATCCTCTGTGAGATTGTAAGTCTGACAAAGTCTGGAACAAAAGATAATGCAGGAATAAGTGTGAGCAGTTATTTTTGGGAATTAAAAAGACAAGATTTTTTATTAATCTATATTAAACATTGTAGGTAGACCTGTGTCCAGCTCCCAAAATTATGTGAAAGGATCTATAAGAAACAGAGAGCAAACTGCCAGGAAAGGTGAATGCTGGTTTGTAACAAATATTTATAAATGGCAATTAGGTTCTACATTAAAATGCTAGCCAAATATTAAGCTGAAGGGCTTAAATGAATGTAATACAAGTAGAAAACCTCTGATTGTGTTCTTTCATAATAAACTTAATTGAAGAATGTGCAGTCTAAGCTCCTTCAGACTGCCACTAGATGGTGATGGTCACCTTTAAACAGTGTGAACTTGCTTAGCTATGCTGAAATTTGCTTTGTAGACTGGTATATACAATCTGAAAGCAATAATGTCCACCAGCTCTGTAAAACTGGGGAAACAGGTAACCATTTTCTATTTCAAAATAATTTTTAGAGACATTGCTTGTTAAAGACCTAAAATCCTGTTCTACCTTACCCTCTTACTGGAGTTTAAACTGAACTGGAGGCTTCTGATCTACTCATAGACTTAATAGAAAATTTAATAGGCTGCCTAGTTCCCTCTCTTAGGGCCATGCAATCGAATGCATGCCCATGCCCTCAACTTACCTGAGCTCCAAAGCCTCCTTTTTACATTAGGGTTGACTGTCCCCATTTAGTCCTATTTACCTATCCAGAAGTATTAACGTGGCACTCTCTCTTAGATGTCATTGAGTCTTTCAGCACTTATTTTCCTTAGCCAAAGAAAAAATTATCAACATTCGTCAATGTAGTAAACTTAAGACATGATGAATTCAAATAGACAGGATTGTCAAAATCACTGGCAGCAAGACATGTCTCAGGTTTGCTCAGTTTGCAAACTGGTATTTGTAGAGATTTAAAACTCTGAGAGTCAGCCAGTTAGTATCTATCTGATCAAGATGACTAGATGCCTATGGCTTTCAGAATTAGCTACTTTCTACTAGAAATAAAAACATTTTGTTTGTTTCTGGTTATATGTTGAAAGTTTACTTCCCCCTAAGGCAATGTTCCCCATTGTTTTATGTATCTTAAAATTACTAGCATGATTGTTATCCCTTAACAAACCTGCTTGAATTCCACCTTATGAAAAAAACCTGAATATATCTGGCAGCATCTCAGTATGATGAACATCAGTAGATTAGGTTGGAACAGAAGCCCAGTTGTCTTGCTTTCTGTGCTTTGGTTGATGCTGTGGAGAAGACTCTTAGTGCTTGCACTTCATTCCTCTCAGACAAAAGTGAATTCCAGATGCTTTCCAGGAGTGTGCTCAATGCACACCAACCTTCAGTGGGCATTTGGTAGTTTGAGCCAAAGTTGAGCCAGAGTGGAGCTGGCTGAAATAACTTATAAAATTTGTAAAGTATGGGTAGTAAGTTCTCAGCCCATTTATTCAACCAAGAGTTGTTGGTCTCTTATTTGTCTATGCTTACTGCTAAAACACATGGTCTTTTAATATCAAAATCAAAAGATTTTTGCCTATTCATAAAATTGTGGGTTTGGTGGGCTTTCGTTTTTTTTTTTTATTTTCTTTTTGGTAGTACTAATAGTAACACCAAATGCCTTAAATATGCCAGGCAATGTAATAGGAGCTGTGAGGACACAATTGTAATCTCAATGGCTAAATAAAAATATTCTTATTGCCCAATAAACCATATATTCAAAGGTATAGTTAGGAATTGGCGGAAGTGGGGTACTATAGTTATAAAGTCACTTCTTTAAATTATGAATGCTATTAAAAGAAGACCAGATGTCCCAATGGGCTGATTTTGCTCCTAGTATTTTTCCTGTAGGTACTGCAAGAAGTAATTATTCTAGCTTCAAAATAATGAAGTCAGCTTGGAAGGCGTAAGTTTTCAATAAACATGCCAAAAATTACCTCTTTTGCAAGTGCTGCTTCTTAGAGTTAGCTGTAGAAGCATTATTTGTTGTTTATTTCTTTGTAAGAAAGTCATTTCAGCTAAGTAACTAGTTTGTCAAGATTATTGACCCGTGAGAAAACAGAACTTGTTATAGAAACAGAACTACCATACAAGCTTTAGATAATTTGATGTGAACACTCTTCCGTAATCCATGATACTGAAAATTTTTTATGCCAATGAATATGCTGACATGTCCCTACTTCATTTATCAAGTCTGGCTCTGCACTGGTGGTGGGAGTTCTCAAGTCAATATCTCACAATGAGAAAAAAAGAATGGGCCAAACTAAAAAATACCTTCCAATTTTTAGTATTTTATATATCTATATATATACGCATATATATGTAGGTTTTTAGCTCACTTTGCAAAACATCATGAATTTAACACCTTATTCCTTTCTTGAAAGGCACCTGAATGGAAATATCTGAATCACCCAAGTATAGTTACTTATTTTCTACCTTCTACAGGTTTCTCTGTTTCTGCACTGTTCCACCACGGTCATGCTGCGTGTGTTTTCATAAATTTTAGTGGTTCTCCCATACAGAATTTAATTTCTGCTCTTTACTTTCAGTCAACTGTTGCATTTACTCAGAACTGAAATTTTACTTAGTAAGTTAGCACAAAGCTTTGCGAGTTAGCCCTCCTTTATTTATTTAACGTCTATGTCTGCTAAGCAGAATATTTCTAACAGGGAAGCCTACAGGAATTCCTAGAAACATGAGTAATTTGAATAATCAGATAATGTGACAAAAGATATAATAGACTCTTTTTTGCTCTAAAATGTGTCTCAGTTTGCTCCTATTGATGCTGAAAGACAATGGTAATTTCTTTTACACAATGCTGGTAAAGCTGATTATATGGCCATGAATGGTGCTGTTGATGGATGTTTTTCACTGTATGCACTTCTCTCGCTGTTAGAAAAATGTTTTACTGGAACCATAACATCTGAGAACTGAAGTGATTTGTTTTAATAAGAGAAGAATGTACAAATTTTGTGATCATATAAACCATTAATAATAAAAGACAGGACTATTTTACTTAAAAATAAAATTAAAGAAAAACCTCGATAACCACTCTGAAACTTTTCCTGTTAACTTTATTTATCATACCATATGGAGTTTATTTCTCCCAAGGCACCTTCTATGTATTATTTAAGAGATGTTTTCAAAAGACATTAAAGAGAGAAACTTAATACTGAAAAAAGGAATTGACATTCTATTACTATATGGTAGGAATTATAGAGAATAATTATTCAGAATGGTGCTGAACAAGTGAGAAATAATGCTATCCATATATATTACATTTGAAGTATTGCCTGTTCCAGTTGCTTAGGAAAAAGAAGTAAATCAACCTCCTCTAGTTAGCAATTGCAATTTTTTTTAGCCAATGAGACTTACAGACCTGTTTTCCTCCAACATCATACTTAATTTCTAGAAAATAGAAGATTATAGCATGAATATAACACAAACGTTTTACATGCGTCAAATTTCAACACAGGGACAAAACACAGGGGGGAAAGATTAATAAAGTTTAATAAGTACGTTCAGAAATGTATGAAATGTCAAAGGTGTGGTTGCAGAGACCAATCCTGAAGGTCCAGTAGGAGGACAGACAAATAGAAAATTAACCTCATGTATGCTGGCATGTTAAGCTGACATGTAAGACACACCAGTAGTCCAGCCTAGTGACTCACGTGTGGAAATTCAATGCTAATGTTAGTAAATTGTTTTACAATAGTTATTCATGGCCTATACTGCCAGCAAGTGGAGTTCTACAGCATTTTCCGTTCATGTTCTCCACTGGACTGCATAATATATGGTCCAGTTGTAAAATGTCTTTTACCCACAGGAGGAAATTTTGCAGGCTGATATATAAAACATTTTCAGGTCTTTCTGCCTAGAACATTACATGCACATGTGGTACATAAAGAATTTTCTATTGCGTGAGGAGATATAACAGAAAGACAAGAGGAAATATAAAAGTAGCATAATGGATTATTGCACAGATGCAGAGAAATAGAGAGAATGATTATCTAGTGAATGTTGTTGATTATGCTGCCATCTTTTGAAAACTGTGATGTATTTGAAGAACACATTCAAAGAAGGGAATAATTATCATGTTGCCTGATGCTTCTTCACCAGACAATCGGTGAAATTTAGAGCAACAGAGCTTATTTTATGTTATTTTGATCAAGACACAACCAACTTACAGATTGAACAATAACTCAATAGAAAGCCTAGTAGGAAAGAGATATATCAACTTTGCATCATAAATTGTTGCCTGTGACATGGAGGAAAATACAGGAACTCCCTTTAAATCTTTCTGGAAAACCACAGAGGACTGCAGTAGCCAGCAGTGATTGTGGTTTCTTTACTATTAGGATCAGAAATAGATGAACACCTGATCTAGCTGTTTTTACCTTGCTGGTGGATGAACAATGAGAGGACAAAAATAATATGGTATGTACTTTTTTTAAACAAGTGAGACAAGACTACCTCCATGCAAAGCACTGCCTTTCTCGTTGCCAATACACACATGTGTGCACCCCAGGTGCATTTCAGAAATTTATGAAAGTTTAAGATTTATGAGTTCCTTCATCTAGTTCTCTTTGCATAGCTCAGGAGAGTGGATATCACTGCAAAACGTGGCCATTTTAGTTAAGACAATACACCTTTCCTCTGCATTTGCTGATCTTTGTAAGTAGAAGGTAGTGGGGTCACCTTTGTTTTAAGGGTTGGAATATCCATACTAATCTGTAATGCAGTTGCATTCAGGGTACACTGCAAAACAGTGCTAATTGGAGATGTCTCATTTCCTAAATATGATGCTGCCAGACATGAAGTAGATCTAAGTATGGGTCAGGTTCAAGTCTGTAGTATGTGCAAGTATCATATCTGACATATTCATCTCCAAAAGATCTTCAGCTTTCCTAAGCCTGCACACTCAGTCTACTGGTACTCCTCCTGGGTCACTTGTCCCTGCTTCCACCTCCTCTACTCTTCATATTTATATCAATTTTTTTATCAAGAGCTACTTGTTCATCCATGCAGGTCCTCTATCACCTTTCTTTGATTTCCTGCTCATTGGGATGGACTAGAGCTCGGAGGAGGTGATCCTTGAAAATCAACTGAGTCTCCTGATCCTCTCTCTTTAAGACAGTCTCCCATGGGATTCTTTCAAGTAGGTGCCTGAACATATCAAAATTTCCTCTTCTAAAGGCCAGAGTTACAATCTTGCTGTTTGCCTTATTTCCTCTTCCCAGGATTCTGATCTTCGTCATCTCATTATCACTGCAGCCAAGACTACTCCCAAACCCTACATTCCCAACTAGTCCTTTCTTGTTTACAAGTAGGAAGTCTAGCAGAGCATTTCCCCATATTGACTCTGTTTTACTTGTGCCCTTGCCTATGTCTGTTGTGTTGTGGTTCAAATCCCACATGAGGGCAAATGCCTGGTTTTTATAAACTTCTTCCAGTTGTTTAAAAAGACCTCATCTAATTCTTCATCCTGATCAGAGAGCCTGTAGCAGACACCCACCACAATGCTGTCCATGTATGCCGACCAATCCTGACGCACTAACTCTTAGCCAGCTCGTGGTTTCAGCTTGTTATTCTTTATGATTACTTCCTTCATTATTTTAAATCATATTCTTACTTGCTTGATCAGGCTCACATGGGCTTCATTATGGTAACTGCGATTACGGGGGAGCTAAGAGCAGGTTAAGGGAGAAAGCCATTCAAAGCAAAGTCCTAGCTGACATAAGACCATAAGTACTTCGATTAACTCATTTCCAGCTCTTCTTTTCTTTGAGGCAAAAAAAGTTATTAAATTTTCTTTTGTTCTTTTGATGTAGTGTCACCAAGAGTTCAGTGATGTCACACAAAATCTTGTACTTTGTAAACTTTCTTCATTTTTTTCATTGTGGGAAATGTTTCATATTGTTTACATTTTCATTATGATTAGCTGTTGGAATTCACAATATATATTTCATGAATCTTGTTTGGGCAGTTGCTATTTACATGTTATATACAAGGATACAAGCACCATGTCTTGCTAGACGCTGACGTCCTTCTCTGTCTGCAGCACACACTTGGAAAATGTTCTAAATGTTCTAGCTTTAGCTACTGTGTCTAAAAGCTTTTTAAAAGCCTTATAAAACTACTTGAGACAGAAATAATGGTCCTTCCTTCATGAGAAGTGAGAAGAGAATGTGCAGTCAACAGCAATATAGTAAAAACAGGGGAAGAAAATCAAGAACTTTACAAGATTAATTTCTCTTACTGCCAATCACATTGTATTGCCTGAGCTTTCAGGAAATGAGTGTCCCTAAAGGATTTTGTGATATGTCAATAATATTGCTAAGTTTTTTAATATTCTCTTTAATAAACAAGTAAGAAAATTCAGCTATCTTGTGATGTGTCATATCATAAATATAATCCTAATACAGAAGTGTCCTGAACAGGCACAAGCTGTACAGAAACATTCTTCTGATTCTATAAGTCTACTTTTCCAACTGGTAACTCCTGATAGTAAGTAAAATGCCAATGTGTAGATATTTTTTGAAAAAAAAATCTGCTATTATGTTTTAGCTAAATATGTTATTTTGTAGCAGGCTGAGGTGTTGTTGCTGTAATAGGGGTGTATCCTGCTTTTCATTTTTCTTCTTTTGTTAAGAAAAACCCTTATGAAAACTCTTATGAGAGATTCAGGTGAGGGAAGTGTTTCTTTATGTATAGATAAAAAAACAGAACTGAGACAATGCAGAAATACTTTACTCTGAGAACATCTGGGTTTTGGATTATTAGATAGCCACTTAGAATTTGAACCTTTTGCGCCTTTTCTTTTCTAGAGTACATATGGAGGAATGAACTTTCAGTGGCATTCCCAACTCTAATGAGAGCTATTAATATGGCCACACTCCTATGCATCTGAGCATGAAAGCAGAAATAACTGGCTTAGCCATGCATCTAAAAAGTGTAATGAACTGTATTATAGCTCAGGTTAAGGTTTGACTTACATAAGCAAGAAGAGGAGAGATTTGAATTGAGGGGAAAACACTTGGCTTGTATTTATTCCTCTCTGATATAATTTTAAAATATCTCCTAAAGCAGAATGTATCATTGAGCTAATCTCTAAGTCTGTAATTACAGACAGCCAACAAATGTTGAGCTGTTCTAGTATCATAAGTGAATATTTGTGTATAGGCTAATATGATAGGAGAAATTTATTCATTGGGTCTATTTAAATTAGAGCATTTATTATGGCAGAAATTATTAAAAATTTTATATATGGCATTGAATATTTAAGCAGAGTTTGTTCTTATTCTGCTGGGTCTTCCACAATTCTATAGTCTAAATTAAGAATGAAAATCTGAAGGAAGAAAAAGAAGGAACAAAATTCTTTTGACACATGGGGTAGGCAAGGAAAATGAAACATTTGGAGAGTACTTAGACTATGACAATTTTTTTTTTTGTTTTTTGGGTGGGGTTTTTTGTTGGGTTTTTTTTTGGGGGGGGGGTTGTTTTTTTGTTTTTTGTTGGATTTTTTTGTGCTTTGAGAGTATAACAAAGCCAGCTTCAGTAGGTGTCCTATCAATTAAGCACCTACATGAATTACAGATGTGGCCGTAGCTGGGGCCTGTTTTTATCTCTGTGACACAGACTTCTTTAGTTTAAGATGTTTGTCATTCTACAGTGTATCCCTTAGCATTTGCTTTGCCTTTTCTCTCCCATGGTGCCAAGCAAACAACTTCTTAGCTCCCCATCTGCATTTTTGCATCTTTGCATGTGACATACGCATGGCTGCCACATTGGAGTCAAAATGATTTTGGTTAAGCAGAAGAAATATCTTATAATAGGCCTCCATAGGTCCCAGTCCAAAGATTTCTAACCAGTTTTCTGGATTATACTTTCATTGTTAGTTCCAGGATGCCTTTTGTTCTCCCCATTCCCTTCTCCTCCCCCCTCACCTATATTATCCTTTTTTTTTTTTTTAAACAGTGCTTCAGATAAAAGGTTTTTGTATGATGGAGACAACTCTTATTTTCTTTCATTGTTTCTTGACCCAGTAAATACTTTCTTTGAGTCATGCATCTTCTAGAACAATGTGGATTTAAATGATTTGGGAGTGTTAACTTGGTTTACCCCAGCTACATGTATTTCTGAATAACTAGGAGACAGGAGAGATATCCGAATTGACTTACCATGTTTTTTTTCAGAAAAATCACAGATCACTTGCTCCATGTAGCTCTGTAGAAGTACTGACTGTGTCTTTGTTTTGGGTTTTGGTTTGTTGTCTTATTTTAATTCTCATTTCATTAGCATATCTCAAAAAAAATTATGGTCATTCTATTAGTGCCTTACAAACACATGCAATAAAATTCTGTCATTTGTCTAGATAACAAAAACGAGGTAGAAAAAAAGGAACAGACATGCTTTTCCTGTTGTCACTGAAAGTTACTTGGAATTTCATTTTCCTCTGGTAAGATAAATTTTTTACAGAGGGACTGGGCTCTGTGTCATGATGATAAACGTGGAAAATAACCCCCAACAAACCTGATTTCAAATTTATAGGAAATTATTATTTCATCCTGGTAACTCATCTTTCTGAAGAGGCACTGAGGAGTTTTGAATCTCTTCCTGTGCAATTGGGTTTTGCCCACTTTAATTGATAATGGACACATTCCTCTAATACATTCTCAAAACACCACAATGTAGTCTTTGTTTGGGTTAATGGATAATTGTACAACAAGTTCTATAGACAGAATGGCATGTTGTTATTTCTGTATGTTATAAAGCCTCAACTGAAGTTATGGGCTCACAGATAAGGATATTTTGTGTCTTTAGGACATTGAATTAATGTATGTTGTGAAAGAGTCTTTTTAAGTATATATATTTGATTAAGTATTGAGTATATATTAATATATTTATTATATATTATAATATATAATTATATATAGAACTATACATATACATAATTATATTTATATAATTATATATAATTAATATATATTATATATTAAGTATATAATATTTGATTAAGCTAGTGTAGTATCTTTTGTAGTTCAATTTATTACTGCTTGTTAGAATCTTGATAAACTTCAATCAAATATTACTAGAGGCAAAGATATCTCTAGGTACTTTAGTTTTTTGTGGATTATTTTTGTGAGGTTTTTTTTTTGTTTGTTTGCTTGTTTGTTTTTGAGGGGGGTTGAAATGGCTTGCTTGGGGCTTTTTTCTGATGCTTGATTTTAAAGAATAATAGTATGGGCAAAAATTGCTCATTTTTGGAGAAATTTTCCTGTCCTGATAGAATGTGAAGTATGCAGTTCCTTCTTTTATTTAAAAGAAAGTAGAGGACGCTACTATCATACCAGATCAAGGCAAGCCAGATACTGAGGTAATGGGGGACAGCAAGGAAGCAATCTTTGAGTTGAGCTCAGATGTTCCTCAAAATTAAGTCCAAGTAACTCTGTCTGCTTAACCAAGAGATGTAGCTTCTATTGGGTTCTGAGGCAATCAGTGATACTTATTAAATTTCTTTTTAATTAAATCAATTAATTTAATTAAATAGTAAATTAAAAATTAATTTAAAAATTAGGTTAGTAAGCCAAGTAGAGAGAAGAATAATTGTCTCAAAACAGCAATTATTTTCAACAGTCTGTTTAACCAGAAATTGTGTTTCTGGTTGGAAAGATCTGTGTTTATAAATAAGGTAATTAAATGGCAGTATTTAATATACTCTAATTATAGTTTTATATTCCTAAATATAACACAGAATGTTGGGTTAATTCTGCCATAACTGTATGTCTATTTTTAAGTACACCCTATATTGGAATATATGTAATGAGAAACTTCCTGTAGCAGCAATTCTTTCAAAGAATGTGATGATAAAGTTAGTGGTGAGAAGTAAACATGTTTAAATATAAAGTATTTCTAAATTAATTCTTATATCAATTTTTCTTGTGGCTTTTCCCAAGATGCTATGTTTATGGTAGAAGATCCTTTTGGAATCACCTCTGATGGTGACCATGTTTAGTCTGTGGGTTTTTCCAAAAAGCAACAGAAAGCCATGTTAACAGTACCTTAATTTAAATGCTTATTTTATTCCAAGAACAATTAAATATTAATTTGTTTTGCCAGCTACAGATAAGGGTTAGAAATATTTACATATAGGGAATTCAGACATGGTGCTTGAAACTATTCCCTGGTTTGCACAGATAGCAGTGTTTAATAATGCTTTTGATAATTGTGTCCAACTGCATGCATATTGTGACATTGAGTAATTTCTTATATATGCTTATTATCAAATTCTACAGTATGCTTCTCAATACAGAAAAATGCCAGGATCTGAAATTTTAAAGTTATCAGTAAAACCTTTGTCTATGAAGTTGGACATAAATGGACATGAGGGGAATGATAATTTTATTCTAACCTTAATATAATGTATATTAAATTGAGATTTAGCATTTGTAACTTGTTCAGTAGACATGTTTATATGTCTCAAATTACTGTGACAAAGCAGTGAAGAAAAAGGGGTTTCTAAAGAGCAATAGGGGCTGCTTATTTAGACATGCTGAACAGATTGCATTGAAGACTATTCTGTGTGGCAAAAGAGTAGTTAACTTGTTTATTTCTTAAATCAGGTGATCCCTCATGAAATACCTGGAAGGTCAGTCAAAAGAATGAGGATTTTCCTCTGGCTCTGTACATAGAGTTAGGCTATGAACAATTTTTCTTAAATTTTGTCTGTCTATTTATTTTTCGGATTGATGCATTTGGGTGCTGAGGATGGAAAACTGTTTTTATCCATTCTAGAAATTAGTTTGCGGTTATGAGTGCCAGTGGGTGAAAAATAAGCAATCCTGTTAAGAAACAGTAGGACAAGTTATTTGGTGTTTAGGAAGCATTTCTACTTACTGATGTCAAGCAAACCTTCTCAGTAGAGATCACACTGTCTCAGAATTTGTGCTAAATGGCAATTGTAGTGAGAGGCAACACTAAGACAAGAAAAACCTATGAAATCAAGACAAACCCTAGGAAGCAGATGATTTGACATTAATGTTAGAAAGCCCTGATAATCTGAATGTTTCTGAAAGTCTAAGCCAGACCTCTGTAAAAAAATTATTATCTAGTATGAGTTAGGCATAAACGCTTTGTTTAAATTCCATGGAGAAAGACATGTATCTAACTGTTTTGTTAGTGAAATCCTACTCAGATTTTCTTCTGGAGTGATCAGATGTTCATAATCAGTGAAAGGAAAATTTAAAATGTTTCCCACACTTTTTCCATTATGTGCAGGCAATAAAAGTTATTGGGAGGACACTTGCTACTTCTGTATTGTCAGATTCACCACAGGGCTACCTTCATCATCCCAGAGGGAATTACATGATTAATGATCAGAGTCTTGGCTCATGACTGGAATCAAATAAATCTTAAACTTCTTCCTAAATACTGTTGACCTCACCTCAGTTTTATATTTCTAAATATTTACTTTTATTCCATATTCTTAGGTCATCTGAAAGAAAATAATATTTCCTTTTTTTTCCAGTATGTGCGGAAGGGAAAGAAAGGTGAACAAGAACAAAAAAACTTGTATTAAATCTACCCAGTAGAAGCTATATGCTTTTCCTATGTGCTGAAACGAACTGTATCATTCCCACTTGTACTATATTTATTATTATATCATCTAAGCAGAAATTAAACTTGCTGATTTAAAGATTAAAAGAATTAAATTGATGCCTTTTTATCTTAGTTCATACTACATACTCAAATGGATTTACTAGATGATTTTATTTAGTTTCCCAGATTATGATGCGAGTTATATATGTTGCCTTGAGTTTTGATATTTTTTTAATGTGAAGTTGTTCAGCACAATAAAGGATAATGGATAATTCTTGTACAATAATTTTAATATATACATCTATACATATTTGTAAATTTTTTCCTCATGCTTTAAAATATTTTAAAAAATTATCATAATTCTGTTATGAATATGTTCTGCATTGAATTCCAGGGCATTATGACTGATACACAAAAAGTCTGGGGGAAAAAAATAAAATGGAGTTGGGCTCAATGATCCTTATGGGTCCTTTCCAGCTCAGATTATTTTATGATTCTATGGCTGTGTTGAGACCTGGGACACCCTGAGAAAAGCATGAAAAACTTAGCCTTAAAAATTTTTACATTAAGTAGATTCCCTCACAGTGTGTGATTATGTGGAGAAATTAAAAAGATGGAAAAAGAATATACTTAATGTTTGAACAGGATTGCTTTTTGTTTTGTTAATTAGCCTTATTTCTACTGTCACAACAGTACTTAGCTACAGAGAAGACAGGTTGACAGAATGACTTTGTATCTTTTGTTGACTGAAAATTAAAACCCAAATCAAAGATACTGACATTGCTGATCAGCTTCTTCCTGGGGGGCACATATTCAGGCTCTTACTGAATACAGGGCCTTCTGCACAGAATGCTGCACCAGCTGAAGAGCATTACAGCATTAATCTCTGACCTAACAACTCTGTTATTACAGATGTGGATGAATAGAGTTGGGATGAGTGTTATTCTCATATTTGCGGGTAAGAGTACATACCTCTTTAATTCTGCAGGAATATCTCTAGAATAGATGACCTCTAAATTGTAGAAATGAAGGAAGCGCCTTTAACCCTGAGGTGCTGTTTCTTAGCCAGATGGACTAGTCAAGGTCAGATGCCTTGGAACAGCACCGTCTGCTTGGATTTGCTTAGAGAAGGAGAGGTGCAGTGCTGACTGCACAGCTGCTACATCAGTGTCTGTAGAGTAGCGGTGATGCGATAACATCCCAGGGATCAGGTGTGGAAAACAGACAATATTCATATCAACAGGAGTAACTTCACTTTTGGTAAAGTGCCAAAAATGTATAAATCTGAAGAAAACTTGTCTATCCCAAGCTACTGTATAGATTGTAGCTGTGAATGAGGAGAGTCAGCTCTATGGCTTGGCCACCTGTATCAAAAGGAGTTACTTCTGCAAGTAAAGAACTTTAGGAGCAACAGTAAAAGTTAGAAACTCTCATGTGCTCAAGCTGTAAAAATATGGGGCACCCTGTTGCCCACTGCCATGAAAATGCCCATGATGGGCATTTTTTCTTTTTGCTATCCTCGAAATTTTCCTTTATTGATGGAATAGTTTAACTGTTTGCGATTGTTGAAGAAAAAGAGGGTAAAAGGTAATTAAATGGGATGAAAATATGAACTTTTATTCTACAAGAAACCTAATTAATATTTCATATTCCACAATGCCTTTTAGCCATAGAGTGTATACGTACACTTTATGTTAAGTTGGAACCCAAATTTGAACTGTAATTTACTTCAAATCCATATAAAAATGGGTTTCATAAGCTGAGTCTAGGAAATTTTTTTATATAATGGTATAGAGCAAATAAACAGACCAGTCTTGATTCTCAAATGGAAGAAATGACTAGTCAAAATATCAAAGTGGCTTAGAAAACTATCTATGCCTTGAAAAGATGCCAACTAGAAATAATGAGGCTATTCTGTTTCCCAGGAATTGTGTGATGAAAGCATCCTAAAGTTAGTCTTCTGTCTTAGCTGAATCTCTGTCAGACCTGAGAGCTGAAGCATTTCTTTCCTATTTCAATCCAATGATAAGCAGGTTAATTTAAACCATTGTGGGAGCAGAGCAGGAGCTTTCAGATAATTGTCTTGTTTGCTGCTGAGTATTGCTTGGTAATGAGTTCTGTGGCTTTTCACTGCAATCTGAGCTCCTTCCCTATCTGTGCACACACCAGCAGTGATGTCTGGAGGAGTTTTGATGTGTTTTCTGGAAGAAAGTCAAAGGACTCATCCATTACAGTTTACCTTGAGTTAAATACTACCAACAGGTTGGAATAATGAGATGAAACAAGTACTGGTCAAGGTCAAAGCTATCTGCACTCCTGTCTCTGCAGTGGGAGTTTCCACTGATGACCTCCCTGTAAATAGTAGGGATTTTGTTGAGGTCAAATTACCGTGGATGGTTGTTTTCTTTCCTTTTTTGTTCCCTCAGATCTCTTTACTATGAACCTCATTAATCTATTTTCCCCACTAACAATCACCTCATCTGTACCGTCTCCTGCTTTACTCTCTTGCCAGTCCTTAGGGCTGGCACCAATCTGCACTATACAGCTCTCTTAGCTACCTCTTGCCTTCCAACGTCTGCTCTAAGGCTTTGAAGCTCTGACATGAAGGTTGCCATTAGCTAGGGAAAGACAGTAACAAAACAGTAAGGGAAGTAATGTCTTACAGAAAGGTCACTTCAAGCTCAGATACTTATTCACCTCAAACACAGCTTTGTGTGACCTAATTGATACATCTTCTGTTCTGAAAGTGCTTTGACATTGCATTGTCCAACATTTCAGAGTAGCTGTCATGTCAAGTTTGTCAATATCCCGTATAGGACCACTTTTCTAAGGTTTGGTTGTAGTTCAAATGTTTACCAGACTCAGTGAAGGGTGGGAAAGAGATTATCAGCATCAAAGAAAGTAGTCCCATTTCTATTGCTGCATGAAAGAAAAGCTTGCTTATCCAGGACTACCTAAACTTTCATCTGACAATAAAAACTTGAGTTTCTTTATAACTACCAGAAAATTACAGATTAAACCTTGAGCTATCCATAAAAACAAACTTATTGATACAGGAACTGATAAAGGAGTATTTTCACAAATGGTAGGCTGACTTTTTTTCATGTAGCATATTTTGTCTCCGATTTTTAATTTTTTTTTTTTTTTTTTTTTTTTTTAAATAGAAAACAGCTCTTATTTCTTTGTTAAGCAATATGACAGTTTAGTCTGTTTTACGTAGTGTCTGGAGTGACGTGTCAAATCCAGGGACCATTGCATTAGATCCTGTTTTTCAGATCCCCAGAATTAATTTCAGCCCAGAAACCAAGGAATGAGCAGTCTTAAGTACAGGAAATTTATTTCTAGATAAGGATGGACATGCTTCTTCAGAATTATTTAAAGAGCTTCACTTTCATTTATTATCCTGTATTTGCTCTTTTGGAATCTGAGAACTTAGCTGTCACTATCTAGCATGCAGTACTCAGCTTCCTGAAGTTAGAGGGGGAACACAGAAAAGGGTGAGGGATTACTTCCTTTAATTTCAACTACATCTAAATAATATAATCTGGAAAGAAATGGAGTGTGTTTTTCATTACAGTTATCAGCCTGGAACTTTTCTTTAGCTATAAACACATTTAAAGATGTAAGAGAAAAATACTTCTGACTCAGAGAAACAATTTATTGATGATTGTTTTATATAAAAAACATATTTCAAGTGGCTACATTGCATATGTCACACTTTATTGGGATAAAATTGTAACTTTAATTATTTGTGAGTGACAAGCCCACAGTCTTGAAACAATAAGT
Organism: Acanthornis magna; assembly: GCA_036785705.1. Taxonomy (NCBI): domain Eukaryota; kingdom Metazoa; phylum Chordata; class Aves; order Passeriformes; family Acanthizidae; genus Acanthornis; species Acanthornis magna. The sequence continues at coordinate 34,459,251 of JAWUZG010000018.1, forward strand.
GGAAAAATTTGGACTGAATTGCAAATTAGAAGTACTTTTTAATTGCCAGATATTGAGGCTACTCTTGCATGAAGATAGACTATAATGGGAAGAAAATTCCCAGAATAATCATGCCAGAATAAGGAAGAGATAAAATGTTCAGTGACAAAAACAAACAGTAGAAAAATATTCCTCCAAATTAAAGATGAGGCACAATGCCTTGCTTTGATCAGTGACCAGGATGGCAGAACTATTTCTTAGTGGATGGCATGGCCTCTGAACAAGAGATATAAACATTCCAGCCTGTGTTAGAGATGGTCTTATTACACTGCTTTAGGCAGCTTACTTACAGAAAAATTTCCACACACATATACTACATAAGATTTAACAGTTTGGAGAGAATTACCAGTTGTGAACTTTGATTTTTGTTTTTAATCTTATGAAACCTGGAAGTAAAGAGGTGTTAAGCTGCTTTGCTCTCTTTGAGGAGAATTTTAAGCCATAAAGAAAACACGCACAGGAGTTGGGAATGTAACTTTCCAGGGATGATAACCTATCTAGCAACTTTGAAAGGAAAATGCAGAATTATAGGCTTCATTGCTCTAAAATGATTGTACACCCAAGCTGGCAAAATAACATGCAAATGAACTGGAGTCTCATCTGTAATGAGAAACATATTATGATGTTGTTACACTGTTACAATGTTATTTCCATTGTTACATAAACAATGGAAACATACCTCACACAATCTAAGCTGTAATTTTCAATGAAAATCAGTTTATTGCTAACAGTGATGTGGGATGGAGTTACTAACTGCTTAATTCATTCAATTGAACACCAACAATATTTGAACGTGAAGCTGGTCAAAACCTGAAAGACTTCACGAAACAGTAACTGCAAAATAAAAGCTGCTTTGCCAGCTCTTTATAGCAATGGCATGGCTCTCTTCAAGGCAATTTCTTTTAAGAAGGCGTATATTTGATCTTTATTCTTCATTGAAACACTTTACAATTATCAAAATCTGATTTATTGCATACTTCAATGCAATCTCACAATCAAACAATTAGAGTGGGAAGGGCCATTTATTTTGATTACATATGTGTTCCCTCCTGGGAAGTTTCCCTTCTCAGACAATTCCAGCAAAATGCTAAAAGTTGAAAATCAGATACATGAATTTTCATACACATTTGATTTCATTTGAGTAAACCTATGTCTCCACAGAATTTGTTTGGTTTTTTTCCTAGTGCAAACACAACAGTCAACATGTACTAGGTTTCTTGTTGAAATATTAACAGTAATAATACTGGATAGGAAATTTGAACCAATTGATCTGAATTTCCAGAATTTAGGCTGATAGCAATTTTCATAGGTAGATTAAAAAACCAAAACAACATTTAGTACACACTAAAAGATAAGCTGATATTATTCTACAGTTAAGTAATTTGTCTTGATAATTATACATAGTAGAAAAAATGTAGCAATCATTTAATAACTGTCTTTCTTATACGGTATACAAAACCTCTTTATTGTAATTTATTATATTTGAAGATATTATTCAAGTTTTTTTTGGTGTACTTACTTGAAGGACAGAAATAAATGGTTCTACAGAAGACAGATGGCAAAATAATTGCATGCTGAATTTATTAATATTGAATAGACAGAGCTGCAACATCAACAGTTGTGAAAGATGCTGTCATGGCCAGCCTTAACTTTGCTGCAACTCACACATGCTGAGTTGAAAATGTATCCCTCAACAGCTGTCTTCTTAAATAGTGGCTGTAGAGTGAATTCCAAGTTCTTTAACTTTCTAAAAAACAAGCCAGTCACTGTGTGTCTTATTAACATAATTAGTTGTCATAAAGATGCAAGCTTAAAGATGTACTCGCTAATTAGCCATCTGAAATCTGATGTTTTGTCCCTTGCCTTCCTTCTCCAGTTAATGCCTTTTGCTTTTTGGTTTTGGTTTGTTTTTTGGGGTTTTTTTTGAGATATGATGAATGCATCATTACTTCCCAAAACGATTGACTCTGATCTTTCATCCCAAAGCATCTGACTGGTGGGATTCAGATAAAGTGGACAATTTCACATTAAACCAACGTTGTTCTTTGTGGTTTCTGCGGAAAGCGGATCTTTTTCAAGTTTTTAAATTAGTCTTTTCACACTGTTGAGAAGTTAAAATCTAAAGAAAAGGGTAGAAGTTACACTCTTGCTTTCCCTTTATATATTACAGAAGGATTTCTCATGGTCAGATGAGCATTATATAATCTCTGTCATCTTGTGATAGAGCCTCTAAAATAATTAATTTATTCTTTTACCAGTTTTTCTCTATGTAAAGGAACCATACTCCCTTAAGTGCAGAACTCCCAGTGAAATCAATGGGAATCTCATGTTTTAGGTGCCTGTGAACCCCAATGACAGAACCACCTTCAAATCTCTGGCTTTTAAGGAATGTTTCTGTATTCCTGCTCAGAAGTAGGGAAAGCAGTCAAATATTCAGGATAACTAACTTTAACAGGGATGTTCCTTTATAGCCGAGTGCTTTGATTGCTGCTATCTTTTTCTCTTTCTGTCTCTCCTGTTATTACTTCTAAAATTTATATGCATATTGACATATTTTTTAGTACAAACTCCCAAGCATTGTTATAAAAATTTACATACATGGAGTAACACTTCTTGTGATAAGGAGCAACATTATGGAATTCAGAACAACGATTTTGATTGCTAGAGCAATCTGGAGTTCCAGATGTTTGTTTTACCTAACTCTAAATGTTGGGGAAAGGAAGAAACTGTGACCCAATAAAGCATATTTTTAGTTATCTGTTCCTGATTAGACAAAATAGAACCAGAAATTAAAAAATAAGCTTCTGCTTGAGCAAGGTGTCTCACAAGGACAATCCCAAACTCCTCCTTATTAGCTGCATGTTGTTATTGTGCATGTCTAAAATTTTTGTTTAAATTATATCCATTATATCATATAAATTATACATGTTTATTTTAAATGTTGCAGTCATCATCTTTTACATCACAACTTCATACAGAACTCATGTGGTAAACAGTGAATTTGGGGTTAAGCATTTTTTGCTGGAAGTTTTAAACCCATGTCTCTCAGGAAAAAGTATTCTAATAGCCTAATTAAAAGCCAAATTACACAGCTGCAGAGGCCAGCAGAGTCTAATTTTCGTCAAACAGGAGCAAACAGAAAGGAAAGGAATTGTAAGATTGTCTTGCTCCTTCTTCTTGGTTCCAGGTTTTTTTTACATTTTACAGTTTAAAATCAAAGAGATGAAAATTTCAGAGTTAGAAATTAATTATGAATCCTCACTTTGAAGTGCACAGACTTCAGGTCTCTTTGCTCTGTTATTTTGGTTCCATTAATATCTCTTTCCAAGAGGAAGCTGGGGGCTAGAGTGGTGTGATTTGGCATATACCTTCCTGATTAGTGCTCTTCTGCCTGTTAAGAAATTGGGGCTTCTTGGAGGATTCTATATGCCAAAAAATTTGACAAATTTTCCTAACTGTTCAGACTACAGGTGATCTGTGACACAAGAATTACACACCCAAGACATTTTTGAGTTGAATCAAGAACTGTCTGGCAAATTAAAGCATCCCACAGGTTGGGAGACAAATGTTGAGCAGGAGTTTGTGGATTTAGTCTGTGATTTATATAAGAAAATACCAAGGAGCCTAAATCCTGGCTTAGATTTAAGAGTTGATGTATACAGACACAATGCCAATGAAGTTTATGCCATCATTTTACACTTGCTTAGAGGAGAAATGGTTGACAGGATGTGCAATTTTTGAGAAATACATTCATTTAAAGAAGAAAAACAATAAAAAACTCACAAAGCCCCACAAAACTGCCCGAAACTAAAGCAAACACCTCCAGGCTATAGAATTCATGCAGTACAACCCCAACCATGTACAATGTTGCCCCTGAATATTCTTAGAAAGAAATGTGCAATGAAGATTTAACACTGAAAGAAAATATGAACTTTGATTAGGAGAGGCATATTCACCTAACATAAGTGAAAATGAGATTTGGATGGTATGTATCATAGGAAATCAAAAAAGCTCTGCAAGAAGATTAATAATTACATGATTACGTCCTTCTGGATTTAATAAAAAAAGTTGACTTTTTTGCATATGAAACTGTATCATCCAGAATAACTATAGTAAATGAATTACATGTGTTTCTGCTAAAAGAGAGAAAATTTTCCAAACTAGTTTCTGAGGTTCCAAAAGCTGGCAAAAACCCCCTAACTGGCAGCCCCCCTCACAAAATTGAAATGGGTTTGGATTTTTGTTGCCATTAGAAAATTCAGTAGTGATAAGAGTATGGAATATAAATATGACAGAAAGGTTCAATTAACATTTAAAAGATGTGCAGTACATGTTCCATATACTATATTTCTCAGAGTCAAACACTGAACTAATATTTTTAATTCGTGCAGTATTGCAGTGTGTATTAGTGAATAAAATGAATACCCCTGCTCATGCACCTAAACCATTACAATATCAGTAGAAAACTGGATGTTTAAAATTACTGACAGACCTGATCCTTCAAACTAGGAGCTATGCTTGAAAGAGAACCCCTTGTTCTACATCATGTTTTGTTTCTTTATGCACTCAGTACAGGTTGGTTTTCAGTGTGCTTTTTGCTTTGTTTTGCTATTTTCAAAGTAGGTTATGCTCTTAGATCCATTAAGACAATAGTTTAGCTATTAATTAAATAGTTAGCTCCTAGCTAACTATTTAATTGAAACAGTTATTAGCAATTAATGTGTAGGAATACATTTTAACATTTTGTATCATATTTAGTGGGAAAGTTTTAACTGAGTTTGAAATGATAGAACATCGAGTTTGGTGATTCCAAGATTATAACTCCTTCCAGACATTTTTAATGCAGTTGTAAAATTAGAAATTCTGATTACAAGACTACTATGGTAAGAAAGCAAAGAGAGCTCCTTAAAAATCCTGCAGTATTTTTCAAGATACAAAAAATACTTGTTTATTTTTTTGGTCTAATTCTGGACTTTTTTTGTTCTTACATGAACACAGAAACAATTCCAAGATTTATTCTACAATCATAATAGAGAAGAGTTTACACTAAAATAAATAAAAAAAGGGAATTTGTAAAGGTGTAAAAAAAATACAGAAGAAATAGAAGGGAGGCAGCATTTCTATTTCTTTATTTGTTTAATATTATCCACATAAATAGCCCTTCTCGGGTTAATTTCTCTGAAGTTAATAGTAATTAACTTTAACCTTCAGCTAGACCAGGTTGCTCAGGGCCCCACCCAGCCTGGCCTTGAATACCTCCAGGGGTGGGGCATCCACAGCTTCTCTGTGCAAACTGTTCCAGCTTTATAAAGCTTTTTGTTACCTAAGATGTAGATGAGTCACTAATGCAGGTGTTCTTGAAAAACCTAATGCACTGATACAGCTTAAAAAATGTGTACATATTTACTGTATGAAAACTTAATGCCGCTGAAGGTGTTTTGCATTGAGTTGCCATGATTATCATCTGCGGAGACTAGCAGGCAGCAACTCATCTTAGCTATGTTTCCCCCTGAAAGAAACATAATTAAAAGTGTAATTTGCCCCTTTGCATGAAATGAGTTTGAACATGAATGCTTCAGTAAACAAATCTACCTATATAATTAAGGGAACATAAAAAAATCTACTTAAAACTCACAAAAGGAGAAATATAATATAAGGTCAGCTCAGTGTTTCATCTTACAATCATTTTGATTGCCAATTAGACACAGGTGTGTGCTACATAAGTAAGAAAAACTGTGAGTGTGATGGATGTGATTATTATTCATCTCAAACATCCTTTTTCTCTTTTCCTCCCTGTTCTAATTAGATAGTTTCCAGCTGTTCAACGTGTGCTGCTGAGATATGCCATTGGAAAATCACATTGGAAACACAACGCAATCATTTTGAATGCAACATTCTCTTAAAATAGTGTTAGAAATGTTATGGTAAACATTCAAACAGACTTAGACAAAAAAAATCAGTACTGCAACAAAAGCAGTGAAGAGAAAAATGTATTTAAACGTAATAATGTAAAAACAGAATGAAAGCCAGATGTGCAGTGAAAGGAGAAGGAAAGGTCTTGGAAAAAGTAAATGACTTTATGTGAATGAAAATTACCCATGTATATTTCTATAATGGTAAAATGTCTTAATTGTCATCAGCATGGCAGATCTTAACTGCATCTTTCCACTGATTAGCTGTAATTGAATCTAATATTCCCAGAAATGGCATGGACTCTTAAAGAACTCAAACTGGAAAAATAGTAGTCAAGTGCATCTTTCAAATTTAGGCTGGTCTGGTTCGCAGTCTGATGTGATTCTGAATGGTGTGATGGACAAATATTGCTATGAAGTCTCTAGGGCAGTTCATGAAACCAAAAATGACAGGCAATCAAAGTGGGCAAAAGAAATACAGCTATACACAGAGCCATAAATCGATTGTTAGTCTACTTAGTTAAGAACAGGGAGTTGGTGAACAAGGAGTGTATGATTTGGAGGATCTCTTCCTTGTCATTCCTGGATGCAGCTGTGTTTTTATGTTTATGCATCTTCTAACACAGTTTATTTACTTGTTTTTTCTTCATTGGTCTGTAAATGTTCTGAGTCTGATAATCTGTGGGATGTTTCATTTTTGGTGGATAAATTCCCTTTTTAATCTTTGTGTTACCCTGAAAATATTTGTTTCCATGTTACCAAGGTTGTATCCCTCCAGGAACAGCTGGAGTCCCTTAAAGTCTTGTGATCACAGAGCCTCTGTGATCTTCCTGTGCCTGTACTGCTGGGGTCCCCTGTTAAGGTCACATTCAGTGGTCAAGCTGTAATCCTGATAATGTGAAAAGCATTTAATTAGCACAGCCTGTTTGCACGTATTTCACTTGTATTTCTGTCCTAGAGTCATTGATTGAGTGACTGACTCTACAAAGATAGACTAAATGCCATTAGTAGACAAACATATCTATAGATATATAAACATATGTATATATGTAATGCTTTCAGGACTACTTGTTTAAAAGTTATTTTGCAACATGAATAATAAATTGCTTTTGTTGTTTCATTTGCCTTAAAAATCTGGCAATGGCATCATCCATGGTAGGCCAATGTGTGGCAATTTTGTTCTGCTGTCCTTGATCTGATTTCATTTCTACATTTAAATATAGGACGCAGTTTGAAGACACATTTTTGGAGGGTGAAACATGAATGGGTAACATTATGAGCTTCTTTGTCACTCTCAGACTCTATGTCCTACCAGACCCCTTTGCCCTGGCACCTGGGCTGTGTGCATGGGGGGCACTCAGGTGGGATGGCACCTGGGGTGTGTGCATAGGGGGCATTCAGGTGGGATGGCACCTGGGGTGTGTGTGTGCATAGGGGCACTCAGGTGGGATGGCACCTGGGGTGTGTGCATAGGGGGCATTCAGGTGGGATGGCACCTGGGGTGTGTGTGTGCATAGGGGCACTCAGGTGGGATGGCACCTGGGGTGTGTGCATAGGGGGCATTCAGGTGGGATGGCACCTGGGGTGTGTGTGTGCATAGGGGCACTCAGGTGGGATGGCACCTGGGGTGTGTGCATAGGGGGCATTCAGGTGGGATGGCACCTGGGGTGTGTGTGTGCATAGGGGCACTCAGGTGGGATGGCACCTGGGGTGTGTGCATAGGGGGCATTCAGGTGGGATGGCACCTGGGGTGTGTGTGTGCATAGGGGCACTCAGGTGGGATGGCACCTGGGGTGTGTGCATAGGGGGCATTCAGGTAGGATGGCAGGAGACCCTCCAGCAGTAACCACTGGGCTCTCTCCTGGAGGGCACGGATGTGGCTGCACAGGCTGCCTGCAGCCAGAGAGTTAGCATGGAATAATTAATTGCTGGAGCAGCCCCTGCTGGGCTCAGAACCTGCTAATTAATGCTACAGGCACCTGCTGCTGCCCCTCCCCATTGCCTTCACCCAATCATGAAAACAAGTGTCTTCTCCCAGGGCACAATATGCCCCTTGTTTTCAAAATCCCTGATGTTTTTCCAAAGGATAAACAGGATTTTGACAGTGCTCTCCTTGAGCTTCTTACAGCTGTACAACTTGTGAGTACCAAGCTAAATATTGCTGTTTTGTTGAGCACCAGTCTACACATAGACTTACAACTTGGAAAGTTATCTGTAAGTGCTGAGGTTTTATTTATTAATGAATAAAATCTTCTCAGAGTTTCAGCTACACAGTTTCAGAAACTAATGTAAGCTTTAAAGTACTTTTCTGCTTTCTGTAATTAGACTAAGACAGTTTAAAGATTTAAATGCATATTGCTAAGGAAGACGTGCAGGAAAATCTGAAGTATACAATTTGAGAATTCAAAGAAAGGAAAAGGAAAACTCCAAAGGTATTGCTGCTGTTGGAAGAAATTTTCACAGTTCTGGAGTAACTTGTGATGAAGTACTATTGGCTTTTTAATTTATTTTTTTTTTTTTTGCTAATCGCTAAAGATTTTTTTGTGTCTTGCTTCTTTTTCTTTTTCTACTAACTGTAGATGAGTATGAAAACTTTAAGTTCTAGGTTTTAAAATTTTGTTTGCTTCTTTTATTGTTTGGGGTTTTTTGTTCTTATAATAAGCTGCTTCTTTCTTTAAAACTTGATTTGTCATATAAACTGTAACTGTTAGTTAATTTTGTATTTTTTGTTCTTACGAGATTATTCACCAGGAGTATAATATGCCAATTAAAATGATATGATTTTTGACAAAAATTAATTACAATCCAAACTTCGGGGAGAAAAAAAAATGCAAGGGAAGACGTCAGATTATAAAAGAATGCTTTTCATAATTTTCAAGATTTCTCAGGTTTCTACTATTTATGAAGGTCAGGGGGTGGGGCATGACTCTATATCCTACTCAAGTTCTGTGGAGGAATTATTATTATTTTTATTATGTATCTGAAATTCCAAATGTTTATCAGATGGCAGCAAGAAACAGAAACAATTTAGGAGAAGGTTTTCAGCTATTATTATGCCTACCCTTAGTCCATATATGTTGAAACTGGACAGAAGTGAGTTTGATATTCTTCCCTTTCCTTATGGCTATATGTTCACTTTAAGCTTTTGTTCTGCCCTGATCTTAATATTAAGTTTTTTTTCTGTTCTCCCTTTCCTATAATCTCATGCTCGTCTATTTTCTGAGCTTTTCTTATTTCATACTGTCTGAAGAACTATACTAGCTCCTTGAGAAACTTGAGGATTAAAAAACACATTCAAATAAATGTTAGCTTAAGAAATATTTGTCAGACTTGGTGATTGCAGATATGAAGCTGCTCTAACATTGCAGGGAGTCACATACAATAGCCATGAATTTGATGGGTGTTCTCAAAAGCCCACATTCTTGACAGCAGTATTTTATTTATGCACAACTCATTCCCTATAATAACAGTTGTTTGGGCTTTGAAATAAAGCAGATTGTGGAAAAGCAGTGACAGAAATTCAGAAGTGTTAGCATTTAGAGAAAGTCGTGACTTCTGTCTTTAATCTGAATTAATTTTTCATCTAAAGATGGTCTATGCATCCATGCACTGCAATTTTTTTGATTGCTTTTTATATTTTCAGTGATAGCAAGCATAAACAGTCAGGAATCAAAAACCGTGGTGATGCGAGGGGCAAACATGATCAACTGTGGTGTTTCTAAAGTAGAAAGTAAAGGATTTAGCTCTACTGACGTCATTAATAAGGGATAGACTTAAGACTCTCATGCTCATGCCAGCCTACCACTCCCTCCAAAACAGGGAATATCAAATGGGATTTTGTAGCAGCTCAGATTTGGGTTAACGTTTTGCGTAAAAACTGTTGCTTTTATTTATTTGTACAGAACCATAAAAGAGTTTGCTAAGAGTTGCAGAAATGGCATTGAACATCCTTGCTTGCAGAGACTTGAATGCAAATAATACACATTTGTAACTGAGGTGATAAAACACAGCATACTCTGGCATATTTCATTAATGTTTTAGGATAAGTGGTTCAGTTCAGAATTTATGATTCCACTGACTTGTTGGAAGAGATCTTTCAGGGCTGGAGGTGGGTAGGTTAAATAGAATAGTAATCTGTGCCAGGAATAAGGTTGGGGGAAAGAACCCTTAATTTTATTTATTTATTCTTACAAATAGCGTTTACACTGGTTAACATTATGCATGGAGATGTTAGGAAAAAAGCATGAAAGTTTCTCAATCCTGCTTCAGTGGGCAAAAAGGATTAGCTTGGATGTGTAAACCTAAAGCAACGTGTAAGATGTGCTAAGATGCTGCTTCCTACATACAAAGGTGCGTTAGCACTTAGGTTTTGTGCTTGAGGAAGAATCACAGAGTATTTTCAAATAAAAATAACTACATGGGGCCTTACCAAAATTTTTGCTGAATCAGATGCCTTGTCTTTGACAGCGGCAAGCAGCTTGTCTACGAAACAGCATCAAGTCTGAATATGGTGTGGTGCTTCAGTAAAATGCTCCCCACCCTACAGCATTTAAGGTTAAAGGAAAACTTAGGGAAAGATAAGGTCTTTATAAACTTTTGCACTAAGACAAAGTAGGCCTCTTGAAAGAATGTAAGTTGGAGAATAGCTATGTATTAATATTGGTGATTTTGGTTTAACTATGGCTCAGCACAAGACGTTTTGCTAAATAGTGGATTGTAAAATACCAGCTCTGTTCTATGGAAGTTAACTTTCTCTCTGTTATGTCTCAGTGATATTGAGAATCCTGGGGCTTTTTTGGTTTATTTAAGCCTCTGTAATCATCACAATGCTATCACATAGGCTTTATATTTAGAGTGAAAGAAAGGATAATATTATTCCCCATCTCAACAAGTTGCAATCATACAACTAAATGTAAGGAAAATACAAGTAAGGTCCCCTCTTCCTCCATTAGTTTTCCTTGTGATTTTACCCATTCCTTATTTGCTTTGAATTGTACTAATGGGAGATGGGGGAGTTGTGGTTTTCAGTTCATTTTCTTTTAAATGCAATTCTGGCCACATACAGGAAAGCTTCTCAGGAGAAGCACTTGTGCAGAAGTACAGTACTTTCACAGGGCTTACTGAGGGGATCAGAAGTACTATAACTCTGTTTCAGAACTGTTTCTCATCTTCTCAGAGTTTAGATTTATTGAAGGCCAAGAAGGAATAAATCCTGCTAATGCTTTAATAGGCCTGTCACGGTTTAAGCCCAGCTGGAGATGAAACACCACACAGCTGCTCAGTCAGCCCCATCTCCCCACACCCCAATAGGGTGGAATGGGGTGGAGAATCAAAGTAAAACTTGCAGGTTGAGATAAGAACAGCTTAATAAATAAAAAGAAAGTAAAGCCACAGTAATAATGGTAAATTATAATAATAATGACAATAATCAGGGAAAAAACCCCAACCAGTGATGCACAACAGAATTGCTCACCACCAAACCCAGACAGGCCCTCCCTTTCAGGTCACTCACCCCGGTTTATATACCAGGCACGATATTCCAGGTGTGGGATATCCATTGGTCAGTTTGTCCAGTAGTCCCAGCTATGCTCCCTCCCAGCTTGTTTTTTTTTGTGTACCTCCTCACTGGAAGAGTGCAAGACAGGAAAAGAAAGTCCTTGATTTAGGATAAATGGACTTAGAAAAAAAACAAAACATCAGTGTATTATCAACACCATTGTCATTCTGGATCCAAAACACAGCAGTACTGTAACAACTACTGAGAAAAAATTAACTCTATCCTAGCTGAAACCAGGATAAGGCCTATCATAGAAAAAAATTCTAATTCTACCTGAACTCCTACTGTGATTTTCTAACTACTTCCATCACCTTTAGGATGCTAGTCACTGTATGCAGTAGAAGTTAGTAAAAAGATGAAGGTATTTTCATGGTTTTCACTCTGCTTAGTTTATTTGTAAGGGTGAAGGCCAACACCTTGTATCCTTCTTATTCTATTAACTACATGTCTTATTTTTTTTAATCAGTCAAGGGATAATTTACTTTTAATTTATTAATTTCATCCTTTTAAATGGTTCTTTCTAGTTTATCTCTGCTTTCTGCTGTTCGTATCTTTCTACATACTTTTTTTTCTGTGTACCCTTCTAAAAGTACTCTTCATTATTTTTCCACATTTGTCCTGTTTCCCATCGAAAAGTAGATGTCTTGTTCATCTTATTGCTTTCATGAATAATTTTTTTAAGTTCATGTTCTGGGAACATACTTAGGTGTGTTTTTTTCTTACACATCTGTAGATACATTAACCTTTAAGGAATTTCTGTGAATTCTTACAAGCCTTTATTCATTATCTAGAAAGAAGTTCATTAGTGTAAGAATTTGATAAATGTTGTTGAACTTCTCTGCAGAATTCCTGGCAGTTTCATTAAAAATGAATAATTTAGTGGCCTTTTAATTAAACTTTCATGCACTGTTCATGAGCATGATAATCCCAATATGTAACTCTAATTAACACAAAATATTGTAATATTTGTTGCAATGAAGAGGCCTATTTTTAAATACAGACTCCCTCAGTTTAAATGTCAAAATATCAGAGTCTTAAGAATAGCAAGAAGCAATCTTATGTCATGTTAAATAAACTACCTCATTCTTTATTATGAATATCTTTCACAAATATCTTAGAATTACTATTCTTTTTCTCATTACTTTAGTGAACACCTTCTTTTTCACTGTCTTGAAACAGTTGAATCTAACAAATAATTCCTATCACACTATTATTTTTACAGCATTCTTGTAAGGACTTAGATAACTGGTGTATGCAATTTTTTTTCTGTTTATGTATAACACCATGTTATACACAACTGAGTTATGTGTAACAACATACTTGAGTTAGGGGTCGTTGCTAACACCTAACTCAAGCTAACAGCTAGCTGTATCTTGAAGACTAAAATTGGCTGATTTCTGTATGGTCTAATTGCATGAACATTTTAAGAAGGTTATTATTTTTGGAAACCCAATATAAGTAAAGGAAGAAGCAGCTGTCATGTGTCTAGCTGTGTATTAAATTTTCCAAATGAGAGTTTGAACTTGAAGTTGCTTCCACAAGATTTCTCATTAGCCAAGCTGTCTTATTTATTTATAATTTTTACAAGGGCATATATGTCACAAGACTTGAACTGCATGCTTTTACATGTCTTGCTTCCAACAGCATAGTTGAGGTAAAGGGCTGAGAAGAAGCTCAGTGCCAGAACTTTAAAACAGATTCATAAGGAGATTAAATTCTGAACGGAGTATAAAATTTTGCACTCTTTATGCATTCTTGTTTTAGGGGGTCTTGGCTACAATAGGTGTGATGACACCTATTGGCTTTGTGGCCTAGCCAGTAGATGTGATGCTAGATGAAATTTCTTGTTCCAAATCCAAAGCCAAAAAATAACATTTTTAAATGCTTGCATATTTTTCATAATTCACTTTTATTATTTCAATTTTTTTTTTCTGTCCCTCAAAAAAAGTTTGTGTGTGATCAGTCAAACACTAAAACCAGCAACCTGTGCCTTACAAAAGCTGCCAGTGCAGTTTGACTGGGGAATAACGAAGTGAAAATGATCTGTATTTAATTTAATTTTTTTTTTTTTTTTTGCTTCTGTGCACATTGCATTATTTCAAGTGTCTGAGTCACAGATTGATTTGCTGAGTAGGTTATTGAATCATTCTTCAGTCGTATCCTCATTTTGCCTATAATGTGTTGCAGCCAGAATTGTGGAATCACCTCACACACTGAGGTCTTCTTGGCCTCTGTCAGCCTAACAGTCTATGAAATTTGAGTCACTGATCTCAGCACAGAGGATATAGCGCCATACAACATTCAGAGAACGAGCTGCATATGTGTTCTTATAAGAACTTCAGTTAATCAGTAATTTGTGTCTTATTTTTAACACACCATTTTAGCTATATTTTTTCCTGATTAATATATAAATTGCAGAGAGAGTGTAATCACATACAGTCTGAATAAATCATAGAAATGTTTGGTGAAATAACATCTAAAGATCTGGCAAATTCGCACACTCATAATAAAGATGGAAAAGAAAGTGCTATTTAAATTTCACATTTCCCTTAGTCTAAGGATTGCCATTATTACCTTGGCAATAAAATCTTCATTTAAAGCCACATATAATCACCACAGTATCTGGAAGAAGTAACAACAGAGCACAGAGGGTCATCTGGTCCAACCTCCCTGCTTGAGCAGGGCTGTCCTAGAACACATTGCACAGGATCCTGGGTAATTGGGTAACTTTTTTCAGAGGCAGGAATGCCACTCTGAAGTGGGACTGTGGAGAAGTACTGATACTTAAAAAAACCATTGTTACTAGCTTAGAAAAATAATTTCCTACTGTTTTGAGAAGTCAGTCTATTTGGAGCACTGAAACCTGCAAAATGCATTGATAAATGTAAAAGGACTATACTTAGTAGGGTTATACAGGACAATGGTTTTAAAATGTCCCAATATGTGCTCATGAAATTATAATGACCATCTTTAGATTTTTCCTCTTTTGCTTTTGTTTGGTTTGAACCTCTGCTGAAACTCTCTAAGCAGCATAATAATAGTTTTTACCATATTTAATTACTTCTTGCTCTGCTTTTTAATTTGTATTTTAATTTGAAATTTGTGAAGTGGTGTTGGCAAGCCCAAGGAACAGGAGAGGAGAAGGGAAAATGAATGCTGAATGCAGCAAACAATATAAGTTTTGAGGAAGGGGGGGATGAACCAACCTTTCTGATTCTACCAAAATCTATATTTGAGTAATGCAAGTGATTAATATTAACTATTTATAGTCAAAATGTGCTGTATTTTTTTACGTATTAAAAATTGCTCATATTTTATTACTGTGATCTTTTTGCTGTCTGAAGTGCAGAGGACTGATCAAATTTCTGCATTTCTTTCAGTGTCTGTACCTCCTCGGTACCCTTTCTACTCTTCCTCTTTTGAACAAATTCACATTACTGAGAGATGGAAATCAATGGAGAAACTCTGGTTCAGCAACAGTATTTTAACCACAGGCTAAAATACCGTAATAGCAATTAAAAAGGTTAATTAGCTTGCCAGGAACGCATATCTTGTTAAAAAAGAAAAAAAAAGTAGACCAAAAACCCTCCAGAGACAAAACCAAACCAATTGTAGCTTGATACAATTTTTTTCTGTTTTGTTGATAACATTTTGTGCCCATCAGGACCTTGTCAGCATATTGTTAATCCTAGATGGCAAAGGAACTGTTGTTTAAAGGTGTGAGTGTACATTGTAAATATTGCTGGGATAAGAAGCTGTAGAACTATAATTGCAAAATTGTTGTACAGCAGCTCTGTTTTATGTGTTCTGTGTTCATCTCTGAGTGATGAGGAAGTTGCGCAAGTCAATGCACAGGCATCATTCTATGTTAAAGAACTGGCATGTCTTCACTTGAAGTCTGGGTGCCTTACTTAGTGCATTCCCAAATGGGAAGGGAGTCTGAGGGAGAGGTGGGTGGAGGCAGAGGTTGTTTCCTAGACCACATGTATTTGTTTCCTGGGTGCCATGAGCTAGAAGTCTGGTTGTAATTAATAATTTTTAGTAAAGGTATATGTACATAGTATTCCTGTTTTTGAAGGAAACCTTTTTCCTTTTTCAAAATAGGAATATTGAAATTTCTTTTTTTCCCCCCTATCTTTGGAATTTGCCTAACAGCATAATAAGCTAAGTAGATAAGAGGCTTTTTAAAAAAGTTGTTTGTAGCAGAAATTGAATCAGTCCTTTAGTTTTGATGTTTTGTGGGGAATTTTCAAATCCAATATATATGGGGATTTCCATATATATGTGGAACCCATACAAATCATGTGATTTTGCAGACAGTGGGAATAAACATTGATTTCTGTTGCTTGGCAAGTTAGAAAAGATTGAACAATATGTTTTAGTACGATTATAAAATTTCTGGCCTTTTGTTTGTCGTGGAAAGATCAAGATTTCTTTTTTTTCTATAAGGCCTGTGCTTAACTAATGTTATTTCTGAACTTTTCAGTCTGATAATAAAACAGTATTATGGGAAGCATCAAATATTGACATGAAGACACTGAAGCCCATACATTTGTGCAATGTTCTTTGATATTTAAAAGGAATACATGGCTATTTGACATCTGACACTGGTTTTGAGAGGTCTGTGAATAATACTTGGATCTGATTTCAGTCTTAAATATGATCTATATGCCCCCAGAATTTTGACTTTGATAGGGGTTGCTCAAGTTTCACAGTCAGAGTTCTGAATTCAACGCTAAGCTTCGGAGAACGTAGCTGGGTAAATCTTGTGACGCGAGGTGAGCTTTCCTACAGTAATGGATATCTTAATAATTTTTGAATGGAATTACATCAGTTGGGCAAAACTAGGTGATCAAAGATTATTGGCCTGCATTTCTGGTCATCTGTCAGTTTAATTCATTTACACTCTTCAGTCTTCTAATAAAGTATACTCGTAATGTTTGACCAGATATAAGGAAAACTACTTACAAAAATACAGCTATTGGTGTGTTCACTGGTGTTAGGTTTTTAACACTGCATTTAAGCAAATAGATGAAAATTAACTAATGCTCTAAACTAATGGGTTTAGGAATGTGCAAAGTACCTTTGAAAAAAGTCAGATAAAATTTAAGTTTATTTTGGTGTCTGCAGTTGTTAGCTATGGGGCTTTAAAATGTTTGGACAAACTGGATATTTAGAAGGTGTGAAAATTATTTATGCTACCAGACAGAAGAATCAGACTACCAGTAAAATGAGCCACAGAACACAATCGTTACAAATAGAGACCTTATTTGGATGTGAGAAGAAGGTGGTTAAATGATTCACAGAACAGTCTGAGTTGGAATGAACCCACAAGGAGCACCGAGTCTTAAGTGAATTGCCCATATGGGGATCAAACCCACAACCTTGGTGTTGCTAGTGCCTTGCTCTAACCTACTGACCTAATCTCAGGGGAGAGTGCAATTTCAACAGCAATTTAGAGGGAAAAAGTCTTTCTTTCATGAGAAAAAAAAGAAGTGGGTGTGATATTGCTAAAAAACTTTGTTTTATTTACTGAAAGATTACAGAATTGTTTCTAGTTTACAAGGATAATGCTGGAACTGACATGTAAATTGTTCTCAAGGGTAATTCAAAAGGTTTGTAAGCAATTTGAATAGTATTCCTTTTTATTTTATGCATATTATATTCTTTTTGCAACTCACACTTCTCTGCCTGCATACCTCTTTGGTACCTTAGAAGATATTAAGGCAATGATAAAATTACCTATATAGTACCAAAATAATAGGAAATTATCCTCTTTCTTCTAACATATTTTTTTTCTCATACTTTCTGACAGGGGTGGTGCTGATGTTCTGCAAAGTTCTCTTTCTGTGGTGACAGGGCAGTGACTAAGCAATTATAATTACTGTACCGAAAAATGAAGCATTGAGCAATTATCACTAGAAGAAGAGTGATTAGAGTATGGAGGAAAGGGAGGGAATGTTATCACCCTCTAACTTTTCCATGAACTTAAAATTAAAATCTCAGCAGCTGAGAAAAGAGATACCCGAGATGAAAGTAATTCTCATTTAAAATCTTCAAGTACTGCTGACTTCAAGATGTATTTCATGAGCCTGATATTTGACATAAAAGTAAGAATTGCAGCAATAACAACAAAACAACCTTTTCCATTCTCTCCAACATAGTTTGAGGTTTCATTACAGAAAACATTGTTTGAGAAAGATTTCCTTGAACAATCATTTCATGTAACTTGTATAAAAAATCTGCCTAGATAAAGTATTAAAAGTAGTAGGGAATTAAAGAGTTTTACTGGAAAGCAATTTCTTAATGAGGTGTAATGTAAACATGCTGTAAATTATGGGCTAATGTAGATATCTTTTTACATGGTTGGATTGATGCTTACTTTTTAGTTATTCTGGTGTAAAGCAAGATTTACATCATTAAGCAAGACTGGTTACATCATTAAGAGAAGCTGTGGAATCTCCATCCCTGCACATATTTAAAACAAAACAAAACCACATCAATGTATAAGATAGAAACAGATAGAATCTACCCGACAGAGGTTGGGGGTGGGAAACAAAGGTCTCTAACAAGTAGTGGCTCCACATTGAAGGATAGTGCTTATGTGGTTTATGAAATTGATTTTCTAGCTTCTTATTAGCTACTGTTGCACAGTAGGTTGCAGATCCTGACTTGTCTCATTGCCACGTTGTTTTGCATGGAGCTCCCTTTCTCTTGGGCGTTGTTTGGCTGGCTGCAGCCTGCTGGATCCTTGACCTCTTTCCAGGCTGTCCCTGGACTGTTGCCTATGGGGCATGCTGCCTTCAGGAGTAGGGATCTTGCACTTATCTGGCACCTTGAGAATAGCTGGGGAAGAGAGGGGAGCTGTAATTTTCCTCACTATTTCAGACATATAGCCTTCTGTTCATAAAGACAGAGGCCGTCCCATTTTCTAGCTATGAGTACTAGAGTAGTCCATCCATTCTGGGGAAATATATGAGGTTTTTTCTGCAGTAAGCTGCAACTGAGTAAACCAGATTTTTCTGTGTTCCTTCATTTCTATTAACTATAATAGTCTAAATTTCTCAGTGTTATGCAACTTAGTTTTCATTATTTTTTCTAAGGCTTTCTATTACTCATTTTGAAGTGTAAAATCACTTAGCCTTTAGTTGACACCATCTTCTTTTAGACAGAGAGAAAGCAAAGATAAGGCAAAATGATCTGCAGTTATGCAGGAATGCTTGTGTCTTATTTATTGCAGTATGTCAACCTATCCCTGTAGTTACCTTAGACCAAGACTTTGAATGTGCCTTGCTTAGTGGGACATATGTGTCACCATTAATAAGAGCCAACAAATGAAGTCAACAGTTTTAGGTATGCAAATATAAGGGTTTGGGAGTTTTCAGTGATCATTGATCTTCCAGGGATGTGGAAAACTATTTATTAATGTTTTATTTATTATTTTCATGGTGTGGTTTCAGATACACTTCAGTAGCTATTTCAGCTTAATATTGTTTTCAGTGAATACAGCAGAAGGAATCTGATTAAACTGTGTAGAAAAATGATTCATAAGCAATTAAGGAAGCCTTATATAAATCCCATATTTTTGTATAAAATAATTCCAAATACAAACGAAATACATACTGCAATTTACTGGAGGATGGTTGTTTTGATTTGTTTTGCTTGGGAATTTTGGTGTGTGTGTGTGTGCATGTTTGGGTTTTTTTCCTCTGGAGAAAATGTCAACAGTAATATTTGCTAGTGCCAGGCCAAATTATTATTATTTACATTACAATATACAAGTGGTATCAAGTGTTCAGATGCACGCTAAACTATAAAATACACAGGGATTTCTATATTTTACTGTAGATAACTTGTTTTTAAAGATTTCCTGTCCTCTTCCAGTTGCTGTATATCTAATGTGATCTGATTCAAAGTGTATTAAGGCTAAGAATAATTATTATGATAATAATTTTTATACAGAGGGTAATATTTTGCTTGCAGCTGTTTGATTTGACTATGTGCAGTTTTGTGTAGTGAAGCCTCTTGGGTCCACTCTGTATACCAGCTTCATTAAGAATTACTCTGTACAGAACAATTTATCATCTTGGAAATGATCTGCACAGAGCTGCAGCTGCATTATTCCTGTTTCCTGGTTTGTCTGCCTGTCTCGGATAGCATCCTAGAGTAGACTCAGCCCAGGTATTAGCAGCTTTCAATGCACCTGTAAAATCAAACCCACTAACGAGGCCAGTGGAACATGGCTAGGTTATTTATCTGGCTAGGTTATTTATTGCTACTGCCTGAAACCCTCCCTGTGTCGTCTGAGCTTATTCTAGGGCCTTCATTAAATGCTTCTAGCTTGGCGCTTTGCACCTGTCAGAATAGAGACATGAAATTGTATTTGAGCCTTTTTGAACTCTCTGGGATTGAAGTATTGTTTTAAACTAAAGAGTGCAGCAAAGGCTTTGCTGTGTTTGAGACTTAACTCATCACACATTTTACAGGAATAGGCTCATGTTTCTGTATGTGAGAATGAATGTGCATAGTCCAAAGTTCAGAAAATGTTGCTCATGCAGTCACTGAACATCAGAAATTTGTAACTGAGATCATGAAAGTCACTTTTTATCTTGATCGGACACTGTGAAAAAGATCCACTTTGTATATTAGTTTCTTTGTATCTTCATGTATTTCATACAGAAACAGTAGTGACACAAATATGGTATTTTTAGAATAAGGATTTCCAAGATGTCAAGTTACACCTCAATAAAAAACATCTAATCAAAATAAGAAAAGATTTTTTATCTCAGGATCTCTGAGGTACCAATGTACCTGCTTTGACCACAGTATCTCCAAATCCCTCTAACTCTTTCCCAGTCACACAATTACACAATTAGCATTCAAGAATAAATTAGTAGTCTTCTGACATTTCTAAAAGTTCTATATGGGGGCAAAAGTCTTCCCTTAATTTTAACTCATCTGTTCTGGAAACTGGGTTGAAACAGGACTTCAGGGAAGAAATACTTTAATGAGTTCAATGTACGTTAAAATACTCTTTATTCAATCCCCTCTGGAGATGCTGTAAGAGAGTCTTCCAGAAATATGTAGCATGATAGCACTTTGTAATTTTCTGATAGAAAGCATAAGTTTCTGAATATTGAAGGGAGAATGAAATCTTCCAAAACTCTGGGTATGGTCATGTTGGGCTGTTAAATTTTACAGGCAAAATCTGTAGCACTGCCTGTTGGGTGCATATATATTTCATTCTGTGGTAATTAGCGCAGAGCCAAGTTCAGTTACGAAGGAACTCGCTAGAATGAGAGGAATTGAGCTGAGGTATTTGAGACAGGCAACTGACTTATTTTGTGTAGTGTAGGTTATGTTAAAAAAATGCTATGTGCAGGATCACTAAAATATGTAGTAATTCAAAGCAATAATCAAAGGCAATCAGAACTTTTCTTAGTGCATATTATAAAAAGAGAACATCTTTCTAAGAGTTTTGTTTGTTTATACTTAATTAATAACCCCATAAGGTACTAATAAATTATTCTCAAGGGGTGGGGGTGGGGATGGTGTGGAGGGGAAGTGTTTGATGGTTTTGATTCAAATATAAATTTAGCCAGAAGGTATATTTCTGTTTTCAGACAATTTTATAGGTATAGATGGCTGCAAATTTAAGTCTGTTTTCCAGAAAATGTAATAATCTTGGGATTTTTAAGGGTTTGCATGAAAGAAGAAAGAATGGCTTTTTTTGGTCATAAAATTGTCTTCTAGAGAATTGTGAAAAAAGAAAAAAGAAAACTGGGTAGGGCTGTAACATTCACCTAGAACAGAAGTGCTAAAATATGCATATCAAAATATTCAGGGTCATTTTTGCTTAAATACAATAGAAAGACTGCTAACTCCCATTATTTTGATTAATATCTAGATAAATATTTAAATAGTAATTGAACCATGTTCTAGGCATCATTCAGTTATTGTCCACAATATTATTTTTACTGTCATGACATTTAATAAAGATAAAACAAATGTTATCCTCAATATCTTGTTATAGACAAACCAGGCAAAGACCTTTAAAGGAAAGTAAAAATTTGTTAGTTTTCTTAATTGAAATCTTAACAGATTAATCTAAGAATGATCTTTAGCAGTTCATATTTAATTATTACAGGAAGAGAAACAATAATAATGCAAATACTAGTACAGGAATAAGACATAAATTTAAATAATCATACAGTAAAGCACTCCTAATAATTCTTAATATTTCACTGCTGCAAGAAGTAGTGAGAAGGAAGAAGATAGAAAAATGTAGCAAAGTGCCAGCATCTTTTTGCTTCAAGAAGTTTGATGATGATGTTTTCTTTTTCTTTGGTCTAGAACATTTAAAACTTTAGGTATTTTTGTCTGTTGCAAGGACATCTTTCCACCTAGCTTCTTCACTGCACTGCAGGTGTGCTCTGTGGTGCAATTTACATATGTTAGATATGTAAACCCCATAGTTTGTCTGAAATTGGATTATTGTTTCTTCCAGTGACCATTAGTGAGTAGTTTGTAAACCACGGAGTTTACATTGCCAGCCCACGCCCCTACTCAACAAGCAGATTTCTGTCCTGCATCTGGCGCCTCTGTTTCTCTACAATATATTATTCTATTAAAGCCATAAATCCCCCACTCTACACAGAATAACTCCTTGCTGCTACTACAAGTATTAAAACTATGTGTGTACCATGCCAAGATAAGGACTTGCAAACCAAACGTGCCCATCTGGTTGTTAACAAATTCCTGTTAGAGCTAAACAAAAGCTTGAGGCAGCTGAATACAGGTTCAAAGCAAAGGAAGCAAACCTGATAAGCTTTAGTCCTGAGGCCTTGTAAACTCAATAGGAAGTCTGTGACTTCCTACTAGTGATGGCAGTACTGAATTCATAGGACCACAGAGCTACACGTTTGTTTGCTTCTGAAGGGACAAATCTGAACAATGCTTCTACTAGTGTATATTTTGATACAGTATTTACATCTCATTTTAATGGCATGAAGAAAGGGTGCATTATTTGTAGTCAGTGCAAATATTGACACTGTCTGAACTATACACATTTCTAGTCATGATAAATTGTTAGACTTTCAGACAGCTATGTCAAGAAGGTCCTGTTTATTGCAAAAATATCCTTTCGCATAATTTTTCTCTTGTCATGCAAAATAGCAATAGCTAAGGTTTGGGGGAAATCACTTTCACATGTTTAAATATTTACAGAATACTTTATGAGTATTAAAAAATATTTGTTTTCTTGAGTTTTTTAAAATAAAGGCAAGAAAAAAGTTGATTGATGGAATGTCAATTAAAACACTGTTACTTCTTACAGTATGAAGATGTAACACTACCTTGAGGCTCCAGCACATTGGTTCTTACACCTGCAACACATTTGGATTTCTAAATCTCCTAAATAAGCCCCCAGACCAATTTTGCTTTATCCGCTTATTTGGAGTTTATGGATAAGATTGTCTCGACTTTTTTTCAACAATACTTTTCACTTTATTAATAGGCCTTAAATTGTTGATATGTTTATAATGTGATCTTTAAATATAATCAGAAAATTAAAACCTCAAAGTACGTATACTCTAATTTCTGCATTTTGGTATTTTTCATGTTTTGATATCTCCAAAGATGAGTGTCCAAACCCTCTGAACAATCTGTTCCAATGTTTGACAGTTCTTACTGTGAGGATTGTTTTCTTGCAAGCAGTTGGATTTTCTCCTGCAGTTTCTGCTTGTTGCCTCTCATTCCACTGAGCACTTCTGGAAGGGACCAAGTCTGTCTCTAGATCTCTGTTAGACAGTCAGAAGCAGCAATTAGATATCCCTGAACTTCTGACCTCAGTCCCAGCTCTCTTATCTCCACTTTTAAGAAGTCTGACAGGGTATGGCTGTGGTGGCAGCCCCCGACCTCTTCCTTTGAGACACCTGCTGGAACACAGTCTGTGTAGTTACCATTCTGGTGCCACTTTTCATTGGCAGTAATAGATGAAGTAAAAACAAAGGAAAAGGAAAAAAAGAGGTGACTTTAAATTGGTTGTAGAATATAGTTCAGCATTGCAGAATTCGACCTTCTTATGGGGCCTAAAACAGGGGAATTTCTTCTTCCTATACCAGTGTTTTTCTGCACAGAAAATTTTGAAATTCTGCACAGTATTTCGAAGGCTGAAATACTTATTAATTTAAGGGTTACATCCCATGAACCAAAAGTAGCATTAAACATTATATTTCATTGCTTTCAAACAAATGTTATAAGGTTCTTAAATGATAAATTTACTGGTTTTTATTGAAATTTCCTAAACACTGGCATAAAACATGAGGAAATAGGAACAAAGGAATAAAAGAAGCTAATTCCTTCATAGATTGTTGAAAGACATCCTAATTGTTCCTTTCATAGGACAACCAAATAACATTTCAAAGTAGGGGTCAGGAGGCCTTTCCCCAAATGTGCATTCAATGTTACTCCTGGGATTGTTGACTTTAGGTTTTCTTTGGCCTGAATCTATATGCAAGTATATATATTTATTATTTATGCCAGTATTATCTTTGCTTTAACACAGAAATAAAATTTTGTTAGCCTTGTTTTACATATAAGACTTTTTTTACAATCCTGTGTTATATTCCCAGTTATTCTGTTTTCTAGCAAAAGTGAATAAGCCAAGCTCCTCTCCTTTAACCACTGAGCCTCCCTACTCCCAACCCAGAATTCATTTATTTCTTTCAGTTGTAGTCTGAATTCAACCTCCTTGAAAACAAGTGATTATGCAGTCTTCATGTGAGCTTGTGTATGCTGCTGCCTGGGGTTTAGAGTGTAGAATGAAACTTATTTTCACACAGGAACTGTAGTTTTCTGCTTTGTTCCAGAAACTTACAGTACAAGAATAAAATCTGCTGATCTTTTCTTCAGGCCTTTATCTCTCTTCCCTGTATTTACATTTATGTTTACGTTCCCTATATGACTCCTGAAATTCTGTTCACCACTTCCTTCAAAGTATCCTACAAAATTTTTTGCCTGCAATTTTTTATTTAGCATCAAAACATTTACTTTTCTACTCGCTCTTAATCTTCTACTAGTATTGCTCTTGAGGTTGGTGCTGACATACCCTGAGCATAATTGAACCAAAACCTAGCAGCTCTTCCTAATCCTGAGAGTCACAAAAAAGGAAGTTAAGGTCAAATGATTTGCTTTATTTACAAATAGACAATTTCAATTTTTTTTTTACTTTAAAACTTATGTGATTTGGTAAGAGAAGTTCAGGACTAAGGTCTAGTAGACCCTTTCCTAATGAACAACTCCTCACTTCCAGGTTTGGTTTCAGGCAGTTCTATAGCTTTTTCACTTTCAGTCTTTTCTCAACAGTTTGGTCTGTAGGACTGTGCCCTGAGTCCTAGAAGAAGCTTCCTGTATCACCCCTATTCTTTTAACTTTCTTGAGCTGTGCAGCAGCTCTGTATTCCCAGTTCCTTGCTCCTGCTGAGCCCACCTTGGACTCTCTTACTCCTCCCCACGGGAGAGGCAGTCCTCCTGAGAGTTATCCATTAGAACGGTAAATGTTGTCTAAACAAAGACCTTCAAATTAACACAAGAATATGGTGAGAAGGAACATATAAAAAGAGGCACTATGGCTGCACTTTAAACCACTTACAAATAAAAGTTAATTGAAACAAAATTGGACCGTCATAGAGCAGAGAATGTCTGAGTGCAACACCAAATTATTGTGCTGAGTTTGGGGCTGTTTCTGTTCAGAGTGCTTAATTTTTGCTAAAATACATATTCACACAGGTCAATAAAGTTTGGACTGCCAAGAAAAAGATAAAGACAAATTATAATAATTATTTGGAACTTGTAAATTCCAGTTAACTCTAATCAAAATATATCTGTGATTTAAGGAGAGTGATAAATTGTAAGGAAATATTTTTTAAAGAGTTGGACTGGATGATCTGTGTGGATCCCTTTTGACTCAGAGTATTCTGTGCATCCTTGTGAGTCCCTTGAAACTCAGAATATTCTCTGATTCTGTGATATATCTAGTTTTGGAGTTGTTTGGATACGAGTTATTTTTGGCTATATGCTTACAAAGAGATGAAGAGTGAACAATGTGACTATAAGATTTTTTTTTTCAAGGCATTTAATATGTTGCCTCATGAAACTTTGTTGGCAAAATTGGTTTCAATTGGCTCAGATATTAATATTTTAATACTTATTGCACATATTTGGAAGTAAAAATAGTTTATAAATTGATTAGACAAATATGAAACTTGAAAGTATTTTCTAAGCATATATTTGATCACTTGAAGGGAACAAGAAGCCGTTAATGTTTTGCAAAGCTATTTTTGTTTTAATCAAAAAATGTAAGTGTTTAATTTGTTTATGATGAACTTTTTATTTGTATTCTACTTCCGGTAACGTAGTTAATAGTCTGGCTTTACTAAAGTTTTCCTTTACTTATACTAATTATGATTTTAAGTAAAACACGAGCCTTTTCAATGTAATTAAAAAAATCATAGGGTAACCATTGAATTTTCAAGTGATAATAAACAAAACTTCAGGGATCCAGAGTTAGAAACAGCACTTAAGAAATTATCTAGACACTTGCTGAGCAATCACATCTGTGTGAGAATGAAAAGATGTGAAATTTATCACTGACTGGGGGTTAGGTACTACATGAAAAATAAAAGTAATGTAGCCTTGTATCTAAGTTTCTTTCAAGGAAAACTCGTAGATTTTCACATTCTTGAACAGAGATAAGTCATCCATCACTTTTGAAAGCAAAGCAAAATTGATGTGGTGTGCTACATTTGGTTAGAAACCACTGGGCATGTGCACAAATGAGTAGAGATCTAAGGAATATCAGATTTACCAAGTGAAAATTAGTACCTTTTTAAAAAAAAAGAACTACCCTGCAACAGAAATCCTTCTGAAGTGTTAGTAAAAAAAACCCAAACATATTTCATATGCAGTTTTTCATACTAATCTTAAGGGGTTTTTTAACGGTTTTATTATAACTATCACTGACTATTTTTCTGAGTTAACCTCCTGCCTTTTGAGCTTTTTATTTTTTTACTTTTAAAATACAATTCTTTATTTCTTTATGAAAGACACTGAAGTATTTTGAATAAAACATTATGTCACACATCTTGCAATAGTGAACCTTCATACTTAGACTGGAGAACAAACGCACATTTACCACTCTGAGGAGCAAAATACATTTGCACGTACATATATGCATATATGCATAAAAATCTGGGCATCTGTGAACAGAAGTAGATAATGCAAGTGGGTATTTATAGCAAAGTGCACACTTTTCATAATCACCTTTTTATATAGAAATCTCTGAACAAACCACTTCTGTTTTTTATTGTAAGGTAGAGTTATACTTTAAGTTCATAAAGATCAGTTTCCCTTTGAACTGACTCAGGTGAAAGTGGAAAATATTTCAGACAAGGTCAAGTGAAGGACAGTGTTTGAATTGATCAGGACAGTGTTGACTCATGACGTTCTTTGTACTTTGTGACCTCTTATTTTAAAAGGACCTTTTGGATAATTTTAAAGTATCTTCTGTCCTCTCACTGAGTGTGGGATTATTTTTGGTTGTTTGACTGTTTAATTACATATTCTTAGGGCATAGGATGGCATGACCACTCGTAGGTGTTAAAAGGAAGGATAGTGAGATGAAACTGGAGCCTTATTCTGGATGGTAGGAAACTAAGTAGGCATTGGCCTTAATAAACTGCCTTAACCATTGTGTCAAGCTTCTTGGAAGAAAATTGCTTGAGAAATGCATTTTGAAAGCATTTACAAAAGTATTTTATCACAAAAGTGATATTGGTTGGACAATCAGGTAATAAGGCTGCTGCTGTGAAACAGGGCACACTAGCACCTCTTTTCGTTTTCATTTTCTTCATCTCTCTTCTTTCCTAGAGCTTCCTTTTCATGATCCAGTGCTCTGACCCTCTCACCCATATGCAAGAAGGATAGTTGTAAGTAAAAGAGGAACAGTGCTGAGCCAAAACCTTGACTTTTTCTTACACAGAAAAGCATGGTTGAATTTCTGGATTGTGTTTCTTTATACTTACCAATAGAATAAATTAGCAGAGTTTATCCTTGATTGGCTTTATATACTGTTATTTACACATTGCTTGGTTAAACATTGTTGTTCAAGTCAAAGGAAAAATATTGGGGAATTTGAAAAGGACCAAGAGTAATGTTATAGGCGTTGGCTGAAATGATCTTTGGTTTTTGATAAAAACTGACAAGCTTGGAAAAAATATAAAATATTGTCTTGTTAAAAAAAAAATCAAACTAAAATGTACTAGTAACCAAAGAAATTAGTTCAAGTGTTCTGAGACACTTCAGTATTGTCTTTAAGGCAGTGCCTATTTGCTGTGACAGACAGCTCTCCTATCAAGTCAGTGCTAATGCCATTGATTATTATTATGTATGGAGTTATGAAGAAAAATACAATGACAAGGAGTAAGACGTGCATAAGGCAAAGTGAAGTGTTCAGGAATTTATTAAAAGTGGTTGTGCAGTAATGGAATGGAAGCCTGAGGTATGGATATTCATATGCACACGAGAAGCTCAGAATCAGAACTGCTCTGAACCATGGCAACCTGTGTCTTTTAGTTTGTGTTTGTCTGTCTTAATTAAACACCAAAATTCTTGCAGGAGTCCAAAGCTCAAGTATAGATAAAAAAAAATTTAAGTGTTGTAAAATCCATTATAAAACCAATAGATGTGGTTGACTGGGCTACCCAGCTGGCTTTTTCTATCTTGGTGTTATTTTGTGATATTATATCTTCGGTGGAATATCACAAAATATTGTTCTTGTGATACAGCAAAACAA
The DNA here is from genome assembly GCA_036785705.1 of Acanthornis magna. Lineage (NCBI taxonomy): Eukaryota > Metazoa > Chordata > Aves > Passeriformes > Acanthizidae > Acanthornis > Acanthornis magna. The sequence continues at coordinate 34,487,610 of JAWUZG010000018.1, forward strand.
TACTAAAGGTACAAGAATAGCTGTATGACAATGCTCCTGCTGCCGTTGTGTGTTTCTGCCTGTACGTAAGTTAGGAAGCTGAGGGCTGTGGATGTGTCCCTGTCACACAGAAGACTTTGAGCTGTGATGTCAGCAGTGCCTTTAAAGCTGGCATTGCTACTAATTAGATGCACTCATCACATTTACACTGCAGTTTTGGATACGAAAGTAACATTGGTATGGACATTGATGGTCTAGCTATGTGTGTAAAATTAGCAAACTAATTTAACTAGATTTGACTTAATCAGTAGGTTCTTATTAAAAATAGCTTAAACATTCACTATCAATCAAGGAGAGAAAAGAACTGGTTATGATGCTAAATAAACGTGGTTTTAACAGTCTGATACTGTAAGAGATTAGTGTAGTATCTCCCAATTTGTGGAGAAAACCCAAGCAAAGTGGTTATAGCTCACTTCCCCCCAGTTTAATTCTTGCATTTTAAATGTTCCTCAGTTTCAATGTGTCACTTCTGTATGTAGCTACAAGATATACATGTGTTCCTTTGCCTGTTTTCTCTGTTGAATAAGCTCAGTTTATTCTTATATTTAATAGAAATTTGTACCACTGAAGCTGTGGTCTTCTGTCAAATTTAATTTTGCATCTTTCTTCATTCTACTATGTATAATGGTATTTTCTCTCTTTGTGACATATAATCAACTGCATATTCTTCTTTCTTTTTAGGTAGGACTTCAATTTACTGTTTTGTCTCTGCAACTGAAATGTGACTTTCTCTTTTCTTTTTTCCCCCAGTAAGAATTTTTTCTTTTTTTTTTTTTTTTTTTTTTTTTGTTTTGTTATAATATTATTTTAAGAGTGTCTGCTTCAACATCAATCCATAGCTCAGGAAAAACCCAAAAACAAGCATTAGAGGAGAAATAAAATCTGAAATGGTGAAAAATTTAAAACTAGTGTATCTCTGCAGATTTGTATTAGAGTACTGTTGTTTTGAAAAGAGGAGACTGCAGGAGAAGGCTACATATTGTGAGTGGTTGGGGGTGAGGAGAGGGAAGCACAGCTGGGAAGAGGGGTGTTTTCTGTTGGGTCTCATGTCCCAAAGCTGCATCCTCCAATCCCACAGAGAACATCACAGATCATGTGGGTGCCATCAAGTTAAAACCTCAGTTAAAATGCGCTGTAATTCAAATTTTATAGTGTCTAGGTTTACCATGTTTCAGGGGCAGGGGACTGATAGCAGTAAATCAATGTGTATTATTTCATTTTCCGGACCCCAGGTAATGTTTAAGACCAAATGAAAGAATCAGTACTCATTTTCAGGTATCCAAAGAGCACAGTTCTCATATTTACTCAAAGCTGCCTGAAGGCTGAAACACACTAGTCTAATTATAGTTCTTATAGCAGAGATCATTTGTGAGCACAAATAATACCATAGGAAGCAAACATAAGAAAAACAAAGATAGGTCCTTGGAGATCTAAAAGTCGTGATGGGAAGAGAAAACATGATGGTCTGAAGTGGTAAATTTTGGTGTGATGAATAGCAAAGTGTTGAAAAGTATGAGCATTCTGTAGCAGCTGTGTTGTTTTCTGGTCAACAGCCTTAAAATAAAGCCAAAAAGATGTAGGGAAATGGAGGAGCAATCTTGCTCAGCATATCAAGGGATATCAAGTGCATGCTTCAGAAAAATAACAGAAAAAAGAGATGTATGAAAAGGGCTTATTCAGACAGTTTTCTGTCTAAATACGTATTATCTAAATTTACCATAGCTCTCTAGAGATGTAGGACTAGAAAATGGAAAAAAAAGAGATTATTTTCCATTTATGAAATTTCACTCCAAATTAGCAGACCTTTTGAATTAGAAGGTCCTTATTTCACAAGAAAGGCAGGGCATGCCTCAGAATGGGTGAAACCGTACCCTCTTGACTGTGTGGTGTTTTATTTTTCCTCTGAATTTGAAAGAATTATGATTTCATAAAATCTACCAGATAGACTGCACAATAATGCTGCCCAGATGAGAGGATTTTACGTAAAAATCCTCACTGATGCTACCAGAGCTTTTCCTGTACAGATGGGAACCACTGAATCATCTGGCCATTATATTCTCTTGCAGAGGATTTAATAAGATTGAAGAGAGTAAAAAAATATGGGATAAAAATAAGAGACACATAACTATTTTGCTGAAAAGAGGTTACAGAGAGGGGGGAGGTTGACAGAGGCACTCAAAGCACCTACTGGTAAGCATTCATGTAAAATGAGTGTCAAAGTGCAATTCTGGATTCTCCCAAGTTGAAATATGGAAAAAGTATTTTTCAACATTCTTGTTGATTTAGTGACTGCACTAGTATGAGACATCACATACTCTGAACAGGATCTGGGAAATGAAAGGCATTAGTGAAACCGGGAGATTGCAAACCTGGTCTTGTATAATACTCTTAGCTGATGAAAGTTTCCATGTATTAACTCTAAAATTAATTTGCTCCAAAGTCATTTAAACATTAGCAAATTTAGTGCAAATTATGTAAGCTTCAGATTGAAAGAGTTCTCATACAAGATTAAAGTGTTCTTTCTCAAATTAGCTCCTCAGGTAGTTGCACTAAAAAGCAGAAGGATACAAAAAATATCACTTTTGAATCAATTTGACACCAGAGAAAGTTCATATTTCATATGGAAGAATTGATAATGAAAGACTCAGGCTGACTGTTCCTGGGTTTTCACCATGGGTTTGTGATATCACAGGCAAGCTGGAGGTTGCAAAGGACGGTGTTCTCACAAGGGCAAGATGGATGCATTCAGTCGATGATATTTGGAAGGATTATTACTTATTCTACTTACTAAACTACTTGCAGTGACCTCCTCAATGCTCTGAGGTTCTTCTGCTCCCTTGCTAAGGCCTTTGTTTTTCTCGGTGTTGCTACAACAGGGATTAAGTAAGACAGGAAAGTGACACTTTTAATATGGTCTCCAGGTAATACACCAACACAGTAAAAAACAGAACTTACATCATCATAACAACACCTCAGCTAGCTTAACTAGAAAGCAAAAGTCTAGGAAATAAAAGTGCACAACTCTGAATAGCTGAAAGTAGCATTTGGTGAAAATGTAATGCTTACAGTTTTTGTAGCAGGATACAGAAGATAGCGACACCATAGAATGTATTTTTTTTCCCCTAAAATATGTTCCAAACAATAACATTCATATTTATACCTTTGGCTGCTCTTTTGATAACTGCTAGACATGCTTCACAGTCTTTGCGTTAAGCCACTGACACTTCATAAATGTCAGCTATTCTTGGAGAATATGAGGGGGAGAGGGTATAGAATAGTTATCACACATATTTCTGTAAGAATCTGTTTGAGTTTCCAAAGGTACTTTGTTCTCAATTCAGATTTAAACCTCCATAAAATTTTCTGTATATCTCTGCATAAGAAATAGAACAATGTGCTAAGCTATCATTACGAAAATCAATGATGTCATGGGCATTTTAGCCAAATCATGGTCACTGTAGGTTTGTTTGAATGCTGCCTTGCATCTCCCTCCCACAATTTTTTACACTGACTATGAAGCAAATCTTTATGCTTACAGTTTTTATATTTGGGTATACTTTGACTAAAACTCCACACAAAATTAATTTACAAAACAATTTAAACTATGTAGCAAGAACTTTATTTATGGTTAATCAGGTTCTCGGGGTTTAGTAGCTTAGTAATACTCATTTGAATTGAATTCTTGTAGGATGAATAAATATCTATTTGGATGTGGTATCTTCAGTCTGATTGACTGAACATAAGAGAAATCCTCTGATTGTTTTCAAGAAATCAGGAACTCTATCTAAAATACTGGACATACCGATGTTCCACTAAAAACATCCTCTGGATGAAGCCTAAAGGAATAACACCTGGTGTATTTGTATAATAAAAGGGGTCAAGAACTTGGAAATTAAGAAGGTTGAGAGCATTGTAAGTATAATTTTGAGGTGTATATTGAATTTAGAAAAAAAAATTAAGTGGCTAAAATGAAGTAAAAATATAAGTAAAGTAAAATAAAGGCTATGCAATTAAAGATTATAGTGATATCAATGATTTGTTTTTCAGTATTATGAAAATGTGACTCATTATTTGTAAGTTTATTAAAATTTTAATAATTTAATTATTATTACCAGGAGACCATTAAAGTCAATAGTGTTCTTTATAGCACAGTACAGCTACAGTCCACAAAATCAGAAGAATTAATCACCCTCTGTAAGGAAAGAATATGTGATTAGATGCTTCATGTTAAGTATATGTCAAATTCTTAAAAGCAAACAACTTCAGTGTTTCATCTTAGTTGGGATGAAGGATGACATCTGAAATGCCCACATCTCTCAGGAGAGCACTTTTCTAAAAATTCCAATCTAAATTGTGCAGTGTATTCCATAGACCTCCACAAGATGCTTTTATGTATGCTGCTCACTTCTGAGCTGTGTAAACTTACAAGGAAGGAAAGCAACATAGAGTGAATGTTTAATGTTCTACACATCATTCCACTTGTTAATTTTTTCAATAACACAGATTACACTTCTACACTTCTACATTTCCTCTTCAGAACCCTGCATGTGACAGATATGATGTAGCACACCAAAGAGTTTCTTCTGTTTCATGTCTGATGAAAAAGGTACAAAAGATAATGGAAACAAAAAGCACAGCTGTTAATGCCAGCATGAAATTTTGAGCTGTATGGGGGATGACAAAATAGACTCTGATAAGGTATGTCAAAATACAACCAAACATTCATATTGAGAGTTTTCTAATTATTTCATGTTTATCTAATCAAAACAAACACTGCTGGAAGAGCTCAAGTAGAACAGGGATGATTATTCTTCGAGTCTTGATGCTTAAAATTAAGGATCTAAATCTTCAGTTAGACTATAAGGGTGTATATCAAATTGCCCTACATTTGAAATCACCAGAGTTGCTCCTTCTAGGAGATTTGGAAGGCTAGATCAGGAAGAAAATTATGACTGCTCATAAAAGGAGAAATGTTTGGTTAATGAAATATCTGTAGACTGTACATAGTTCAGTTCCAAAACAGACAACAGTTCCAATAGCTGCAAGATGTGATCAGTTGGAAAAGTCAATTACAGCTCAGATCAGTCCAAATTTTACTTAATTCCTTCAAAGACAACACATGGAAAGAATCAATATAAAATGAAGCATGTCTTGTGATAGTTTTGCTAATATCACACAAAAATTGGCCCAAATTTGTCCAGATCCAAAATAGGCTTTATTAATTGACCTGTGTACAGTAAACTGCAGACTGGTCATTAGTATGTTAAGGCCTGTTGGATATACAAACGTATAAAGAATAAGGGCAAGTTGTATAGTGACCTTATTTTGGGTGTAATTACAATCAGTTGTTTCAGATGGGTAATGAATGAGGGATTTGAAAAAAGATCTGAAAGCTAGGATAGAATTTTATGTAGGTTGGCTATGCATTGAGGTGAGGTTTACTGAACAGTCATTGTTTATAGATTTGAAATGACCCTTCTGCATCCTAACATTGAAGGATTAGTCTAATGAAACTGTATTTGGTAAATATTCCACAGAATTGGATAGAAAAGAAATCCATGCATCACAATATGTCCAAATAATTCATATTATTTTCCTACTTTGTTTATATGACAATGTACTTTCTCATCCTTTCCCAACTATGATTTAATTTTGCAGCCATCACTCTGTTTCATATGTAGTCACACACTGTTTCATACATAGTCAAATAGATCAACTGGACCAGCTGCAGTCTTAGTCGAATAGATCCACAGGCAGCAAATCAAAGCACTTCCTGTAATAGTGCTCTTAATGTTTGAAAATAGATATGTTGTACCAGTTTCATTTTTCTGAACTGTTTAACTCTTTCTCTTCTTACAGTGTTGTTGGAATGCTTTAGCATATTCACAACATGATGAACTTGGCTTTGTTTTTGCATATTTAGTTTCAGAGAGGCTACTCCACTGAATATAACTGTACCACCAAATTAGAAAAGAGTGAGAGAGCATAATCTACACAGTTATTGAACTGTATTTTATAACTGCATTTCAAAGAATATTTGCACTGTCAATAGGCTGTATATTATGTTAGTCTGCTTTATTACTACAGCCCTGTATTGGTGGGGGGGTTGGAGTGGATGATCTCCAAAGGTCCCTTCCAACTCTAAAAATTCTGTGATTCTGTGACATTTGTACCTGACCGAGTGTTAAACGATCTATTGAGATATTTCTGTTGCAGGGTGGAGTTTGCAGCCACAGCTGGGACAGTTAAAACTCCACACTTACTAATTTTGTTTTGCATCCGCAGACACTTCGATTAAAATACGGTCCTATGTGAACAGCAGTTTTAAATAAGAGAATGCAATTTTGCTATGCTTTTACGGCTGCTCTAAGCAATTCTCCTAATAGGCCTTTGTACTGCTTGGCTCCTATAAAATGTTTGAGTGCAACATGATTTTATTTGGAAGAGCTTTGGCTAATTATTCGCCATCCAGTCATACTGTTGCTAATTCCACCATAAGTTGCATTAGAAAAGCCTATACGTAGTGCAAATGCATTGCCCTTTTGATTTCTTTTTATCACCTGCTTTTTTGGAGTACTATCTAACAAAATTGAGCAAATAAATTGCATAGATATCTTATTAATTTTGCCATTTCTGTATTTGCCAAGTCACTGGTTCTGAAATATATTCATTATTCAAATTTATCTGGGAATTTATTATGTGAATATATTTTCATCTGTGGACAATTTTTAATAGATGATTATCAAGTTTACTGATTTACATTTGGTTTATTCTTTTCTGTAATAGATATAGACATTCTAACATGACTTGCAAATTCTTATTTTCAAGCAGATATTGAACTGAACCTTCTTAGATCTGCAAGTCAGAGTGACAGTTTTTGTTTACAATTTTACATTTTTTTGATGAAACCATTAATGATTCATCTCTCTGACTTTCTTCTTTGCTTCTTTCATTTTAAACAAAATCTTACTGAATGCTTTCCTTTAAAAAAAAATAGCAGCTGAAACATGAGGTGATCTCATTATATTTCTTTTCCCTTTCCTTAGTATCCCACGTACTGAGTTTTCTTATCCATTCTCCATCTCTAGCTATTTCAGTTATTCCAGGAATTTAATTCTGTTCTCTCTTCCTCGTCACCTACTTTTTTCTAGTCCTCAGCTCTTTCTTTTGTCCCTTAGTCATTTCTTGTTATCTCTATTTGTACTCACCTGTCCAGAGAATCTTTTTGTCTATGGCCTTGTCTTGCCATTTAACCTCTTTGGTTGTTCCAATGATGTTTCTCTCAGGAAATATCCTTTCATGAAAATATACCTGTCTGTCCTTCAAACCCTTGTCTTCCGCTCCTGTTTTAAAGTTGCCAATTCCATACTGGTTGTGAGTCACTTTACCTAATCCACACCCCCCTGTCTAGACCACAACTTTAGTTTTTTCTCTATCACCCCACAAGACTGTGACAGACACCAACACATTGTGAGTAAAATACCTCCCACAGGAAACATGTTACTAGTTGCAGACGAGAAAATTTATGTTGTGCATGATTGCAAGTGGAGTAAGGAGAGGATTTCTGGGTTTATTCACCTGTTTGCTGCCTTGAAATTTCTGCCTCTTTGGTGCTTGGTTAATCACTAAGTACAAACACCTCATAGGTGATTAGCAATTACATGTGCCTAAAGAAAATAGCTTTTTCAGGTAGAAATTTTTGCACCCGTGTCTATTCACTGAAAGAAGAGCTGTTGGAGAAAACAACTTGTAGTGTATGTGTGGATGGAAATTGTGCTAGAATATATATGATTTAGAGAAAATTGCAAATTAAGTATGCATATTGCACCTGCATTTCAAACTTGGTGATTTTATTTAGCAACTTAGTAGCCTGTTATTAACATTTTCTAATGTAAAGTTACACGAATGTCACTTGGTATCTTAAATATCTATACTTGGGAGTAGCACCTAATACACTTTTATAATGTGTGCTGTGAACTGTGTAAATCTCTGAATTCTGAAACTTCAGAGTGATGTTTGCTTCCTGACTGAAAGCAAGTAACTTATTTAGCAGAGAAGCAAAGGTAAAAGTATGGTATATATTTTGCTCCTGCTTCAAAATATTGGCAGTATACCTGTACTGTCTGTATCTCTGGAGGTTTTTAGTGAAATAATACAGTGTTTGTATATTCTGTAGCACACGCTAAGCAAAGTGGGCACAGCAGGCATTTTTACAGCGACTATAAGTATTTTTCCTGAATCAACAGTATTGGATTATATCAGGAAAGCAGTACCATTTATGCCAGAAAGCGTGGTACTGTGAGTTTTCTGAACTCTCCTTAAAGTTCAGCTATGTGTCTTTTTTGATTGTACTGAAATATTAGATCATCACTACTGATGACTTGTAATCACTGCTTTAAAATTGACACGGTGATTGATAAGGCAGGATTATCATGTGATTAAGAATGAATAAGAAATAGGAAACTTCTGCTCCCAGCAGTGCCCCAGATTTCTTTTGTAACTGCTTAAACAGCTTAGCCTCTCAGTATTTTTCCCATTTAAGCAAAAAGAGGGCATCAGTGTTTTCTTTTATTGTGGAAGTATACAGATGTAATGTGATTTGTATGTGCAAATACTTGTAAAGTAACCAGATGTGTTACGGATAAACACAAGCATTTCTTTTATAATGAATTTCAACAGCTTCTTTGTAATTTTAAAACCAAAATAAGATCTTACCTTTTCCTAGTTTTTTTCTTCTAAATTTCCTTATAGTCATGTGTGACTGGGTAATCCTTTTCAAACAAATTTCTATAAATTCACAAAAATGAAGAACAAGAACCTACTTGGCCTATTTCTGACTTCAATAGAAATGACATGAAGGGTAGGATAAATTACAAGAAAGGAGGTCTTTTAACTGAATATTTTACAAGCTGTAATGCAATGTCTCCTTTTTTTTTTTCTTCTTGAGTACAGCACTTGGAGAAAACCTAATTTTTTTGGCAAATGAAATCTCAACTTTTCAAATACTACTGTACTGGTGAAAATAGATTTTTCTACATTTAATTGCATAGTATGTCATATGTAATTAAAGGTCTGTCACTTTAAATTAGTGTAGTTTTGAAGTAGAGCTAGCTGATTCCTGAATTGGGTTCATTGAGAGGTATAAAAACTGAAGAGTTTCAAGCAACCATTTCACATCCCTCATATTATTTAAGAAATGTGTGTCTATTAATATTTTGCACTGGCACAAGTTAAGTTGGTTTCCTGCGAATGTCAGAGTTTATAGAGTGACCTATGAAACAGAAAGAAAAATGAAATAAAATGTGCACAGAATATAAGACTAGAGCTCTAATTTTGTCCCAGGAACTACTTTATAAGTAAGAAGTATGAATATATCCTTTTTCTTCATTAGGATTTGTCAACATGAAGCTGTCATATTCCCCCTTTTACATCATGTCATTCCTCTGTGCAGGAGCAGTGGCAAAATGGTTAGAAATTAGTTGCCAGGGGATGAAATTTCCATTTTTCTTGAACTGCTTAGTTTTATTTTTTTGTTCTTATTCCGATTGTTAGAATGTTGTCTGGAAAGACAAAGAAGGATTCTGGCTGAGTAGAACTGTGAACTAACTGAGTTGTAGAATAATGACGTTGTCTCCCAGCTGAAAAGTTCACTGCATTTGTTACCATATGTAGTTGTTGTAATATCGGTGTGAACATTTGATGAAATTTATCTCCTAAAGAAGTGAGAAATTCTGCAATATCAAAGTCACAAAGGCAATAAGCCAGAATACTCGTCCCATTTAATATTCCTTGTGCTCTTCTGGGACAAGCTGATCACTCTCAAGGAGAGACAGGGTAAGATGTGTCTACATATCTTATTATATTCTGCTCTTGTTCTCTAGAACTGTAAGAAACGTTTCTTACCCTGTACAGATATCACAGTTCACAGACCTACTCGCTTCAAAGCCAGTAAGTGCATGCTTTGAAGAGCTGGTTCCCTTATATTCTTACTACAACTTGGGATGGAATCAGAGACACGATGAGATACATGACTAGGAGTGCATTAGGCTACACAACAGTGTCTATTAATTTAGACTTTTGTTCCAGAGATGCAAACACTTTTTGTTGGCCTATTCCCTAGGAAAATTCACTTGAAAACAACTGATTGTGCTTCATCTCCATCACAGAGATTTAGGACAAGTGCAGGAACTCTCATATTGTATGAGGAATTATTCTCTAGTGGTGTAATGATCAGAGAATTCATGGATGCTTACAGACTGCACAGACCATTTGAGAATATCCAATGTTTTTGAGCACTGGCACAGAAGTCTGCATGTCTTTTTAAAATTTTTTGTGAAGTCTGATTCCTGTAGAAATACATAAAATGAACCCAAGAATACTTATCCCCTACTCTGGGGGATTTTTATTGGTTTGAAATAAGTTGCCTAAACTGCAGTGGCAATGAATATTAGTAATTTGCCGGCGTGTCTCAGCAGCAGGTTAGGTGTGTTATTGTTCTGAGTTTGGTACTGGAGTTTTTTAGTAAGGTATCAGGCAGTTCTCCCTAGAGTTTGTAAGTGACTGTTACAGGTTACTTCTTGGAAAACACAAAAATATATTAAGGGAAGGGAGAGGCCCTCACAGAACTTTTGCTTAAAAACAAATCCAGCTTTACGAGGCTGATATGAGGTGCTTGCTACTTTATTGATAAAATTTCAAAAGCTGTATTTTCCAAAAAACAAGTTAAACAACTGTTTTCTATCACAGGCTAGCAAAACTCCTAGCTTCAACCCATATGTCTCCAGAAATCAGCTGTGTGAGACTTCGAGGAAATGAGCTATAAAATAGAGAATATTCTGTGTTAGTGGACAGAAATAAATCAAATGGCAATCAGATCAATAAATCAATGGAGAATGAGATGGCAAATTTATTTAGAGATGTCAGGATTACTACCACAGATCTTCATAGGTAAAAATTCAAAAATCAAAATATCTAAATAGTTTGAAAAACTAACTTGAAGAGTAAACAAGCCTTATCCAAATACTTTGACATTCTTGTCAATGCATAATTCCTATGAATTAAATTCTCCATTATGGTTTTAGTAAAATTTTTAATGCAAAATATTTTTTCTATATAAACACAGCATGATATATTTAACTTAATAAGCATTTAAATAGTCAAGACGGAATGAGCTGCCAAATTCTGAAATGCAGAGTATTAGCTTTTTCCCTTCCATCAGTTCAGCTGTGAAGTTTTCTCATTTGGTTATTTGCTTTAAGTGTTACAGTCAATAGAATGAGGACTGCCCAGAAGAGAAATAAAAAGGTTGAATTATTGTTCTTGTTTAAATCTGGTACAAAGATTCTTATCCTTTTTGCAGGCTCTTTCTTTGGCATGCAATGCTAAGGTTCCCCAGTAGGTGCCCTAAGAGATCTCTTATAAATGTTATAACTAGGCACTGAAATTGAGTATCTGCAGCTTTCTCTGTGTGGAGTTTTGTTTTTTTTCTAATAGAATCTCTATTATCTACTATTGAGTGGTATTATGCTTTCAGATTTCAACGATAATGAATAATGAAATTATTTGATCCCAAATGAAGTTGAAAAAAAGCTAGATGATATGAAATTAAATATTTATCCTCATCGCCTAATTCTTTTCCAATAATAATTTTTAATGTGGATATTAATTCTGTAGTGTATTATCTCCTTACTGTTTAATCAGTTGTTACTTTATTTTCACCAGATGAGAATGGGGACAATGTCATCTTGTCAGAGTCACTATCACTGCAATGCTGCTACACACTGTAATGAACTTAATGGCATTTATTTTATTAGAAATAATGAAAAAAATCTACAGATCTAACCTCAGAGCCTAGGTATCCCCCCCCCATACACTCTAAGTTTACATCAGTTATTTTGTAGTATGCATTTGAATTATTTTGCTGAATTTCAATAGTAGGTTTCTTGTGTGTGAACAATAATGCATATTCCTTTTATTCGGGTCCCTTTGTGAGAACTGGCTTTGAGGAGATACGGGGAAAACCTTCATGTGCCTTTATGATCCTTGTTGCCATTTGGGAGATCTCCTGTGACAGATGGTTGGCACAACCTTTCTCCAAGCCCACGAGTAAGCTAATTTTCTTCTATGCCATTTGCCAGTGTCTATCACTCTGGTGCTTACGATGCCCTGCTGTTATAAAAGCACTGGTCCAGGTCTCAATACATTTCTTGTGCCTTTTGTTCAGGACAGAGTTTTCAGTGGATGCGCTATCATCTTTCATTAAAACATTGAACAGACATTGAGTGAGTTAGACCAGTGGAAAATGAGGGAAAATGTGCATGTGTCCAAACTTCATGCTGTGTGTGTGCAAGACGGAGAGATTTGGAGGATTATTCATGCTATCTCATATCAGAGCATCCTGAGAGTTCCTTTGCTGTCATTGACTTCAAGCTAATCAATGATCTTCACTAGTAGCAGCTGCTCTGGAGGGGCAGCTGTTGCCTTCAAAAAGAAGAGGAATAATTTGTTAAGAAGAAGTGGAAATTAAATCCTACAAAGGGCAGTACTTTGGACTGTATATTTCAAAATGAGATTTAATTATTGCTAGAATTTATCATGCCTAAAACGATGTTTGATATTAAGCTACAAATATAAGTGTGTTTAAAGTGCTGCCTATTCTTGAGTCAAAGACAAAAATAATTATTTTTAGTTTTTTTGGTCTTATTTACTGCATTGGAATTGTTGGGCTAGTTTGGGTCAACCAATTAATTAACATTTAGTAGTATCAGATATTAATATCCTGAATTCTTTGGTAACTATTAATGGAGGTGCTATTCAATTCAAATGTTTAAAGATAGATCAGAAAAATAAAATTTTGTTGTTGAACTTGCAGGTGGTGAGGGGTACCGAGCCACACAGAAGTCACTGGAATAATCTAAAAAGTAAGTAACAAGACAAGCTTCTGAAATTTCCTATTTTTGTTCCTTATTGATTGTTACCACAAAATCCCAAGCAGAAATTATTAAAAAAAAAATAAAAATTAAATTGCTTTAGAAGTGCTAGCAGTAGAAAAGCCAAGAGAAGAAAAATAGTCACTTCTGAAAAACTCTGCTTACTCTCTAATTCTGCATTCATTTTGCGTGCAATGCTGTTTACAAGGAATATAACCCCTTCTTCAGAATTTTTTGCAGTAGAAAAAGAGATAAAAATTAGCCAAAGAGAGTGACTATTGTTCTAACTTCAGTGAGTTATGGATAGGCTGTAAAGTGTGAGTGCAAACGTTCTGGACTGTCCTGGTTTTTGACTGCTAACTGGAGTTAAACCATGGCATGGACAAATGCTGAATAGGTTGCCAAAACAACTTTTATAATCTATTATTTGTATTAACTTCCCTTTAACAAACTGAGACTTTGGTCTTGTCTTTGTCTTGCATAAAATTTCCTGCTCTATTTGGTCTCATATTAAGCAGCATCTCATAAATACAAAATAGAGGACCTTTAGTATTAATATCTATAGCCTAAATAAACATAAACCTGCTTTGAAGTTCCTCTGTGTTTCTCATCTTTACAGTACATACTGCAGGTGTTCTTCTCTGCCCAATGGCAAGTGCTTCAAATATAGTAACTGGGGTAGAAAAAATAAAAACCAAGCATAACTGATTGTCAAGCACATGGGGCTCAGGAGTATACCAAACTGAAAACTGTCTGGCATACTACATGGGATCTTCCAGATATGATCATAAAGTATCCAAATTAAGGTTATGGAAACCAGAAATATACTACTAAGCATCAACAGTCTCTCTGGGCTAACAATTAATTGTTAGGCACAGAATAAGTACTTCATTACAATAATATATATTGGTCTGCATTACATCCAATAAAGTAACATCCCAGTTACTCTGTGGATGAAAATGTTTGAACTGCACAAAGTCATGGTGTAATGTATGGGTCACAAAACAATAACAATAATAAAATAACTTAATTCATTCATGTATTTCTGTGTGTGTGTAAAAATAGAGCCAACAATGTAAGAATGGAGTTCATAAACAATATATATTAAGCAGAAAACAGAAAGATATCAGGATAGGAATAAACAAAATTAATTTTCCAACTATCGTTTATGATATCTGATACAGCCCTTAATTAGAGGAAAAATTAGAAAAAATGTGTGTGTTAAAAATACATTAAAGTAATTTTAATTAAAGATGAGCTTTTAAATTGAGTATCTCAGTGAGTTTACAAAGAAGAGAGATAAGCATGAGGAGATAAACACACTCAAAAATGCATGGATGACGAGATATCTTAATGTATTCCATGGCTGTGTCATTATTTACATTGAAGTTTAGGAGTGCAAGTCCCCACTTTTCAGAAGTTTTGATTGAGGATCTTCCATATGTTATTTTGGGGATTCATTTTCTACTAATTTGCAAAGCCAAGCAGAAAGTTATGATATGTCAGAACTTGCATAATTTGACACATTTCCTGACTACTTCAATAATTGGGTTATATAAAACATCTACGTAATTGTCGATTGTTTGTTTCATGTACTTTCATAAGTAGGAGAATGGATGAACAAGGTCCCTATTCATCCTCACAACATTTCAATTTCCTCTCAGTTCTGAACAAGTCAGTTTGGGGTTTACCTCTGTCCCAGGAGAGTTTCTGGTGCAGCTGTGCTAGTAGACTCAGTATCAATTTTGTACTGCAAAAATTGTCGTTAAGTAGTGCGATTATATTCTGTCTGTACTTTGCAAAAAACTGAGAAGGTTTAAGAGAAAAATGAGGGGAGAAGCAAAATAATAGGGTTTTAGAAATGCAGCCCATATGCCAGAGAAGCTGCCTTCATGATAACTGACAATTAGAAGGGGTTGAGTCAATGAAAGTCTGGTTTATTTGGCTTTATATTCCACACTCTGTGTGTCAAAGTTAATCATGTTTCTTCTTGCAGTGCCATGACCTAATTATCAATCCAGTAAGGACTCCCTCACAAAATAGTAACAAGCTAATTCAATCCAACCTATCCTGTTTTATCATTTTCTCTAACTAGTTCAGCTTTTAGGTATGGTCTTCACCTAGTTTTGTTCCTCACTACGTGTTTATTCCACATGTAGACACAAGTGTAATTAACCTAGAAAGCTGATGTACGTCAGAGCAGCTGACCTCTGTCTGGCTTTACCCTAGCCATGGGTGATTTAAAGACAGTTTAATACTATAATCTGTAACGTATTTTCCCCATAGGCACGAAACAGGTAACCTATAATGGCATGCAGAATAGATACTTAACTTTCATAATGATTTCACTTTGAAGATGAAGTAGCTACTCTTTAAAAGTAGTGGAATGGATAGTAAATTAATAAATCAGATAACTGAAACTATCTCACAATAAAGCAGATTCAAGTGAGACTTCAAAATACTGTTTTTCTGCTTGACTTCACATAAATATATTTATAATTTTTTAGGCTATTAGCTTCCAGTTGGATTTTTGGATTGTTCCTATTTATCCAAAGGTACCTCTTCTCCTGCTTATAAACGGAGCATGCAATTAAGGGTCTTATCTCAAGGTGATTTTTCCCCTTATGTTTTTCATAACAAAATAAGACTCCCAGTAACATGTCCATGCTTCTGGCAGGGTTACCAGGGACCATCTCCCTTGGCACTGAAGCACGGAAATGTGGTGTGGACGGTAGTGATTACCGACACAGGCGTGCAAAGCCTCCAGCATACTCGAGCTTTCAGGTAGCCCGTTGATTTATTAAAGCATATGAATATTGCATAACACCCCCCTGTCCGAAACACGCGGGCACAACAGCCCTCTGTGCTTCGGGGGGACTTATTCGCTGTTCCACAGCAGTTGCTCTTCTCGCTGCCGGCGCCCGCGCTGCCATCTGCCCGGGCGCTGGGTGCCGCCGCCCGGGGCCCCGCGGCGAGCGGGGGCGGTCGGGCAGAAGGACGGGGCCACGGCAAGAAGGGATTCGGTGCCCTCCGCCGGGGTACCAGCGCTCCGGGCGGGCAGCGAACCCCTCCGCGAGGAGGGCTGTGGCAGCAGGAGCCGCTCCCTCCCCCCGCCCCACGGCCAAACGCAGCGAGGCAGAGAGCGAGGCGCTAGTTGAGCGCAAGTTTGGGAGCCCGCCCGGCGCTGGGGGCGGCGCGGGGGCGGTGCGAGCGGCGCGGCGGGGCGGGCGGCACTCGGGCTGGGCGGCGAGCGCGGCCGCTGCTGTCCGCGCCGCGCCGGGTGCTGAAGGGCGCCCGCGCCGCCGCCTCGCGGCCGCGGAACCCTCCCGCGCCTGCTCCCGCCGGGAACCGCCGTGCCGGCAACTGCGCCGTGCCGGCAACTGCGCCGACTTTCTCCGGACTAGTCGCTCGCTCGCTCGCTCGCTCACCGGATCGCGGCAGAGCCGCTCCTGGCTTTGTTAAAGGAAGAAGTGTTCCTCTCTCCGCGATTTGCACGAGGACCCGTCGAGCTGGGGGTTTTGTTTTTTTTTTCCCCTTGTGGATTTTAGTGACTCTTGGACAAGGTAAGCAGCAATACCAATATATACACAGATACACACATATGTTTTTCACATAAATGGTAGCGGGATGCTGGATGGGATGGAGGAGCTGGCAGTTAAATGCGGAGCAAAGTTGGAAGCTTGGTAGCCTTTAGGTCGGTGTAGGGGCAAGGCTTGGAAAAGGGGTGCAGCTTTCAGTGAAAAGGGCTGCATAAACAAAAGATGAATCTCAATGCAAGTTCAGGGCTTATTTTTATTGAAAACTGGCTCTCAGGGTAATTTTTTAATGGTTGAAAATGTTTTATTTTTAAAATCTTGAATATTATAGAAAGATCTTAAAAGACGTTACAGAGCCTTCTTTGTATAAAAACCGGTTTGGGGGCACTAGAGAAGCTCTGGTTGATTCTGTCTGGGGGAATACAGGATATGCGAGGTCATTCTGGGAAGTAGAGAGTAAAGTAGGAATTAGAGAGGATTAAAAAGCACAGCCTCATGTTGCTCTGTGCTCTTGTGCGTGCCTGTATACGTGTGTAACAGAAGGGTGGTGGTACCTTGTTACTTGACAAGCAATTCAGCCCTGTAACACTGTGAAATTGTGAAACAGCACCTTTATGGAAGGGATCATCACCCGCTCTGCCTCCAAGGTCAATGTGGGGGGATGTGTTTCTGTGAAAGTTGTGGATTTTTTCCTTTGATATTGGCTGAACATCAGGCCTGCTTCTAGGCTGCAACTAGGCGTAAATGTAAATCTCAGATTTAATAGTACCATATTATGTTGCATTTATAGGACTGCTGTTTTCAGTAATTGAATACAGCTGAGAAGTGTGGGCAGATGTAATGTCTTATTCTTTCAGCAGTGTTTAACCTTTCGTGAGCTTGGTAAGGAGCTCTGCTTCACAGAGGAGTTAGCTGCTGCTTCTGCGAGTTGTCAGAGTTGTGCACACACAGAGCTCAGTGCTACGCAGGGATTTCTGCACACGCGGAGCTGAGCACCATGCAGGGATTTCTGCACACGCAGAGCTGAGCACCACGCGGGGGTTTCTGTCTGAGATTAAGGCTCATTCCAGAAGGAGTAGGCTGCTGCTGCTAGCCAGTGTTACTGAAATAACTGAACAGAATAACCTGACAAATGAGGTCCCCACCTTGTGTTTTTTAGGGTTATGTAGCACTTCGTACGCTTTTGGTTGTGATGAATTTTCTTAGGACCTGGGACCTAAACCACAAGTGTTTCTCTACACAGTTTTCCTGCACTAGTGCTAGCAGTTGTAGTAACTGTGATTGTAAAGTAACTTTTGCTGATGAGATGAAGCTGATGAAAGGAGATTACTTCATAGTATTACAGCATTTTTTTACTCCTGCATCATTTCCTTAATGTTAGGGTGGGTTCTTTTTGCTGAATGTTTTTATCAGCTAGAGTATAAAGATAACCATCGGGCAGCAGCACAGAGCTACTGATGAGTAAAGTTGAAAGCTAGCAAAACGAGAAGAAAGTAGTTTAGGTTCCCAAGGCCTTCATTACATTTGGGTAGAATTAGGAAATATGTTTTATTGTTCTCTCCCCCTTCCCCCTCCCCAATGATAAAACAGTTCTCTCCTTCCTCTCTCAACCGTAGGCAATGAAAGTTTATTACACAGCACTTGCACCGACTGCAAGCCTTCATTAATAGTCTACCTATCAGCTAGGACAGCTCCTATCATCTGTCATTGACATGAATATTAATTGGCTGTGAAATATTTTTGATATAATTTTAGATGATGGTTTTTAAGGTATGGATATTCATGATGTTTACTTTTTGAAGTAGATGTTACAAAATTATGTTGAAAAAGTTATTTTGAACCATGTGGTGCAGACAGTACAATAATGAGTGGAAAAAAGATCCAAATCAGAACAATCCCAACCCACTAATTATATGTCCAAACTTTTAATGTTTATACAGGGCCTGAATCTGCAAACCCTTGTTCACTTGGGTGGTCTTTATTCATACACATAGTTTTTTCCAGTTAACAAGACTGTCTTCATCATTACGTGATTAAAAGTCATTGACCTTGCTGAGATCAGTCTTTTACCAGCATCTATCAGATGATAAACTTTGATACTAAGACATTAATTCTGTGCTTTTAAATTTATATCTTACATCTGATTGTATTTTCTATAATGTTTTGCCTTCATTTGTATTAGGCTGCTTTATTTGATAAATCAAGTTTGAAAAATGGGTGTTTGAAATGATACATATACTCTGAAGGAAGTAAAATGGCACTGCTATTTTTCAACAAAATGGTGTTCTAAATATATGTATACATTAAGTGTGCTCCATAGCCATTTTGGTTATTGGTTCTAACTAGAAAAAGTCTGTCTGCAGTAATAAACCTTGTTCAAGCATATTTGTAAACTTGTAAAAATATGGTTTTATATAATAGGCTGTTATGAGTCCTTTAGGAACACCATGCAGAAGTTGTTAATGACTTGACCAAACAGTTGACTGCAGAACTAATGCAAGATCAGAGAGAAGCTGTGTTATAACAACAGGATTCAGGGAAACTTTGTGTTTAAGTAGCTACTTTTTAGACCCTGCTTAGCTGACCAAAACACTAAGGTGTGCATATGAGGGCATAGACTTACAACTACTGAACGTATCAATATAGGCACAACCCTGTCAGGGGTCCAAAGCTTAGTTTTTCCAGTAGATCACTTGGTTCTTTGCTGGTTTCAGGCCTTTGACAGAAAACGGTAAGCGAAAATCCAAATGTTGCGGTTGCTCAGTTCTAGGTGTGTTCTAGATCTACCTAATCATGTCAGTTTTTCATTCTGATTTTATTTGTGTGGGATTTTATCCAATAATCCTCAGTATTTGCTTAAAAAGCAATATTCAATCTTAGAAGAAAAGAACTGTTATAATCACATAAATTATGTCTTTTAAAAATACCAAACTTTTATTTTTCTTAGACAAATGCATGTAGTTCTAAACTGTGACTTTATATAACATTTTAGAAAATGCAAATTTTGTGTCATTCTTTTCTTTTAGAGACTATAAAATAATAATAAAAACAAGGCTCTGCTCAGTTTTGTTAGTTTCAAATCTAAATATAAAGATGGAGCTCCAGTAGGAATAGTTCTGCTATTTAACAGATATGAACTTGGCTTTGATATCTCAAAGGTAAGAGGTCAAGTGAAGTTTAAGAAGTCAATTCTGAATATTTTTCTCCAGACTGGAAAATATTCTGGGATAATTGTGGACATTAAATATCTCAGGAGTGAATCACTGGCTCAAGGGGAAGCAATTAATCAAATGCCACTATAGACTTTGTTCTACAGTTTTTCTAAGCAAAAACAGGACCATATCCTTTAGCTATTCAATATAGCTTGGTCTGTTATGGTATGTAATTTTAAAGTAAATAGATTAGCAGGTTTGTTTGTAAATCTGTTTAATCCTGTTTTTTAGTTCAAGGGTTTTTTTGTTTTGTTTTGTTTTTTTTTTCCTTCTGAAGCATAGGGAATAGCTGTCAGCAAATGGAAAGACTGGAAACTTGTTTGCATAAGATATTATATGTACTTAATACAGCATGCTTTTCCCTGCCTCTTGGTAGATAGAAAACACAAAGAACAATTTTGTATTGTCAGAAGAGTAGTAAGTCAAACATTTTCTCTGTAGTAGAGAGACATTGAGAAAGCTGTGGGTTGATCAAGAGTAGTGCTTATCTAGCA
Source organism: Acanthornis magna (assembly GCA_036785705.1). Lineage (NCBI taxonomy): Eukaryota > Metazoa > Chordata > Aves > Passeriformes > Acanthizidae > Acanthornis > Acanthornis magna. The sequence continues at coordinate 34,507,820 of JAWUZG010000018.1, forward strand.
CCTTTGAAAATAGTGCCATATGAAACCCCCTCTAATACCTCCAATATCAAGGGTTACTAATGCCCAGGAAAAATATTAAAGAGAAATCAAACCCACAGCTTTATTCTCTTTCGCACTATTTTACAAGTTCATTCTTTAGGTTTGGGTGGAGTAACCTCTAGTTTCAAAGTCTTGTGTCCTGGTAGGTTGTGTTCCTTTCTAGCAGTTGCATTATTTTTATGTGTCTTCATTTGGATAGGCCACTGCAGATTAAGAAATTTCTGCACAGTTACTGTGGCAGAACTTTAAAAAGGCTCCCTAGTTGCTTGTATCTCTCATTTCCTCTACACTATTGTTACTTCTGTTTTTATTGGCTAAATGTATTGGCCAAGAGAGGTTGCTGTGGCCTAGCCAGGTACTCCCATCCTTACCAAGTGGGGATGAGAATGACTTGAAATATGCATTTGTTACCTTTTTTTAACTTTATTTGATAGAAACGTTTATGCAGGTATTTACACTTACTATCCTAGCAATGATCGTAGTAAGCCTATTCAATTAATCACTCTTTTTACCATCCACGATGTGAAATTAGTGTTGAATTATTTGGCTGCATTGCCTAGTCATGCAAATCTTAAGACAATAAGAGGTGCTAAAGAGTTAAATGAGGGGAGAGTTGGCAGTACTGGCACTGACTGCTTGAAGTAGGTTGAAGTTCACAGTTTATTTGCATTTGAATTAACTGAGGGTGGTGTCCAGCAGTGCTTTTCAGAGCAGACTTCAGAAAGACTTTTTTGTGCAATAAAGTACTCGAAAATGTTAGATGGAAGATGAAGGATATTTAAAATATTTCTTTCTTTTCCTGACAGAGAGAGCTTTCTTCTCATTTTATTCCAAGTGAAGCTTATTGTAATCTGAAATATTTTTACCACTGAATAGGCGGTCTTGTGGTAAAAGCCACTATCATTTTCACATCAGCATATTAAAAACTTTCTGAAAGTATTTGTAGTTCCTTCATAAAGAATTTCCTAATATCTACTAAAAGAAATGAAATAATCTGAACACAGCTCATAACTTTAATCAGATAAAATGTTATTCATTACTAAAAATGCTCTTTTATTAAATGATAGGAACTTCTAGGTTATTATTTTACATACTTTTGCTTCCATTAGGAAATAAAGTATTTTAGAGGCTTTCTGCATTGTAACTCTGAACTGTACATATTTTTATCATTATGACAGAGCTTTATCTTCCTAAATGACATGTAAATAATTATACACATAAATACATTTAAACAAATCAAAGAACAATGAAACAAAAACAAGTAGAAAATTCTTACATAATGAGTAGTAGAAATAAACTTTGTTTTCAAAGAGCTTACAGGTTATGACTTGTTTCAAAGTTCAACATTACAAGTTCTATTTTTTTAATATATTTTCTTTCGTAAACTCCTTAAAACACCACTATAACTGATAATGTATGTTTAGGAGTTTTATTAAATTTTGTCAAACATGATTGCTAGGAAAGAAAAAAAAGCACTTTCACATCATTCTTGTAGATCAATGGAAGTCTTAATTCATATGCAAAAGCAGTCAAAAAATAAATGCACACTTTGATTCAATTACAGACTGTCTATAGTGCACTAATGTTACAGTTATTTATATAATTGAGGACTGTATTTGGTGACAGTCATGGCCTTCCAGTGATAACAAGAGACATGCAAGATTCAAGCACATTTAGTATATATACAGAAAAGTCTAGTATCTGCTTTCAGAGAACAAACTGTAGTGCAATGGAAAGATAAATGCACATGAATGAATGACCAATTCACAAATACCTGTGTTTTAGAGTTACAGTAGTCCAACTTTTTATTAATACAGCAGAAAATAACCTATTGTACCTAAGAAAAGATGAACCATGTTAATTTTGAAAATGCTTTTACATTTATGTTTTAAGAGAAGTATTTTGTCGGATTTTGGTGGGGTTTTTGTTCCTTCTGCATCATCATTTGTAGCAGTGACTAATTTTTCCCTCCTAAGGGTCTGTTTTGAGTCTTAAATCAATAAAAAACAGCAGCTTTTATAAGTTGTGACATTTGTACCACATCTTGGTAACTATTCACCTTTTATGAAAGTTTTGAGATCTGAAAGTAATCTCAGACCAGGTACCTTTGTTAAAGACAGATTTTCTCAGTGTTTTACATATATTCCTTAAGTCTGAGAGGTGAATGTTCAGAAGATTCTCAGACAGTATAATTTCCAGACATTTGCTCATTTATCTCTGCATTATTCATAGAAGTGCAAAATCTGATATCATCTATGAAAGAATGCTTTGGATTGGAAGGGATCTTAGAGATCATCTTGTTGCAACCCTGTGCCATGGGGAAGGGGCACCTTCCACTAGACCAGGTTGCTCAAAGTCCATCCAGTCTGGCCTTGAACACTTCCAGGGCTTGGAGCACCCACAACTTCTCTAGCAAGCTGCTCTGATGTGTCAACACTCTCATAGGGAAGAATTTTCTCCAATATATAATCTAAAACTACTCTCAGTTTATTCTCCCTCATCCTATCATTACATGCCCTTGTAATACCTCTTCATCTTTTGCGTAGTGCCCCTTCTGGTACTGGAAGGCCTCAAGCTGGTCTCCCTGGAACCTTCTCTTCTCCAGCCTGGGCAACCCCAGCTCTCTGAGCCTGGAGAGCTGCTTCATAGGAGAGGTGCTCCAGCCCTCTGGTCATCTTTGTGGCCCTCCTTTGGACTCGCTCCAAGAGGGCCACATCCTTATGTTGACATGTTCAGAGCTGGATGCAGTATTCCAGGTGGGGTCTCACAAGAATGGAATGGAGGGGGAGTATCACCACCCTCGACCTTCTGTCCGCAATTCCTTTGATGGAGCCCAGGATTTGTCTTCTCAGGCTACAAGTGCACACTGCTGAGTCATGTTGAACTTGTCAACCAACACCCACAAGTCCTTCTCGCCAGGGATGCTCTCAATCTGTTCTCCACTCAACCTTTATTTGTATTTGGGAGTGCCATGACTCAGGTGCAGGACCTTGCCGTTGGCCTTGTTGAACTTCAAAAGTTTTGCACGGTCCCACCTCTCAAGCCTGTCCAGGTCCCTCTGGATGGCATCCTTTCCCTCTAGCGTGTTGACTAAACCATGGAGTCATGGCAAACTTGCTGATGATGCTCTCATTCACGCTGTCCATATCACTGACAAAGGTGTTAAACAGCACCAGTCTCAATACCAACCCCTGAGGAATGCCACTTGTCACTGGTCTCCACTTGGATATTGAGCCATTGACCTCAGCACTGAGGGTCTGACCCTCCAGCCAATTCCTTATCCATGGAGTAGTTCACCTATCAACTCCATGTCTCTCTAGTTTAGATAAATAATTTAAATTAATTAAATTTAAATTAAATTTAGGGTTTTTTTTTAAAGTACGTCTTATTTTGACAGTGAGCTCTTCCTTTCTCTCTGCTCTGTTTCAAGATGTAAACATAAGTTCAGCTCATCATCAGTTTTTGCAGTGGAAAGGCTACAGAGAAAGAAGAGAAACCCCTTGTGACAGTACTTTGGGTTTGTCCTTGTCAAGTGGAATTAAGTTGCACGGATCCTCCCTCTCCTTGCAACAGCCAAGGTTAGCCATAACCTCAGCTTCAGTGAGAAATTGATGTTTTTAATCTTGAGGGCTGATTTTTAAATTGAAATACAGTTCATCACATTGGTGCTCTTCCATATTATCAAGTACTTTGACAGAGAAAATTCTTATTTAAAATAAACTACGGGACAAAGTACTGGCTTATGATAGTCTGAAGACTGTTTATATTTTTCATTTATTTCCTATGCCTTTTAAGGTGAATGAGTCTTAGCTAATATAGTGGAGAGTTAAAATACTATTTTTTAAAATTGTTGGTCCCCTATCATATATGTTATATTTCAGTCTTTCATTTATACTACCTTTATATTCTCATGTAATTCAGAAACCCAGTGATAATTAATGCTATGGTTGTATTTCAACACAAAATACATATTTCTGTTTTAGATTTTATGATATTTGCTCAAGGCTGATTTTGATAAATGGTAATATTCTGTAAAAAATTATTTTAGACATAGATGCATGGGATGATTTAGTTCTTTCCTTGGGACACTGAGAGAAAAAAACATAATTAAGATCACCCCTGAGACTTAACTTTTGTATTATGCTAATTATTTTTTGAACTTAAAGCAATTTTTCAAGCGGATATAAACTGTGTTTCTTAACTATACATGCATTTTAGTGTACTGTCTAATAATAGGTTGATTCTCTTATTTTATGCTTGGAGAATTATTCTTACAGAAATATTTGAACAGTTTACATTTTTGTATGTTCTTGGTGCCATCAGCAGGGTGGGGGAAGGTTTTCTGCACCTTGGAGGTTGCATTTGAAATGTTAGTAGTGTGCTTTAAGCATCAGATCTTAAAATTGGTGTCCCCAAAAGACCAAAAATCTAATATTTTAATATATTCATGTCCTTTATATCTTTTCTATGTGATAGTCACATTCATCTACTGCTCTAGGCTCTCAGGCTGCTATGCTTGTCTTTGTAAAAATATACATGATATACACATAAATCGTTAATAAATCTATACTGGAAATTTGATTTATATTTCCAAGGTCTCAGAAATTCGTATAAAAAAAGTAACACTCCTGCGTTCCTGTGGTTTCTGAGATAGAACAGCTCTCACATTAATAAAGAGATTTAAATGAAAGTTTGTGATATAATTTGCTGACTCTAATGATTTAGAGTGCTTTTATTAATTTATGTGCTGCATCTGACTCCTCCATGAACAGTGTGAAGTATTATGGCTAATAATTTCAGTTTTATCATTCTCTGCTTGCTTTTTGAGAGACAAAGGTCTAATTTTAGTGAGTTAGTCTTGTATTTTTTTTATAAACTGGGCATGTTTCTGGAGTTATCATGAGTAAATGGTGAAAGAAAGCTTAAAGAGCTGATCATGAATCTTTCAACGGTTAAAAGAATAAGCAAACTGTTTGGTATGTTTGTTATTTTTTCTAATGAAGAAAGCGAAAAGGAAATTGTATGCATGAGTGGAAATTCTTAATTTTAAAGTTTGTGGGTTTTAAGCATTAAGTACTGAATATTGAATATTTTCTGTTACGAAAAATCTCTTCACTAAAAGGGTGGTCAAGCAATGGAACAGGATGCCTAGGGACGTGGTTTAGCCACCATCCCTGGAGGTGGTCAAGAAACATGGGTGTGTCCCTTGGGGACATTGTTTAGTGGTGAACACAGCAGTGCTTGGCTAATGGTTGGACTCAATAATCTTAGAAGCTTTTCCCAATGATTAATGATTCTGTGATTCTGTTCAGTTTGGGCTATTCCAAAAAGAGCTACGAAAAGAGTTGCAATGTTATAAATATTGTAAAAAACACTGTTGGGATTTTGTTGGGATTTTTTCAATATTCAAAGTAAAGACTTACATCTGAGATCCTTAACATCTCAGATTATAATTTTGACTTTCAACATCAACTTTATTATCCCAGCATGCATCAGAAGGATGCTGTGTCATATTGATTTGTGTCCATCAACAACCCCATAAGACCCAGTTTTGTGTTTTTAAGAAAGTAAAATATTTAGTAATTTGGGGGAATTTTAACTACTCACCGTTTCTCTCTAGAACTGGATTTCTGAGGTTACTATTGGTAAAGTCAACTGATTCACAAGTCAGATTTGGGAGGTCAAGAAGGAATACCATTTGCTGCAAAGAGTTTATTGCTATCGGTCTTGTCAGTGAATATTTAAGGAAAGGTATCTTTTCAGCCCTCTTTGATCTGCATTTAGACTAGGTTTGAAAGCCAATAATCATTATGAATTTTTCATTGCTTTTGAGTAGTGTCTGAGGGATCAGTTCTTTTACAACCTGCAATAACTGCATCGGAATTATTTGTGTGGGACAGATATAATGGATAAGTAATTTTCTTCTATTTCTGGTATTTAGGTCTGGCTGTAATTATGCACTTTGTTTTTCCTGTATTATCTTTTACATTGGGTTTACTTTCTCTATTTTTGATAGTAATTTATTTCACAAAAGGCCTTTTGGCCTCAGAAAGCCAGGTTTTTGTGTTAAAGATTGTGTATTTAGTTATCTCTAACAATTTGTAACTGTTTGTCATGTAACCTTTGCATGGAATATGAAATGTCAGCTGTAAGATTTCAGAAGTTAAAACACCTCCATAAGGAACATAAACTGAGGCATAATGAAGTAGAGAAGTGTTACTGAAAAGAGTCAAACTGCTTTATAATGAGTATGCAATGTGCATGAAGGTTCAACTAATTTACACAGATGAGGCCTAAAAGTGAAGCTTCAGAGTAGAAATTTCCTTATTGAAAAGGGGACATCTAGGCAAAAATAATCTGAAGTTCAGAATAATCTGAAGTTTGTTAGTAAGTACAAGTGGAGGAGAAACAATCCAAAGGCCTTTCCATAGTAAGTATTTTTACAATTTCATTATACTTCATAGAAAGCCATGAGGGGGTTGGGAGTGGGGGGGAAATGTGGTATTACCACTATGTAGAGATTTCATCTTTGAGTTTTTGAGTATGAAAAAGTACCTTTCAACAAGTGTTGCTCATAAACTTCTAATTTAGGACATTTCTGAGTTTGCCTAGTCTCTCAAGACTATGAAGAAATGGAGTACAGAAAATAGAGGGTTGTGTTTTCTAGGAGCTGAGCAGTATGAACAGGAGGTGAATCCTACTATTCCTTTTGGCTTGTGCTGGTATACATCTCTACCCAGAAGAAAGCACATAACTGCTCACAAGTGAAGGGCCAGAATTTGGCAGATCTGGGCTTAAAAATGAGAGTGGAAAGTGAGTGGTAAGTGAAATAAAACCCCTAGTAATTGTACATATGAATTAACAAAAACTTTAGAATATGCTCTTAAATATTCTTAGAAGGAAAGTCTTCAGGGAGTGAGAAATATTTTTTTGATTACCCCCTGTTAAGAGACAGTGTCATTTTTCTCTTCAGTAGGAATTAAATTTTAGTGTAAGATATTTAGGCAGAGGGCAGAAGCCTTGGACATATTTCACTAGAGAAACTCTTCTTTGTTTGCTGGATATCACAGCATCTGCTGGGACGAAAAACATTGATGAAATGATCCTAAACCACAAGAATGTAACTCTTGATCCACCAAAAGAGAATGAAATTATCAAGTAGCTACTTCCCTTAAATACACAAAGAAGAAAAGTCTGCAATAGCTAAGCTTGCACCATTGTAGCTCCTTTTCTTTCCTTCAGTTTCTAGTGGAAAAAAGAAAAAGTGCAATTACTAGTGGAAACAGAGAAGAAAAAATGGCTTTTCTGTGCTTCCAGACTGACTGAAAAGTGGTATGGTTACATTTACATTAATATTATCACAGCAAGTTTGCACCAGTGAAAATATGAGGATAAATCAGACACCATATGTGCAGCTCCACACTTAATTACTAGACGAACACTTCTGTAATAAAGATTATGGCATTGTTTTGAAATTTGCATCCTCCTTTTTATCCTCACATGCATGTTATTTCTGGCCATCTGCAGGAAATATTGTAAAATTAGACTCAGTGAGCAAATCTAACAACAGAAGAATATTAATGATAATAGTCAGTATTACTAAAGAGTCCTAAATTTCTGGATGTTTACGAGGGACTGGTATGACCAAAAACCACCCTAAGAACTAGAATGCTGCTCTGGAATGGATGTTTAAAATAGATAAAATAATAGATTATTGAGAGTCCCAATAGCAAAAAAGTCTTCCATTTTGCTGTGGGATTCTGGGTCAAGTTTATTGTCATGACAATGTAAAACAAATACTCGTGTACTAACCCTGCTTAAACAGCCTTCCAGTTATATTTTAAATAAGTGGATTTAAAGTTTATTCTGTTCACTCTGATATAATTGGGCAAGTAAGGCTATAATCAGAGAATAAGGCATGCAATTTCACTTTGCAGCTAAATGGATTAATAGTATTAACTGAACTGTGTTGGGGTCACTGCTATCCCTCATCCTGTTACACCTGTTGATCAGTCTTTCCTTTCCATGTATTGGCCAGTGGTGTTAATATGTGTGGTGAGCTGGATTAGGGAGCTGATCTGCCTAGAAATTAAGCTTTTCCTGCACTGCTCTCCACCTACCAGCTGGAGTATCGTGGCCAAAGGTAAGTTTAAGCTCTCATGGAAGAAGACACCTTTCTTCAAAATTATGGGAAACTGATTTGAGCCAGTGTGTTACTACAGACATATAGTAGAGTGTAACAGTAATTGTTTGGGATAAAACTTGAACAGAGCAGTACTATGCTTGCAGCAGTACTATGCCTATGACTTCAGACAGTGAAATGCAAGTAACAGCTCCCTCCCCCTCGCATCCCAAGACATAGCTGTAAGCTTTTCTCTCAGGGCTTCTGGTGGAACTCTTTATCCCTATAGAATTATCTCAAGTGGGTGAGAATAGCCTTGTGGGAATTCCAGTCTAGGAAGAGATTGATGTAAAGCAAACACTACCTGCATTTATCCTCCCAGGCATGTTTCTGACATCCTGTTATGGTTAAAAAAAAACAAAAAACCAAACCCAAAAAGCTGGAAAGGGCTGTCTTTCCCAGCTTTGTAAATGGTTCTTCAAGAGTATTTTTTAAATACTCCCTTTCCAGATTTATATCTCCCTCGGGCTTTTAGAGTAGCCAAAACTGGGGCAAAACATCGGGCTGAATCTGGGCCATCTTTCCTGGGTGATGTTCAAAGAAGTCACGTGACTTTGGAAGTAAGGGATACTTTTTGATACTTTTAATGGTACCTACCCTCTCTTTTTTTTCCCTCGGTATGTATTGTGTATTATATGGTTCACGCAGAACTGTAGGGAGCTTGGAGGCTGTGGTAGTTAGTATTAATGACCACAAATAGGGAATACATAGCAGGACCTTACATATTAGAACTTGGGTTGTTGACAGGGCTGGCTTTAAGCATAGGAGGCTGCCCAAAGCAGCCAACTTTGGGAGAGAGCAGCAATGGCTCTGCTCTTGTTTTGTTTCCAAGTGTTCAACATAGAGATTGCAACCACTGACTGCAGTGTCAGCGCTGAGTGTTGGCAGTCTTTTCTTTAGTGAGGAATTGGGGGATATGAGCAGTATGCACAGCTACATGGGATATCCTCTCTCCTTCCTTAGCAGCATTTTTCGTTGCCTTTTCCCTCATCTCCATGACAGTAAGATGAACAGTGAACCTGATGCATCTGTTTGGTCCCCTACATTTATTGCCTTTATCCTTCTTTGGCACTCTCCTTTTCTTCCTGCTGAAACTTCCTGTTGCTATAGATCACGCTCAGTCCAAGACCTTATTTTTGGAGCAGGCAAAGAGAGAAGGTTTGACCTGGGATTGCTATCAGCTGTGGTTTGAGATGATCCATGTCTTACTCTGGAGGATAGAAGTTATCATCACTTCTCTTCTTTGAACATCAGATTGCCTCATTTATGCAACTTTAAGACAGTGAAGATGAGAAAGAAAGCTGGATTCTTCCTTCCATCTGTAGGCAGGGTAATCCTGATCTTTAAAAATTAGAGATTTTCAGAATGCAAGAATGATTGTATGAAAGTGATTAATATTGAAGTGTCTAATTAAAGTCATTTGGATATCCTCCACTGAGGCTTTTTTCACTGCTGAATAGTCACATAAGAAGACAAGACAGTAAATAGTCTTACTGCAAGACAGTAAATAGTCTTCAGATTCCATTGCATGTTGCTGAACCAGAGAAAAACTTTTTTTTTTTTTTTCATGTATAATCTCCTGCAGAATAACTTTCAAAACCCTCTTTTTCTGCTTTGATGAATTTCTGTGTTTTGTGGCTTGCAGAAAATCGCATCTAGAAAACAAGAAATATTTGAGATTGCTGAGTGGTAGGCATTCCCAGACCTTCAAAATGCAGACAGAGGCAAGAGAAGCTTTCAAATCTAATAGCATAGGGGTGCTTACCTGAGTCAGCACTGAGGATGAATTCATGTGACAGTAACTGATTCGTCAATAAACGGCCACTTGGACATTTGCCACCAGTGACGTGATCAGCACTTGTGACAGAGCGGTTGGGATTCGATGTTCAGCAGTATCTCCTCTTCTTGAGTGTTGCACTTCACAAAGGTGTCCTGGGTAATGCCAGAGTCGATGCGGTTGACTCAAAAATTGAGAATAGCATCAAGGTGGGATGAAAAAGGGAGCACAAACTTATATTTCAGGGAGGTGGGGTGGTTAGTCTTCAGGCTGTAGCTTCAGAGTGACACCTTCATGTGAGAAGAGATGAATTGTTCTTGCCTATGCACACAGTTCGTACCAGATGTGATACGGAGTGTCTGGTGATGGCATCCGAGCATTAATTTCTTGTTCAAATATAGCGTTTTTTTGGTGAAGAGGCTCTTTCTAGCATTTCCTGGCACACTGATGGTCAAAACTTTGTTTCAGTCTATTCTACATTAACTTTTTTCTGTATTTCTATTGTAAAAACAATACTGAAGGTATTTACATTTTGCCTCCAAAAATCACCAAACGGTGCAAAAAATTCCCCTCAAAACCCAAAAACCCCAAACCAAATAAAATATGTAAAACTTTTCATTTTTTTAGGTCAATGAGCACAAAAAAATTGTTTGCAATGTATTATACAATGGTTGAGGAGAGAAAAATCCATTCCTTTCACATACTCCCATTCTATCACCACGTACTGGCTGCTCCTTGCTTTATATTATCTCCATTCCATTTTTCTTAGAAGTGACAATTTTTTTAGTTACTGAATTATTGAAATAAATCTTATTTTGCAATTCTGTTTAGCTACAACCTAATCAGGAAATGGGAGGTTTCTCTGGTTTACCGTCAGCTTTCCAGCATGCATTTGGAAGGCTTTTTTCCTAGTAGTTATATTAGAGTGGTAAAAAACTATAAGCAATAAAACCAAGTAAAATAGTAAAAGACAGTTAAAACATAGCAGGAAAAGCTGGTTTGGATCCTATTGAATAGGATTGTAAGCACATAATATCAGAAATGCATTATTTTATTAGAAATATCTTTGCAAAATTTATAGGTGGCTGCAGTTTTTCTAGGAAAAATTACTATGTACTATAATGATGCACTAAATTTAGTATAAATAGTACAATGCAAATGACCAAGTCAGCTGTCAGTTTTTTTTTTTTCAATCACCTATGATAGGGTGAGGTTTTTTGTTCTATAAAATCTCAGAAATGTATGTTTTTCCTTCCTGTTTTTCTCAGTCTATTAATTTCTTTTTACATAAGGTAAGAAAATCCTTCTTGTATACACTTGGACTTCAACATCCAAGCACATGGCACTAGGCACCTATGCCAGCTTTATGACTGACAAAACAAGTGTAATTTTCTGTATTTCTTTTTGATTGTGCTGAATTGAGGCTCATGAAGAAAGTTGACCTTTGTGACAGTAAAGAAGAAAGAGAGACACCACAAAGCAGGGAAGGAGAGAGGCGAAAAACTCCACAGCAGTTACATTGAAAAAGAGAAAATATCTGTAACTATTTTGGCTTTTCAAATACAGAACACTTTCCTCTATTTGTATATTTCTGTGAACCTATGTGAAGGGACATAGATTTTTTCTAAAGACTATCTCAAGCAACTCTAAGTTTCTTTCATTTTAGTTAAAAGAGTTATTTTAAAGTTTTGTTTCCATTCTTGTGAAAGTTCATTGTGACTAAATCCTATAAATAAGGTGAAATTCTGGACCAAACATATTAAATGTGGATTTTAGAGTTATTTTCAAGTTGTCAATTAGGTCAGGATTTCATCTATAGTTAACTTAATTATATTAATGTGGGCACAGGGGGAGATTACTGGAGGGCAAATGTATTTTTGGTTCAATCCCGATGAGGACAAACTGCCCTCAGCTACAGACAGTCTTTGTTCATTTAAATAGCTGCAGCATTCATCAGTCCTTTTGGTTACTGATTGAACTGTGCTTCGATCCAATTATACCAAAATCCACATGCATCTTTATTCTCTGCAGTTTGATAATTTCGTATTTCCTGTCAGTGTTTGTACTGTTGTGTATACTCCTCCCCATCACACCAGCATCCATGTCCTGTGTGGGAGGAGCTCATGGTTTCTGGCATGTCATAGACTTTCCCATGTCATATCTCTCGCTGATATGTACTCTAGTTATCTTCTCATCCTGTGAAGACTGCTGAAACACTACTCCCCCTGTCGCTAACTACCTTCTCTCTTTACATTTTTATGGTTTAAGACTTGGTTTCCTTCTTTAGTCCTTTATAATTCTTTTGTTGCTTCAAATCCAGTTAGAGGCAAAAGCCTCAAACCTGTCTATTCCAGTCTTTGCCATTTTCATGGTGATCTTGAGGAACAATCTCCAGGTGGGTTGACTTTGAACCAGCTGAGTTATTGAATACTCTCTTTCAGGGGTAAAAAAGGGGAGATCCCTCTCTGTTGGCTACAGCACTTGAATGCAGAGAGTTTCATAGATGTAAAGGGATAAAATCATAACATTAACCAGAATACTTAATAGAAAGTGATTCTCTAAATTATCATGGCTGTTTGAACTAATGATAGACATATCATGGTTTAGCGTTCATCCAAGGAGTTCAATAACACAAAGGTTTCAGTGGTTTTGTTGGTAACTACTGTTTTACCAAACCTCAATACTTTCTTAGATAATAAAAGAGAAAAGTGAGGGTGGTAGATTTGTATATCACAGCAAATATGGAGAATTTTAGTCTTTAATTTAGCAGATTACCTATTTAAAAAAGAAGTTGTATCTTAAGTGGTCATTTTGCTTTCTCTAGGAAGTTGTCTTTGCTCAAAAATACACAACAATTTATTATGGAAGTGGCAACAGCTGTTGTTTCTTCCTATATTTAGTTGATATTAGTTGTGTTTTATTTAAGAAGAAAAAGATTTTAAAATGTGAAAACCAAAATATTCCTCTTTTCTAGCAGGTGCAAAGTACGCAGGTACACAATGATATGCGAGGCATCAATTTACAAATTTTGTAAAATATTAACAGTACCAAACTATTCATCTGAGTTCTAAGCTGGCAGGTTTTCTATTTCTGATTTCATAACATAAAGCAGTTGAATTCCCAGTGGTTCAGATACTGCCATGATGGTAAACATTAATCCTCTAGGATATTGAGGAACCAGCTGTGAAAGTTTGCTTAATGAGGGAAGAAAGAGACCAGCTTGCTGACAGTATAACCTCCACAAACTAGCACTTGCATATATCAATGATGCTAAAACCACCCTGAGGTTGATGCTGAAGTCTTGAGAAAAAAACCAAATCAATACACACAACCCAAATCCATTTAAAAAAGCTCCTCTGAGATATGTGAACTATAGTACCCTCATTTTGTTCTTCTTTCTGAAATACTAACGAAATTATGAGACCGTGTGAAGAATGTGGTAAGAAAGGTTTAAAATTGCCATTTCTCATTTCATTATAATTCATTGAAACCTGGGTCACTAACACAAAGACATCTGGGTGTCATCCTTTATATAAATAAATAAATAAATACACTGAAAATGGTAAGGTCAAATTAGAAGACGGCAGCAAAGAAAAGTGTGACCACTGAATCCACGTTTCAGGTGTTTCAGCCTTTCAGAAATCCCCCTGGCATGCTCAGGCCACTTGTGAACAGGTTCACATAAGCCACCGTAAGCCTTTAGGGCCAATTCCAAAGAAGTCCTTCTAGAAAAGCCCTGGGCACATGGATCTTGCTTGTGTCCTCCCACACAGCCTTGGCTGCCTGGGCTGCTCTTACCCACCAGCGCCTGGCAGTGCGAGTGGCGTGAGGGCAGAGAGTAGCAGTGCAAGGTGAGGTGACCCGGCCCTTGTGCTGGCTGCTCACCATGGTGGTGCCCAGAGATACCTGACACGTTTGTCATGTCTGCACAAATACCGAGTGCCGTGGCACAGGACCAGGAGCGTGAGGGCCTGCACTCCACCTTCTGCTTGGGCAGTGTGGTGGTTTGCAATTTAAATCAGGAAAGGAGTGAGGGAGAGATGGACAGGAGTCAGCAGAAGGCAGGATACATCTGGCATGGCGAGTGCTTTTTGTGAAATTTAAAAAAAAAATATTTCTCTGCCGGTGTGTTCCGGCACATGATCTGTCAGCAGCATTGCTGGCTGTTCCAAGATGACTTGCCAGCCCCTTTTGGTGGGTGAAGGATGAGGAGCGTGTGTCTGCACAGTGAGTGGCTGTAGCCACATAAAGTCGCAGCTGAGAGACAGAACAGATTGGTACGCAGATGTACGAGCTGTTTGCTGCCGTGGCAGTGCTGCAAGCCTGCTGTACATAGTTAAGGTGACCTAACAACTCTGGTTCAGAGTTTGGCTGCCACTTCTGGAGGAGAACTGGAAGGTGACAGCATGAAGTGTGCAGTGCTCAAAAGCTGTCAGCAAGTCGTGGGGGTGAGAGCTGCCATCATGACATTGTGATCCGCTTTCGACGTAGCATTTTGACAAGGAAAAACTTTGCTAGATATGGATTATGGCTGCATTCAGAGAGAGAATATGATACTGTGATTACTTTGTAAGGGCCCCATTTTTTGTGTGGAGATAACTGTTGTAAGGTTATTGAAGGCAGGCTGTGTGTGATGTGGGGCACTAGGGTAGGGTAGAGGCAGGCTAATGGGAAAAAACATGCTTTTAGCTAAAACTTTTGCTATTTATTCAAAGTTAATGCAATATAATAGTCTCTAGACAAGAAAATACTTTGTTTGCTGCTACCTTTCTGCCATGAAGCCATAATGGTAGATAAAAGCATCTTAAGAAATGGTAGCAGTGTATTCTTCCATGGCCAGTTATTTGTGTCCATCATTATATGCAATGAAATCCTCAAAGTCACAGGCAATGAAGCATGGTTTATATTTATTACTGTAGCTGTATTATAAACCTATTAATAATACTGAATATGGTGACAGAGCTTACGGTCTTTTTCTGATCCACACAAAATAGACAATTAATTTTATTCTTATTTTTTTTCAGATTAATAGTATGTAAAAGAGACTGACATTTCCTGAGAGCATACAGTACTACATCTTGATATGTTGAAAGTGACCTTTTAAATAATGCTGGGTTAATATCTGATGTGTCTTTTCTTTTGAAGGCAGAAGGAATGCAGTGATTGAGCCAGTATTTAAGATTTCATTTATTGTACTTTGTAGGGGCATTAAGTTGATCAGATCAGTTTATTGGGGGGGACTACTTATATTTTCAAATTAATTATATTTCTCTTCTTCATGTGAAATATCCTGGCTAGGAACCATTTATCAGCACAGAACGGAGTATAATGGCTGAGGAATTTTGGGAAAAAAAAAACCTTTGAAAGTGGGAACGTTCCTGATTTTAAATATGTATACATTTTAAAATAGGGCGTTCTCATAACTGGGTATATGTTTTAACTCTTGATATAAACTCTGGCTAAGCCAGCTTACATTAATTTGATTTTTTTTAGTACACTGTAAATACACATTATCACATTTGGAACTGGTTATATATTATATATCTTTTCAGTCTTCTCTGTGAAGATTCCAGCATGGAGACAGGTAAAATAGTGTTTAGTATATATTTGCTGAACTTTCGTAGTAGCAAACTCTTTCCTAGTCCAATAAGGAAGAGTAAGGCAAAGAATAAAATTTATCATACCAATGAACTGCTGAGAAGATTTAGAAGTCATAACTTTGAGAGGAAGCACTCACTATGGTATTGTAGAATGTATTAATCATTAGATATTCATAAGTAAGGTGTCAGAACTGGGATTTAGTTTGTTTTCCACAAAATATTGAACTTGGAAGTGTAAAAAGCACTAGCAGGAGAGAAAAGGGAGATACAGGTTTATATTACATTTTCTCGAGAAATAAAAGAAATTGTCTCTTACTCAAGGGTGACTAGTTGATCATCAGGGTAACGGTGGAAATTCTGTGAAATTTTCATGTAGTTTTCTTTGCTTAACAAAAAAATCACTGAAAAATATTTGAGGGTCCCAATTCCCTTACCTAAATGAAGCAAGTAAGATGTCCTAAGGTATTCCTTCTGTCAGTTCAGAAGCTGTAGCTCTCCCAGCAGTACTCCTCACCCAAGAGTTTTAAGGTGCGAACTTGACATAGAATAAAAGAATCTTCTTATGGATAATAATTTAAAAAAAAAATTTCAGAAGTAACTGAAATGGAAAGAAGTCAGTAGTGAGAAAACTGCAGAGTACATCACAGTGGTCTGGAAATGGGCTAAAAAGTGAGGTGAGAGAGCTCTCTGAGAATCAGAAAGGAAAATCTAAATTTGATACTAAAGAAATTGCTGTACAGTGAGAAATAAGGAATAGCAATTATCCGTTCCACATCGTTCACTCTATTCCTACTCAGCTCATGAGGGAAATCTAAGGATGACAAACAACACGTAAGACTGTTAGACCATAGATCAGTTTAATGATAAAATACTGCATTAAGTTCATTGTTCATAAGAGCATCAATGCACATTGAGGAATGAAACCCAGCACCCTAATTATTTCTGTGCAATAAGCGGGGGAAACCCCCACTCTCTAATTATTTACATGCAATGAGTAGCTGTAAATTAACTGTTCACATTAATAGGATGGAAGGAGTTATCGCTAGTAGTTGTTTAAGAATTTCAGTTCAGTGTTTACTGGCAGACAAATCACATATATATATTTACACACACACAAAAACGTACTGGAATATTTTTTAACTTTTAAATTGCTCTTTACATTTTAACCTCTGAGCTATATTGTAAGTGAGAACTGTGCAGAGAAAGGGCAATCCAGAGGTACAGGCTGGTATCTGCTTAAAGAGAGAGTAAAGCAAGTAAACTCATCAGATTTCCAAACAGTTACATGAATATAAAGAAGCAACACTCTTCAGTGAAAATAAAAGTAGACGTATAATAAAAACCTAAAAGCAGTTGCTTTACAAATATGTAATTAATGAAGTTAAAAATACTTAAGAATGTTATCTAAACACTGAAACATCAAATTCTGACAGATTTTAATTAATATATATAGATATAATTTTAACAGTAAACAGGGTCTAGATCATGAATGCAAATTTGAATTCAGGAATATGTAATTTTGCCCCAGAATGCATGGTATAAGGATTCTTTCAAAACACAGTTTCTGATTTCTTGATAATATAATTAAAAGAAAAGTACAAACCTACTACTTTGCTTATAATTTGTGCTGTACCTTCAAGTAGAAATAAGAAAGAAGTAATTTTAGGTAACATGAATATATAGATTTGGTATCTTATTTCTTTCTGTTTGGCTATATGCAGCATCAAAATCTGGACTTGTAATGAAGCTTTGAAAAGTCATTTTTATTCCTGCCCTTAATAACATTAGTCTTTAAAGACAGACCATAATTTTTCTTAAAATAAGGGCTTCATAATAGTACTGTTCTAAGGAGAAGTGTAGTTTTGGTAATAGTTTTAAAATGAGTAATAATTTAAGATATCCAATAAATTCAATAGAAAATGTATGCTACTTTTAAAAAAGTATATTTTTAAAATTTTAAAAGGCCAAATAATAACTACATACACCCTGCATACTTTTGGGATTTTAGGTGGCATCTGTCCAAAAAGCTTATTTTTAAAATTTATGTTGTAAGTGTTCATCCATGTAAGAGGCAATGAAGTCAGGAACTGAGCATGTAATAATTTTCTCTTCTTCTGTACAAGTACAAAGAATAAGCCTTTCAAGGTCAAAGTGTTTTCAAAAATATAAGGACTCTATTCTTTTACACCACATGAGGCTAAAATAGATGCAGTTTGTGGGAGGATGGTGGAATGTGGCTGCTCTTACTACCAAAGTTTCATTGTATGGAGAGATATTCCACAAGTGCACAAAGGGGACATAGTTCAACTGTGCATAGCTAGTCTTAGCATGCACAAGTGCTTAACTAATCTGATTCCAACCTTGAAAGTTGAGAATTAAATATTTTTTAAAAAATTGTCACAAACACAAATAAAGGGATGTCTTCTTTGAAATTAAAATTGAAGATTCTGATTTTTTTTTTCTTTTTTCTTTAATGGTCTTGTTTTCCCAGTAGCGACTTGAATTCTCAGAGTTCTGAAAAAGTCTTTTTTGGTGTTTCAAGTCAGTGAGCTAGATTCATTTTAATAATCCCATAGTAAAGGTCCACCAGAACATCTGATTAGCAGGTCTGTTTTGGAAGTATGAGGGGAACCCAAGAAAAAAAATTTACTGTGCCATTTTCCATCTTCACTGTAATATCCTGTTACTGAACAGGTGTAAAAGAACAAGCCTCAAGTTATTTATGCAAAATACCTCTCTGTAATAGAGCTTGTTTTCTGTGTTTCAAATAATTCTCTGCTTAATGTATTCTGTGCAAGCTCTCCTAAGAGACATACTTCTGCTATGTATATTAGAAAAGCTGGAGCGGCAAAGAAAGGTAATTGAAGTGGAAACTGTTGGAATAAGCAATGATAAATGAGAAGAAATGTTAAGTTTGATTAATAGGGAGACCCAGAATGAGATTGGGTTTGGTGGAAAAAAAGGTAAGTGATGTCAAAGTAATATGGTGTATTAATGTCGAGCTTTTGTTTGAATTACAAGTGTGAAGGCAAGGCAGGCTGGCAAAAATCAGCTGGAATGAGAATAAAACTCACCTTTAAGTGGTTTTGCCAAGTTTGGTAGAGTAGTCCCCAAAGAAGGGTAGCAGACTTAAGTAGGACGCTGTTACTGAGGCTGTGAATAGAGGTAAGAGTAGACTCCATTTACTACTTTTAATATCTCCACAGGAATTAATTCTATTCAGTCACTCTGCCTTCGGGTGACTGTGGGGACTACTGCTATGTGAAGAATGATAGGAATCAAACCCACAGTTTGTGTAACAGTATTGCCAGAAGCAGGACTGTAAACGATACAGGATAATAAGTGATCCCCAATTTGTTCACATTTTATGCTCAGATGGTTTCCCATAGAAGAGAAAACGTCAGGCAAGACTCAGACATTCAGGGCACAATCTGGGCTCCTAGGGCACACTTACGATGTTTTATATTTATTCCTGTATGTCTTGATTGTTATCAGAGATTTCTACACTGGCAGGGTATGTGAACTAAAAGCAACGTAGAAAGGGAAAAAAGCCCACTCATGCATGGAAGTTGTTCATCTCTGTCCCATATTGCAGGAGTAAATAATATAAACTAAGCAGACTGGCTTGGGAGAGTCTCAAAGTGATGAAGATCAATTTGCTGTTTTTTCTGTTTAACATGATGGTTTCAACACAAATGGTGACTATCAATAATAAATATTGCATATCTCTAATAGATTCTGAATCCACTTATGAAATGTACTTTTGTAGCTCCATTAGGAACCATATAAGATAACTCTTATGCCATATATGTCTATAAATCTGTGAGTATGATCATTACAGGCTTTTGGATTGTGAATAGTGCATCACGAGAGACTGTATTTAAAAGGAGAAGTTGATGAACATGTGATTGATGACAATTTTTTTCCTTTCATCTGAGAAAACGTATTGCATTTTTCACCAGTGCTTTTCTATTATGCTCTGTCTTTTTTTTGACTTTTTGTTGTTTCCTCAGTGACTCTCTCATCTGAATATTGTGTAGTGGTAAGAAAATGCTAAGTTTGGTACAACCAAATTGATACTGTTGTCCCAAATACTACTACCATTTTTTCTCTTTGCTGTTGTGCCAGATGGATTGTCCTATAGCTACTATGTTTACTCAAGTCCACAAATGGATAATCAGTATTGTAAACTTTTATTATATGGCTTGTGCCAAAGTAATATTGCATCTCTGAACTTGTACATTTTGTTTTGACAGAAACAGACCTGTAAAGATGTTTATGTGGTGGTCTGCTGTTTTACTTCTTGGATGCATTTTGCTGGGAGCAGACGGGTGGCCAGTCAAGGAAGGATACGACTTCAGGCCCTATCAGCCCCTAATAAGACTACGGCACAAGGTATGGATTATTCTCTAATATTTCTTGCTTTTCTTCCATGGTCAAGGGATAAATTACACTCCAGCCTTGTCTTGTTAGTGCTTATTGGAGTAATGTTCAGAAATCAACTTTTTCAAAGAGAATGAAGTGAGATCTTTTCTAGCTTCAAAAAACAGAGGTTATGTATATCAACAGAAACTCAGAGGGAGAGCCAGGAGAGGCTTTCTCGAAGCAGCTGTCAGCATCTGCTTAAGGCGATGACTTGTCCCAGTCCTCAGTGAATTTCAGTCCAAGCAGTAAACAGGGAAACTGCCCATCAGAGAAACATGGTGTCGAAGTTAACAGATGAGTAGAAACTTGTTGCAAGAGGTAAATGTTCCCAGCGCTTGCTGAATTTAGAAGTTCTGGACCATGGTGTAGTGCAGATGTTTTCTGAGTTACAGGGTTCCCATATTCAAGTCCTACACGCCGCCCAAATTTTGCCCACCTCATGCTCCTTTTTCATAAATGAAGGACTCCCAAAACAGTCCTCAGCTTACAAATCCTGCTTCTCTTCTGATAGCCAAAAGGGAAACTTCTGTGGTGGTTCTGTAGTACAAGGAAAAGGGCTGTAATATTTCCATGGGATGTTTAAAGCTAGCATAGATCTGATCAACTTAATTTCTTCTTGGCATGGTAGTCATGGGGGCAACATCTGAGGAGTCTTAAGGCCTACAGTCAGGCAAACAGAGATAAATAGATATGATAAAATAATTTCTTTTCGCCCTTCTGAATCTGTGTGCTACAACTAAAAAGTCTGAATTATAGCCAGAAACTCTAAATGTTAGTTTCTGTTAATGTTTCAAGATATTGCTAGTTTTATTTCTCAATGCTTTTTATAAAGTATGAAAGATATTTCTTCTTTGTCCTCAGTTTAAAAAAAAGCCCAATAACATGTGATTCTAGCTCAGGGAATGTTTTCAATCTGAATAAAGATTGAATCAGGCCACAGTAAAGGAAATATATGTATCAGCACACAGGTTTTTATGCTGAGTATTATTCAAAACTTTGTCTCATCAGTTTATTTCCATTTGTCAGCTGTAAGCAAAATAAAACAGCACAAGAAAAATACTTTGAAATCTAGAAGGAAGAGAGAGACTAGTAATGAAACCATGGAAAGAATCATGTGAGAGAGAAATCATATGTGCAAAAAACCACCAAAACAAAACCATGTAGACTGTGAGAAGGATGAAGGACAGACCATGGGGTATGATGAGCATTATTTCTGAGGTTAGACAGTCTCTGATCTTAATGAATATATGGGGAACTAATCGTATGTTGGTGTTTCTTAATGGTACTTTTAATGTACTAATAACTCTTGTATAATTCTTGGAATAGGCTGTCATAAAATTTTCCAGTTTACTGTTGATGGGATTACACATACACATATGCAAGCAACACAAGAAAAATAATTAAAACTTGGTATAAACCATTATATTGAAAAATATGGTGGGTTTTTTCCTAGGCAATACGTCTAGATAAAAAAATGGTTTAGTATAGCTCAGCTTACAGTGTTAGGGATATATATTTGTATAAAAATGCTGGGAATGTAAAACATTTCTAAAGTCAGTTTTTAAAACCAACTTTGGCACAGCTATGTGTACTCAAAATTTAAATAATATGGTAAAAGAAACTTTCTGCTTCAATCAAACACTTAATAAATCAAGTGCTTAGATTAAGTTATGCTGGTAGAATACTTACTACAAACAGATGATAATGAATATATGCAGTTATATTTGCTTTGATCAAGCAATATGTATGCAAGTTTATGTGTGCAAAGATTGAAAAAAAAAGTAATCACTCTTGCTTTAATAAATGGGAATTTATCTGACTTGGATGATAGTCCAAGCAGAGCAATACCAAATGCCAACCTGCAGGGAAAAACAATCCTGTTGGTACTTACGTATTATCTTGAAATAGCAATTGTGTTTGTGGTGAGTACAGGCATTCATATCATACAGGTTTTGTTGTTTCAAAGGGATTAGGAATTATTTCAGCTTCTCATGCACAGATATTTCAAGTAGGAATTTAATCTATATATATGATAATCTGAAAGCATAAGAATAGCATTCCTCGGAAAAAAGACTTTATAAATAAGGAAAAACTTTATGCATAAGAAAATGTTATTTTACTGTGAAGGTAACTTCAGAGAGAGCTTGTCAAGTCTTCATCCTTGTAGATATTTAAAAACTGTTGGGACATGATCTTGGACTGTCAGTTGCAGGTCACCATGCTTGAGCAGGGAGGTTTGACAGGGTGACCTCCAAAAGTCCTAACGTTCTTTGATTCTGTACTTCATTATAATACACCATTACTTGCAGTAATGTTCATTATCATGGCCATTATAATGGCAAGGAGGATCAAATGTTTGATTGCATTGTTTATATGTGAAATATTCAAAACCAGGATGAGATAAGTTGTCTTGAAACAGAAATGAGAAAGAATATTAAAAGCACTGCTGAAAGTTTTACTTTCAGTCCCCTTCCCTTGTTTAATTGCCATGGCTTACACTTGTGATAACATGTGGTTATGCTGAAATATACTAGGCTGTGTCTGAACAGCATGTGAATTTCTTGTTAAGCCTGGTAATCCTTGGTTCTTCATTTGTCAAAACACTGGAAAAGTTTGTAAGGTACTTTCCATTTGGGAGTCTTCTTGCATTGCTGCTTAAGTATTGTGAGCAATTTGTTAATACCTAGGTTCCCACCTGATATCGTTAGGAAGTATTTTTAGCATCCTAATGAATTTTCTTCTTGTAATTTGCATGCCTCTGACAGAGACCAATGTTTATGCAATGTCTTCAGCGAAAGAGTGTATGCTCTGAGATTTCCAGGTATAAACAGGCAGGCAGCAGCCAACAGAATGGCAACTGTTGGCTGCCGATTCTCTGTCAGACACTAAGAAATATGGAATATAGCCTGTAAATCCATATGTATACTCCAGAGCATGCCAGCTCTGCGTATCTGACACATGCACGCACAGCCCTCCTTGGCAAACCAGGTGATTCACATGGTTTAGCAGGGAATAATACTGGTGACAGTGCCTTGGTGTTAATGGTCTCATCACGGGTGGGGAGTAGTTCAGTTTTAGTCTCCAGGGAAAGTCAGTGAAGATGTAATTTAGTCCTTGTCCCTTGTACTCCTTTTAATTAGTCCCAATTCTGAGCTTATGGAGTAGGGACCATCACACTCCCAGCAGTCAGGGCTGTAGCCCCTCACTGAGTGAAGCACTGCCATGACAGCAGGGGTGGGATTGGGCTCGGGGGAGCTGGGAACTGAGAGAGGGGAGAATCCAGGGAAGCTGGAGTTCAGCCTCAGCCTTAGCCTGGGCCTGTGTCCAGGCCTGTGCAGGATGCTCCATCAGAAAGGAGCTTCTGTTGTCCAGCTGAGCAGGTGGCCATGGAGGATACAGCAAAGGGGCTGTGCTTTGCCTTCACCAGCTTTCACTGGCATCTGCTCATCTGCGGATTCAAACTGTTTCCAGCCTGCTCCTGACTCCGTCTGTTTTACCAAAGGGCTGAGGGGAACTGAGTGAGATGTGCAGCCCTTGCTCTTGTCTGTGATATTTCTCCAGAATAAAATATTTCTTTCAACTCCCTGTAAAACCCCTGCCTTGCTCCCTTTTTCCTCTCTCCTTTCCTTCCTGCTGTTGCTGTTTGCTGCTCAATTCATCAGTTTAACCCTGATTCACGTTAAATTAGGCCTCAGGACTAGGTCAGTTTAGAGAGGTTTAGGTTACATTAGAATTAGATACAGTTTAAAGGTGTTTAAGCATTAAGGACTTTGTCTGAATGAAACAAAACTAGAGAAAAACATAAGCCTCTGTCCCAGGTTATTAAAGGCAAATTTGAATGCATAAACCCAAAGCACAGAAAAAAACATGTTTTACTTTTAGGTTTTTGCCCAAAGGTTATAAAATGTTCTCTGTCAACTAATAACACTGAAACTCCTGTGAAGTGTAGACAGGCTGAGTGTTCAACGATTTTATTCTCATTTAGGGTGTCACAGCCAAGAAAGAAATGCACAGAAAGTAGTATTCCAGGATTCAAAAATATAGCCTGTGCTTTCCCTGTGTTGTCTGGTCTCCAAACAACTTGAGGTTTGTAGTTCACAGTGTCTATTTGGAAAACCTGTTTGCTTGCAGGATCTGAGAAATCATAAAATTTGATCCTCTAAAATCCTCTGGACTAGAGAGAGAAGGGAAAAAATCTATTGAAGATGAGCAGTGAATTGTGAGGACTAAGAACAGAGCTTTTTCTGGTCACGTCAGTGCTGCTCTCAGCTCTAAAGTAACAAGAGAATTTTCTTCCTTCTGAGGTTCCGTGAGCACAGTATCTATGTCCTATGTAAATTCCAGGATTAGA
Organism: Acanthornis magna; assembly: GCA_036785705.1. Classification (NCBI taxonomy): domain Eukaryota; kingdom Metazoa; phylum Chordata; class Aves; order Passeriformes; family Acanthizidae; genus Acanthornis; species Acanthornis magna. The sequence continues at coordinate 34,532,194 of JAWUZG010000018.1, forward strand.
AGTAGTGGGACTCACTTTTTTCCCCCCTTAATCACTTGTCTAAGTGTAGCCAAGAAGTCTTATAATTTTTTAATTTTTTTTTTTCTCAGGAGAGGGAGGGAATTCTGTATTCTAATCTGATTTTCCTGGGGCCAATGGCATTAAAAAGGCATGGGTAATTTTTTTTTTTAAATCCCATTACAATCATTGTGCACTAATAAGCTAATATCAATTAAACATTTTATTTTTGCTCTCGCCACATGCTCAAAGCATTTTCTAAGTCTTAGGAAACTTGCTTCTAAAATCTCTCTGTAAAATTTCTTCTATAATCCTTCTTCCAGCTAGTCAGTCCCTGGGGGGTGGAGTGTCAAAATCTGGAATTAAGGCGGGGCTGATCCTTCCTTTCAAGTTGCCTGCTGATATTTATTAGCAATGCCTATCTATATAGACTTGTAGTCAGATCAAGAGGGCCAGTGAGGGAGCAAAGCTGCATCTTAACTATTGGAGTGAACCCCTTGCTGTACCTATCATTTTTTTGCTCCTGTTACTGAACATCATCACTGTGGAAAAGATTCACCTCAACAAAATATTTTGAGGGATGATGAGATTCACGTATATTATCTACCTTAAGATTAACATTGTTTCTTTAGTTTCACATGCCGGGTTGGCAACAAAAAATGAAATATGATATGGTGGTAAACATGATGAGAATAATGATAAGAAATGTTTTTTTTACCTTCCTGGTGTTCGGAATTCCATGCAAACACAATCTGTATCAGCTATAATTTCAGATTCTTGATTAGTGTTTCCTTTCATATTCTCTTACAATGGCAAATTGTCATCACAAATTGCAATTACAACAATAGCAAAACAAAGCCAGGAGAGATTTTTTTTAATATATTCCTTGAGGTGATTTGCACCTGTTTAAATTTGTGCAGTTTAGATTTCAAAGATCATGAAAGAGGTCAGCTACTTGAAATGTGTGTTTATGGGATCTTTTCCATGCTTTTCCAAGCTCTTTTCCATGGCTTCCTTGTTGCCTCTAATTTGCCAGGTCTTCAAGGCTACTCTGTAATTTAATTCCATCTGTTTTTGGTTTTTTTCCTATCAGACAAATGATTTATTTTATTATTTTCCATTGCTTCTTTTTCTCAGTCGTTTTCCTCATGAATTTAATACCTATATTTTTTACCTAGAAGATGAAGACTTTTATTACCTATATTAATCTTTATTATCATGGTTTGTTAAAATGAAAGTGATCTTGTAGCATAGACAATGCTTATAATGTGAGAAATAATATGTAAAAATCAAGAAAAAATTATATTAAATAATAAACATGGGGTATAACAGTTTTCTTGGTCTATAGACAAACTGGGCTGTACCCCAGATTCTTTTTGGGTTTTTTAAGCTAAATAATGATCCACTTAGCGTATGGTTTATTTTTCACCTCTGTTTCTAGTTAGCTATTTAAATTCTGTTTTTAAATGAAAATAATTATGTAGTTTAAGCATTTGTTTTTGTGTGGGGTTATCATGACTCGGTTTTGATTCCCCATCTCCCTGCGCTGCTGGGGCGGAAGAGGTAGAGCTCAGGAAAGAGGGAGGAGTGGGAGAAGATATTTCGACAGTCTTATTTTACTTCTCATTATCCTGCTCTGATTTTGTTAATAATAAATTCAGTTAATATCTCTAATTCTAGTCTGTTTTGCCTGTGCCAGTATTTGTTGAGTGATCTTTTCTGGTCTTTAACTCATGAACTTTCCGTTCTATTTTCTCCCCCTTGCCCACTAGAGGAGGGGAGGGATAGAGCAACTTTGGAGGGTGCTGGCATCCAGCCAAGGCCAACCCACTACATTAGTATCCTGTGCATCTATATATATAGTGATATATTCCCAGGGCAGGAAATGTAACGTTGGTATACAGCATTAAAAGAAAGAAAAGTGATTGTTACATTGGGCTTTAGTATAAAATCAAATCAGAAGATTTCTGCACTATTCGACTCCTTTTAAATTGGCCCCCAATTAGATTGGTTAAGTATTGCATCATCTATGTTTCTTTTCAATATCTATATTCTAAAACATTCTTAATACTTTTATTCCTATATATTATGTGGTAGAAAAACAAGTTCAGAATAAATTATCTCTTTTTAGTACTGGGAAAATATCTCACTAGTTTTAACTCTTTCTTCTTCATTGCTTACTTTTTTCTAACTATGTTTTCACTTGTAGTTTTGAACTGTGGTAATTTTACTAAATGTGTGATGTGCAGTGGGAGCACAATTCTGATTTTTTTTAGCTAAAACCTTATTTATTGAAATACTGCTATACCGTTTTCTTTTTTCTTTCGCAGTAGCCACTGTTCAGATTTTGTTTTACCAAGATGTCAGGTTAAACAACCCATCTGTACTTCATGTGAACTATGGTTTTTCTTATCTTGCAGTACAAATATTTGCTATCACAATATATAAGCAATTTCTTTAGCATTTATATTCCTGAATAGTTTAAATTTTTTCATTTGAAATCTTTGTAAGAAGCCATAGTAAGAAGCACTGTCTGTGTTTACATGTATTAGATTTAGGCATATTTGATTTGGCTTTCTTCAGCAGCCTTTCCTTTTGAAACTTTTGTAACTGGAAAACTCTGTGACTTCATCTCCATTGTTTATAAAGCAAAATATCAGTAAGAAAGTCCTCTTACCTTGTGAACCTACTGAAATAGACTATTCTCACCTTAAAATGCTTTCAGTCTGGGTAAAGTGGCTACTAGATTACAGTAGTTATTACGACATGTTATTTTTTCTCTTTTATAATTGTTGGTGGGATCATATTAGTAGTCCAGATCAGGGCATTGTATTTGTTCCTGGTAACTGATCCCATGGTAAATCATACCATCAAGAACACATCCATCAGTATACTCAAATCCCTTCAACCATAAGCTAAGGAAATGTGATGTCTTTCAGTCTCAGATTTATTTTCCATAATGGAAAAAACCCTAACAGCAGCATTAGTAGCAACAACAAAAAACCCCAGTCTCCTTTCAAACAAAGAGGCTAAAGCATAGGATGCCCATTGAAAACATTAAAGGTTTTGGCATCTGTGCTTAGGCCTAACACAAAGAAAATGGAGAGTTTAATGATAGCCAAATAAAAAGATGTCTTAAGTGCATATTTTTTCTTATTGTTATGCATTGATACAACTCTGATTAAATAACCACAGTTTTAAGAACATGGAAGTTTAATACCTAAACCACAAAATTAAAAAAAAAAAGCTCTCACAAACCTTATTAATACAAAATGTGTTGCTATTTGACTTCATTAAAATTGCTCACAGAATCGTAGAATGGTTTGGCCTTGAAAGTATCTTAAAGATCACGTGGTTCCAACCCCTCTGCCTTCTCTTCTGCGGGCTGAAGAGCCCCAACTCTCTCAGCCTGTCTTCATAGGAGAGGTGCTTGCCTCCTCTGAGCATCTTTGTGGCCCTCCCTGAACCCACTGCAGCAGGTCCATGTACTCCCGCTGGGGATCCCAGAGCTGAGCGCTGTACTTGAGGTGGGGTCTCATGAGATGCAAGTGATGAGTGAGAGATTTTTGTTTCACTTGACACATCTTTCTTATCTTTTTGTAATTTTAAGTTTTCATTTAATATACTTTTTTAACTAGGCTGAACTGCATTTTTACTATTTATATAAATGAACACAATGTATAAACAATGCAAGGTATGAACAGTACATTTATGTGAACTAAGTTTAATAGCAATAAATATTTCTGTAACATTGTATAATATTAGTAGCATCTGCTTAATGTTCATTGTCAATTCTATCAAACTACTTTATGGAAGTGAATTCTCCTGCCCAATGCATTCTAACCAAATATTAATTCAAATAAGAAAAATCTAACAAGCTTATTCTGTGCTCCTTCTTCCAATGAAAACAAACCAAACAAAAATTATTAGTCATTTGTTTCATGTATTTCTTATAACTCTGATTATGTAACCTGGAATAAGCAGCCTGTAATTCAAGCCTATTTTCTAGGGACAAGTAAGGCCTATCACTCTCTTGAGGCATCAGTGCAATTTTCATTTCAGTGGTGTTTCATGAAACTGCCATTACTTTCTATTACTGTTACCTGACGATTATTATCCTACGTCAATGCAAGTCATAAAGCACTAATATTACATGATATAAATAGAATTTACTCAACTTGTTGGTATATCTGTCCTTATTTGGTATTACATAATTTGATGCTACAATTCTGAAATAGTGACTACTGTATTGCAATAAGCTGATCCCCAAATTTGTGAAAGACTAATCCCACTGCAACAGATAGTTTGTGGCATTTTTTACAAAGGTCTGAGAAACCATTGCATTGGTCAGTCTGACTTTCCATATAAGGGCATCTATTTATTTCATTATTCCTTCATTCCTCCTCTAAGCAGGGTATGAGTAAAGCATGCTGTTCATCGAAATTACTGAATCTTCAAATATATTCTATACCATAATATTTTCTATACCTTCATATTTTCAAAATTTTTTTGATGGTTTATTATTAGCAATTAGTAAAGAACAGAGCTTACCATTTGGATACATCTGTCTTGTTTTGCCAGTCACTGCTTCCTGAGATCTACTCCATAATTAGATGGAATACAATCAAAGTCATTGGTTTGGTACAAGGAAATATTTGCAAGACATTATTTGTAGTTTATTATTCAGAACATGATTTTATTTGTGTTTACTTGTATCAGTCTAAGGCAGGGAAGAAAAATACATGTCTGTATATATATATATTTATGTATAAAGAAAGAACTATAATTAAAAATACACTATTATCCATTAGATTAGAACTTCAGCTATTTACTGGATTGTTATTCCACCTCGCTACAAACTTTTTTTTTTTGAAAAATAATTGTTTCCAACGTGAATGCTAAGAGAAAATAGCTAAAAGCTTTACAGTACTCTAGCACACAGTAGGAAAACTGTGACCAATTGTTAGTATATCTGCAGAGTGTATAGCTGTACTTCATATTTTGTTTTGAAAAATTAGTTGAAATTCCCCAAATACTGAGTTAGACTTGAATTTTCTAAGATTCAGTATAAGAAAATATTATCTTAATTTTACTTTCTAGTTTCCTAAATGTCACACAGTGGGTAATACAATATAACCTTTCATCAAATCTCTGGTTTAAATGAATGTATTCCTCAAATAGAGAGTTGAACACTTTACAAAAGGGCAGGTGCAATTGATTAATAGTCATATCATGAACTTCTCTTTTGCTTTGCACCACTACCTTATCTGCCCTTACAAGATGAATGGTAAAAACAAACTTATCCCTAACAATGTCTCAGCATACTGGTTTTAATCAATACTGGTAGATAGACTACAATTTTACCCATAATTATGTCTTAATGCCGACTAAATATTACTGCATTCCTGGATTGTAAGAAGGTAATTGATGTTTATTCTCTCATGTCTGTACTCTAATAGTCATTCTTCCAGCGGATTTTCTTCTATCTGTACAAAAATTTGCCAGGAGGAAAAATAAGATCTGAATGAGCCTCAGACTGACTGAATAATAAAAAGCAAAATACATTATATGGTTTTAGAAAATTACACTTAAAGCCACCTCTGAAATTTAAAAAGAAAGATGAATAGGGGTTTTAGGCAAATTGCTTCCATTAATGTCGTTGGGAATACTGTTGCTAAGATCCATCTGTAGTGGTTTGCTTTTTTTTTTTTTTTTGTTTTTTTTTTTTTTTTTTTTGTTTTTTTTTTTTGTTTTTTTAAAGTAGCACTATATTTTTCAGGAAATATACTGCTGTTCAGTAATTGTGAGGGTACCTGGAGTTTTAGGAACTCATGTAAGGGTGAAGATAATAGAATACCCATTAAATACTGTATCCTAGAATTTCCAGTGTTATTTCACTGTGCTAAAGTTTTGCTTCTTGGAGATCTCTTTTCTCCTTCTTTGCCTATTCAAGTCTGGACTGGTCTCAGATAATTGCAAAATAGATATATATATATATACACACTGATTATGAGTAGCTTCTGAGCTATACCAGATAAGTATATATCAGATAAGCAGCACCTCACCAACTGTCCTGTGTTACTGCATTTCTTTCTTGGTAGGCTTGAAGAAACTACGTCTTATGGTGTTTATGCGTGAGAAAGTAATTCTACACTGAGTGTCTGAGCATATAAAGTTTAATGCAAAATATGCACAAATAGCAGTAATGACTACTGTAAAGTCATTATTTGCCTAGCCCCTCCAACCTAGCTAAGGAGAGCTATAGCCTGGATTTAGCTACATAAGTTGCCTTGTACAATCTGCAGTACGTAAGTGGTTTTGTTCATAGTAGAACATGTTTTAATGCAAAAATGTACATTTCTTCCACTGCTTAAACCATGCATTAAATATTTTAATGCTGAAAGCATTATAAGACCAGCAACACGGCACAGCAGTATAAAATTGATAGAATGTTTTTCTGTCATATGCTGTGAAATTGCTTATAAATTTTGATTATATTTGGTCTATCATCAAAGAATGAAGTATGAAGACATCATATTAGAGAAGCTATAGCTACACTGTTTTTCTGTAAGAGTGAGCTGCCTAAGAAATCTACACAGAGTAACCTTCTGTGCATATTCTGTTGATTTTTTTTTCCTGTTCAGCTTAGAACTGTGACCTGTTCTAGGACAATTGATGATAATGAGGTGTATGGATAGAAGGTTAACAGCCAATGGAAGAATTCATCCTTAAAGTCAGCATGTAGATTTTATTAGATTTTTTTTTTCATTGTGGAAAAATGACAAAATTTGGAAAAGAGGCCTTTCTGTTCTTCAGTAAAATGAAGGAATATATTTGACTTTTCACTACAGTTTTACTGGGCCTGTAGAATCATCCACTTGGACAAGGTTTTACACTGGAAACAAGACCAAAAAGAGGAGAACTTTACAGTGCTATTAAAACCCAATGATTTAGTGCAATAAGAATCCTTGAATTTAAAGATAAACCCCAAAACTACTCAGCTGCCTTTCAACTGCAAGAGTAATTAGGACTTGTGGATTCCATAAGGTGCTTATTTGTCTTGGGAGCTACCTGCAACCTGCTGCATGCAGGTCTTTTTACACCAGGCAGCAGTTTTAGGAAATGGGTCTATATGAATTGTGAGCAATCCTTCAAAAAGGAATTGTTGCTTTGAAAGTGTACAAATCTAACTGACTCTGCCTGTGTTAAGAAAGAAAGGTTATTTTGTAAAATACGATACATGGTGTATACATTTGGTATAAACAGTATGACTTTGTCATTAGCAGGAAGCTTCTTCAGTTCAGTTGGTATTGAAGAATATTGGGATTTAGACAGTAACTTTATCCCAGAACTGTTTCACCTTGAGGACAAAGGTTTTGCCAGCTCTGCTTCACATAGTCCAAGGCTGGCTTTAAAATAATATGTGCCCTTGCAACCATCTAGGTTATTTGCTTTTGTGTCAGAGAGGCCCAAATAGAAATAAAGCTGTGGATTAGCTGTTGTATAGAACTACTTCTGTCCACTTTCCATCCGTAGAAATCTCACACTTTGTGGAAGCCTTGTCTTGAGATAGTTTTCCTTCAGAGAACGTAGCCAAGATGATGCTGAACTTTTTCATCTCTGTTTCTTCTCTGCTTCCCTTTTACTTTTAAGGGATTGTAATCTGCATACAGAGAGGAACAACTGCTTCGAACTCACCTTCCTGGGTCTGCCATGATTGTTCTTCATGTTTCTCAGGGACCTAAATCAGCAAACCAAGAACCAAATCAGTGTATTTCACAGTTCCCCCTTGCCTCTCCGTGGCTGGGCTTTTTTTGGTTTTGTTTCAGTTTTAATGACAAATATTTTACTCTTGTATCCAGGCTCCCCAGATACTGTTGGGTTGCTTTCATATGGATTTATGAATGCAAGACTTCATCATATTTTCTCCAGAGGCCTGTAAGCCTTACTCTTAAGACTGTAATATTTAGTAATACTCCTGGGAATGCCATTAATTCTGAAAACTTCAACAGCTTTCTATATTACCTTATTTTTGCCTAGCAACATTGCTTCACAGCTTGTTTCCTTCACACAATCTTATATTCATGTGATGCCTTAATCAATACAAGAACAACCTGTGGCATATTATTTTCACAGAATTTGCTGCTATAAATGGTGGCAATCTCTAAGAAAGCTGGGCTGTGTGTGCAGAATACCAGTTCAAGAATCCTGCTTCAAATATTAAACTAAAAAGCTCTCTGCAGTAAATAGTGTTCTGACAAGAGCAACAGGAAAATGGTTCACTTTTTGCACGTTCATTCTCCCTTGCCATAGTAAGGAAGGCCTTGCTTACTGCTGCTTAACAGAATAGCTTTACAAATGTAAATGTCATTGCTTCTGCTTTGCGTGCATTTTTGGTTTAAATTGCAATTGTAGTGCAGTTGCTAAGAGTCTGCTGAAGTCTGATTCCCTGAAACTTCTTTGAAACACAAATGTTCAGCCTAATGTTATTGATCAAATTGGGTCTGAGAATAGTTTACCAGATTGCTTTGTGCAGTATGTGTGCTTGCACTCTGTGACTGTGACCATGCTGCTATTTCACCCATGAATAAAAAGTTTCTGTACATTTGTAATTCAGATTTCTTGTAGCTAAAGTTGTTGTATTAATTGAAGTGAATATATTGTTTATTCAACTACTCTAGCTTGTACATATTTTAACAATACTATTTTGGTACCTCTCAAAGAATTTTTTAAAAATAGAAAGTGTTCTTTTATTTTTTTAATTATTACTATTTTTAGTTACTATATAGCAACAAAGTACCCCTACTGTAGAATTAGTCTTAAAGGTAATGAAAACAAAACTGATTTTCTGCATTCTCACTATATTTTATTATATGACTAATGGTAACTTTTCATTAAAAAATATTAAACAAGCAAGTAACTTTGCACTCCCTTTTTCATCAGTTTCTGTAATTAATGGTTTATGTTTATTAAATTATTTAAATTTTTGTCACATGTCAAGGACAATCTACCATATGTTTTACACTAATTAGTACTTTGTTTATTTTAGGAATTACATTAATTCAGCAGATACTTTTTAAATAGAGCCAGCATAGCAAAGGAGGCTTTGTCTGAGTTTTGCAAAGACAAAATAAGGCTCCTCTTCTTTATGAGCAGCCTGCTCTGGCAGACACATACCCATATCCTCAGCAGATGATTCAGGCAGAGATAAGTGAGGTTCTAAATGCCATACAGTTATGTAGTTTGTCTTTTGAAAAGCACAGAATTAAGTGGTATCCTTCTATGTGCAAAATCCAAGGCTTATGAACACTAATTTTCTTTCAAAAAGGGAAAACCAAACAAAATTCACATGACACATATTTAAATGGGGCTAAGAAATGAGATTTGCTGTTTCTTAAATGGTTGGCATATTTTCTTTGCCCTAGAATGTCATCTACCTTTACAGATCAGCTCTGGTCTTTCTTATAAATAGTTTTGTACCTTCTTGGGAATTACTGTATATTAAGAGTCCCTTTGACCATCCTTCTCCACACCCCTTATTGCTAATATGAAGCCCTTCTAAATAAGGCTTGATACTATGCTGAACTTAATTAGCAAGCATGGTATTTCTGAAAAATTATGATGTCCAAATGTTAGGATGTTTCAAGGGATGTTGATAGTGTTTCTGTATTAAGAGAAAAAAGAAAATAACACTAGCAAAGGAGCTTTTATACCTTGGAAAAGCATTTGTGTATATTTAAATAATTTTCTCTGCAGATTTATATTTCAAGTAGTTTATAACTTCTGATTTGTAACAAAAGTAATTTGTATAGTCAACAATCTGTGATCTTTTTTAGTTCACAAACGTAACAGAAAATCTGACATTGTCTCCACTTTCATCCACTGTACTTTGAAAAATTTACTTTAAATTCAGCCTTTTGGGCACACAGGAAAGATTTCTTTACAGTTCTATTCTGTTCTGCATTGATACATCTCATCAGGCTGGTACACTGTAATGCAGCACGGAACCATAATATGCCATGCAACCTGTCTGATAAATTTGTTTGGAGAGTGTTAAATTCAAAACTGCTTTGCTATATTGAAGCTGATAAAAATATCCTGGAATGCAAAATGGTTGGTTCTGTTTGTAGATGGTTCATAGCAATAGGTAACAATATGCTATTGTAGTTCATGTAATTGTTCAATTTATATATATATATATATATATATATATATATATATTTAATTTCTTCAATTGTTAACATTAGATGAAAATATTTTGTTTATATATTGTAATGCAATACATGAGTAAAATAGCAGAAATCTGTGTAATAGTGGGTTTATGAAGTCCTCCACACAAGTGTTTATATAGAGGCACGTTTTACTTAATGCCACGATTCTTGCACATTTACATAATTCCTAACATTATATGGGTAGAATTTTGTTATTTGCAGGGCAACTTGCATTAAAAGCCTAGCACACTGCACAAATGCAGGTGGAAATAAATGCCGTTATGAAAAAGTTTGTTACTGAAAGTTTCAAAAGTTCATTTACCTCTCCTACATTCCAGAACCCTGAAAATTTTATTCGTTTGTATGTTTCCCATCAGGACGAGCAGTTCCTATTTCCCTGAGCATCTGAAATGAACTTTCCTAAGTTATAGGTGCATATAACATTGGCTCACTATCATAATTCATTGTTTCTCAGTGATTTTTCTACAGAAAACATTTCACATAATTTATCTTTCAATATTAAGGAGGAATCTGTATTTAATTCACTCTCAGTACAAATGTTTTTGCATTTTATAACTGTGTTTTCTGCTGAAAAGTCTAATATAGCGAGGTTTCTCTAGGCAGAAAGTTGATTTCTGAGTTGAGAGATGCCACACCCAGTGTAATCAGTGATTAATTTTGAAATAACTTGAGGCCTTAGACTTTTCTTTCTATGTGGATGCTTTTTACTGCTAACAAGCATCTTGCTTGGCACAAGGAATATCACACCGAGGTTGGTCTATAATTTGTTAACAAAGTTTTTTCTTTCTAATTTTAATGATAGCTTAAAATTGAAATTTGATTATTTTGAGAAAACTAAGCCATGAAAAGTTGCTGAAAAATGTTCAGCTGAAATTAAAGAAAATAAAGATATTAAAAAAATAAGATCTGAAAAAATGTTTTTTTCAGTTAATGCCTTCTTTCCTTGAAATCTTAACACATTCCATTGAAAATAAACCTCAACATGTTCTTTTAATTTTAAAATTTAATCGGAATCAGTTTGTTTCTACTCTAAACTTTGCCAAGCGTGTTGCGCTCTGTTCTTCCTAAAAAGTAGTTCTCATCCTTATTAGTGTTTCTCTTCTCCTTTTATACCAATATTTGTTTTTTAATTTTGCGCTCCTGCAAGGCTACTCTGATCCAGTAATCATTTCTTGGATTAAGTCTTCAGGATCTATTGCAGCTTTGTTGGCAAAAAATTCAATTTTTCTGATTTCAAACTAAAGAAGGGAAAAAAGACTAAGGAGTTTTGTGGAACTAAACAGTGCCCATGGAGGCTGTAAATTACATTATCTGAATGCTAACATAACTTGGCTACATCTTGACTCTAAATCTTGGTGGTTGATTGCTATTTTAATAAGCACAGACTGCTTATCATGAACAAGATTCCTCTGTGTTTACACTGGCCTATTAAACTCTAAGTTTCACTCCATGACCTCTAAAGATATATAAAATGAGAGTTAAAAGCAAATTCTCCTTTAGAAGACTAGAAGAAAGTACTAGACAGGTCTTCTACACCAAATGCTGACTTTGCTGTAGGATGAAATGTGAAAGAAATTATTTGATACTAAAACTAGACAGATCTTCTACACCAAATGCTGACTTTGCTGTAGGATGAAATGTGAAAGAAATTATTTGATACTAAAACTAGCGCTTTAATTTTATATTATTAATTTATATTATTTAATTTATTTTAGTATAGCATGAAAGTCAGAATGGCATGGAAATTGATCCTGGTAAATTCAGCACGTCATATCACATCCTGTATTTCAGGAAATAACATTCATTGTATTCAGGAAATAATACATATGTATGAGAAAATGTCTTACAATCTAGTGCATCAGATTTTACTGATAATAAATTTTATTTTTTATCTTGTTTTAACTGTCTTGTGCATGTTTCTAATGTAGTCATGAATAAATTTGAAAACATGCTTTCCAGATGCATACAGGTTTTGACATATTTGTTTGAAAAAAACAATTAAGAGTCATTGACTTGGATTTGTAAAATTGGGTTGCAAGGAACAGCAAAAATATTGCATTACTACCTATATTATTTATTAGTTCACAAAATGAAAAAAGTAAAAAAATTATATTTTAGTTGCCTGAGAATTAGATGGCCTTGTGCTTAAGTTAATGGTCCCTGTTAAGTCTTAGTTCCTGAAGAGTTAAGTTTCTATGTTCCTGTGAATTAGAAAATACTTTTGTGTCACTGATTACAGCTTTATTTTTAACATCAGTTTCAAACATCCTTTTTAGAGTTTAAACAGCTGTGTGACTGCATAGAATTAATTTCAGTTGTTATGTTACTCAGACAAAGATAGGTACAATCAGTGTTATTCTGAAATAATTTGAATGATAACTGGGAAAAAGGCCATTAAAAGAAATCTGTTAAAAGACATGTATTGCCTTAGAAGTATTAACTTTTTTCTATAAATTTCTGTGTACAGTCTGGATGCTTTTAAGACTAAATGAACCTCTTAGGAGCACAAAAATGGCAAATCCTTGGTGTATATGGGTGAAACAAAACAGTGCAATTAGTACTGAAAGGTAATCAGTACACTGTTATCAAAAGCTAAAATGATTAAAAATGCACATTAGAAATGTCAACAAAAGAAAAAAAGGTATCTAATTTCCTCTTGTTAAAATTATATAAGAAAAATCTATCTTTTAATGGAACAAAATTTTGAAGTGTTTTGCATTTAGCCTATTCCTAATGCTATATTTACTGGCATAAATTTATATAGCAGCAAATACTTGAAGCATTGCAGTACCCAAGATACAGAACATCTTTTTGAGCAAATATTGTGTAAAGTCAAAGTTTGAAATTTTGGGGACTGATTATTGCCTTGAGTAAATTTTCATGCTTTGAAATTACATCAGGGGACAAGTCCCAGTTTTATAGGGACTTGTGCAGTTGAATTATGAGCATCTCCCAAGATAGAGGTAAAGTGACAGAGTCTGCATGGCCCCATTGGGTAATGTGTTCCAGCACTTAATCACAGTCATTGGGGGGGGGGTGGGAAAGAGTGGAAAACACTAGGGGAGTTGAAAAATGGGTCATATAGGACTCTTCAGGCATCAGGCAAAGTGTAGTTGATTCTACCTTGGAGCAGGGTGGAGAAGGAACTGGACTCATTTGGACCATGTATATTTATGATTGTATGATTTTTGTGATAACTAATTCTGCAAATAATGTATTTTTCTGCTTTTAATTGCAGCAGGAAAAGAATCATGAAAGCTCAAGGAATAAAGGTGAGTCCCAATTATTTTCAAAATGTGGACATTCTTATAATTATCACAAATGTAACATTCATTATGGTAAAAAACATCCAGATGGGTTGTTTGCTGAGTATTTTGGTATTTTAAATGACAAAAATATATCCAGGAAAGGGGTTGATATTTAGAGAGTAAATGTATTAGCTACTATTTTTGGAACTCTGAGATGAACAACACTGATTGCTGTGCTCTGGATGGGATGGGCTGCACAGTTTCCCATTAAGTTTGTGTCCTTGACTATGGCTGGCCATCATACTTCCATAAAACATCAGTACCATCAATTTAGCTTCTCCCTTCCATGCAGTAAATCTGAAACTGGATGTGATTGCAATTTGTGCTCAGATTAATCATGTCCTTAATAGACTGCCTTGCAAAATGACTGTTGTGGGTGTTTTTTGTATACAATCTATATTTTCACTGCAGCTTACTCTGTGTCAGTGGCTAAGCACTATGTGAAATAGAATATTCAGGTTAAAGAAACAGCCTTGTATCAAGAAAATGAAGACTTCCAAAGCCCAAACTGTGTATTTAATGCTTTCTTTTTTTTTTTTTTCTCATTGAAGTCTGTTAAGGGACAGAACATCCAAATGTCTTGGTTAAAAAATGCTAAGCAAGCAATGAAAAGCAAAATTGCCAGTAGTGGCAAAGATTGTTCTCTTGATATTTTAGTTATTTATAGAGGTAGAATATGAGATACTTAAAACGAATACAAAGGGAGGGTAGGAGAAAGAGTCCCAGGTAAAAGTTGCAAAGAGAGGAGGGAATTAAGTGGCAAACTAACCTGTATCTTTTTAATTGGCTTCAGAAGCAATGTGTAACCGTATCACCTGAGTTAGCTGTTCTTAATTCAGTTGTTTATGTATCACAGTAGTAATTCATCACAATTTGTTTGCTCTCTCTCACACTGAGGCTAAACACAGGCATATAAAGGCAAACTATAGCTGATGGTTGATTGGAGTTGTGTAAGGACAATTACATTGCTCGTGATGATATGATAATTTACATCATCCGAAAGACCTATGGTCTTTCGTTTGAGGAGTGTGCATGGGAAAAATAATTGAACCAAAAAATCTCCTTAATTTTCTACCAATTTGTGATTTCTAATTTTCTTTTCTGAGGTAATACAATATAAAGTTGAATCTTCTCTAGATGTAGTGAGTGTATCCATGATGTATTGTTCAAAAACCTTTCCTGTCTTATGACTTAATACAAATTATAAAAATGATGGTGAAAACTCAGATTAAATTACAGGAATAAGATATGTGTGAATACTGAAGGATTCTGAAATGGGCCATTCTTTGTGGATTTTTATTTTTATCAGTTATATATGATGTTTGACATCATATATGTGATGTCTTTCTCTCACACCCCTCCCCATGCTGTTGTCAGGTGGTCGTTTTGGTCTGTATGTGAGCAACAAATAAAAGCAGGAACAAACTAATGAGCTAGATGGGAGTGCCCATCTTGTTCATTAGCTCTTAGTTTAGTTAACTGGCCACGGAAACAATTGTCAAAGGATTATAAAATATTGCCCACAACTACAACCAAAAGAACCCATTAAACTCTACTTGAAGGGAGATATCCATTCTCTCCAAACAGACAATGAAATTGGTGCTCAGCTGCACAAAATTTTTTGTTATTGTATCTGTAACATCACCTGAGGAAATTTTTAACCTACTAAACTTCCTGCAATATATGTTTGACTCTGCCTAAACTGACAATTAAACTTGGAAGTGGTCTGGAAGAGTCTTCATGCACGGAGTAGTCTTTGGAACATATAGCTGTACCTACAGATATATGTTATCGCATAATGCTATTTTGAGGTGGATTTATGATTGTGGTTTTTCTTTTCCTATTCTTTAAATTTCTTATTTGTTTTCAAGTGTTCTTTTTCCATATAATTACAAGGTTTCAAAAGGATATTTTTATTTCACTTACAGCATATAAAATCTTAAAACTCTTTCATTTAAAAAACTGGTTGGTTCAGATGAAACAAGACTAAATTAATATTTCAGCATAAGCATTTTTATCAGTGCAGATATCTAACCTTCACATGCAATATCTAAATGTTTGTGCTCTGCATGTGTTCTTATGAGAGAGGTAATTTTTCCTCAGGTTCTTAGGACAAGGTTCTAACAATATTCTTTACACTCTGCATATTTTAGCCACTACATATGGTAAAAGGACAAAATGTTTTCTGTCATTTCTTTACTGTTCTGACACTTTCAGAAACAGTGTTGTCCTCTTAATTCAGAGGACAATTACAGTTCACACTCACCAAGTGAAATTCTGGCATCTCTGTTGTGTCTCATAACTTCCATTGATATCAGTATTTCAGTATCTAATTTTGATTAATAATTTCATTAGATTGTATTTTTTAAGAGGGGGGATATTGAAGCAGAATTCAAGTCAAACGCTTTTTGACTTCATCAGGATCAAGATATTGGTTGAAAAGACAATAGTGTATCTTATATTATAGATGCCTAGTAATTTTCAATTTTACCTAATTTACTGCTATAAAAGAAATCTGATTCCTATTCTAGTTTTAGTAAGGATTTTTTTATTGTTCTCTAACTTTTTTTTTCTCCTGATAGATTTCTGACCCACTTGTTTTTCCCATCTGTTACTTCTGTTTTCAGCCTCTAAGTCAATCACACCAGAATAGAAGCCAATATTCAAACACGCCCTGTTCTGACACTAATCCCATCTTTTTCTGATCTGTGATATTCTTTTTCTTGTTTTACTTAACAGATCACAGATCTTTTTGTACACTGTTTGAGAAAAGCAACACTGCTTTTATGTAAAATACTGTATTACAGTTAACATATTACAATTTTAGTGTATTTGGCAAACTTCCTTATGCTTCTGAGAATTTTTTGTATGTGAAAATTACCTGATTATCACCAGGCAAAGTACAAATGAAATTAGTTTCATAACACTTCTGTAATATAAAAGAAATAACAAGGCAATCACCAATTAAACATTGCTAACATTTAATTGTTGGCTTGAGGTCACATTTGACCTTCCTTACCTTTCTTTTCCAGTGTTAACTCCTTCAGGCTTCAGGAATAACACAAAAAGAATCTTTTATTCCAAACCCCTAGTGGAAGATAAAATAAATACTTTTTTTGTCATAAATTGGAAATTGTGTTGCATTTTAAACAATGTGAAGAATTTTCTTCCCAGCCTATGCTTGACTTTGGAGACATTCATATGCTTTTAATAAAGAACATTATAAAGTAGAAATAATTTCTGGCAATATTTTTCTGAAAAATTTTTACTTCAACCAGCAGGTTGACTAGTGCCACATATCAACTATTTGCCTGACCTGAAAGGCATCTCAATTCCTTTTCTCAGTAAAAACACTGGCACAGGAAATAATGAGCCACAAAAATATTTCAGTTAACTGCTAGTGTTTCAGATCAGTTCCTAAGCTCAGTCACAGTTTGAATTATGGTGCAATAGTTTTCTTTTTTGGGTATTTAGAAATCGATTTCAGTATAGAGAAGTAATGTGTGATATGTTTCTAAAAATCTGAGCAAAATCAGAGGAAAAAACTAAATCTGAATTTAGGCTGACAGCAAGGTGATTGTTTTGTTGATATTGAACAATGATACGATAGTGCACCCTAGTTGTGTAACTTCGGCTATTAGTTTTAACAACTTAACACTTTTTGAAAGATAGAAAAATTGCTTCACCTAAGACTTGGAAAATATGCACTTTTCATAGCATTTTCAATATCTACATGCAAATAATTTTAATTATATTAACTTGAAGTGTTTTACTTTATTTAAGTGCACTTAGGTACCAACTGTATAGGATGCTTTTAAAATGTTTGCTAGCTACTAACGATCTGAGCTTTGAACATCTCTAACACTCAAAGCTAAACCATTTAGGGAATTTTGACTGATATAATTTTAATTACAACTTGAGTTTCTAATTGTACTCAATGTTTCTTATTTTATGCTTACCTTAATAATCTGAGTGCAAAACGATTGTTGACTCACAGATCAGTTTCAAAACCATAATTCTCTATGATTATGAACATATTGCCAGGCTCTTCTTATATCATTAACAAACATCTGTTCCTTTTATAATCTTTAGCAACCAAAATTAGAGAGGAAATCATATAGGCATCACTACTTGCTTTTTACTCCTCAAGAAGATAGCATACCTGCGCAACACTTATGGCCTTTTCTGGGATCCCAGATTGGTGAAATCTTTTTCTGTGCAGTGATGAATGTAAGATAAGAAGAAGTGAAAAAAAGCTCAAGAAATTTCAAAATTGAAAGAATTTAAGGGACAAAATCAGTATTATGTATGCCAAATACTATGTCTTTTATTCTGTTCCATTCTCCTCCAAGGTCTAGTCAACTGAAACTCAAATCTCTTCTGTTACTTAAGAATTGCCATAAGAAATAGAGTTCTGTTTCACACCTGAATAATTCTCCTTTCTGTTACTTGCAAAAGACCTTCAGACATAGTGTTATTAACTAAATGTTTTGGGATTTTCTTTATTATTATGTTGGAATGGCTTTAGAATGATTAATGTTTGTAAAAGTTTTAACACTAAGTTCTGAATCAGTTCAGAGTTAGATTATGAAATGCATTTAAAAGAAAAGGATTCTTTATGTGTGAAAATAATTTTAGTATAACAGTTAATCTTACAATTTAATTTTCAACAGGCTTGAAGCTCATTTTGAGAAAGTCAAGTGTGTAAGTCAGTATCAGATATCAGTTCTATCATAATATTTTTGATAACAGTATGATTACCCAGACATAGAAAGTATATATTAGGAGCAAGTGTTCTCCTGTATATGCAGTTTTTTGAAAATGTTTTCTTATTTCTTTCAAGCAAAGCATTATTTGACAATGCCGAATTCCAGTTTTGATATCTGTCTGTTCATACTGTCAATACACAGTATTTGTGTAGTAACCTTTTTAGACCTGCTCCTGTGTAATACCATGGACATAAACAGTGTAAATTGCACAAATATATTTGTCTCACCAGTAGTCATCTTGAGGTAAATGTATTTTATCTTAGTCTAGAAATTAATTAAAAGTGCTAAAGTAGTAATGAGTGAATCCAAAACGGTGCAAATATTTTACAGAATTGCAGCATTTACCTTAATCTTAATTCCAGACCTACATTCCATACCAGTGAAAAATTGTCTGCAGTTTTAGTGTGTTAGCGTCAGGAGAAAAACAGCATCACATAGAATTTCTTGAGTGTTTTGTTGCAAATTATGTCTGCATTTTTGCAGAGGAGTTATTTCCAACTTTATATTGTGTGGCTGCAAAGTTTCTAAGTCTGTTTTTACCATGAGCAAGTATGTATACTAAAAAGATAGCAACTAAAAACCAAAAGAGTCAGGATGAGAAAAAAATTTTTGTAACTTACACAAAAATTCAGAGCTATTAGTGTATTTTCAAAAAATCAGTTGGAATAATCAGATGCATTTGTATTTTTTCTTAAATGTCCATCCATTATTTCTGCCACTATTTGAAGCAGTGTGAGGGGATGCATACATATTCTGATAACCACTGCAGAGATAACTACTGGTATTTATTACATACAATTATAATACGTATTGTATGATAATGTATATAGACAATACTTTATACATTATATGATAATGTATATATAATGATTGTGGAGAAAATATGAAAGCAAAAATGTTCTACAACTGCTCTATTGCATTCATAAAAGGATGAAATTCAAGTGAGATGTGTCTGACTTGTTGGCAGCTTTAAGAATTATGCATACAAAGAATTTTTTTCTTCTTTGAGTTTATGGCAGAGAAATGTACATCTGAGTTTGGTTTTCTTCTCATATGTAATATTCATGACATTCAGAAACTTGGAAGAGAAAAAGATTGTCTGTGTCAAAATTCCAGGCAAGAGCTCTTCTCCAAAATTATATATCTATACTAACAAGAGATACACTGGTTATTTCTGCATGTAGTAGCGCAGTAGAGCTAACATAAGAGATTGGTATCCCTATCTTGTTTTTAAAAAAAAAAATTCATCCATGTCCTCCTAAAATTTAGGTTGCATTCTGTTAAATTATTAAATCTATTTCAAAGTAGATATTGTGAACTTGACAAGAGAGAATAAGTTCAGTGGTATGCATGAAGTTTCTCTCTGTAGTGCACAAACACTTAATTTGAACAGATACAGTAGAGAAGAGATTCAGCACCAGCAGGGGAGGGGAGTGCTGAATACTGACTGGAATACATATTCATTCCTATTAAGACTTTACTAGCTTTAAAGAAGACACTCAGAGGATGAATGTAGCAATTTTGGTTATTTAAATTTAAATGTATTGGTACTCTGAATTTTAATGATGTGTGACCCACAAAAGACTTTGAATAGCAGTACAGTTTGATTTTTTTTTTTTTTTAATGTAAATTTTGTTTTAAAGCTTCCATGTAAAAGTAGCTACTGTTTAACTTGAACATTGTAGTGAAAATGTTTTGGGTAATTTCTTGTGTCATTTCAGGAGTAGGCTGAGAAGAGTTAATGAATCTGACTTGACTTTAAGTTAGTCTATTCTTTTATTATTAATAATGTTAAGGTTTTAAAGTTAAAAATTAATGCTAAAACCCTTGTAAGTTTATATATTAAGATGCTTCTTTGTGCTGAAGACAATGTGTGTTTTCAACAATGGCTTTGGTTTACTGCTTTCTTTCATCTTAAAAGAGGTACACAAACCACAGATGGCTTTTTGAAGTACTTTGAATTAGCTCTTGAGCACTGAAGGCTTGCACTAAATTCACACAAAAGGTATACTTGGATCCTTTAATACAGATATATATATATTAGTGCAGTGTCTGTAGGCTATACCTGTCATGTTTCCCACATGTAGTAAATATTCCTTTGATTACACTAACAATAGAAATCTAAATGTAAATGGGTCATTTTCTGTGAAGCTTAGCTGGTTTAAAATATTACCTACCTATTTCTTGTACCCTGCTCCTTTGCAGAACCTTTATTCTCAGAATGAAGAGCAAAATATGATTTGTATCAGCACCACCTTAGTTAAGTTTGGCATATCATAGCCAGAGGGAGGAAACTATTTCACACTACTTGTGATGTAGCCAGCAATTGTTATGACCAAAACCAAACAAGAATGATAGGAAGTGCAGCTCATGTTTTGTGTAACAGAATGTTGGACAAAATAACGTTCTTAACAACCTGAACTTTTCCTTTTAGAATAGATTTTCAAAAAGCATAGTGCATGTCAGAAACTATC
Source organism: Acanthornis magna (assembly GCA_036785705.1). Classification (NCBI taxonomy): domain Eukaryota; kingdom Metazoa; phylum Chordata; class Aves; order Passeriformes; family Acanthizidae; genus Acanthornis; species Acanthornis magna. The sequence goes on from JAWUZG010000018.1 coordinate 34,552,974, forward strand.
CTAATGCTGTCAAATGAAAAACTTGCATTTTATTTGTAAAAAAGTGTACAATGTATTAGCTTAAAGATCCATATTAGAATATTTGGGAAAGCAACTTCCATTATTGGGTTTTATTTGCCTTTACCATAACCCTTGTTTTAACAGTAGATCTTAGTATTATCTCAATATGTTTATATAAAACAGTCTGCTATGATACCTTGTTATTGAACAGAAAGGAGGCTATGATATTTATATCACTGGAAAAATATTCATAGAGATAATTTTAAAAATCCACAGATGTCTTTACAAGCTCTACAATAATTTTTTTAGATATGAACTTAAAATCCAATATAGGCAATAGTTTAATTAGACTATTTATAAAGAAGTGTTTAAAGTTGAGAAAGGGTTGTCGTGAAAAAAAAGTGAAGTTGAGGAGGAATACATAACATTCAAAAGCAAAAGATCTGGTATATGTGCTAGAATTCCAGAAATAAATTCTATATAATTTATATTTTTTCCAAATAAATACCTGTACATAGATATCTTTTTCACTCAGGTATGAGGCAACTGTTTTTATTGTATATTTATAAGACTAATAGTTATCAACATAACTTGCATATAGGTCCTGTTTACAGGCTATAAACTTTTAAGAATATTTGTGCAGAAAAAAACCCTGACACATTTGTGTTACATAGAAGGAATTTCCATACTCATGCTATCTAAAACAGAATTACTTTTCGAATTCATGTGGAATTCTTCAGAATACTATTGATTATACATTAAAAACATATTTTCTCCTATCAAGTAACTCTTGCAAGCAAGTTAAAGGACAATTAGAACTTGTATAAACTTGAAAATGAGTCTGTTGAACATAATTTCCACCTCAGTTCTCACTCTCAATTCTTACAGCACTGTATATCATTCAGATGCAGGTTGGGATGATTACAGTATTCAGTTTTTGCCTTTGTCTTTGAATAGCAGGGGTTGATGCCTTTCATTATCATTAAGGTCGTGTTCTAGTTTACTCCAAGCACACTCTTTTGCCACTTGCTTTAGACACCAGAACACGATTAACAGTGTCAGATCCTGTTAATGTTTGCATCATAACTGAAAGCAGATATTACAGTGAAGTGCAAATTAAAGACTGCTAAAATGCCTGCCAGTAACAATTATGGCGGGGCAGTATAAAATTTCTCATTTGTTTCCAAAGGTCAGATTAATAAAGCTGCATGGCACATTATCATAAAGGGTGGACCCAGCTGTCTGTTTAGATTATCCTTAAGAGTCTAGTGTTTCTAAGGAAACTTTGCAAGGAATGAATGCATCCATTTTAACCAGCAGTTTAAATGTGGGTAATTATTATACCTTATTCTGAAGGGATCCAAACCAGAGGTTGCCGTCACTCAAATGTCTTTCTGTTTTTTAATCTATAAATATAAAAAGATTAATTTTATAAATTAGTTTTTTAATCCTTAAATTTAAAGTAGCTCCCCAAGACCTGAAAAGCTAATTCCTTAGATGAATGAGCTGTAAACTAAGCTGCATCAAACATTAAAAATAGACTTATCCACATATATTCCTACATAAAGCAAATTAGAATTTCAAGGAGCGGAACTATATAAATAAAAGATGTTAATTTTATTAAAATAATGGATAGATATCTTATAGCTTAAAATTTAATTCAAGAGAGCAAAATTAAAAATTATGTTTATATTGTAGCTATTCAAGTGATTAGTACAAAAAATACAAAAAATTTTGATTTTGCAGTTGTGTACATCTTTAGCAAATGAATACAGATTTCTAATTTGGCAAGAAGTTGTCAGTAGAGTTACTCAGACATAGATCTGAATATATTACTGAAGGAATTGAATGATTTTTAAGGTTTATGTTGAAAATAAGGTTAACTAGGATGGCATGAATTTCAAGAAACTGGAAGAAGCTTTTTCCTATTATCAAGAAATAACAAAGGAAAATAATAAAAAAAGAGTTTATCAACTGTATGATAACTTGAGTAACCGAGATGTCATAAAACCTCCAAGTGCTTGTAACACAAAAGGTTTTCCTAGCAGAGGTAGAGAAATACTAAAAAGTGTTATATATGACACTACTTAAAGTCACCTGACGTGCCATATCTCTGTCTGAGTATTAATATTTTAATTCATACAATTTAATCATAAGCAAGTACAGAGTTACTCTAGTGATCAGACAGTATTTTTAAGTACAACTCAAGAACACAGTTTGTTTTTCCTAGCAGAATGGAATACTTGAAAGCATGTTGATATAAATGCTTGAAAAGAGCATGGAACTCCCAAAATGAAAAGTTAGGAAGATTATAATTATTTTCAACAAGAGGCAGTACTCCTTGCACACAGAAAGACATTTCTCTGTGCACAGATTTTCCTTTTGCCTGAATCAATATGATATTAAAACTGCTATGTGTGATTTGTGTGCAAATAATAAAGTAAAAATGGAAAGAAACCAGTTTCAGGAGGAATTTCCCTGGTTCTGTGAAACTAAGGAGGAGATTTGGTGCTTTGCCTGTGCACAAATGTATTTGAGTCCATGCCAAGTGATGCATTAATGAAAGAAAAACCTCAGGAAATTGCTTGAAAGATATGGTAAAAGGAGTCACTCAGCCTCTCCTTTAAATTGAAGCAAGACTTCTCTCTACCTGGAAGATTATTCTGAGGTGTTCTGTTTATAGGGCAAGGTAAAATGTTTCATCTGGTTTATGGTAAAAATCTCTGGGTTTTTGCTTTTGCATTCCTGTGTAAAGATAGCTTTATTTGTGCAGCCAATGGACTGGATCATTTTCTCTAAAGCCTTCTTCTTCCATGTTCTTTCCCACCTGTGCCCCATTTTGTATAAGCTCTGTCTCCCTTTTTTATGTCAGCCATTCATATCTTTCAAGATTTGACATGGCAGAAAGTAATCTGTGCTCTCAGGGGGAATATGCGTGAGGCTTAAAATGCAATCTCCCTTGAATATCTAAGGCTAGGATATGCCTTTGAACTTTCAAAGCTCTTTAGAGATCAAGTATTTGAAGTAACTTCTAGCTTTCTTCATAGTCATAGGACACATGGCTTTCAGTTTCAGATTCCAAAAAGGGAGTGAACTGTATGGGACAGTCTGAGTGAAAACAGTTAAGGTGAACATCCAGTTTGGATCATGTCTTTTCAGGCATGTTTTTTGTAAATTGACCTATGCTTCCATCACCTTGGAAAGCCTGGTGAATCTTCAAGGAAGAATTTTATTTTATTAATCAATAGGGACTGAAATGTTTTCTAATCTTTAAAATATTATCTGAAATCATAATAAGGTAAATTCCGACTGATTCATAAGATTTTTAAAATTTATATGATGTATAGATTACTGTCAGAAAAAAATTGTCTTTCAAAGTAGTAAGAGTTGACAATCAGGTTTGCCAGATTTTGTTTTGCTCAGCTATGGAAAGGATATCCATATGGTATCATTGCAATGACAGTAACAAACTGTTATTCTGTGTGGCCCTGCCCAACTGCATAAGTGGAGGCCTTTGGCTGTTTAGGCAACAGTTATTGATCAGAGAGCTGTTTATCAGAGTTTCCAGTCTGAGAAAGAAATACAGTGGGGTAGATTTTTGTTCATACACTTATCAGAACTTTCTTGCACGGGGGATGGTTAAAAGGTAAATCCATGGCTGATACAGTGATGGCTAATCGTTGATTAAATAATCTAAGAAATTCGGCATGAAGACATCTAATTTCCATTCTATAAGAAAGTGTCTTTGTATTCAATAGCAAAGTGATAGAGTAGGATTCTTTCTTCTCTCTTCACGCTTGCTGGACTTTGTAGCATATAGAATTTATTTGTACATATGGTACCCAGGCTATAAATTTTTGTTTCTCTAGAATTTGGTGTCCTGTCTAGACTTAACCTAAGCATAGGCTTAGATTGCTATGCTGGCAGAATCTCAAAACAAAAATTCTCAATAATAAGGTTCAAATTACTCTCCGTTTAAATTATGCACAAATAACACAGATACAATTGTGGATCCTGGCCCACTAGCAATTATCAGTCAAATCTTGATGTTTTCATTCTTTTAAAGCACCATAAAAATCCATGGCAGCATTGCTTTAATGGAAATTTAAGAAAACATTTCATTATCTCAGAAATAAATAAATGCAAGAATATTAAAGCAAGCATTTTTCTTAGCTTTAAGTCATGCATAGAGCTCATTAAATGATGGCTCTCAGAAGGAAGGAAAGAATAGAGAATTTTAGCAAATAGAAAAGCATACAAAAATCCCATTTGTATTATAAGTGCCACCAAGGTTCTAATAAGCACACATTGATTTTTCCTCATGAAATGTAAAAGCTGTGATTTTGTAGCTCTAAGGATAATTGCCCACTAAAAATGCATTACAAGTGGAGGAAAAAAACCCCAAAAATATTCTGGTATCATAATCCTAATTTCTATGCTCAAAGGATCATATATGTAGGTTGCACTCTGGTCTAATTAGCAGTAATCTGACCTTCTTTCCCCAGAACGAAAATCTTATTACTCTTTATAATTGTAACCACATCTCAAAATAAAAGCAGTACATAGAGTTAGGAGTATCATTAATGAAATAACATTGGCAGAAGTAATATAGAATGACAAAAGCTAAAGAGAATTTATTCATATTAGTTATACATAGTTTTTCTAAGGTGGTTCAATGTACTCCTGTGTAAATATATATTAATAAACTTATAAAATATGTCTATATGTTCACAGACATACAGATGAAATGTCAAGACAGACATGCAATAAAAATGTGTAGAATAAGAATCTCAGAACAGAAATGACAATCTAGGAAAAAAAGGATTTTCTGTGAGTCTTTAATAGCCTTTAAATACATATTTTAAACAACTATTTTAAGGCATCATGTCATCTACAGCAAGTGTAATAAAAATAGCAGGAAATACTGAGCTTTTCCCCATTAATTTTTTTATTTCTACTTCAAATTGAAGTGTTGGATTAGGTAAAATTTGGAAGTGTAATGTAGTTCAAGATTAACACATACAAGATGAAATATTCAGTATTATAGGTATTACTTCGTTTAAAGTTGGGTTTTTATAGTGTGTTTGGGGAGATTTTTGGTAAAGCATGTCACGTGACGCTCTGCGTGACTGCATGCATTCATTCTGGATCAATGTTCTTTAAGGCATTAGCATTTTTCATAGGTCTGTATTCTAGCATACTTACTGGACAGACTGATTGCTGAATGTGCAAGGTGTGTGACCTGCTATCTCCTTTCCTTGCTTTTTAAGAAAAAAAGTCTTTTTATGTCCCCGTTTATCTTTATAAGCAGTCAATTGCAAATGACATTTCTTCCTTTCCTTGTCTCTCTGGAGAGGTATTATGAGACATGAAACCTGTTTACTTTCTTTCAAGCTCCTCTGTACTGACTGAGATTGCCCTTTTCCACATGTCTACTTTATTCTTGCAGTTGTGGCAAACGCTCAGAGTTTAGGGGAATCATAAATGCAAGCAAGCTACAGGCTTGCCATGCCGAGCATGAAGGTCAGTGCTGTTTCCCACACTGGGATTGCAGTGTCTCATCAGACACCTTAGCAATCTGATCTAGTTGCTATCAGAAAAGTCAATATTTGCATTTTGTTGAATATGCATGCCCACCAGTGTTTGGAAAAAGGGTTATTTGGTATCTGTGCCTGTATGATTATCTTGTTTGCATTCACAAGATACTATCTGCAAATCCTCTAATGATTCAAAGACAATGTTGTATGAAGTTATTTCATTATTAGGATTAATTCATTGCTATTCAAAATTAAACAGGCTTGGAATTTTTTGTTCCTTAATTTGAGATAGGGCACTGGAAGGACAACTTGAAGAAAAATGTCAAAAAATGCTTTAACTCATAGAATGTTAAGTGTACACAGAGAAGCCATTTTAGTGTATGTTATGTTTGCATATTCCTTTTTAAAGAACTTTTGAATCATGTTTCTCAGCAACATTGGTTTGCCTGCAAATAGTAGTGCAAAATAAATTACTGAATTTCAAATGGTCTAAAAGTCAGTTAATTGATGGAATTTTAAAAAAAAACCCTGATTTGAATATGAGGATTTTTAAAACAAGTGTGGAATCACCTTTTGCAGGCCATAGAGTAAAATACGTTCTCTATTGGTAGATTCTTATATACATATATTGAGTCTGATTGACTTCAGTAGGATTCTGCAGGTGTGCTTGATTTTGGTGGCAGACAGAGACTTATATCAGAGCACGTAATTCTGAAAGATTTAGAATGCAGAAAAAAAAAATCCTTTTCAGAGTACCATGAAAGTATCTTAGCAATACATTTACAAAATTGCTCCCTTATGCTTTGGAAAATATTGGGCAGAGATCAGTCATTTAGCAATTTGTATCTCTTTTCAGAGTGATTCAGTTCATGAAAATGCTCTTTGTTTGCGGAGAATATTTCTACGTTCATTGATTGAGTTGACGTAGAAGAGGTGGTCTATGCTTAGCACAAAAATACCGACAAAAATATTCCTGCCGTCTTCCAACAGCAGATGGAAACAATGCATTTTAAAGTTTTCTTTTCAAGGGAATACCTCTCTCTTAAACATAATTTTGACCAGCCAATTTAATTGTGCTTCTGGTCATCAAAGATGGCTTGTGTAGAAGATGGAGGTGGACATCAGAGCAACCAGGGAAGTGTTTTAAGGTAGTGAGAGCGAGACCTGGCCACTTCTTCTGGCACCATTCTCAAAATAATGGATACCAGTGAACCAATTTAGTTAATTGTGTCTTAATTTTTCCTTGGTCTTTGACTCAGGACATGTGAGCTTTACATTAAGGATTATCACTTTATGCATACAAAGAAAGCTGACAGACACCTATCAAGTTATTCTGTCCTGAATGTTTTCTTGATGGTGTAGAGGCCCAGAGAAGCTGACTTTAGTTGCAGGGTGGATTGTGCTGACACTACTTTGTGAAATCTTAAATTTTTCTCTTAACAAATAGATGGAGAGGAAAGCTTTTCTATAACTCAGTGAGCAGGAGAACCTAGGGACTAAATGCATTGTTGTTTTCTAAATAAAAAATAAACAATAGCAGTTTTATCAGCCACGACATACAACAGCACGAGCTGTAAGAATAATATTAAATCTAAAAATGTCTACAGGATGCACGTCCTCTAATTTGAAGGATACTCATGTCCTATTAATACTTGGTTTTGTCAAAGTTATGGAGCGTATATGCAGTACAGACAGCTACTGAAAATGACCTTTATTTGCAGTATCTGTGTGCCATCAGTTATTAGTGTTTCTTTTATTCCCAGGAACTCTGTGGGATAAGGTAGGCCTTTCAGAAGCAGGAACTGAAGTCCATATTAAATGAATTGAATTTTTTAGAGCCTTTAGTCTGCTAGTTTTTCCACAGAGATTCATGATCAAGAGCTTGAAATACACATTGTATTCATTTAAATGCCAGTGCTTATGTATTGATTTCTGAAACTTTGTCATGTCATGTGTAAAACAGAAACTGAAAGCCAGTTTTGCAATGGAAAAATCAGAAATATTTTAGATACGTAGAATTTTTTTACTCAGCTTTACAGGGCACACAGAAATGCCTTAATTTTGGTGTATTCCTCTCATTACTATTTTCTCACTATTAAATATTCCACAGTTTCATAATTTTTGTTTCCATGTGGGTTTCTGTTTGATTGATTCTGTTTTGTTGTCCTGAGAACAGGAGAACAGGATACGTCTTGTTCTTTTTTTGTTCACCTTTTACATTTTGACATGTTTTTCTGGAGTTAGAAAGAATGTCATCTTGAGCAATATCAACCTGATTTTTTGGCTGTTGGGTCGAAAATGTTTGGCTGCCCCTATACTAAATAAATAAGCAGCAAATGATAAATAATGGAGTAGTCATTTTCTTCTACTAAATAATGAAATTCATATAATGAAAAAATAAACCATTCTATTTTATGTTATCTGAAAAATTGATAACTATTTTGTAGGCTTTACATTATTCAGATAAAAGAAAATATGCAATACATTTGGATTTGGTCTGCTTCCTCCCTTCATGTTTTATCTGCTCACTTCTAAGGCCAGAAATAGTTATGTTACAAATTAGGTGTTCGAAAAATCAAAGTACATATTTTTAGCCTTCAGTGGAATAACCGTTTTTGACTATTGCCTAAATGGTAGTCTGATTAGTCACAGGTATTTCTTCAAAGATAAGAATGTATTGGCTAATTGCTTGGTACTAAAAATATATTTTCTGCTTGTATTTGAATAATTTATGTGGTATAACAGTACCTACCTTTTCAGTAGTAATTGTTTACAAAATTAGGGTTACTTTGATTTGAGTTTGCACATACCACCATATGCTGGTTTTGAGAGAGAGCCATGTGTTTGACCTACCGATTTGCATACAGTTGTCTTAAATGGATATCAAAATGCTTGACTTCCTCTTTTATAGTAATTGTGTTAAGATAATGTGTTGTGTGTGCTTTAATTGTGAATTTCAAGATGGAATTTTGGCTGAGCTTTTCCACTGTGCTGCTATTACACTGAAGAGATTTGGCATAAATTATACAGTGCAGCAAAAATGTGTTCTGTACTTATATTGTTCAAATTTCATATATATTTTTAGAACCTCAAAAGTAAGTTTATTGCCAAAATGGTTTGCAGCTTAATCCAAATAACATAAAAAATTTCTGGATGAACCTATGAGCTAAAATTGGTAGAACATCTACCTTTTTGATAGATTTGTATTTTTCTCCTGTATAAGTAATAATTTTATTAAACTAAAATACAAGGAAAAGTGAATTTAAATGACATGTTGGTCCATTGCAATGAAGACCTTGTACTACAAGAAATGCAAAATCTCACAATTATATGCTGGGCATGCAAACCTTCTTTTCCTTTCCTTTTCTTTATTTCTCCTTTCTTTAATAATTTATAAAGTTTAGAACAGTGCTACAAAAATTTTGTTTAAAATAATTGATTAAAAGCCTGTAAATCCAAGTACCTTTTGTGTTTGAATGTCATAAAATGAAGCTAGAAAACTTTTTCCCTTTCTTTTTAGCAACATTTTTAACATTTGTGAAAAGTTAAATTTTAGCAGCTGACTAACAGACTAACAAACTAACAAAATAAATGTTTGAAAAGATATTCAAGTTAAGGAAATAATACATTTGAAGTTAATTATTGTAATTTGGTTTTCTGAGCTTATTGTTTGGACACAGAAATTTTATATTGAATAAAATAATTTCAACATTAAGGGAGTGGGAAGCTTTTAAAGAGAAATAGGATGTGTAGAAGGTACTTTTCATATGCTAAATGACTGGTGAACTTACACCCCTATTGACATTGTTGAAAATACAGTTTTGTATTGTCTAATACTTTTAACACCGTGTTACAAATCAAAAAGATACTAAATGACATGGAAACATGATTTTGAATAGATGAGACCAAGGTTACAGGATTGTATTCCTTAGGAGACTTCAGCAATATCATCTTCCTGTAAATGTGAAAGGGATTTAAAGGGGAGATATAATTTAGGTTCCTGTGCAAGCTTTCTGAGGAAACTTCTTTGTATACGGATTTTCAAGCATCTACATAAGGTTTAACTTCATTTTTATATTCTTTGTATGTAACCCCAATTCAGAAAAAGAAAGTATCTTCATATGCTGCAACATTTCAAAAGCAAAAACTAAGATCTAATTTGGTGGGGGAGGCGGGAAGTTTTCAGTGGAATTTTTATTTGTAACACTCAATTTTTAAAATCTCCATAACAGCACTGAACAAATAATGTGGTTTAGATCTATTTTGCTGCCTTGTGTAGCATAACTTTTCAAAGACTTCCAGAAAAGACCTCATAACAAAAGCTATATTGTCCATGAGCTGAAATTGTGTGTGCATACAAATCACAGTAGATACTAGTACCAGAGTATCATGTGCACTACAGATTTGTTTACATTTCTTTAAAATAGAACTAGACTCATGAAAAAATTTACTTAAAAATATAATAGGTGATCAAGTAGTCATTACAATTATTCTTGTGTATTTGGAAAAATATTAATATTTTTTCACTGCAATAATTGCTTGAGTGAAAAATCTTTCCAGTTTGGTTGGGCTTGAAAGATTTTAGTGTCTTTGATTTATGATGTCAAAATACAGCAGTTACAGTCAAAATATTCCAGTTTAGGAGCAGCAGTAGGAGACCAAAAATATTTGATAGAATAAAGCATCAGTGAGATAGATGGGTGCCTGTGAGAATTGTAAACCATCCACAGCTAGTAAAAATCTGATTAATCTGGTTGGAAGAGGTTAATTTTATGTTTGTAATTAACAAATAATTAAATAAAGATACATTTGTAGTGATCTGATTATATAGTCTGGCAAAAACAAAACATGAACTATGAATGGCTGCACCTATGGGTTTTGAGTGGCTTAGTAAGCAAGACTTGCCACTCCCATGCCCAAGCAACACTGGGCAGGAGTCACTTTCTGAAATGAAAGTTATGCTCTTATGTTTGTCACGTAGAGGTTAACATGCTCTTCTAGGATGTGAAAGATCTGAATTTGAGTCAGATCCTACTGATTTTACCACTGAAGTTTGATCGTAACACAGTTAAGTAACGTGGTCAAGACTGTAAGAGACAGTTTGACCCTGTAGTTTAGCAGATGCTATTTTGGTTTTAATTCAACCTTAGATGACTCTTATTTGCCAACAAGGTCTGATCAGAGCTTACTCTAAAGTCTATAGTGTTGAGTTCATGAAGCAGCTGCAAATACTTTGTGTTTTAGCAGCTGCCATCCTGTACTCCTAAAAAAAATACCATGAAAGAGCAACAAAAAGTCTAGGCAGCAGAATGACCACTGAGGTTCCTTCATATATATGAGCTACCATAATTAATTTAATTCCTCCTGTCTAATATGCTCTTGAATGCTCATTCAGCTGATGCAGGTGATAATCAGGTTATAGCATTCCACATATATCTCTGCACTGAAGAGTTCCTCGTGTATGAACGGTCTAAACATCTATATTAGAATCTAGAAGTCAAAAATGCAGAAATTAGATTTAGCCCGTGCAATACTCTTCCATAGCTACTTCATGCCCCAAGGGTTCTACTGAAGTTTTTACACAGACCTCCTGTGTCTTTATTTTTGGCATTAAATGACCATATATATTTTACATAAAGTACATCAAACCAGATTTTCATAGAGAAATCTTATATCTCTGAAAAAATGATATGGCTGCACAGACCTACACTGTACATCTTTAGTGTCTTCCCAAGCTTTAATTTGAGGACTTCTGTACTTTTTTTTGTCAGCTTTTCTCATGGTATTTCCTTACCCTAAAATATAGAAAAACACCTTACTGACTTGTAAACACAAGGTGCATCACAAGTCATATTCTTCTATACCTAACAGATATTTTGCTGGTTTGGTAGCAGAATTTTTGAACTGAAGAGCTAGCCCCAGTATGAGATTACATTTGTAATCCTTGCTTGCATTAAGGGAGCCCAGACTTTTGTCTCAGAGGAAACCATTAAACATTTGCAAACCACTAATCTGTTCAGGGATTTTCTATTGTTTATCTAGGGCAAGTCTACTGGGTGGCAATTCTATTTAATATTTCGTTGTTTGGACGAGACACTGTTAAGATACACAGAGCAAAAATAGTATACAAGATAGAAATTAATAACTAAAAAATAAAACAAGCATGAATGAACCCACATAGAGGCTAAAGCTGGTGTGTTCTCATGCCTAATATTCAGAAATTAAAAAAAATTAACAAAAAGCAATTTAAAAAAATCTAGCTTTGATCTTGAGGAAGACGTCTCTAATTACTTAGAACGGTTTTATTTGACTCAGGTGAAGATGGCTGAAATGTCTAATTACAATAGAAAATGCTTGCGCTATTGTTAAACATTTATATTAGAGCTTTAGATGCCTGTGAGTTGTAAAAGTTATATTATTTGGTGACATTATTATAATTTTGCCTGGAAATCACTAGTTTCTGCTTGAGAGGAAAAGAAAAAAGATATATTGGAAATCTAGGAGCATGAACAACAGACATTAAAAAACTTAGGTAATCAAGACTATATGCTTAAGGTATTACATTTTCACTGAATCTAGTGTTCAATCTATAGGTGAATGTGCAAAAGAAGAACGAGATTTATGCCAATAGACAGGAAGATGATTGCATTCATATTGAGGTTGCCTAACATGACAAACAGCCTTCAACTTGAAGAAATGAATCTCGTATTTGTTTATTTTTCATTTCCATAGTAGGAATCTATTACAATATTTCTGTTGTTCTAGAATGTGGCACTCTATGATAGAGAAGAGAGGCAATTTCTATGTGTCCTCAAACCATCTAAGGGTAAAATTGGAATTCTACTGGAAGACAATAGAACTCAGGCTGATCACAGTTCACATTCTGATGTGAACTTCTCTATTAATGATCGGGCAACAACAGTCCGTATCTGCATCTCTCTTTCAGAGTTTAGTTTTGTGAATGAAGTGCATTTATATACACCAAAAAAAACCCCCAAAAACGATACAACTGACAACTGCAATAGAGGACTCAGGTAAGGAAGCAAAGGCTCGAAAATTAAAGGAATTCTCATAGCTAAAGTAATGATATTGACACAAAGCAGTGCCAGGAGTCTAATAATAAGCAACTTGTATTCTGAATATTTGTGTTCTCTCTTAGTGGTTGTAAATGTTACTACCTTTCTAGCAATTTATCATTATGTTCTTGACTTTAGGGAGACAGCTATAAGAATTAAAAACCAGAAAAACATATTGTCAGAACTTATATGTTGGATTAGTGAATGCAGAGCATATTAGCACGAGGGATATGCTCCTGTTGGCTTAATTCTGGTCAACATTATCTGGATACCTTGAGCGTATTTTTAGACAGTTTAAAAAACGCCAATAAACAGGTAAATCCAGAACAATGCCAGAGCTTTACCTACCTAGTCTCCAAGGTTTAGAGACAAAGGGAGAAATGCAACAGAAGTTCCCAGACCTTAAGCCCAGTGTATCGTACCTTAGACAACCTGGTTTCTTAAACATACCTATACCTATATAGGTATACCTATAGTAGTATCAAAAACTGGGAAAAGTGAAGATCTGAGAGCAGTGATTTTCTTTCCAAATCTCATTTTATATAATTTCTTGTAGCTAAAATTGGATTGGATATTATGTAAATAAGAACAACTTTAAATTCTGTTGTTAGTGTGTGTTTATATGGTACTAACTCCCTTTTTTTTTTTTTTCCTGGGAGCTGGTCACGTTATCCACCAAAATAGGAAATGAACTTTCTGTGCTAGTTCTAGTTTTTATAGTTAATAAGAATTTTGTGCTTTATCTGCTATGCTAGCAGTCATTTTCCTTCCATCCCCCATCTATCTACACTGTCCAAAGGAGAAAAAAATTATTTGAGAGCATATTCCTTGAGTGTTGATACTGGGGCTTTTATATGAAAGGTTTCCCTCCTGATTTTTTTTTCTTAGTGAAACATAGTGCAAATGCAAGTATACTGTATCATGAAAAGTACATATGCATAAAACTAAATGAGATAAAGCCACAAAAGAAAAAAAATCTCATTTTCACATTATCTCCTTACTGCAGAAAAAACTTAGGTTTATTTTAAAGCCCCTGAAACTTGAGAACTGGAGCTTGCTTAATACATACTGGGATTTCTTTAGGTGAGTTTTCAACACACAGCATGAGCTCAGTATTCCTAGTTAGGGCATTTTAAATAAGAAATTGCGACCTAACAAAGGAAACATTCTCATTTCTGAAATCCACTGAGCCTTTGTGTAGCAGTAGTCATTCCAAGGTACCATGCAGCAAAAATGAATCCTTGTTATTAGGAAGAAAAGGAGCTAATACTCCTCAGTAACATGGCTACTGTGATGTTGATGGTGATTTGTTTGAAGTGTTCAGTTCACTCATGCATGTCACAACGATAGGTAGCAGTCTGAAAAGTCTGTCTGCTACCAAATTTTGTAGGCTCTGAGAAAAAAGAAAAATAAAAAGGGAAAGGAGGAAAAACAGAGCAACTGGCATTCTTTCACCTCTCTGAAACAATTTTACTCGTAATCTTTCTGCATTTCCTCATTTACCCTGATAACTCTGGATTTGCTTCTGTGTCTTTACCTAAGGAGGGTGTTAATTCCACTGTGACTATAGAGCAGAGATACATCCCTAAGCCTGGTTATGACAGGACCACAGAGAAACAGGAACACTTCTAGCCCTGAGGAGAAACTGCAAAGATTGGGAGTGTTTTATGTTGGTGTGCTGAGGAATCTGAAGATCAGATGAAGGAGATTTTAGGCTGGCACATGACTTTTAGTGGAGCTTTCAGCAAATTTAACCTATCTGCAATTTCAGGCTTCAAAACTTGGATGTCAGTGTTTAGAACATGAACTGTTCGTGTTCTTCTCATGCCATATTTACAAATATGACACGAACATTGACACAGAAGTCATCTGTGATTCAAGTACAAGCTGCAGACAAATTAATTTTAAGAGGATTGCATATTTAAGAGGATTGCATTTTGTAGCTCTGACCTTCTCACGCTTGAAGTGATCAAGTGTACAAATGTCTATAAAATTAAGAATTTATTTTTAATATGGAGCTTAGGGCTATGTAAAAGACATTGCAGGTGATCAAACGTTAAGAAAAATGACAAGCAAATTTATGCACTAGTAGATACAGCTAACAGTCAAATAGGCAAACAAATCCAGTGACAACAGTAAAGTGAACTCGTCTTGCATTTATAAGATGATTACTGCCCTTGATGACTACAGTGAAACTATTTAATACCATCAGGAATGTGTTTAGACAAGATGTCTTACAGACCTAGCACAAGGTGTTGAACTGCTGGATGAATTTTAAGTAACAATTAAATTGTTTTGAAATGCTTTCACTCTTTAATAAATCTCCGGGTGGTTATTCTACTTCATATAAGCTGTTTTCTTACCTTAATTATCAGCTCTGTCCAAAGGTAAATTCACTACTTCCTAGTCAATACATAGTTAACTATTTACCAGCTGCCATTGTATTCCTTATATTTTTATTTTTCTTCTTTTATAGTCTGGGTTCTTTAGAAAAGGAAACTTATAGAGTCATCTGAGTCTTCCTTTTTTTTCCTCCTATCGGTCCCCTCATGATAATTTTTAAAGTGTATTGATCAAGTCGAGTCAACTTGGCAACAGAAATTGTAGTTTTAGAAATACATTATACCATGTTTGTCCTAGTCAACAACTTTGCAAAATTACTGCTTAATTAGTATCTCACAGAGAGAAAATAAGATGTTTTCAATATGTGCTGCACATAAGTAATGTCAGGCCAACCTGTATATACAAGCTGGCTTGTCAGTTGGTTTGTCTATTTGGTCTATTCACCATGCACTCTGACTATTATCTGCTAGCATGTTATAGGAGACGTAAAAAAATAAGAACTTTACTGTAAAAATGAAAATATTTTGGGGAAAGAAAAAGTAAAAAGCAGAGGCAGAACTGAGAGAAGACAGAAATCTGTGAGAAAAGAAGTTTCATTAGGCTGATGGCTCAAAGAGGAATTTATATGTTTTATTTTTAATTCTTATTAGATATAGCCAAATGATTGTCATTTCCTCAGTAAGAAAATTATGTAAGTTGATAAGAGATGGAAAAAAGCAAACTGGATCATAGACATTTTTCTGCAGCGGGAGGACTGAGTGCCTTCCACAGAGAACACCTCAAATGTGGTATACTGAGGATTTAAACATAAAATCCTCAATAAACATTGAATCTTAATGTGGATAGTTATCTGTTGATGCACGAAGTGGTGTGAATTGCTTTGTTTCAGTGCAGTGACCAGGAGAGTGCCTAGTGTTTAGAGAAATAAGCTTGCATTAATGTGGCTTAAATCTGCCTTCTGACTGACTTATATTAAATGAAGCTGGCCTATATTAAATACGTTTTATGGAAAGTCATCCCCTATAAGTTTGCATACGGTGCCTTTGTAATAACACTGCATTGTTTATGAAGCATCACTGTTATTCTGTGGTGTTAATCTGTTGTTTGTAGGAGCATTGCTGTGTGAAAACAGTTCCAGTCATATGGTATTCTGTGGGGAACAAAACTATTACGATTCCTTCTTAGCTTTACTAGAATTCAACAAATGAATATGAACGTTATCTTTGGGTGGGGGAGGACATTTTGGACTTTTTAAAAACCTTGTCTCGGGAGAAATAGTAGGAGGCATGCAGAAGATAAAATTATTTAAAGCTGGAGTAGTAGAAATGGGAAAAAAATGAAAAGTTCTAGGATCTGTACTTGAGAAGTAACAAGACAAAATTCTGTTCTAAAGTGTTGCAAATGACAGAAGAGAAATGTGCGTGAGTATTAGTCCAGAATGAGCAGTATTCATCATTTTAATTTTCTGAAATTACATCAGAAAGAATACTCATTTCACTTCATGAGGATGGAAGAGATGAGGTCTCTGAACAGATTAGAAGACTTCTGTTCTCTGTTATCTGTTGTCAGATTTTTATATGGTTAAATCTTAACCCTAGGTGTACCCTTTATAAAGAAGCTTTATACTGCTGAGTACCGTTACTGTGAATAGTATTGATGGAAAACAAGCCGTGAAGGGAACTTTTTTGCTTTGCAGTACAGCACTGCTCTATATCAGAGACATAATGGTGAAGACTTTCCCAATATGGGGAAAATCGAAAGTTTACTCAAGCTTGGACAGATTTTTGACTGAAGTTGCTGGTCCTCTTTGTTCCAGAAGTGAATCAGAATGTTACGATGACAGTGAATTGAGACTTCTCAGAATTGCAATTTGTTCAGAGTCAAGGGGCTTTTTACCCTCAGTAAATTTTATTGCCTTCAAGTATTTTAAATGTGAGTTGTTTTAGTATCCTGTGCCCTCAGCAAAAATCAGGCTACTGTCTATTACAGTCTCAGCCAGTTTACCTGGTCAGTTTTTTCAGGTGAATATCTTCCCATGGAGAATTTTTTCCAACAGATTTATATTTTCTAATAAAAATCTATGTTACGTTATCTGATTCTTGCAAGAACAGTGTTTCCAGTCAGCTTCATTCCATATGATCGTTATTCTCTCAGTACCCTTCACATCAGAATGCTTACTAGTGCATTTTAAACTCCTTTGTGACCCTGGAGTATATTGAATAGTAAAGAAAACAACTTAGATGACTTTTTGCTGTATTTTGTGATTTTATCACATGCTGGAAAACTTGCAGTGTGACTTGAAAATCTGAAGGTAAAGTTCTCTCTAGCAGAAAACTGTATTTATCCTTATTTGTTCACCAGGATTCTTTATTCCTTAATAATTTAGTTAATTTCTTTTGATTCTGTAAAATACTTGAAAAAAACATAAAACACCATAATGATCTTTGCAATTTTCTTTATCCAAATGCCTGTGAAGAGTTGATTTTTGGACAGAGTTTGGTTATTCCTTCATGTTGCCAAGTGTACCATATATCTTGGTTACAGGTTTTATTCTGATTTTGTGGAATCACTTGTCATCCTATATAGACCAGATTCATAAGAGTCTCAGAAACACAGCATGAGGACAACCATAGTACAGTAAAATATTTTTTACGTGACAGATTGGCTTTCCCTAGTGAAATATTTAGCTTTACTTTTATAGATGTGCTTGAGCCTTTTGAAATATCGCACCAAATTCTTCCTCACCGTTTGAGTTACTCATCTTTTTAGATCAGTTTCTTATAGTCTTTTTTCATATTGAGCGGTTGTTGGTTTTATTAACAATTACTCTAAAGTTTACCTCTTATGCATAGAATCATTCACAGGATCATCATACTATGTATAGTGTAGCATGGAAAAAGGGATTCTAGGCCCTTAGCAAGACCTTGAAGATAATTTACAACTGTTTTACTTTGGTTTTAATCTTTAGATATTAGTAGTTTTGGCATGTTGCTTACTTGAAGGCAGCATAAACACACTGTTATTCAGAGACTGGATTTGCCTGATGAATATGCCAAAAGTAGGTGAAATACGATGTTTCCTCCCTTTGGGTTTAAACAAGAATCTATGAGAATATGTAAAGTACTGTCAAAAATGGTTGACTTAATAATAAGGAGAAGACCCTAATATGCACAAGAATAATTTAAATATTACTGGGAGTTTGGGGGGTTTAAATGCTAAAATATCACTTTACTTTTTTTTCTAGTTTTGTCACATCACACAGATACAGCAGTATTTTATATCCAAGCACAAAGCGTTGGGATTCTGGACCCAATATTCAAAAATCTGAAGAGATTTTACATCTTCTATGTAGTGACAGAAGCACTATATTTATTTGAAGTGCCTTTGATATGCCCATGAGTCCATTTGTATCACTTTAGTCTAATATCTTGATTTCAGAATGATGATTTAATTAGGATGATCTTTTGATCAAAATTTGAATGCTGTTTGTGAAAAGAAAGTGGACTGGTTCTGCAATAGGAATATATGTAGTGGTGGATGCACCCTCCTTTTGCACAGTTCTCGTATCTCACATGAGCTATTTTGGGAAGAATTTTGACAACCGTCTGACTTTTCTTCTTGAACTGCAATAGATGAACAATGACACCTCCCCCCAAATTTGTCTGCCTTTCATAGAAACAAAGATCTCTATGCAAAATCTGCTCACTGCTTCTTGAAGGGATCTTTGTGTTCTGTATATTTAAAATTGTCTTAATTCTCAGGAACTATTTAATCATCAGAAGTTTGTGCTTTGTCCATGTTATCTGTTGACATTAATGCAGTCTTGATGTTGTTTTGCAGTTTTCTTTTTGATCCCTCAGAAATATTCTACTTAGAAACGGAATCTGATTGCAACTTAAACGTATAAATACACAGTTTTAAAATGGAGTTTTGTAGAGAAATAGTAACTTTATTAAGCTTGAATATTTCCCCTTCTCTATGAACAGATTTTTTGACTCATCTCCAGATCATCAGCTCATTCTGAAGCTAGTCTTCTTTCAAACAAATCCATAAGCATCCTACTTTGTTGCACTCCACTTTTTAATTTTTAGAGTTCTGATAGTCTGTTTCTCATCTCCATATAATTCTTATATATATGATGTTTACAAACTATTAATTTCTCACATAGCAGCAATACAAAACGTATTTCAGAATTCATCTGATCATGCATTGTTTGTAAGAGTGCAAATCAGACAGGTTGGCCTAGGTAGACTAAAATAGAAGTATGACTTTCTGTCACAACTTCCAGAATCACATAATAATGGATTTCATTATTGTGCTGCCAGAGAGATAAAAAGAAATAAATAAAGAATAATAAAGCTACTGCCAAAGCTTTTCACATGAAGCCAGCTTTGATTGACTAAGCAAAAAGGTGTAGGTGTTTGTAAATTGTGAATCTCAGAAAGAGAATTTTCTTTTCTCTGTCATTGGAATGAAGGAGAACATAGGTAGAAAGGGAAGAGAAAGGAAGTGTTAGGCAAGAGCACCTTATTTCCCCCAAAAGATCCACTATCTATTTTTCCAACTATTAGAATAGATGAGAGTCACAGCAATAAAGCAGATTTTTCTTGAGGAATGAAAGGGAAATAATTTCTTTTTACCCTGCTGCATTTCCATTTTATTTTCCAGAAAGTATAGCAGTATTAGAAAAAGCAATCAAAGAGTTCCAGAATAACATCTTATTTTTTATATTGCAGAGAGGAATGCAAGTGTCCTTTGCACTTTATGCTTCCCTGTTTAAGCACAGGCTATATGTATTATGTTATAACATTGTTGACAAATAGCTGTCAATAACAGCTCTTTTCACCTCAGGTATTTTCCTTTGTTTTCTCTTCTTCAAAATTACATGCACTGATACATATTTTGTACTCAGAACACAGTGAATGTCAATATTTCATAAATTCACTTGTGTAATAGCTTGGAATTCACAGTTTATAAAAGTTAGATATGTATACTAACATAGGGATACAGAGTTATATGGCTGATGATAGATGTTATCAGACCTATTCATAAAATGCATTTTTCAGTTTAGCCTCAGATTTTGTTGATATTTATCTCTGAAAGTCTGTGTCAGCACCAGCACTAAAGTAAATCTAGCTTTTAATGCTATTTGAGTTCATTTTATGAGACATTATGTAAGATGAATTATGCATTATTTTATGCATACTTGCAATGCTGTCTTTTAGAGTTTAGATTTCACTTTAGATTTCATTTTATTTCATTTCATAGTTTTGTTTAACACTTGATTTGTCATGGCCTTTGGGTATTCTAGTGTTTTCTACTTCAACTTAGGGTCTACAGACCTGTTTTCCTCCCCTTTCTTCACAGGCCTGTAACATTTAGCTTTTCTGCTTTGTTTTTATAACTGTTCTTCAGGAAAACTACTTTTTCAACAAGATTTTTTTCAGAATAGTTCAACAATAGCAACAGAAAAATACACAGTGAGTTTCTTTCGATGACTATTTTCTAATGTTCCTCTTATTCTAGAGGGAATGTAGAAATTATAGTCCTTTTGCACATTCCAGTCCTAGTCACTAGTGTTTCTTTTAAGTACTACCATGCTTGAGGGAATTCATTTTGCTCACAAAATTACATGATCTCAAGGAACAATTCCTACTGCTATTTCCAAATCTCTTATAATTACTTTTTTCTTTTTGTTTGTTTTGTTTTACTTGGTGTAGAAATTCAGGCTATTTAAGGCCCAGAATTTACACCTGACTGAATGAATGCCAAATCGCAGTAAAGAATACACACATTCTTGCTTTACTTTACAGTGGATTTTTTTTTTTTTTAAATTTTTTTTTTTTTTGTACTTAATAGGAAAACCCTATAGTTCAATACAAGGCCTCTGGGTTTTATTTTGTTTTGAAAAACAGTTACCTTATTTAGCTTCCTTATTTTCCTAGGATAATCAGAAGTTGAACTGTTTTCTGTGTGATTACTGAATGCTTCAGTTGAGTCCATACGGAAACTGAATAACAGGAATCAAAGTGTTACTCAGTTAAGTTACTGGTCAAGAAGTCCAGTGGCATCTCAGCTTATACCAAGAGTAATGTGGCCAGCAGAGCGAGGGCAGCAATCATCTCTCCAGACTCAGCACTACTGAGGCCACACCTCAAATCCTGTGTTTAGTTTTGAGCCCCTCACTATAAGAAGGATTTTGAGGTTCTGCAGTGCATCCAGAAAAGGGCAGTGGGGCTGGTGAAGGGCTATGGAGCACAAGTCTGATGAGAACTGGCTGATGGAGCTGGGGGTGTTTTAGCCTGGAGGAAAGGAGCTTCAGAGAAAACCTTACCACTCTCTACAGCTGCCTGATAGAAGGTTGCAGGTGGGGATAGGTTTCTTCCAAGTAATAAGCAATAAGAAAAGAGGAAATTACTTCAAATTGCATCAATCTCTGTGTGTGTTAGATTGGATATTAGGAAAAATTACTTCAATGAAAGAGTGGTCAGGCATTGGAGCAAGCTGTCTAGGGAAGTGGTGGAATCATCCCTGGAAAAACATGTAGATGTGGCAATTTGAGGGCATGGTTTATTGGTGAAGATGGCACTGCTGGATTAACTGTTGGACTCCATGATCCTAGAGGCCCTTTCCAACCTAAATGATTTGATGATTCTATGCCAAAATTACTTTTAAAAGCATTGAACTGACAGTTTGTTCTAAACTGGTGATTATCCCTCTAGAAGTCTAAACGGGACTGAAGATTCTTCCTCCCTCCCACATATTGGAATAAAGAAAATAAACCAAAGGTGGCCCGAATGATCTTAAATATGAATTCAGAAATGAGAATAGGAGTATGGCCCTTGCTGTGGACCATTGGAGTCTAGGGATTGAACTAAATATTGGGAAAAAAAGTAATACTTAAATTAATCTGCTGTTTCTTATGGTGTGCTTTGTCTTTTAAAGGTGTCTGTTGGATATCATTATGAGATTGCACATTATTTTAAAATCAAAAGCACTAAATAATCCCTGAGAAACTGTCAAGAAAGTTGTTTCCTTTTTATTAAAGCACAATATTTATAGATAAGAATAAGGTTAGAAAAATAACTCTACTACTTTTTGTCAGTTGCTTTTTCATACATTTGTTTAGTATGTACTTACCTTGCTGTCTGTACTGTTTAAAAAATCTGTTCACCATGCATGAATTCAAAGAACACAGTTAATTACTTTCATATCAGTGTAGATCTAAGATCATTCATTAGATATCTGTTAGTGTCTGTACTCTAAAATGATATTCCTTGATTTCAGTAAACAGAAATTAAAGAGGTACAAAAATCCCTACAGCATGATTTCTCATTTTTACAGTACTCAAGCAAATGCCAAAATAAAATGGCAAATAATCCACTTAGAGGGAAAAAAAAAGAACTGAAAGAAACCAAATAAAACTTAGACCTTGAAAGTGAGAGTTTAGTCATTAGTACTTGGAATGCTTTCTGTGTTAGCTGCAGGAATTTCATGGTACTGACACAACTTCAGATGGTGCACTTAACACTTTGCTAAATTATTTGCACATCTTTATCTGTTTCAGCTGGCATCATTGCCTTGGCAATCTTCAGTGTCTCTTTTATCATAGCACACAGGTATCAAGTTGCAGAAAAGTGTGCCTCATTCTGAAAAAATCAGTTTGACTTGGCTGTGATGCAGTATCCACAGAACTTTCTTTTCTTTTTTCTTGCTGAGTTAATTTGTGATGCTCTTGTGGTGTTCCTAAAAGTGGAATACTACTGTCAAGACTGCTGTCTGTTTAAAAAAGTTCCTGAAGAAGAGAAACATGGGAAGGAAAGGCATATAATTCTTGTGGGGTATCTGCACATTGTCAAGTATATATACCCAGAGAAAATCACTCCTCTCCAATAAAGTTATATTGAAAAAAATAGGCCATATATATTGATGAATATTGTTTAAACTGGCTATTAAATTCAGGAGGTAAATTAAAAATAACTATAAATGAAATATGTAGCATTCTTTCAAGGCAATGGGCTTTCCCCCTCTTTTTCAAAAAAGGTGTGAGATCTCCAGGAACCTTTATAAATACATTATCCATAATTTTGCTGTTTTCTGGAAATTGTAGTGCTAACAGAATTCTGTGAAATTCATTTACAAATACATGCATAGAAATACTATTAAAATGTCTTTTAGCTTCAGATGGACATTAAAAAGTGATGCAGTTTAAATTCTGTATGAAATAAAGAATAGATTTAAAGATTCAACAAGACATTTGTATTAACCAGTATAACTGGAAATACACTAATGTCCAAATTATTCAGAAATAGTTAAGGCAATTTATGGATTAAACTGCTTTAAAAGTCATTCCTCTTTGTTCTTTACTTGTTTTTTCCTAGACTGTAGTACTGTGCTACTTCATCTGCATACAAAATGAACATAAAAGAGTGAAATGAGTTCTGTTATGTTAATGACTTAAAATGAATGTAATCATTATATGAATGTTACCTTACAATGTAGTATTGAAAAGAAAATAATACACTAATGATTCAGTCATGCCTGTGCATAAGAATAAATGTATAGTGTCAAGATAGAACTGTTTTATGGAAAACAAAGACACTTGTTTCAGGAACTTTAAACTGAGTCATTTCACACAGATTTCATATAGATTTAACAGTTTTCAAACTGCTGTAAAGGTGGCCTTTAAGCGTAGAGAAAAATATGGATTATAATTCCAGTCATTCAACTAAACTGTTTATGAGACAAACAATAGTAAAAATTTAGTTACAAAGGCATTGCTACTTTAAAAGGATTTGTGATTAAATATTTATTTCTGCTGCAATTAATAATTTAGGGTTGCCAAGCATAAACAGAGTTTGGTGACCTGAAATGACTTTCAATTCAGTTAAATAAATTTTAAAAAGTAGCTCAAAATAGTTATTCCCATAGCAAAGTTTATTTCTCTAATTATAAAATGTAATTTACATCTGTGGATCTCATTTAATAAATTTCTTGAAATTGTGTAAGAAAGTATGATATGTAACAAACTATTTAGCTTTATTAATGGGCATGAAAGTCTTGCCTTTAGAAACTGCATATGCAACAAATATTACAACATGATATTAATTTCCATTCATTTGCAACATTTCTGCACTTCAGTAGCTAAACCCACTGAAACAACTGACAGGGACTTGGTAGCTGTGGTGACCATAGGTTTCAGTTTAACTTTCTGCCCTGTTCTGGTGGGAAGAAATGCAACAGCTGAACCAGGTGTGTGGAAGTTCTGCATCACTATAAATGCTCTTGTAGACAGCACTCTATTGAACAGTAGTTTAAAATTATCTTTTATGTTTTTGTATAATTAGTTCTGTAGCTGGTATTTGTTAAATGCTTAAGAATACCTGTTATTATAGCCCTAGATTAATTCTTATGTAGAATGCTGTTAAGTTTTATCAAATTCTAATATTATCTAAGAATAAAAAGTAGCATATTTTTTCATGTTTAGGAGGGCAATTTGTCACTAGAAAGAATTTATATAAACTAAAACAAAAAACATGACAGTTGAAATATCTGACTAGATTTTTTCTTTGTGTTGAAAGCTAAAAGCTTTCTCATTCATGAGGATATATATGATTTTCTCATAAGATTGATTTTTGATGAAGTACGAGATAGGACTGTTTGGATTTTGACTTTAGTTTGCTTTTGAATATTTATTAGAAGAGAATAATCGATTCTACAGCAAACTATTTCTATAAAGACTACCAGATATAAAATTGAAACTGTGTTACTGTGGTTTAGCAGGAAAACTATACTTTATTCTTTTATTTTTTTTCCCCTTAGGAATTAGATTTTACAGAAAATATCTTTAGTCTAAGCACAGAAAAATTGTTCAGTAGTCACATTGCTTGACTGAGTCATCTCACTTGGGCATTATATTCTGTAAAAGTAATCACTTATATTTTTTTTGAGTGGACATCCCTGGTTTATCAGGTATTTTTTAATAGACATACATACATGTCGAAATAATTTTAAATGGACTGTTTATGTAGACTATTCTCATATGTTAAGATAAGGATTTTTGGTACTTCACTTTTCCACGTTTTTTTCCTTTCATGGAACAGTATTCTCTCCTAACAGAGATCTGGAAAAGTATTTTGCCTTTTTGTTTTAATACTGCCTAGCTTTCAGTGTGATTTTTGATATTTGTAGATATTTTGGGTTAATTCTAACATCTTTAGAAAAAAAACCCACAACTTTGCTGAATATATGAAGTAAATAAGATCAGTCCTGCTCTAAAAAAAAAAAGAAAAAAAAAAAGAGGTGTGTTACATGTATACACAGTGCCTGGGGCTCTGCCTCACTTTTAGCTTAATTAAAATGGCAGAATTAAGTGAAAGTTCAAGCATAATTAAGATTACTGTCTTTTAGCAAAGCGCAGAGGGAAATATTATTGCTTCACCATGTATATGTATATTTTTATAAAAACATTGTTTTTAAAAGTCCCTCTTATTGTCTCTAAAATATTTACCTTTTGTAAGGTTTTTTGGTTTGGTTTTTGGGGTTTTTTTTGCTGTTGTTTGCTTTTCCTTTTGTTTGTTCTATTGGTGGGGCTTTTTTTCCACTCAGAAATCCACACGTGGGTCACTGGTGTCAGTTTGTTAGCTAAGTCTCTGTGAGAGCTGTACTTATATAGAAGTGTGCAGTGTTTTGCTGTTCTTTCTGAAGGGCTTCTAAAGATTATTTCCCACCTTAATAACCTTTACACCATTAAGTTTCATGTGTTTATGTTCCACACATGTAAAGGACATGGAAATTATTAGTATCTTACTGCTTTTGCAAAATAAATTGATTTAGAAATTCCATATATCAAAACTACCATGATATTCTTCTAAATACATATTTTTCTAAAAAGTGCCACTGATTAACACTATTTAGATTAAAACACACACACCCAAATGCCCTTTGCTGGATTACTAATGCCTGAGACACTCTCAAAGCTCCCGCAGCATTCCTGTGCTGGGTCTTTCTGTAAAGAAATTGATCTTCCTAGCAGCACATATTGTACTCTCGTTGGTGACCAAGACAGTGCTGAGTTTTAGATTACACTGAACATTCTTGAATAGCATAAAGGCCTTTCCTTTTTTCCATTCTGCCCCTCTGAAAGCAAGAAGTTGGGAAAATATGTGGCTGGTGGAGCTGGCCCAAACTGGCCAAAGGTGTAGCCCATTCCATATAACATTCTGCTCAGCAGTAACAGCTGAGCAAAAGGAGGTTGGGATAGGGGGGAATATTGGTGGTTAAGACATGGCCTTGTTACTTCTACTGGTTTTCAGATGATGGCTGGGCATCTGCCTGCCAATGGAAATTAGGGACTGAATTCCTTATTGAATTCCTTCTGAATTCCTGTGACAGTGAGCAGGTGACTGAGTGGGCAGTTACTTACTGTCCAGGGTCAACCCACCCAGTTCCTTAGTAACGACTGGAAAAACACATCACCCAATGTCACAATGTGAAATATACTAGGAGCAAATGTTTCACATCAGTAAAACTGAAAATACTTGACATTTCTTTTTTAGCTTTACTTGAACAGTAATGATGCTGCACTTTAACCATATGGTTTAAATGCTTCTCAATGTCTGTGCTACTTTTTCTAGTACAGGTCCCTGGGGAAGGTAGCAGAAAGACATCACAGCTTTTATCTGTAAGGAGGGCTTTGAAGTTAAAAACTCCAACAAAACAGTGTTGTTTCAATGTCTAACACAGGAATTTAATAATATCTCGATTATGGTATGCTAGTTTGTACCATGGATAATTGAATGACCTATTTCGTGACAGCTACTTGATCAGGGGATGAGTTAAATTTTCTGTTTATAATGTTGTTTCATATAGAAGCATATTTAATCCCAGGGAAAGCCACATATGCCTATCAAGGAAACAATAGTCTTTTACTGTACTGTGAGCTCAAAATGGACAAATCTGTTCTTCATGTGAAAAGTTGCCAAAGAGGAGCAGTTAATATTATTATGTGATACAGCAGTTACTATCTTGGTTCTTGAAACCAAATCCTAACAACCTTTCTAATTTTAACTAAGTAAAAGGAAAATTTCAATCAATAATTTAACTGAAACTTTTGATTGTTTTGATCATTGTTGTTAAAACTAATCAGTTTTGGTTTTGAATAACAAGTAAGCAGCAATACATAGGTTGTTTTGCCTGCCTGAGAACTCAAGCTAGCTCTTTGTGATATTCAGCAAGGCTTATTTCAAATAAGCATTAAAATGTGTGAAAGGTTGTTCAGACTATGACCTTTTCAAAACTGCTGTCGCTATGATGCACATTTCCTGTTCTTGGTGACATTGGGTGATGTGTTTGGCAGAATAGAGGATTGCCTGCTGTGCTGCAATTGAAAAGCAATCAACCATTTGAATAAAGGTCCATGTATCTGTGATGAGGCAAACGTGTAATTTGTTTCCTGCTTTGTTTTAAAGAAACTCCTTTTGCCACTGGTTTCATGTTAAGTGAATTTTAAACATTTTTCAAAAGAGGAAGATAATATGAGAGAAAGACTCTCGTTAATGCTAATCAGAGCTAAGGATTTAATTGAAAGTAATAAATTGCTGGCTTGAAACTGCTCGAAGGACATCCGTCTATATTTACGCTTAGAGCCAGCAGTGCTCTTAATCCAAATTTATTCAGCTGTTCTTGTCAGACCTGTATGCATTCCCCCCATGTAAAGCAAGTAGCATGTCTGGAGCCCACAGACCGTTTTACCAATTTAATGGTCACTGGTCAAATGCAAGGAGGGTGATTAATGAAGGGGATCTTTGCAAGGCTTAGTATTGTGCCCAAAGATCACCTTCTAGCAGTGAAAGTGAATTGGGCAACCCCTTCTTGGCTCCCATGAGCATGAGAACCATTCTTGCCAGGGTGGTAATATTACCTGAGGGAGCTGACAGAGCCCTGGGCTATGAGGTGGCGCACAAGACTTTATGTGTGGGCCCTGGCACAGGGCCAGAGCACTGCCCAACAGCGCTTCGGGGGTGAAATTGATTTGGGTTCAGCCAGAAATCTGAACAGGGTACCTTGCTGGCAGAAAGGCTCTGCACTGGAATTACCACAGGCATTTGCTCTGATATCAAAGCAGGTGTTTAATAGCCCTGCAAATGAATGAAAAGGTTTACAGAGGCAGGAGCCCACAGAAAGCCTTTGTAATTGCAGGAGGCAATTGAGCCTCCTGAGGTGGGCACCTGGAGTGGATCAAGCCTATAAAGGGGTTGGTACAAGGAGGAGGAGGAGCAGGTGAAAGCTCTGGAAAGTGGGAGAAGTTTCTGCTTAATAAGCAAAATATGTTTTTGTGTAGTTCTGGTTGCATTGCAATTTCTCCCTATTTTCCTATGTGGTGGTTTTTGTTCCTTGTCTTCAATTTCATTCAAGCAAAGGAGGTATGATTTGATTTTTCTCTTTTCTGAGGAAACTAAATTCTGCTGAAGATTGCTGCTAAGTGCTGGCAAGAGAACTGGATTCCTATGGGCAAACATGCTAATCTGACTGTTTCTGGCTGACAGATGCACTTTTTTGGGAGGCTTCAGTATTTCAGGTTAAGAGCTGTGTATTCAACACTTACAGCTCTCCTTGGTATTATTTTCCCCTCTTTTTTCTCACCATAGTTTTGCATATTATTTCCCTTACAAGTGTGGCACTTTCTCCTAATTTGTTCCAACTTACCTTTACAGGGCAATAAGAAAGTCACTTTATTTGAATACAGAGCCCTATTTTCCCAAGTGTATTTAGGCTTGACGTTTAAGGTTGAAAAAAACTTTTGCAGTCATAACGCCTGTTAGTTAGTTGGTCCTCTCTGATAAATGCTGAGCCCACCAGAAGATCACAACCAAGTTCTGTGGAGCTGTGAATCTTTACAGCACTTCCAGTGGCGCTCCAGTGGAGGAGGGAAGGGGATGAAGGGGACCGAGTGTGTGTCTGAGGGCAGAGGGGGCAGGCAGGCAAGAAGCGAGGAGAGGACAGTACAAGAACCCAGCCAGAAACTGATTTAACACACAGGCAGAGTAAACTGTTGTATAAAGCACTCCAGCGTACTTGGCTGATGCTGAAAGGAAACTGTGACACAGCAAGATAGTGATGAGCCATGTGTAGGGTTTTCTTTTGCTCCTGCAGGTGGGAGCAGGGCTGAGGGGTGTGAGCTGCAGGGGCTGTTGCTGTGGGCGATGGGACTCATCCTGCCCCTGCATGGCTGTGGGGCTTTTGTTTCTCCTTTTTTTTCACCCTCCTGTCTTTGAACCACTAGTTCGCTACTTAGTTTATTAAGATATGTGCTGATACGTGGTAAAAATTGGTCACCATAAGCATTATACTGACAAATTTTGAATATTTTTTATTTACTCTTAAATAATGCACTCTTTTCCTTTAAATTTTGTCCTCTGCCCAAAATATTCCTAACCAAAATTTAAAAAAACTAAATTTTAAAGAATTTCCTGTACCAAGATTTCTGGATAATGAGTAGTGTCATGTTCAGTCAATGTAATTACAAGCTATTCTTGCAAGTAAAATATAATTTTGTTAAAGAACTGTTGCTAAAATACTACAGTTCAAAAATAGAAAAAGTCTAGAGATTTAATATTTATGAGCAGATTCTCACAGTTCATACCGAGGTCGTGCCCAGTGTTAATGACCTATGAGTGTTAATGGTGGGTGGTGATCAATCTTACTTGCTATGAAAACCTGGGACTACACTGAACACTTACCAAAATAAGGTTACAGTCTTGGTTGGGCCTTTCGTAGATAGTGTATTAGAAAAAGATACAGCTCTGGGGCTGGAATTGTCATTTACAGAGTGGTTTGAAATAAAAGAGCGGGGAATGGGACACAGGTCTTTTGACCCCAGAAATTACCGTTAGTTATTTGCACACAAAATATTGGTGCATTGTCTTGAAAAATTGCTACCACTTTGTTTTACATGACACGTGGGTAATGCAGCAAGGTACAATAGAAACCATGAATGCAAATTATATTGTTAGGGAAATAAGAAAACAGTCTGAGTTTGTGAGAGAATGCTCAGCATACAGAAAGCCTGTGTGTGTGTTCCAGCCCAGGGCCAACTGCAGTACATAATGATTCATACTCTCATGAATTTCCAGAGTTTCCATGTAGAATGTTTCTCTAAACTGATTAAATAAAAGAATAAAGTATATATTTCTGTGAGTCTTTTGCATGCTAAAAAATCAGCTTAATTCCCAGCTGTAAATGAATCAAAGTGTGACCTAAAACTTGCTCATCTCTGGATGCTGTTGAGCTAGCCTTTAAATAGGAAACCTGTATAAGGAATCCCAACTGACAACTTGAAACTGTATTTATTAATTCTTCTCTTAAATGCTAAAACAATTTCACTTTCTCCAGTTTCTAAAAATAAAAACTTTTTCTTTTGTTCTTCTGTCATTTGGTATCTGTTTAGAGTTTTAAATTTCAAGAGAATCTGAAAAATCTGTGTGGCTGCTTTGACTGTCTTAGGTGTAATACACTTTTAGTTCTTGAAGTGTGTTTTTTTTTTTTTACCTTAAGGTTATGATAATTTGAATATTTCCTGACTTACTTTCAGATGGAACAAAATACATTTTGTTTCTTGTAGTACTGTAAGTCCTCTCAGAATGCGTAAATATTATACTTTTTTTGGCTGAAAATTCAGAGTACGTAGCTCATATGGGTACACAATTCCTTATTTTCGTGTTGTGGCACTTGACAAATGTAGACTTGCCTATCATCACATACGCAATAACAATTACTGGAAAAATATTAGCATTCATGGCTAGAGTATTTGTCGTCCTGACTTACTGGCTTTCAGTCTCTTAATATTGAATATGCTGTGCTGCTTACCTTCTCAACTAAATTACTGAATTATATCTAAATATGGGAGCCTAAGTTCATCTTGGACTAATTTACTTTCTAAATGTAAGTGCTTATATAGAACAGCCTTCTGAAAAACTCAGTGTTTGTGATGATGATGGTCTCCTGCATGGGAGACTTATACACTGACATTCAAGAAACCCAACCAAATAACCAAAAAAATCCCCTAAAAACCCCAACAAACTGAAAAAACCCTCATCTATTATCAAGGTATCAAAAGTACACCTACAATAATAATAAATCCAGGAAGGAAAAGTAACAGTGTCAATTTCCTGAAGGTGACTGAAATAGTCCGGTGTTCATGAATGGGCTGCATGTCACAGCCCATATTGGTTTAAAATATGATTTCGCTTTTATTAATGACAAGGTTCCTGTGGCTTAGTAGCAGTTCTATTCCAGGATTAAAATTATGGAAGTACCTTTTTTGAAACAAAAAATAAAATGAAGGATTTGCCAAATACAATGATTTTTCCAATTTGGACTGGAGCACTGAAAAACAGCAGAAGTTGGTTTTACTTAGCTGGGTTTTGGTTGTTCGTTTCTTTTGTTAATTTATATCTAAACCCTTTTCTTAGTATCTTACAGTAGCTCTTTAGTATTTATTAATTTGCTTACATT
This sequence comes from Acanthornis magna, assembly GCA_036785705.1. Taxonomy (NCBI): domain Eukaryota; kingdom Metazoa; phylum Chordata; class Aves; order Passeriformes; family Acanthizidae; genus Acanthornis; species Acanthornis magna. Next base: position 34,584,445 of record JAWUZG010000018.1, read on the forward strand.
TTTGTAATTGGTTGCACGTTTAGTTCAAATTTACATTTGTGAGAGTTTTGTCACCTGTTTTGGAATTGCACAGATTTTATTTATTTCTTTGCCGTGAGTGACATGGTAATCTGCACTGTTTGTTGGACTGCTTCAGAGTATACTTTTAACTGTTTTTTCTTAAATACATACTATAAACCACTTGAAGCACTACATAGCTGCTCCTTTTCAGTACAGAACAGTGCCTGTTATACATGCTAAACTTCAGGCTATAACTTAAGACTAACTGAAGGCTTCAGATTGTGTCTGGAGAAAGAATCCTGCTTCTCTTGAGGTCAATGGGAATTTTACCACAGACTTCAACTGAAGGAGTTGCATATGCAGGGATGAATGCAAATTTATGTATTGTTTTGGAATAGTTAATTGTGTAAAATGAAGACATATATAAAACATTTCATAACAAGTATAGCTTTTCATTAGGGCAGAAAAGTTGCTTGTTTATTGCTGTACTTAATTGGTGTATGTTGACATATACCAATATTATAAATATCAATATATATTATGTAAATTCTTCTCCCTTATCTGAAAGGAGGTGTTTTGCATTCAGGCATCAGATTCAATTAGTAGTAAGATGAAGTCCCAAGTGAAGTCTTAAATGGGTTCTATTTTCATAACATACAGCACAGTATATTGTTGAGTACACACCTCTCAGTAATTCAGATTAGTTGTCAGGTGGAGATCTGAGATCTTTATCTTCAGTTTAGAAAGCAGAAATAATAATGGTTTATGGACTTTGGCCTCAAATTGTAACAGTACCATCACTTCAAAGAAGTTCTTAGATTCTGTAACATATGTACAAGACCTGTGCTGTAAAGCACTCTTGGACATTACAAAGCTTTAACTGAGGTTAGTGCTGGTATAAGGAAATAGGGGAATTTAGTTTTCATTAATTTCTGTCAGTTAATGTCTGTTGCTTGTATATAGTGGTGACACTGGCACAAGGAGAACTACTTTCAAAAACTTATGGAAAATTTTTAATGCTGAATTTGGTTTTCCTCTTTCTAGTCATTTTGGTGCATGAACAGTTAAACCCACCATCAGTCTGGTCTGTACATGTGTATAAAAATCACTGTAGTGTAGTTATGTCATCCATACAACACCTGAGGCGAATATGTAGTCCTCTCAACTTTGTGCTGAAATTGTTACCAAGTAATATAGTGAAAGCATGTCATTAGAGCCAAATTTCATGGTTGTGTGCTTTTTGTAGTACATTTGTCTAGAAAATTCATGCCGTGTGAGAAAGCAAGAAATCAAAGCATGGTTCTCTAATAGACCTGTAGACTTCAGAAGAAAAAGTGGTGAGATTTTATTTCTGCCACTGAAGTGAAGAACATAAATTCTCAGTGGTTTGAAGAAATGTGCATCAAGCTATGGTATTGACATGTTAGCAGTTCACTGTGGAAAATTAATCTAATATGAACAAATTACTACCAAATTATGCATTGTGATTTGCTTGTTCATGCTATTTTTATATGGGCTAGCCAAGTATTATTCAGCTAGGATGTGAGGATAAGGAAAATACTGCAAGGAATTAGAATACTGGGTGTTTGTTCTGGAGATTAGGAGTGCAGAACGAGAGAATAAAATGAAGTAACTGTGAAGAGCAGTGTCTATTCCCACTTTTGGAGACATTTTTGTATTTTAATAGATACTTTATGACAGTCTTACGTTATCAGAACACTTATTTAATCAGCAATTGCAATTAACAATTCTGCTTTCATTTTCACATTGTTGTCACATCATACCCTTTCTCTTGCTAAGAAGCCATAATTAGTTCTATTGCACTCAAAATGGAAACTAAGGAAATAATAAGGAAATATTACTGTGCACTGAACTTCCCCTTTCACCAAGAGATCAGCTATTGACACAGTACTTACCTTATCTGGTGGCAGTAGCGCAGACAGGATGGAAAGTGAACAGATGGCTTTGGTAGCCCAATGTAGACAATTCATTTCCATGTTCTAGGAGCAGAAGGGTCTGGAAGTTGCGGCAGCAGAAACTCCTCTGTTTCTATTGCAACACTCTTAAAGCTCTGTTTGCTATCCAAATCACATTTGTCTTCATTGAAATACCACCGGAGGCTCATGTGGCTCCTTCTATCCACCATTCACTTGATATATCAGTCCTTCTCTTCCATGCTCCGTTGCCTGAAATGTCATTGTATTGCTACCACAAGGGTTTTGTTGGTTTTTCTTTTTTTAATTCTCCATATTGATTAAGAGCCCTGATTCTGCTCCGGTTGTTCTCATGTATCGGTCTTGATGTGTGGATATATTTCATCAACTTGTCACAGTTCATTGAGGTTCTGGAAGATGCTATTAGATGCAAGGTTTAGTTTTAGGTAGTCCTGCAAGGAGCACAGAATTGAATTCAATCCTTATGGGTCCCTTCCAATTTGAGATATTCTATGATCTAAATTCTAGAGAATGCATTGTTCAATTACATGCAATAGTATAGCAGTCTTAAGGCAACAAACTTCAATATTCATTTAAAAAGTAAAGATTTACTATGAATTTTTTAATGAAGAGTACTCTTGCTACTAGATCTTGCTTTTAATTACACTTAACCTATGACAGTGACTAAAAGTATAAAATTTGTGATGAAGAGACAAAATTTGCTTAACATCCAGCTGATGTATGTTTAATGTTAGTCAGGGATGTAACAAAAGACATAGTCTTGTTTCACTTACACAAATCAGTCATCTTCGTATCTTGCATGCAATTAAGCAAAATGTAATTAATAAATCAAAGCTTTTTTTTTTCCTTCTTTCTTTTTAAGGGTATTTTGGTCAGGATGGCCATTTTGGATCTTGTGAAAACAAGTACTGTGGTCTGGGCAGACACTGCGTTGTGAATGGGAAGACTGGCCAAGCTGAGTGTCTGTGCATGGAGCACTGCAAACCACATTACAAACCTGTGTGTGGCTCTGATGGAGAATTCTATGAAAACCACTGTGAAGTGCACAGGGCTGCCTGTCTGAAAAAGCAAAAGATCACCATTGTACACAAGGAAGATTGTTTCTTTAAAGGTAAGCATGGTTGAACAATATCTGGAATATTGCTATCGGGTATGTGTTTTCAAGCAGTTCAATTAAATCTCTATAGAGCCTGCACTGAGTTTACAGTGAATAAATGACTTGAAAAGTTAATACAGTAAGTATTGCACTCCAGAGATATCGTATGGATTTTTTTCTTCCTTTTGTTTATACTCAGTGCTCTGGGCAATCACCCCTTTTTAACCTGAATAAACCAGTAGTCTCTAAGAAACTAATCTATGGCAGCTTGCCTTACAAATGTGGTTGCTGACCTCATTCATCTGAATGTACTTAGAATCCCAAACCCTGAAGGATATTAGTCTTTGTTACAGGAAAAACAGAATTTAGGATTTCAGAGGGGTTTTGGAAGGTTGCGGGACCTGTGCTCGTATTTGGTGTTGAAGTTGATAGATCAGCAGCTTGTTCATGGCTAAATAGGTCTTTCTCGCTTTGAATTTGGATAATGAAGAGTTTATTCATGTACTTATCAAAGCATGCAAGATTAGTTACTTTTTAATCTTTTGAAGGCTAAGAGATGCCAGGCTGAATGCTGAGAGGTACACTTCATGCTAAGCATTTTATGCTGACAATGTCAACAATTGCAACATGCTCTCTTTTTGTGTAATTTGAGCACACCTTCCAGGTTTCTGGAGCTCTGCCAATACAGACCTTGATTAAGCATATGTGAATACTTTGACAGATTTTGAGTGTGTTTTCACTGGTTAAAAAAGGTGGATGGCTTTGGCAGGAGGGAAATTTTTTTTAATAAGGCCCTTTTTTATTAGCCTATCTAGTTTGCCTCCTTCAAACATGTTAAGCTCAGCAACTTCATTAAAAATGCTAAGGTACAGGTATCCACAGGTTAAACTGGGGGTGTGGAAATCTTCTAACAGGAACTACACATCTAAGTAATAGTGAAGGTTTACCTTTCTTCAAAACTAACTGTGGACACAACTATAAAATTGATATATCATCACCATGTACAGGCTTTAAGTAAGTAGCATGTGTTCTGAGGTATTGGAAAATTAAAATGTGATTCTATGAGTCTAACATGAGGTTTGTGGGGAATGGTTTGTACAATAACAACAAAACATGAATGTTTCCATTTTAACAATCCCAGTCTCTTTTTAAAAAAACTTTGATGATGTGGTACTCTGACAGAAGGAATGACAGTAAAAAACCCCACAAAATGTTCAAATTTTTGGGGCTAATTTCAGTTCTTTAGTGTGATATATACAACACAAATAATTTCAGAGCATGTGTGGGAAAAATTATAATGTTGCTACATTTTTCCCCCTTAGAGAGATTTTTTTAAGGAAATGAGAAATGAGACAGTACTTCAGGTAGTGATATCAACCAAAGGTTGCCTTAAGTTTTGTTAGCTCATCTTTTGTTTTAAATTCACCATGTTTCTTCCACAGATATTGTTGTGGAAAAGGAGCATCTGAATGGTTCAACTTCAGACACCTAATTTAGATGCTGGATTAAAAAAGCAGAAAAGTAGGTTTCTCCTTTAGTTAATTGCAGTCTTCGGTAAAGGACAGAGTATCCGAGTGACTTTGTCTGAGATGCCTTCTGAAAACTGTTATTTATCAAGATACTCAAGTTCTCTAATTTGGGCTATAACTACATGCCTAAAAATAATATAAAATACTTCATTTTCTCTCTTCTTTCTCACCTTACATTGACTCCAGTGGTGTTAAACAGATGAGACTTAGGCCAGTTATTTTTCTTTCTATGATTTCATATATATATGGGCCTTATCAGTCTCAGTTTCTTCTATCTTAACTTCATCTCCTTCATTGATGTAGTAGAGCCTAGTGCTGTTAAAGCACTGTTGCCTTTTGTGACTATTGACTGTCTTCCAATATCTATAATACATCTACATGATAAAGGAGGTGGAAGATATCAAGCTACTTTTATGTCACTTCTTTCTTTTACAAAACATTTCTAAGCTAACCACCAGTAGATTGGCTTCAATAAAGCTGAAGGTTCTGCCAATTACAGGCCAGAAATATGAAAAAGCTAATAGGAAAAAGCCCTCAGCAGTGTTCCTCCTGGATGGAGAAAGTGAGCCCCATCACTACTGATGGTGTCAGAAGGGCGCTGCCATATGTCCTTGTTAGTTTAGCTGACATTGTCTAGCACAAATGGTCTCATTTCAAGGAGCTGCTTCTGAAACCAGAAAAATTCAAAAAAGATCAGAAAACAAATATTCTGAGCACTTTGTTTAGGCTTTCACAAAATTCTTTAGAGGAGGCTAGTCTGAACTGGGGCAGGGTGTGAGGGGAAGGAGTGCCTGCAAGATGCTGTTACATGATAGGGTAGTCACTGTCAACAATATCTACATTATGACAGCAGTTAGCTATTTTTAATTTCTGGTTTATTGGTAATCATGGATTTTCAGTTCAAACTACTGTATAGTTCGCTTTTTTTTGTGTGCATATTTTATCTCTAAGAAGGTCATGCTTTGGGGTATTTGTGTTTCAAATCCTTACACTGGGTTCTCTGTTCTCCCCTCTTCAGGGGGACATATTTCTTGATGCAGAAATTTAAAGTTTTAGATTGGGTATGGAGCTCAGGATGAGAGAAGCTAATAAATACATCTTATTTAATGAGTAAGCTTACCAGAAAACACTAGTATTCTGTGTCTGAAGAATAAAATTTTAAAAGCGAATGTTCTATATACCCAATTAACATTACAATAGTAGCTAGGTAGCTATAATTATTTGAATAATACATCTTGTAACCAAATGATTTATAGTTGATCTTAAATATCGTGAGTTCTGCTTAATGGTTTGAAAATTGCCGTTTTAAACACTTACATGATAAGTGGAGTCTAAGGATTGACTTGCTAAATGAGAGAGAACTTTGGCTTATATGTTGAAACTCCATTAAAATCACTGAGAAATGTGTCTTAGCTAAGCTGTGCATAGAACACAGACAAAAAACATCAAATCCTTCACAGAGAGCCATGTCTGAAACATTTGATAAATGCATTTTGAGGCAGTCAAAGCTGTACTCTGCTGACATGCTGTTTTTTTAAACTAAAACTTCAAATTCTGGTCCATTACCTGCCTTTTATTGTAGCTTATTTATTTCCAGATTCATTGGACTCCTTCCTTTTTCCTTTTTTTTTTCCTTTTCACATGCTATCTTTATTTCTTCAGACCAAATTAAATCGCCCCTTTTTCTAAAATATGTGTGGAATACATGCAAAACAGTAATTGAAGCTGAAAGTTTTCCCATGATGATTGAGACTGTTACGCAAATGATGCATTTTTCACATGGATCAAGATAATGGCCATACTAAATTAGAAATTACTTTTCCTCCACTCCTTCTATAATTATTCCCTCAGTTACTTATTGGCATGTCATGATGCATCACTGAACGATTTTTCCTACTGGCTTGGTTAGACATTTAGATGCCAACTGTGACCCTGAGAGTTAGTCAATAAACTGTCTCAATTTCTTCTCATATAGAAGCAAAATGAATTCTTCAGAGAAGCTAATTACTTATAATCCCCTTTTCTATGAATTTAAATTAGAAGTATTTTGTATACCTGCAGAGTCCTCTGTTTCCCTCAGATAAAGTCCAGTGTCCTGTAACTGGATGCTAGTGAATGAAAATTTTGCAATCACTTTCAGAGGAGTTCTCAAGCCTGAAAAATCTAAAAAATGTAAAATATTTAAGATTATTCTAATAGAGCAAGAGAACTCTTTAGAAAATGATTTGTGATCCAAGGAACTTTCTAAGAATGATACTCATATAAAGGAGCCAAAAAAAAAAATGTTCGAAGCTTAGATTATTCATTAGATCTGATATTGATCATATGAGCTGGAAAGTCTGATGTGCTTTGGCACTGCTTTTGTGTGCTGGGTGAATAAGTAGCCTGTGCAGAGCATGAGCATGGGAGCATGCAGAGTGTAGGTGAGCTCTGCATCCTCTTGCTTCCAGTGTCCTGGATGTTTTCAAGCCATGCACTTTGTGTTTCAGAGAAGTTGCAGTTTGGTGTAAGAAAAACAATACATCCATCTGATTTACGGTGTGTTTAACACTATTGACTAACCCCTCCCTCACTCTTGTTAGTTGTAACTCTAACAAGCCCCAGAGGATGGTGATTCAAATATCCTAGAATTATTTTGCTTTGTGTCTCCACCCTTATCTTTATACTGTGAAGTGGCACTGTGAAATTAATCGCTTTGTGTAGAATTTAGAAGGCTGGAAACATTATTCTTCAGCTTCTATGAAGTTCAGTTGGGCTCATGTGGGACAACATACTGGGTGGTGAATGGCATTCTCAGGATGTCAAATAAGCATCAGTTATATTTTTGTTTTTGTGTTCACTTCTTTTACTCCATTTTCCTAAAAACAGGCCAGTAAATCTAAGCAAGAGATTAAAAACTTCTCCATGAAAAACTTCATCATGTATTCTCTGTGCACCGTGAGCTTTTTGTATACTTTACGTTATATTTATTTCCCTATAGTGATACACTCAGTCATTATGACAAATGGCAATTTGCTTTGAATCTTCAGGAATGTAGCAAATACTGCCATATACTTTGAATTTTACAGAATATTTCTGGAATAAAGTTTGCTTCATATGTAAGCTTTTTACTTATAAGTAGCTTCTGTTACATCCTTATGATATAAATATTATTTTAATCTCTCTATTTTTGTCTCATTTTTCCCTTGGTGAACATTTTCATCTTTTAAAAAGTCGGTGAGCTTCAGATTTCTTACTACTATTACTAAAATGTCTGGATATCTAAAGACTGCTACAACATTTGCTTTTCCCCTGACTATTCCTAAGTAGAAACTTAGGTAGGAAGGCTTGCTCCCAATATTAGGCTGTTCAGGGTAGATGATAAGACCTGATTACGGACAAATTCAAAATAACTATGGGCAAACAGGAAAAAGTTCAGAAAACATTAGTGGGAATGACCAAAAGTAGTAAATGGCTTAAAAGGGATATGAAGGCGAAGGCATCTTACGAGATCATCAGGGCATGCTAAGAGTGGATATGTATAGGCTGCTTTGTATTCCAAAGAAAGAAATAAAAATTATCAAATAAGAAAGCAGGAACAAATTCAAATGAAAGCTTTGGTGTTTGACACACAGCAGATCCTGTGAGTAAAGCAACACAGGATTTCAGCAGCAGACTGTAAATACTAGGGGAAAGCCTATAGGCTTTTCCTGTTTAAAGAGGGCTGAGGGAAATGAGTTGAAGTGAACTAAATACTAACTATCCCAGAGAAAAGAATTACAATGCTTATCTAAGCCTCTACAGTGACTTCCACAGGATTAGTTCAACAATTGTAATTTTTATTTTTGTGTGTGATTTGTGCCCTAGGTGAGTGTAATCTTAGACTGGTTCCTAAAATATTGATGCATTCATTTAGAAGCACTGACATTTGTTTAATCTTATTTGATGTTCATATACTTCAAGAGCAAGCATATAAGTTTCTGTCATCTTACCAGTTTCGCTACAAGAAATATTTCATCTCGTCTTCTATATACAAATCTTAAACACATTATTTTTGATCATTAGTCAGTATTTCAAGAGAAATTTAGGATATGTTAATCTGAATATCAATCCAGTGTTTTCATTGCTAAAGAACTTTTTTCTAAGATGTGTTTGCTTTTTTACTTTGGCTATCAATTGACTTCCCTGTTGAAGTTCTCAAAAACATCATTATTATACTTTCTGAAAGCCTGAATTTCTGCATGTAACGTCACCCTTAAGGTTGCTGCCAATAAAGTGTCAAGCTTCAACTATTACTCCATAAGTATGTTCAACACAAGCTATATTGTGAAAAGAAGTATGAAGAAATTGTTCAGAGCTTGAAGATACTGCTTGATCTAAAACGTGTTTGATAGGGCATAGGAATTATTAGACTTCGATTACTAATTCAGCCTATGATCCACATATCTTCACTTTAGTGCAACACGTAAGAAATTAGTATTAAATCCTAACTTCATGCAGGGATAGCATTAATAATTGCACATTCACAGAGTGTTTAAAATAACAGTTAATGGCAGGTGTGTTACTTCTTTCAGTACTTTGTTGGAAAGTGATGCTCTAACCAATAGCAAATGGGTTATTTTTAATGCCCTTTGAAACCATACTAAATTTTAGCACTGCTCCTCTACTCTGCTGTCCCCACATGGTTCATTTTCTTGAGTTGCATTGCTCATGAGATTTGGAAAACTGGTTGTTTTTCCTCGAACATCTGTGCAGATTTGTCTCAAATATTTCTCTTAAATACCCCACTGTTGTCTTAAATTGCTTAAACAAACTGGCATGCAGGGCTGGCATATGTAATACCTGCTATTAGATCTGCAGAGTGGAGCTAAATTCAAGGTATTTATGAGAACATACATACAACAAGCTTAATTTAAAAACTAAATGTTCAACATACCCTGCTTCACTGCTGTTGGTGGTATTGTATCTCTTTGCAACTAAAGTCTTGAACTCTACTCTGTCTGTCTTCCTTTGCATGAATTCATACCTCTAAAATTTTGGATGGGGCAATGACAATCCTGAAACAAGTTATGAATACAGGCTTGGCTTCTTCTGACTGACTAAAGATATACTGCAAAGACATCCCTTATTTTCAGTGTCTGGAGCAGTCTCAATCTTTGTATATCAATTCCTTCAATGCTGGGATAAATCTATTAATCATCTCTAACGTATTATGTTTTCTACATTCATACAGTGATGAGGAATTAGTATTCTCAGAATTAGTTAATCTCTGTATGAAACTTAATTAAGTTTAAAGTTTCTTGTAAGGTCATCACTGCTGTTTGATACCACACAAAGAAATGGGTTTATGGGCATCACAGATTTTCATTCATAGGAAATTTTAAAACTTCCAATTTTTCTAGTAATGATGTTGAATCTGTTCAAAGAAACTGTATTAACCTGAAAGCTGTATTCTCAAGTCTCTGTCAAGTCACTAAATCAGACAACTAACATTGTAAAGTCTTCCTTCTTGGAGATATTAAAAACTTGACTTGCTGTGGTCCTGAGCAACCAGCTTTAGGTGGTCCTTCTTGAGCAGGGGAGCAGCACCAGATGGTTTCTGAAGGTTTTGTTCAACCTCAACCATTCTATGGATAACTATCTCTGAAAAACCATCCTCACTTTTATACCTTCAGCCTGGTTTTGAAGAATCAGAATGGAGCACATGGTACTAAAATTCAGACAGTAGTTTCTGGTACTGTTGAGGAAGAATTGGAGAGATCAGAGAAACAGAAGCAGGGTTCTGGCAAAGTGCAGTCAGTGGACAGGTAGCATTAGAGTCCTACTAGTGCCCTCCTTTCTAACCTGCTAACTTGGGCCTGCAGCTTGGGTAATGCTACTCACAGAACAGATATTCTTTGCTCTCCTGCTTTTCTGTTACTGTCATAAAAGTGTTGATGTGTTGCTAGCAGTACAAGGATTGTAGAAGTATGGCTCAAATCATCTCTGCATCCTCAGTTTCTGTGCTCAAATAGCGTTTATAAAAAGGTTTAGGAAACTGCAAAAAAACCCCCCACTTTTATGATGTTCTAAAATAAATATTAGTATTGCCTAGTATTGAGAATAGCAAATGTGTTTAAAACTGGAAAAAAACAGGTAACAGTAGTCCATGATGTAGAGGTACAATGGCTGCTTGTACTTCAAACCTAAAACTTCTTGCTGCCAGTTAAAAAATCATTAAAATAATTATAGAATTATTTTACATATCAAATTGGTGGCATCGGATAGTGAGACTCTTATACAATAAATCAAACTAAATTTAAAGTGTTTTCTCATAAATTTAAAGTAAAAAAGGAATCCTTGTATTCAGGCAGACATTTAAGTAAGATACATAATTTTTAAGTTTAGAGTAAGCACAAAGTCTTAAGCTACTGAACATTGGTTGGTCTAATGCAAATTTTAAAGGTTTTAATTAAATAACGTCAGAATAATCATTAAGTCTTTTGGGAAATTTTTCTGATGGAGCATATTGTTGGCCTTTAAAAATCATTAGCAATTGGATACATATACAAGGCATTGGCATGATATTTGTAATTCAAGCTGGCTAGTATATGGTATACCAGCTTAAAAAAGGCACAGCTTCTTTTACAAAATCTGCATATTTTGAAGAGAAGTAGGCATGTAAAATGACTTTTGATTTCAATTTCTGGCTCTAGTGGCTAATAATGGATGGGGTAAGTAAATCTACAGTGGATAAAACCTGTAAGTTAAACGCTTTTGCTTGTGGTTTGCTATTTACTCTCTTTTAACATAGGATGGTAGGTGGGGTTTACAGTAAACTAAAACTAGAAATCTAGTGTCGCCTTTTCAGGGTTATTTGCTTGTTTTTATTGTGTGGCACCTTAGTGGAAAATGAGAAATGAAGTTCGTTCAAAGAAACTTAATCTACTCAGTTAACAGTAGCTACTTTAGGCAAATTCTGTCAATATCTGTAAATATTGGGGGTTTTTCAACTTGGAATCTAATAGAAAGTGCAGAATATAATTCATGAGATCAAAGAGCCAGATGCTTCCAAATTACAATTCTTGGTAGATCACTGCCTAGATGACTTCCAGTTTTTCCCTTTGATTTGTCTCACCTTGTGACTAGAACACATGGTGATACAAAGAAAACTTCCTGCCACCATGCTGTGATGGCAGCTATAAGGTTATTCTTAGGCTTTTAATTTTTAAAGTTATAGTACAAACAAGTATTGGAAGCCACTAGAAAATAATTAGCCACAAGCACTTTCTACAGAAGAAGACCTGGGCAATATACTCTGTGTCATAGACAGGTAAATAAAATAAATAAAGTAGCATGATTTTGATGAACACTGTAGTGTATATATTCTATTTATTGCCAGGACTTGGCAGTTTTTATATACATTAGTTAAAAAAAAAATAAAGTATTTATACCACTGTGAACAGAGTTCATACTGTTACTTCTGTAACAGGAAACATTGCAAGCAAAAGATAATAATTTAAAGTTTGACAGAGACCTATAATAAGTGATTCAGTTACAGTATTTTTTTGTTATGGAATTGTTGATTATACAATACTCTTTTTGACATAAACTGCAATTAAAGTAAGAGTATATTATCAGACTGTATCCTGAGATAAAACCAGTGTGGCTCATATTTAAATTCATATAGCATGGCCCAAAGAATCCTTCAGCTGAAACTCATTTTAAAAGATTAATTTCAGAAAATCAAAATAGTTAATTTTAGCTGTGTTCAAATTTATTTTTCTCTGTTTGACTCGGAACTTCTCCCTTTTGCTGTCATTGAAACCAGAGCTTTGTTACTGAATATTTATAATAATTCCTATGAAATTTATAAAATTTATATTATTTGAAGCTTTTACTTTCCATGAAGAAACTCGTCTTTTCTCCGGAGCCTTAGCAAATGTACTTTTCCTGATACTCAAGCAGAAAGTAAATAAAATTTGATAAACTAGGGGATGAAATCTAATTAGCTCCTTTAATTTTGTCTTTATCTGGAATGATAATGTGGATTTAGTTTAAAATTGTTGAAAACAAACCACAGAAATAAAGGAAAACAGGTTACAGCAAAAATAAGTTAAACTGTTAGCCCTAAGAAATAAGCTAAAGTAAAATTATACAGAACTTCCACTCACTAAGACTGATGTTTTATGTTTTTGCGTGTACTTGCATTGGCTTTGGGTGCAATTAAATCCTGAACTATATATTGCCAGGAAAGTTTGTTTCCCTCAGGGCTGGAACAGATGGTGGAGATTCTTTTTTTCTTCTCACCATTTAGAGACCAAGTCTGCTGAATCTCTACAAGAAAAAGTATTCATGCCAAAAAAACTGCTGATGTTGGCCTTAAAGCAGTAGAATTCTCAACTGTATTATCTATAGGGTTGTTACCAAGACTCCTGGTAAATAGGCAGTGCCTTGAATTTTTGCTATTAGCAGTTTTTTAATACAGATTTGATATCTGTCTAATAATGTTTGTTGTTCAGAATAGAAAAAGTGCTACTGACTAATAAAATGGCAAGTTTTCATTTAGTATTCAGCCTGTTTGTCAGGAAATTTCACTGTGCAAGGAGAAAGCTATGAATTAGCATTTCTCAGTCATCACTTTGATAATTAGAAGAATAAAAATCTAAATGTGTGGAGAATAGCAGAAGTGTTGTTAATCATGAGCACTCCATACTCTTAATCCCACCTGGAAAATGAGAAAAAAGCACTCCTGGGATCTAGTAAAATGGCAAGGCTTGTGTATATCAGTAAAAAGAGAGGAAAATATCCTTGTGGTATTAAATACTAATTATGGTCAAGAAGTTTCATTAGTGCTTCTAAATTTAAGACAACTGCTGAATGGATCAGTTCTTTGTTATTTTCCTATTCTGTCTTCTCTTTTATAAAAGTCCTTGCCGTTCAAACAGAACATAAAGATTTTTATTGGTCCCTTATGATGCAAACTATAGTTGTACAATCATCATTTTAGAATATGAGCTCTGTGTGCTCTTAGATTTGCTGTCACTTTATCACAATTGTAGAAGCATCTTGAAGTGTATTTGCTTAAGCAGATGGTGAATGGCCACACTGGGAATATATCTATCTTCTTTACTGTATGATGAAGTTTTAAAGCAGACATTTTAGCTATGGTAGTTGGAAAAACATACTTTTGTGATAAATCTTGGAGGAAAAAAACTGGTAAAAGATTTGAAAGCCCTTAGCAATGCTGAGTACATGAAATCGGTATAAATTAGTTGAGTGAGCAAAACTGACACATACAATATATAAGAATGCTAATGCTTTCTTTAATTTTTATAGTATTTTAAAATTAAGTATTTTAAAAAGAAATTAATAATCGTGTGTTTCAGATTTTTGTTTACAAAAAATCCCAAAGTGCTAAGGATTACTGTGAGGCAGGGAAAAACTTCTAGTTTATATGGGGGTTTCTGTGACACTATCATTTCAGTGGATGCAGGATGTAATTTAAACCTTCCTACTGAGTCTAATGAAGATTAAATTCATTGAAATCAGTCAATTGAAGAGTATTTGTTATATTACGAGCATGAAAGATGTAAAAGGGAGTCCAAGGGAGAAAATACTGGGGTAGACGTTTGAAATAAATAAACCATAAAGCATAAACAAAGTAAGGAAAAGAACCAACCCAAACCCAAAAAAGGTATTGAAAACACACTGTTGGTACCAATAGTGTGATATAAACTTGAATGTTGTTCTGAAATGGTCTCAGGATTTCCCTGAAACATAAATCCAATTGATTTGGTAATCTTCACTGCTGGTGGCAGTTCCTCACTTATATTGGATGGGTTTACTTACTCTGTATGCTTTGGATATTTACCTCACAGTTTAACTAATTTTTTTAATATTTTCTTGTATGACTCCTTTAAAATATTAAAAAGTTTAGAAAGATTCTGAAAATGCTGATGCTTTAAAAATGTTAAGATACATTTCTTTTGCTTATGTCCAGTATTTGTAGAGAATAGGTAGTTTAAACAATTCAAAGAAAAAGAGAGATCGAAAGAGACTCCTATAACATTACACGTGCTTGTTGTGGTTGTTTGGGGCTTTCAGTTTGTTTGGGTTTTGGGGTTTTCTTTTTTAGTTTTAGTACTGCTTATATTGGACTCTGGAAATACAATAAATAGAGATATTTTCATTAATCTTTTGCTCTCAATGGACTTGAAATAAGGTATAGTCCTGCTGGAACAGGCAACAGGAGGATTGCATAGACCAATGATAGAAAGACATTAGTAGGTTAAGTCATGAGTTAACAGTTGATGGGGGGCTCCAGGAGCACAAATGAAATAGCCAGTTATAAAAACTTACAACATTTACTCCTTTCTGTAGTTCACAGATAAATGAGCATAAGTCTAGGCACAATATGTATGGCCTTTAGAGTTGTCTTGATACACTCTTTGTAAAACCAACCTATACATTCATTTAGTACTTTGAGATCAGTTAAAAAATCTCCCACTTCACCCCAAAAATAATGTTAAAAAAAAAAGAAAATAATTGCTTAATTTTTGTTGCTTTACTCTATTTCCAAGTATTAGTGGTGATGATGGCAATGAAGACCACTTTTAAGCCTCATGGGTTCTGTGTCTGTGCATTGTAATATTTCATACCATGAATGGTGTGTGGATGGGGCCAGTCTGTGGTGCCTGTTTTGCATACTTGCTTCTGGAAGATGAAAATCTGAGTATGTAGACTGAACAGGGTTGTTTTCCTAAGCAATGCTACTGTTTAGATGATGAAAGGATTGTGACAGTAGGAACATTGTAGATACATTTTCAGTTTTCATGTATGAAGTATAGTTTCCTGAGTTGTACGCAAAGTTTTTGCAAAACATTCTGGACCTTGCTTGAAGTTAAATTTTTGAAGTGAGAGGTGATTTTGTGGCACATGATAATTTGATAACACAAAACATTCATGCGGTGTTCACCTGAAGCTTTGGTATTTGCAATATTTAAATACTCTTTTATAATGCATAATTTAAGGACTTGAATTTTCAGTGCAGAAGACTGAATAAGGTATTATTATTTCTAAAAGACGGGATAGATCAAACAATAAAGGATCCTAATTCCCTGTCTCTTGTAAAAGACAGCAAGTGTACATAAGATTACAAGTGAAGGTAGATAATTTCATTTTAATATGGTAACCCTTTTTATTTGCTTATTGGACTGGTGGGAAAGAGGAGGTTCACTTTGCAAGAAGTTGAGTGCAAATGTTACAGAAATTACTTATGGAAGTAAAAACTAACAGGAATGTTCTTGGAAAATTCTTCGATTTTTTCATTAAAAAAAGTTTTAACCACAGTTTTGTTGTTTGTTTGTTTGTTTTTTAATTGTAATAGTGGCAGAAAACAGATGGACAAAGCTTTTCTTTGTATAGATCTGAGTAGATGCAGTAGTACAAAGCCAGGATGATCAATCCCCACAACATATAGAATAGGCCTAGTAACTTCCCAGAAATGACACTGGTTTAAATTTATTTACAATCTTTATTAATGAGGAAGTACATGAAAGAAAGAGAGAGAAGATTCTTCACAAAAAAAAAAATCTCTGAATAAAAGCTAAGCATCTAGAATTGGGAGATCAGTCTCTTTCACTAAACAAAATGAGTTATTAAGTAGGTGATATAGTACAGTCACAATTTTGACCTATCAAGATGGAATTTTTTTTATAAACTTTGTAAAACAAGTTTTGGTGAAAAGAGAATAGGAGGAATAACTTGGATTTTCTCTTTAATTTAAACTTCTTTACTTTTTGCTTTGCTGTACACTGCTAGGTTTATTTATCACTTGGAGTGTTGTAGTGTGTGCTTTTATAATTATTATTTTTTTTTATAGTCCAAGTTATGTGCAACAATTTTTACTTCTCTTTTTGTCACAAGTAAAAAAAAACAAAACAAAAAACAAAAACAAAAAAAAAAAAAACAAACAAAGAAAAAAAAATCCCAGAACAAAACAACAAACCAAAAACAAAATAAAAGAACACCCAACAAAGAAAAGAAGCTGTGAGACTGGAATTCCTGTCAAAATAAATTGCAAAAAAATTGGTCCTAGAGGCATTTCACCACTTTTCTTGGCATACAAATGTTGGCTACTCCAGTCTGTGAATTGGCTGGCCTTGTTATCTCCAGTCTCTCAATCTTAGGAGATCAGTGGTACTCAGACGTGCTAGAAAGATCTTTTGTGACCTGAGGTTTTCATTTCTCACTCATTGCTTTCCTAACTTCAGGAAAGTGGGGAGGTTCTCTTAACTTGAGGAAATGTACCTTGACCAACTGACTTTCATAGATTATTGCAAGCACAACTCATTCTAAATACTCTAAAAGTATTTCTGAATGCTGAGATGAGGCTATGCACAATTTGGTCTGCTTATTCCAACAAACCACTCTTTTGAAGTTCAAATTAGCACATTCCTAATATTATTATATTAGTACATAATACTAAACTTTTACTATGTGCACACTTAAAATACTCCTAAAATGTTTCTCTGAGAAGAATGGCTCAGGCCTCTGAAATGTAGACTCTCTTAGAATTGCCAGAGAAGTTAATCACGTTCTTCCCTTTAAATTCATGTGCTTCTTGGTAATGGAGGAATAGTGATGTTCAGCAGAGTGTGTAGGCTCAGCTAGAGTTAATAGTAGCTTGTTGTGATAGAACACAGGGACAAAGATTTCCTGAGGAATTCCATTTCCTGTTGACTTTATATGTCTCGATCTACTGGTATATTTTGTGGGGTTTGTTCCCTGTGAGGCAATCCTAACTTGGCAAATTTTTCTCCATGAATGGCTTGGAGGGATTTATTTTCTCTCCTGAGGAGGATGCACATCTATTATGCGAAACCTCCGTCTTCCTTTGTATTTTAGGTAATAAAATACGGAAGGGATATTCACTGAGTCTAGCAATTTTGTTTTTCTGCTTTGTTTTGCATTTTGAAAACCGCATCACTGAGTTTTTTTCCTCTCTTACATGACAGGTGTGACAGTTGAGACAAATTGCTGTCACCTCAGTGTTCTGTTGTTTAGTATTCAGGATCTGCTTGGTCTTTCTTGAAGTGTCCTTGGTCAATGAATTTTTTTAAGGTTGAACATTTTTTTTTCTCATCTCCATCAGATCTCAATGGCTGTAGAAGGAATTGTAAGGCTCTGAGATTTCAATCCTTGTGGTTTTACCTGCAGGCAGATAAACACCACAGGAAGGCGCTTAGAAAACTAACTCAATCCCAGCCAAAATCGGGACACAGTGGACTCATTTTGTTGTGTACATTGTAAGGTTTTATTCTGTATCACTTCTTATAATGCAGTAGTTGCTGAAGCCTGGGTTATCTAGCCAACTTCTTTGAGTCAGTGAATAAAACTGCTGAAGAAAATTCTTATTTTTTGAGGTGATTCTTAGTTTGTGGTTAAAATGAACCCATAAAGATTGTATATAGATGTGCATATGCAAACCAATAAATAATATTAAATGTATGCTTATGTATTAATACATGTTAGTATGTTTACAAAGACACATTGTCTGTGAAATTGTCTTCAGAGAAGGATGATTTACCATTGCTAATTGTGCATAATTTTTTAAAAGAGTAGAATGATAACTATGCAACCAGAAGAACTTGGTAGTAATTAGCCAGTGATCAATGAATGTATGCTATCACAGTCCTCTGGACATGCTCGGGAGATGAGATAAAAGCACCATGTGGAAATCACAATTTGTTATTGGGAACTTCCAGTATATTTAAAACAAACAAGAAAAAAACAACCCCAAGACCCCAAACACATGAATTCTAGCTTTGGAAAAAAAAAATGGTAAAAAGATTGGGCGGAGTGGAAAAAAGTTTCAGGTAGTCAGAGGATAAGAGCATTGGAGTTTATACATGACTGAGAAGGGATGGATGAAAAGAAAAATCTTAGAAGTTCTTGCGGTTAAGGGAAGAATCAAAATAGTCTAATTCCTTCTGCCTCTGCTCTGACTTTCTACCTTTTCTTGCTGTTTCAGGATGGAGAAGTTGCCATATTATACCCCTTCTTTTTAGTAGATACCTGTTTGTTGAAAAAAATAATCTTCCAAAGAAAGGATTTATTTAAAGGAGCCTTGATGGTGTTGTGCTGAGATTGAGTTTTTGTCTCTGTTTTGAATTTCTGCAGGGAGTATTTCCATCAGTATGAACACTAAAGGACCAGCTCAGACTTGCCTATGGAAGAAAGTTCCGTGATTACCTGATAATCTTCTCTGTTGATAATAGAAAGTGGTCTGCTCTGGGCAGCTTTTAAATGTTTTGGTGATCTGAATTTTCTTGACTGCTAATAAGATGCAGGAAAAGACATCAAATAGCTTTGGGATACATTTCAAAGAGCAGGCATTTAATAGTATTTTAACTGCATTTGCAGGCAATAGCACCATTTTCTTAATAGCACTATTTTCTTAAAGGTAGAATCTTATCAATTGAACTATTTTCAATTTCCTCCACTGACATCCAGTATCAACTCTCAAATACATCTCATACCATTATGACAGTCATAGCAATTCAGCCAGTCTAATAAATATACAATTGTTTCCTTAATTCACAATTTGAAAACAATGCCTTTGAACAGTCTTCCAGACATGGTTTTTATGGGCTAATTCATAAAATTGTATACATATCTTTAGGCCTTTTGCTGACTTCCTGTATTTTGGGAATGCACAATAATTTACTTGTGATTGCAAATCCAGAAATGTTTTAATTTTAATTGAGTTGATACTAAAACAAAAGGAAGAAAGTTACATTCTTGGTAAATTATCTGGTACATTAAATTAATAAAATATCTGTGGCTAAAGTAATGCAAAATTTGTCTATAGATAGATGGATAAACATGCAAGTGCTAGTTATAACAAGGACAGGATGGTGTGGCATTTCTGATATAAGGCCTAATATGAGAGCCATGCCAGTCCTACATCTGACTTCAGCAGGTACTTGAGCAACTCAGCATCGTGTTAGACAACTAAGGACACTGACCAGTTTGAATAACAGAGTTAGCTTTACCTCATATCATCAAGTTGTGAATCTGTAGGATTGAGCTGGACATTGTGTACCAGGGGTCAGGCTCTGTATAAAACTGCTGCTGTGTCATGGAAACAAAATCATTTGCATTTGCCAGTGCATAATAACTCATGCAATTTTTATGATGGCATAATATTTCTTTCAACTCTATTTCTTCTGCTGGGAACATGAACTGTGTTCAATAGTCTGCCTGAAGTAACATCCTGCCTGAAGTAACATCATTATTATATTTCTGTTCTACCTTATTTGCTAATATAGTGAATAATGGAAATGGTACTTATCTGGTGTAGGTTTATTAGTAGAAATCCATAGAAGAGGCCTGTAGCATGGCCAGCAAAAGACAAAGTTGTTGGGGAAGTGTGCATGTGTTTGTCTCACCCTTCCTCTCTCTTCCTCTCCCTTCCTCCCTTTTTCATGGAGTTGCAGAATGGTTTGGGTTGGTAGGGACCTTAAAGGTCATTTGGTTCCACTGCTCTTGCCAGGGGCAGGGGTGCCACCCACTAGCCTGGGTTACTCCAAGCTCCATCCAGCACCACTTTGGGTGGCAGACAGGTGTAATGTCCTTGTGTCACTTAGCAGGTGTGCTTTTGTTCTGTCATTCTGTGGAGCACACTTTATACACCAGAACTCCGCTGCTGAAGATAGTCTTCTTAGCATTGCTTAACCAGATAGCAGCTATCAACCACCCTGACAAAGCATACATAAGGCCGTCAAATGCCTGTTTTTACCTGTGTGTAATTTTCCAAGCTGGGCTTACAAATGCTGTATTTAAATGAATCGTAATAAGTCAAATTAAATACCTGAAATGGTCTAAACAAGTGTGCAAGACAAATCAGTTTTGTTGTGCACAATATGGAATTATAATGGTGAACTAGTAGATGATTTATGGTTTTACAGCAGTAAATTAGTAGTCATTAAAAAAAAAGCCTAAATTATGAGCATTTTTTGATGACACAGGTACTTAGCACAGTAGAGTACTCACATATTCTAAGGAGGATTAATACCTTTCTAGCCATACTGAGAAAAATGTCCAGCAGGGGGAAAAGAGACTGAAAATGAAGTCTGAGAATAGGTGTCAGTGATGGATGAGAGAAAAAATCCCTTAAGAAATATAATCAGAGTTCTATCAGGAGGAATGGATGAACCTGTGACTCAGGCAATTCTAATGCAAGTAGTTGTAAAATAATATATCTCTGTAAATCAGTATGAAGGATGAAAAAAAGCAAAAGGTTTAAACCCAGAAAAAATAGGAAAGTAAGATGTCATAAAACAAATAATTTCAGATTTGCTGATTGCAACCTGTAATGCAGTTCATTATATGGACACAAACAGCATCCAAGTCTTGAGCAGGGAAAGGGGTTTTGGAATCTCAAGAAAAATATTGTCTCACACTATTCCTTGTGATTCATATACAGAGTTGTCCTATATTTAAAATAGATCTTTGAAAGATCCATTTCTGAGTTCTGAATCCTTCATGTTGTCTTTGAAAAAGAACAATGTTAATTTGACTAAGTAGTTGAGAGCAGTTATTATGGAGGTATCCAAGATGTCCTTTGGCAGATCAATTAATATAAGATCCAAGAGGAAAAGCAATTGCAGGAAAACTACATGAGATCTTTAATTGAATAGCCAGTCACTCTCTGTACACTACCATAATACTTTAGCTGGAATTTGTAATTTATGTGCTAGTGATTCTTTCAGTAAGTTAATTAGATAAAACTCCCTTGTGTTCCTGCCACATTTAACATCAAGAATTTCTGAAAATGTAGTCTGCTTTTGTGCAGTGCTGGTTTGATGCCACGTGGCAAAATGAACTTTGAAAATTGAATGCAACTTTTTTAATGCTTTTCACTGTAATTTAGACAAGGGAGAAGTAGGTGTGGTCACACTTATTGCATAATTTTTATATGGAAGCTACTAATGTTCAAACTTAAAAAATACTAGGCTGACCTTTTGTGTGCGAATTGTAATTTTATGCATGGAAAAATATTGTTAGACTTGTTTCCAGGAAATAGACAAATTTATGACAAATATTTGACTAATAAGTATGAGATATGCAAAGTATATTTTGCCAACATCCATTTAATATTTTAAATTACATTATGCAAGGTGAAACTGTTAATTTTTGTAGTTCAAGTTAATGATTCTCATAATTTCTAAATTGTTTATGAGGTGCAAATATCCATGATAAGTTGGCTGGAGTTTCATTTTATAAATTTGAAAGTACTATTTGACTTGAACTGGTGATCAGATGCTTAGTTTTTGCTTGCTTAGTGGTTTGTGACCTGAAGAATATGACCTTGATGATGTTTCCATATGGAATATATTTTTTCATCACAGCAGATTTAATGATAGTGAGGAAGCTTGAAAAATTAATATCCATGGGTTTTGTGGTGATGTCACAAAGAATGATTATAAAATGTGTTTGTAGATAGCAGTAGGAATGGCATCACATAGGAAAATTTAATTCTGTGTTTCTGCTTCGCAATATAGCCTAGTTTACTATTTCAGACGCATTGTTATTACAAGTGTTATCTGCTATTTTTATACTTTAGAAAGAAAGCTTTGAATTTTGTGTATCTAATCCATTTTTTTTGTCCTTTTCAAAAAAGTGCTCTTTTTTGTCTGAACCTATTGGTTAACTTGCACTGTTACATTCTTTGTGGAAGTTAAATTTGGCACAAGATAATCTCCAAATATTTAATCTGAATAGAATATGCTGAAGTCCAGAGATGGAAAGTTTGCACACATAACTATTTTGTTATTAAGTTCCTGCTGGTATTTAATTAGAATAGAAAAGAAAGGAGTAGGTATCCGTGCCACTAGTCACAGCAGTATAGAATTATGGAATGTTTTGGATTGGAAGAGGTGTTAAGATCAACTAGTTCCAACCTCCCTGCCATGGGAAGGCTGCCATTCATGAGACCAGGTTGCTCAGGTCCCCATCCAACCTGGCTCTAAACACAGAATTACAGTATGTGCTGAGTTGGAAGGGACCCGCAACCTTCATCAAAGTCCAACTCCTGGCCTGGCACAGGACAGCCCCAAAAATTACACCATGTGCCTGAGAATGTTGTCCAGACATTTCTTGAACTCTGTCAGCCTTGGTGCTGTGACCAGGCCCTGGGAAACCTTTTCCAGTAGCCAACCACCCTTTGGGTGAAAAACCTTTTCCTAATATTTAAGCTAAACCTTCTCTGACACAAGGTCAGGCCCTTCCTTCCATTCCTGTCACTGGTCACCACAGAGAAGTGATCAGTGTCTCCTCTTCCCCTTGTGAAGAAGTTGTAGACTGGGATGAGGTCCCCTCTCAATCTCCTCCAGGCTGTACAGACCAAGTGACCTCAGACATTACTCATACGGCTTCCTCTCAAGGCCCTTCGCCAACCTCTTCTTTGCACATTCTCTAATAGGGACAGGATTGACCCTCCTGGCTGCCAGGGCACTGCTGGTTCATGTTCAGCTTGCTGTTGCCCAGGACCACCAAGTCCTTTCCTGCAGTGCTGCTCTCCAGTCTCTCAGACCCTAGTCTGTCTGTACATCCAGGGACAGGCCATCCACAGCCTTTATGCAAAGCCCCTTCAGTGCTTCACCACACTCATAGTGAAGAATTTCTTCCTAACATCTAATCTAAACCTGTCATCACGGTTTAAAACCATTGCCCCTTTTCTTGCCACTATCTGGCTGTATAAAAAGTCCTTGTCCATCATTTTTATAAATACTTACCATATAACTTGCAAGTATTTCTTCCAATGTGATGGCTAAAATAGACACAGCATTAATAATTCTGATAGATCCACATCCTCAGTGATAAATTTCTTGTGTCTAGGTTTGTTTTGGCTTTTTTTCCCCCTGTGTATGGACATAATCCTATTAAAATATGTGTACCAGGAAATGTGTATGCAACTGGAGAGTGATACAGTTGACGTTGCTTTAACAATTAAGACTTATGTAAAATACCATGGTGTTGGATTTTTGGTGGTTTGCTTTTGGGGTTTTTTTTGGTTGGTTGGTTGATTTTGTTTGTTTGTTTTTGTTTTTCTACTAATGTGCTTGGGAAAACCAGCTTGCAATGACAGCTGCTCTGTACATAAAATGCATCTGTCCCATGAGAGTAACAATTTAATTTCTCTTAGTATCAACTAGATGAAATGTTAGTCTGCTATGGAGCAGACATTTCTGTGTTTAAAGATTTTAATTATTTCATACTTCTTTTCTAATTGTGTTTTAAATATTCTATACCTTAACATTTGCAAGTTAGAAATACGTCATAAAATCTATGGAAGTTAGGATTGTAGGGAATTAGTTGTTGTTTTTTACTTTTTTTTTTTTTTTTAATTAATTGCTTTGACTTAAGAAGTAATAACTGACTGTTCATGTTCCTTTCTTTTGGTCAATACACACATATTAATTTCAGTAGGATGAACATAGTTCAGCATGTAAATTCCTTATTCAAAGTGTCTTGTGGTTATTGTAGTTTTAGGCAGTAGGTGATATGTTTGCTGTTGTCAGAGATGTAAATATTACTAAGAGATTTTTGGGTTCCCCAAAATGTATCTGAATCTCTCCCCAGTGCACCCATCCCTGCAGTGGGATTTGATAGGCTGTTCTCTCTGCCTCCTGGCTCGCAGTAGGACTCACAAAAAGCTGACTTAGCTGAAGTCACTGAGCGTTACTGTTATGGCCAGTAAATTGCATCAGAGAGGGGAGGAAAGAACTTATAAGGAGGCAAAAGTAATACCATGTATCACATCACTTTTTTCAATGTCAATTGGCATCACTTGGTAAGTGCTTAATGTGTTCTATGTCCTTACATCATCAGTTTATAGGAGTTGGAATAACATCTTCAGAACTTAAATCCAATCTCCACTGTTGGGAGAAACCAGTTTGAAATTATTGTCTGTTTTCTGGGCAGAGACTATGGCTTTGGTGGCAAGGGTTTGCGTGAGGGTGTAGAAAAGTATTATTTATTAATGTTTTAATTGATACTGGCTCAGAAAACTCTCGCAAGTAAAGCAATATTTTGCTATAATAGCCCTGTAATATGTACAATGAAGTTAACTTGTGTATGATTTGGGGTTTTTTCAGTTCATTTTGACTAGAGTTTTTGTCTAAAAACATTGACGAGTGGGAGCATTAACTGTATATGAACTTCACTGCAAGTTATTTATTATTTCTACCAACATGTAGATTACATGTTGAATGTAGTGAAATAATAAATTATTTGGAACAGAGAACTTCTTTAGAACTGGCACAATGGAACCTTTTTTCACTCATGACTTATAATCATTAAAATGTTTATTGACACTGAATTTAGTAGTTAATTTTATTTTACAAGTCAAAACAACAAGAAAACTTTGGGAGTTATCAAGAATATAATTTGCTATAAACTAATATTTTTCATCTTATTTAGAGTTATTTTAAGTATACCTCTCCTCAGACTAGAAGATAACAAATGGTGGAATGTTGTTTTGTTTCAACAGTTTCAAGTTCCAAATCTTGCATAGCTAGTAGATTGCAAATATAGAAATAATCAAGACTTACTTTGGCTGGTAGATTTAATATTTTGTCCTGCTTTAATAAAGCCATCCCTCTCAAAGCTAGCTTATGATCTATGCTTCTGATATTTTCTCAGTGTATACAAATGTAGCTATCCAGCTGTAAAATATGTTAAGTTACTTATAATTTTACACAGAAATGTAAGGATAACAACTGAAAACTTAAGTTTTTCTAATTGCATTTTTATTTCTCTCTCACGCATACATTCATAACTATGTTTCTTGACATGCTAAGCAATCCACTCCACTAGTGATTTTATAACTCCCCTTCTCTTTTATTTGAGCATTAAATATTAGTACTATTTGTCAAATTAAAACTGTATGCTGGGGTGGGGGAGAGATTGGTTTTATTCTTCCATGCATTTACACAGTCTTCTTGGCTGTCTTAACTTTTGTTTTTCCTTTATGATAATTTCTTTTTCATTTCCCTTGCATATTGCTTTGTCCATTTAGTTTTACATTATTCATCGATGAAAAATGTACTTTCTTTAGAAATTTTTATCTGTAGTTTGCTCTTTTTCAGTTAATTTTCATGCCTGGATAGCTTTTTTCTTTTTCATTTGGTTTAATATCATCTTCAGTTTTTTCTGAATCTGGACATAATCTAAAGTAGCAGTGAATCTTCAGGACCAAGAAGCAAAAATCTGTAGTTGCTGAGTCTGGAAAAGCACAGACTTTCAAATGTATCTTGACTTTTTTTTAATATTTTTCCATGGCTTAGCTATTCTGCTCAATGAGTGGGTGCTACAGCACATACCTCACTGACTTGCTGTATGAATATTATTCTTGGCACTGCATATAATATGGTAAGATCAATTAAGTCAGATTATACATTTATGTAGTTTGATAATAGTGGATACTTCTGAAAAAAAAATTGCAAGAAATAGAAGATGGATATAGTCATTCTCACGGGTAAGTCTTCCCAGATTCTGGTAACTAGGAATTTAAGGACTCCAAGCTCCCAGCTGGCCAGTTCTGAAGCTAATCCAATTTATGCTTTTGTCTTATGAAACATTCTGTAAAAAGGAATTTTTAAATTGAATTGTGCCATATAGGGAAAGGGCTTCCTTTCGGGTTTTAATTCTACTACTTAGAAAATTTATTTTCAATTCCATTCTTTGAGTGAGACAGATGATTCATGGCATGGCTATACCCCACCTCACTATGTGTAAGTCTGGGATTTTCAAGCTACTGAAATGCTTTTTCTATGCCAAATCTTGCCTTAATAAATTTTTTAAAATACACTGGGAAATTGTCCTCTAAGTATATAGCTTATTGAAATCTGTTTTAGTTGTCTTACTGTTGCTATTCTCTTTTATTTTTTATTATTA
Organism: Acanthornis magna; assembly: GCA_036785705.1. Taxonomy (NCBI): domain Eukaryota; kingdom Metazoa; phylum Chordata; class Aves; order Passeriformes; family Acanthizidae; genus Acanthornis; species Acanthornis magna. Next base: position 34,610,949 of record JAWUZG010000018.1, read on the forward strand.
ATACAGTATTGTGTAGTTATTAGTTTCAGCATATTAAACTCTGTGGGCATTCGGCAACATGTGTATGTCATTTTCAAAGTGTCCTAGTTCTCCTTCCTAATAGAGAAATGTCATATAGGATTTTGGTCCTTGGTTTATTCTGGTGTTTATGTAGATTTCTCTGAATAATTGTGGAAAATTTCATTTAAACAGCAACAGGAAGTAGTATAAGATTAAAATCCATGGTGGTAGCAGAAGTAGTGTGTTGGAAAGATTCATTTTAACAAATAATGGTAGAGGAAAGTGTGTGATAAGGCATGTCAGTCAAAAAATACTCAAGCTTTGTGATGTAGGTAGACCAGCAAGAAACAGACAATTTCATTGTAACCCTCATTATGACCACACATTTCCTCCAATCCCAGCCAACTCCACCCCAATCCCGTAGAGAGTAAGGACTGGCTGAGTTCTTTGTTTATTTGTTTGTTTGCTTGTTTTATTTCACTGTCCCTCTAGAATCCTGGTTTAACATTTTAATGCAAAAAATAAGTATGCACATTTCTTTAGATAGGGACCTGAGAGCTTGTTGCTGCCAAAGTATGTGACTGTCGCAAATGTCCTGAGTTAAATTGCTTGGAATCTGTCTGGCATGGAGTCAGAATTTTGTTTTTATGTGTATTTCACCTGTAGAGACTCCTTTTACTAGGTGTATTCAGAGCTCTGTTGAAGCAGCTGTAAAGTTCATTGAAATGGAGGTGGTGTCTCTTGCATTAGTCACATGGTGTGAAACAAGAATCCCCTTCTGCTTCATTTGGCGTGTAGACTAGCTCAAGAATTGTAGCTCACTTTGTTAAAATTGAGGGTTGACCTGTTCTTATTGGAAGACTCTTACAAAGACATTGTGCCAGTCCATGGGTCAGAAATAGTCTCTAGGTTGCTAGCTGGAGTGCTAATGTGGCAGGATCAAGTCCTAATCCTTATTCCAGGTACTGTTTTAATCTAGGGAAGTTCAACTGAAGAGATAGAAAGGTAGATTTTTCATAATACTCTCAATTATCGTAGCTGAAGAATCTTCCTGAAGGTGTAGCATCTGAGAAGGAATAATTTGTCAAAAGAAAGTTTCAAATTTTTAATTTTTTTCCCCCCACTACATCTATGAATGTCTCAATTGTACAAAGTATTCCCTACTGTTTTAGTTATTAAAGCCACACTCCATTTCTGGATGCTTTGTGAGTCTGAAGACTTTTGTAAACAGAATCTACATTAATTTGGCGAGTTTAATACTTATTTTAAATGGTGTGACTAAGGGCAAAATGTGGTCCCAAATGAGCTTTGATATGAATGTGGTGGTTATGATAGAATTGCTCAAAATTCCTTAACTATGACTGCTAGAGCTAAAAACTTTAGGGATACAGTTAGCTGCCTTGCCATAATTAAAGCAATTTCTTACTGTAATCTGCCTTTAGTCAGGCATACCTGAGAGCTGAAATTAACCTTTTTAAAATTGTCATCTTTCATGCCTGAGAGGCCCTTGAAGTGTGAGTGTATTAGAATGACTTTTTTCCTTATTTTATTCTGCAGTAGACATTTCTTTTCTTTTCATGGGAAATTCTTGTTTAAGTCAGTTCTCTCTGAAGTACGTCTTTTGTATATGTACATTGCATCTGGATCAGCTAATTACTTTAAGAATAAAGTGGATTTAATTTGTAAGAAAGCTAGACTTCGATTTTGATGTGAATTATTTTTTCTAGTTCTGTTCTCATTTACACTTATGATAAGTATTTGCAATTACTGATAGTAGAAATTCCAGTCAGAATATCCTCAAATACATACTTGCTATTGAAAAGCATATTTTGTATAAATAGGTGCTACAGACACAAACTACTAAACAGTAGACGCCCTGAGATAGCATTTCTCAGTGCTTCAAATTGATAATTTTGTTTAGGAGTTCCTTGTATTCATGAACTCTCTTTGCTTTTTGCACTGGTTTCCTTTTCTCAGGCATTAATACATTGCTATTTACTGCTATATCGTAATCGTTTTCCTGCCCTGGGTGTCTCTTGGCTTCTTTAAGTGTGTAAAGTCCTGGACTATCCTAGTTTTAAATTTTCCAGAGAAGCTTTTCTCAGTGTCACAGAGAGATAATTGCACTAAGTATTCTTACTCTAGTCTTAGAATATTTTCCCTTTTAGTTAAATGTTTCATTTTTTTTAGCTTTAATGCTATTTTGTTTGTTCGTTTGTTTGTTTCGTATGGCAATTAAATCTTCTTCAACAATATTAGTTAACCTTACTGTTGTATTTGTATATTTGGGTTTTTTTGGTCCTTGCTGAGGCGAGTAGTTCATATTTAGTTCACTGAAATCTTGTAACATAAAATTCCCTTAGGCATTTAAATTCTTTACTGTTCTTCAAGTCTGTTCTAATTTGACAATGCTTTTCTGGTGGTATGCCCAGAACTGAACATGCTGTTACAGAAGCAGCTGTGGAAGTGCAGGATACCAAGTATTGAAATGCTGTTGTACGTATCTTTTGATATGCACGGCCAAATGCAGCAAAGGCTTTCTTGCGACCAGTTGACATCAGTAAAATATATATTCTCTCTTAACTTCCTTGATTTTATGTTTCTCTGAAAATTTCTTCTCTTTCTTCAAAAACTTTTCCAAATTATTTTTCCCAGTCTAACGCAATATCCTTATCTTCAGGTTATGTTTTGAAAATCTTTGTCTCATTGATACTGCTTTATCTCTGGTGTGATTTATGTATTTATTCAGCTTATTACTTACTGAATCTTCTATGTTATTACTGAGGATGCTGAGTACTAGGCCTAATACAGTTCTATATATCATCCTAGATGGGGCCTTTCACTGTTCAATACACACCATGTCTTAAAACTCTGTTGAGTGTGGATTGTTAAAATTTTCTTCCCTTATGTATTCTACTAAGTATGAATTAACTTTGTAACTGTGCTAAATCACTCACTGAAATAGGAAGAGTTTTTTGTTCATTAGATGGCTTTGTTTTCCTTTTCTCTGTCCTTCTCTGAATAAAAATGAAATTCAATCAGAAATTATATTTCAAAATTGAATTACAGGAATTTTCTTCTCTGTGAATTGACACAGTTTTTTTCCCCCTCCATTTAAAAATTAATATTTGATATTGCTTTCTAATATTACTTTCTCTTACTATTAATGCAGACTACTAGGCTGGGTTTGATACAAATGACTGAATGTATGTTTTTAGAACTAATTCTGTAAGGTGCACAAGCATATCCTTACATCAGTTCTAGAAACAGAAAACATGAAGATTCTTCCTCTCTAGCCAGTGTGGTATGCCCCCTGTCATAATAAGCAGAATATAGTTTTCAAGGCTAAGTAATAATTTATTCAGAATATGACTACATTTTTCATCACTGAAGATACATACATAAGACTTTCCAAGGTATAAGATGTTTAGTTACACGTAAGTGGGTAGTCTAGTCTAGAAATTTCTATTTGGACACTTTCCTGTGAGATCAATGAGCTCACTTCTCTTCTTCCATATGCCCCCTCACCGCTAATTCTTTGACCTTTCGTGAGGATAGGCGGAAAGAAGGCAATATGGAAGTGAAAAGCCAGCTTAGGAAAGGAACATGCCCTAAAAAATGGTTATTTCCATTCCAAGTACAATGTTTTGATTTTTATCCGAACATGTAAAACTGTTTAATATATTATACTGAGGCAGAGGTGCTAACCATTTGTTTGAGCCTGAGCATTTTTTTCCCTGAGCACTGTCTGTATTGTAGACTTAATGATGTGGATTAGCACTTGTCCCTTTAATAAAATGTTTGATTGGTTATGTTCACTGAAGTCAAATTAAGTTCAGACTAAATAACATTAGCTTACACTTAAACTTTATGTCATCCTTTATAGTTTTTTCTATGTCTTTAATATTTTAAGCATTTTATTTCTTTTTAAGAAATAAACTCGAGCAAATTAATGTGTGCTACCACGTTGCTCCTCTGTAGCTGGGCTGGATTTCTCAGCTGTATGAAGGACATTTCTCCTGCATGCTCAGAGCAGCAGTAACAGTGAAATATAACCCCTCACTTAGGAGGAATAAAGGACATATTTGTCCATAAGTTTCATAGTTGTTTCCTGAAATGTCAAAGGAAAAATAGCAGCTCAATGTCTGATTATAGACTCCAGTGACTCTTGAAATTTTACATCTTTCTGGCCCCTCCTCTCTCATACAATCAGTCTCTTCTCATGCAGTATTACCTCACCTGGGTGCAACAATTCCAGTCTGTTCCTCCTTACCTCTCTGCTGATCAAAGCTGCCATTGTTCTCTTATTTCCATTATAGCTCCTTAACCTTTTATCTCACCAGTAGGACACTTTCTCCTTTTTTATGTCTGCACAAGACAAACACTGAAATGACAGCTGCAATGCAACTTGGTTCTAGATCTCTTGGCATAATGTTCTTTGTCCTTTAGAATAAAGCAATTAAGAACGGGAAGGGGTTAATCCCTTTGTGGTCTATCATCTCTTTGGCTGTGAGGCATGCTTGTTGAAGTGGAAATCTTGCTATTTAGCCACCAGAGTCAATAAAATCTATATTGAATATATTAATTTTTTTTATTTTTGCACTGAGTAATGCTAGAGGAATTATGGACAGGAAAAAGTATCTTTGTAGTTGCAGAAGGAATATTCCATTCCCAGTAAGGGAATACTCCATTCTCATTTGTATATTATCATATGAAGAATAAAATGGTCATTGTTAAGTTTTTAAAAGGAGAAAAATGACAAACAATATTGCAGTCCAAATGCTTAAATTTTGGCATGGTTGGAATAGTGTAGAGCAGGATTTATCATGGAAAGTGCTAAATGAATAACTCTACAGAGAATGACCTTAATAGCAACTATCCCTTGTCAATGAAGTAATGGCAATAGTATTTAGCTCAGTTTCTATTTTCAAAGCACTGCATTTATTTAATAGATTTGATAGAGGGGAAAACAATTCTTGTCTAAAGCTCTTGAATTACTTTGCATTTTCTCTTAGGACTAAGTAAGAAGGGAGAAGAGTTTAGAAGGGAGAAGAGTTTAGAACTCAAAGGAGTTGCTTCAGTCCTGTAGAAAGACCTGACTGTCTCTTTTTATGTATTCTGAACATAAATGACATGACTAAAGGAAGAAACATTTTCAGAAGGGTGGAAACTGGAGAATACAAAATGTTTCTACCATGGAATCCTTTTAGCCAGCAGGACAGATAAGTAATAATATAGTTTTCATAGAATAAAATTATAATCCAGGATTCTAGAAACTGCAGGCAATTTTCCCTTGTATCTCTTCTTTCAGTGCAATATGTCTGATGAACTTCTTCGGTTTTTTGAGCACTCAAAGTCATGCAACTCTAAAAGATCTTTTAAGAATCAACCTATTTATGTAACTGAGGGGGGGAAAAAGGGATAGATACCCTCATGAGATTAGCATTGACCTTTAGAGGTTTCGTCCCTGTGGAAGGACTAGGCGTTTTGCCTTTTTTTTTTTGTAATTTTGTAGTTCAATAGGAAGGGATCCTTTCAGAAGCTTTCTTCATTGCTACTCAAGATTATGTGTAATTAAGTAAAAATGAGATGGAATGAACATGCAGCAGAAGACTGTAAACATGTTTACACATTTTGATAAACATTCCTGCATTTTTCCTCTTGTAGCATTGATTCATCTGCATCATACTAAATGGAAATGAGCAAGATGTAAAATTAATCCACCCTTGTAACTATCTGAAGAGAGTAATTATCTGATGCTTACAAGCTGTTTCTAGAATAGATCCTTTCCAAGCTGCATTAAATTTTATTGTGTCTGCGTTTGAGTTTCAAATTACAGTGGATCACGTTCTTTAAGAATATCAATGCTGCAGGTCCACTAAAGTCAGTGGAGCTGTGCAGATTTTTCTTTCACAGGAGCAGTGCCCCAAAGTATCTAAATCTCCATTGCGATTTTGACGTTGCAATAAATTACAGCAATTTATCATTGTGTGCTTGTTGTGAGAAATCAGTGTATGGATAACTTGCAATGCCTGGTTAATTGTGTTCGCTTCCCATACCCCAAATGGTCAAACTGTGGAGCCATGGAACCAAGCCCTTAACAAGCATCACACTGTTTGCATAGCAGAAGCTCAAGAACAAGAACATTCAGATTTGACAGCTGACTCTGTGCTAAGTGTACATTAAGGAAAATATCCTCTCCTGGAAAATCAGTTTAAGACTTTTGGGGAATGGAGAATGGGAAATTGGCAGATTAAAGGATAAAAAGCTAAAGAAGGACTTACTGGGTTTTTATTCTGTGTAGGTTTTGGTTTGGGTTTGGTGGAGCAAGTGAAATGACGAAGTCCTCGCTTGAGGCAGACCAGACCAAGAAAAGCTAAAGATATCTGGATCCCAAGAAGGTGTTATCCTAATACCCTGTACTAATAACCTGCAGACTGGGATCTTAATCAAACCTAGAAAGCTCTCTTATGCTAATTTCTGAGATAGGTAAGAGATTGTTTTTATAAGAGTTCCCATACTCAGTAATAATAAAGTGCAGTTGCAGTAACCTGTGGGAAATTCTAGCCAAGTCAGATCAACACTGATAGAAACTTTATAAAGTAAAATAAAATTTAATTTGAGAGTTTAAAATTAAAACATTTAAAGGTAAATTGTTTTTTGAATTTGTATCTAGAGTGTTAGAAATCTAATGCTGACAAATAGTAGGAGGAAACACATTGACTGGGTATGAGGAACAGAGAAATATTGCTTTTTGCAGCAGTTTGAACTTAGGTTGGCATAAATAGCTCATGAAATTGCACCTTTATCATTTTCAAGTTCTTTCTTGTACATCCATGACATAGTTACTTTAAAAAAACCCAACAAACTCACAATTTAAAGAAAACTATGTAAAGAGGTTTTGTATGAGGTGCTGGAGAAATGATAGAGGACAATCAAGAATCTGGCTACATAAAACCATGTATGAGAAATACTATTCAATTTCTCAACAGTAGAGGAACTGGAGAGTATTTTAAGGAGCTAATATGATCAGAAATATGTTCCTGAAAATTTTTAGTTTCCTCCAAGGTTTTTTTCTGAAACCTGGTGGAGCAAACTGACAGAATAAGCCAATACTAAGACAAGACTTTGAAAACTTTCTCAAAGATCTTGACCTTCTGTGAGTTACTCTTAGTTAAACTTGTAGCACGATCCAAACCTGTTTTTCAATAGTGCAGTAATGATTTCCAGACCTTGTGAAAGTGTGAGTGATGTGAGTACATTATCTGTCTCTGAACATAATTACTAATCACATTGTACTTCAGAAATGAAATGCAGCTATTAATACTCTCTAAATCAAAGGGATTCTTTGAGTTGAAATGGAGTCCATTTGTATCAGAGAAATGAGGCATAAAAGAAAGGTTTATGGAAACTTAACCACTTTTCTCTTACTTTTCTCCCCGTAATGCTGCATTTATATTTTTGGTATTCAGCTTCATATAGTATTAAAGATAGATATGTTAGCAACATAAAAGCTCCACTTTCATAAATACTTATGATTTAAGTTCCATTGGAGTATCAAATAGAAATGTAAGTTCTCAGTCAAGACTTTTCTAGATCTTACCTTGATGGTTTGCACTGCTTGTGGTCTGATTTTGATCTCAGGGATCTGCTCTTCAAGCTTTCTGTTCAAAAATTTTTCTCTTAAAAAATCTTGTCAACTCAGGTTTGAGATTATAAAATGGAACCTGCCAAAAGTCTTATTTGTTCTGTCATGGATGATGATGGCCAGATCAGTGTCTGGACATTAATGAGTCTATCTCTTCAGGCTTTCTAGTGCATAGATTACCATTCTCACTCTTCTGACACCTGCCCTTTGTTTCTGTCTTTGTTTATGATATTTTTGAATAGGGCTGGGATAAAACTGGAAATAAATAGATTCTGGGAAGCCCTAGTCCCAGGAGCTGCTGAGAAAGATAGGGACGCTCTCATTGGTCTCCATGGATACCTAGAAAAAAAGTTGAGTTCTTGCAAGCCTTTAGGATTATGCGAGTTAGTCATCCGCATCAGAACCTTGTTTGAAAATTCTTAGGTGATTCCAACCTTGAGAATCTCTCTTGATATCTATATTGGGGTTTTTGGTTTTCCTTACAGTAAATTGAAGGAAAGTTATATCTTGTTTCCTCTGTGAATTGTTACAAAATCCAGTGATGAAGAGTGCTAAATAAAGGTTCTTCCAAGAGGATGAAACTTCAAAAAATGTCTCCCAGTGAGGAAGATCATTAAACTTAGTAGTATTCATTTACCCTGTCTAACTGTGTTTTCTGGGGGGAAAAAAAAATCCTAAGAGACTTGCATTGAATTTGCTAGCTCTTCTTAGCCAGTGAAACACTCAGGGGAAAAAAAAAAAATTCTATTCTTTCATCTCTTAGGGACTGTAACACTGTAGGCAGAGGCTTAGTACAGTGCTTTCTCTAATTCTTTTATTATTGTGAATTATCGTCTTCTGACAGCTTATAACCTATTTTTACAATAAGACTAATTCTTGATACTTGATCTATCTGCTGCTGCATCAAACTGGAGATCAAAGTGCTATTCCTAGATCCTGCCTGCTAAGAGTGCAAGGTTGCTTTTAAAAAAAATCTTTCAGTTATTGCTTTGCTATTTGATATTACAATAACTCCTGTCATGTGACTTTCATTTTAACCATTTTGAAAGCACCAATACTGGCTGTTTTAGATAAAATGTAAGAGTATAACTGTGGGGGGAAAAATTGTCGGTTGTTTATAATACTGTAAGCTTTGATTGTGGTTTAACCACAAACACAAGTTGGAAACTATGTCACATTTCCTTTTGTCCAGTTCCAAGGCTGGTATTTCTCTTATGAATGGGGCCGTATAGGTCATCATCATCTTCATGTCATTATATGTATGCTTTATCCAGGCTATTACCCACTCTTACAGCCTTTGTTTCCATATTGAGGCCAGCTGTAAATTATTTGATAAAGAATCTTGCTTTTTTGGAATTGGTATAAAAAAAAACCGACCCAAAGTAACCACACAAAACTCTCTTCTATATCTTATGATAATTGCCTGGGTTTTGTTGCCTTTGATAAAAGACAGTAGGAGAATCCTTTTCAGTGGAAAATGACATGTTCCCTAGAAATGTATAGAGCTCTGCCTTAATGCCACTTATTGTCATTGCCAGATGAGGAGGTCACAAAGCCCCATAATTTATTTTTCTGGCTTTAATACATGGCTTTTGTAAACTCTGGAGGAAAGCTTGTTTAAAGAAGGCACTGTGAACCATAAGAAATGCTGTTAAATTAGATTTATGCAGTTTACTTTGCTAGGAATTGCTGTGCAAAATAAACCCTGAGCATGTGATTTTAATACTGCATGAAGGCTTTTGTCCCTAAGGTAGAACAGTGACAAAAATTTATAAAACTGTATGAAAAGCTTTTCTTTCCTTGCTAGATGAATCAAAGTGGGCTTTTAGACTTGAGGTGTGCACTGTCTCCCATTGTGAGATGCCATGCCTGACACGATGGGAGTAGGAAGGAACTGTGGCATTGTTGGGATTGAGCCTATTGTCAAGGCTGCTTTGAACACCAGGCACAGTTATGCAGTAAATGACCAGCTGCTGAACACAATGGCAGCCTTTTTGCTGCTTCATGGCACTGTGCACTGAAGCTTTTGAGCACGTTGTGCGTTGGGGTGGTCACTGGTGGTGTCAAACATGAGGTGATGAGTGGAAGAGAGGTGGCACTGCAGAAGAGCACTTGCAGCATCCCTGGCCCTGCTTGGCCCTGCAGGCACTTACTGCTACACCTCAGCATTGAAAATGGGTGAGACTAGAGGGTTAGCAGGATGTGTGTGTGAGGAGCATAACCAGAGGCCAGGAGAGTAGCCATTAAATGTAATTCGAAGTCCAGAACTTGTGAAATCTGATTATTCGTTAAGTTGCTGAAAACATCTCTATCAAGGTTCTGTGATGAGTCAGAGAATTTTCTCTTTGTCTCCACTGAAGCTAAACCTGTATTAGAGCTCATTGTCTATTCAAGATGAATTGCTTAATCTGCTTTAAAAGATCTATAAACCATGTCAGAATTTGTTAGTAACAGTTGTTAGTATTAATCTAATGCGTAAAGACTGCATTTTTGTCCGTCTGAATCCATAAAAGCCATCCAGTTTAAATTCCTTCCACAACCTATTGTTAATGCAAATGTTTACAATTCATTGAACAATAGAAACAGTATTATATATTCAGTTTAAGATTTGTAATTGTTTTACATTACAAATTTACATTGTATACAACCTGTGTATACAACCAGTAGCTGGAATGGCAAGAGTTACTTGTTGAAATATAGAGGTGACATGCAAGTTTATTCTGTGCCTTTGTTCAAATTGGCTCAGAGTAAAACTAAAAGATATTAAGTTAGAGATCAAAGGGATTTTTTTTTTTTTTTAAACAAGTCATTGAGAAGCTACTTTAATGGATGGGACTATACGAGTATATAGCTATGAATAGAGCGATTAAAGATTCTTCAGGGGTGTTGCTATTTGAGGACTTGGAGTCAAAGAATATTCTTTTATCTAGACAGGAAGGATTGCTGCCTCCTGCCCAAATAATTAACTTTTGGCATGGTTTACTTTAAGGTTTAAATGTCCCATTCAGCAGTATGATTATGAATGGGAAACTTGAGTTTTGCTTCACTCTATTGCGTATTCTTAACCTATAACAGGCTACCCGATGGTAGATGTCAGATGGAAAGCATGACTACTAGGTCTCCCTCAAGTAAAAAGGTAATTTAGAAAGAATGATGTGGGAGTTTTAGCTATGCAGGAAGTTTGGAGACCTGTTCAAGACTGTAAATTGAACTCTGTCCAGACCTAGGGAAACATGACTGGGTTCTGCTCCAATATTTGGCACTTGTCTGGAACAGTGCTTTCTCTAGCAAGATAAAAATACGTACAACAGCAGACATTACTTGCTATGAAAGAGAAATGCTAATGAAGTATGTCATTCCACTTCATGCATCTTTTGACAAGGCTATGGGCACAAAAAGGTGCGTGTCATGTAATTTCCTTTGTTTAGTGCACATCCTGAAATGCAATCTGACAGTTTTGGAGTGGCTTAGTATAAATTCTATAAAGAAAAATTTCAGTTAAAAAACACAAATACAGAAGCAAGGTGGTCTTAGAAAATTGTCACTTGTCTTCAAGTCCATAGCCAACTTTGTGCTTTTGATAGTGTAAATACAGCCAGCAAAAGAAACTCTATTAACTATATTCAAGTTTTCAAAGTGTGCCTTTTTTCTCCATGTACTCTATGATTATAGTTGTATGACTAAATTTAGGTCTACTGTTCTGCCATCTGTCTTTTAAAACACTGCAGTGTGTTAATGATTTTTCCTCAGTCCCTCATTGTAAACAAAATCTGTTGTTGGTTCTTGCTTGAGTAATTTTTCCTAAGCTTTTTACACTTTGTGTTGGCACTACAGTCATTTTGAAATATCCTTACACTGCATGATAAGTTAATGATCAGATCTGATGAAATTCAAAACAATGTTCTTACAGCACACCTGCTAATGCACCAGGATATTGACTGTGGAAAGCCTTTTATAATCCAACTATATTTAGTGAACCACTATGCTAGATTAAAGAGACAAGAAATTTAAAGTTTAGTTGTGAGTTCTGAGGCCACATTTGTTTCTGAGATGTAAGGAGAATATATTTTTATTTTGGTTTGTTTCAATGTTTATCCTGATGGTACTTCTGAAAAAATTGATAAGAGAGCACTCTAAAACATGTATGTGCATAAAATAAAATCTAAGAAGCATGTATAATTTTATATCAACAGCTGTTGTGTATTCCTTCAAAGGCTGACAGGAAATGTTACATGCCTGTAAGTGCTGTCTTAAAAAGAGAGAGATCAAAGATAAAGTGGTTGTTTGTCTTGGAGACACTTGCAGTTTCCCATTACAACTACATTTGATATTAAGTATTTCAAATATTACGGGAATACCTCTTAGAAGTGTAAGCTTAAATTCTTTGTGTAAATAAAGAAAATAATATATTGAACACGTAGCTGCAGTCTGTATGGCCATCCTATTTTTACTTCAAAGCTATAATCAGATTTGAATGTTTCCCCCTATAATGCTGAGCAGTAAAGATAGTTTCTAACCAGTAGTATTTCCTTGTGGAAATTCAACAACACTGGTCAATAATTTTGCTTTCAAATGTCTTATGTATTTGCACACAGTTATAGAACAGTAAGATAAACAAGATTTTTAGTGATTTTTTTAAATATAAAAAAATCCCAACCTGTACACACACACACATATAAAAATGTATATATAGCTATTTAATGAAAACTTAATAATTAAATGCACACAAAAAGCAACAGGCTTAAACTTCCACATATGAATGATGTTATTTTATGTAATCTATTATAATAAATATCTTATATGGGCTCTTATTTTGCTTAGGGTTTCAGTGAAGTATTTTAAAGGTTTAGATTTTAGCTACTTTTTGGAAATGTGGAGAGAAAAAGGAAAATAGAAAAGGAAAACCTGCCACTTATTCAGAATGGCTCAGGGCTAATATAAAGGACAGAATCTTGAGTAATTAAGAGCAAGCACCTAGTGCCTAAACCATCTCAGGCAAAGAATGATGCATGTTAAAATTAATTGAAATAAAGTTTGTTTTCATTTTTTTGAACCAGCACATACTTTTCTTTACAGAAAAGATTTGCCAGCCAGTTGTACACTAAAGTTAGGTAAAAAAATCAATGTGGACTGAAAACAAAGACATCTTCCCACCTTGACTTATTTTCTACAAAATTCAAAATGCATGAATTCTTCATTTTCTCAGTCATAGGGACATCTTCATTATAAATTCAGTCAGAATATGGGTAAAAAATGGTTTTAAAACTTCCCTATAGATTTCCCTTCATTCTGATCTCAGTCTCTTTATAATATTTTAAAAGGAAGTTATTCTGAGCAGAGGAATTTAAAATTAATTTATAAAATAACATATTTTTATTAACATGGAAGAACATACAGAGGTAACTAAGTGGACAAAAGTAAAACACTTATGTTGTATGCCTATTTTACATGCAATGTTTGAACTCAGTTATAAAAAATCAGCCAATTATTTCTGATGTTTTCTTGTTTGCACTGTACTCTGTTTGGAAACAGATATTTACCTTGCATGTCAGTTCACATCAAAGGCTCCTCACTATTCATTTCCAGATGGACTAATTACCTCTAGCTGTACTGTTTCCAGTATTTTGCCAATCTCAATTTTATTGAAAATAAATCCGCTATAGGCAATGAGAAGGTAGTAATGCATGTATGTCTATGGAATTATTGCATGGCCAGTAAGTCCTGCCCACCGTTAGAACTAAAATGCCTATTAAGTGTTTTCCAATGTGCACAAAATGATTTTTTTCTCACTGCTGCAAATACTTGAGTTTGGAAAATACAGGGGAGCCAGAATTTCTATAGTGCATAGCACTGTGTTTTTGGTAGTAATTTTATTCTAGCAAAATTTTATTTAAAATGGTTTGTAGAGGATAACAGACAGTTGATATATAGCCATTTCACTTCCTTGGGCATGGTGTCGCATTTATGGAACTAATACAGAACACATGCTTAATCTCCTTTGGATTCTGATTGCATTAGATTTTTCGAACTCCTGACACCAATTAAAAGGAGCAACCACATTTGAATTTCTCTGGGAAGAACACTCCTGGATCCTCCTGCCTGATGTAATAAAGTGCTCCATATCATATTCCTTAAGGTCAGGAAAGTGAAATGGCTGCTCTATCTGTATGACTGCTGTAATTTTATGATTTAGAGGCTACCCATAATAATTTAAAAAATTCAAAAGTGTGTAAAGACTAAAACTGACTTAAAAACCCCAAACAAACCTAATTTATTAATGAGTTTAAAAAAGTCACACTTACGTTCTAATTTTTTTTTTTAAGGTTCAATTTTATTAATTAAAGATTATGCACTAGGGAATGTTCATGTACTGGTATACAAAACAGTGCTTTTCCATTGCACTTTAAAGACTTTAAGTAGTTTTAATAACAGATTTTCTGTCCCATTAAGGGTCAGTGGTTTGCTCTAGGAATTCAGCAGTAACACGGAGTCATTGCAACACCATCATTTTCTAGGATCACATGGGTTTGAATCATACTGGTTCACATAAAATGCAGACAACTATTTACAAAGTGCTGAGATATCATGGAATAAAATGAAAATGTTCTTTTAAGCGTAAGATTTATCCAACCTCAACTGCACATTGAATCCTAGCTTAGAAAGAAGCAGATCTCTCAGAAAAATGATTGTGCATTTGCGTGTTTGTCCTTAACTGAAATCCCAGTCTTAAATCTTACAGGCTGCCATTCCACTAGAAAGATGTTCCTCTGCCCTCCGCAAAAGGGTATGAAGTTCTTCATATAGAAGCCTTTGCTATTCATGATAACTAGAAACCATTTTTATCTTTTCTTTATTTTTTTTAAAAATGATATTATCAAGCTTTAAAGTACTGATAGATATAGAAGTCAACAGGTGTGGCCCCAGAATGTTATTTGAGGGTTTTGAGAATTACATGATAATAGTTGAAGGATTTTTTCACTACCCCTGTTCTTAAAAAGTCCCAGATGTGGAAGCTTTTAGTAATTGCTTTACTGAGATTTCTAGCATTATGACATAATTACATTTATAAAATTACTGAATATAGTCAAGCAAGTAGGACCTACTCCAATATTTTTATTTCATCTTGCCAAATTATGAAGTCACATTGCTGATTATGTCCTGATCTTATTACAGCTAATAGTGTTGATTGTTGGGTTATCTGTAGAATGTTGGTATGTTGTTTTGCTGCATATAAACAAATTTCGTGTAGTTGTTCAAGGGAAGTGGAGAGACAGATCAGGGATTTTTTTTTTAATATTTTTTTTTTTGCTGCTATCTGATTTGATTACTCAGTATATTGCCATGCACATGCAGGTGGCAAAATGGGAATACAAGGCAGTAACTATTATGTTCATTTACTTTGCCATTTAGGAAGCACAGATGTTGACTATATAATAACAAGGTGTTTCTTGCTGTAACAGTCCTGCTGTTAGGTCCCCCTGCTACTACAGTAGTTTTCTGCTTTGATGTGTTAGAGACATCTTTTGCTGTGAACTTGTTATCTATATAGTCTATTCTTTTAAATCTGTTTTCAAATTTGCAATTTCTCAAAACAGGAAAAATAAGGAAGTTTTTTCCATGTTGTGCTTTCTTTATAAGATATTTCTCGTTTGAATTTCTGATAATTGATTCTTTGGGATTGTGTTGCCTTGTAGTATGAACAGATGAACCTCATGTGCATTTGGAATAACAGACAGAAAGTACTGCTCTCAGTTTTTAGGTCTTGTTTCTTCTATTATTTGTAGTTTTGTGAGTTGCTGTTTGCTACATGCCTACAAATATTTGTGCTGAGTCGCCTAACAAATATTCAGCTTGAATGTTCAAAATATCTTGGTAATGCCACTTTTTTCAGTCATGTAACCTGAATGGTATCTATCTACTGAATATAGTTGAATTCATAAGTCCATTAAAACTGCAGTCTCAGTGGTTAAAAGAACTTCACTTTTGGAGGACAAGCAGGGAAGTAAAGCTGATCAATGAAACCAAGGTCGAAGCTCTGGGAGAGATTTAAAACAAACAAAAAAAGCATTTAGTAGAATTTCCTATATTTCTAAGGTCTCTATTCATCAAACATTTCCCATCCTTGAATTTCTAGGAGTTCACGGCGCTTCTGGAACCCTCAGTGACACTATTAAAGCATGTAGTTATGTAATCTTAAAAAGGAAAGGAAAAAGATATTACCTGAAGGATGAGATACCTTGTAACATAAAGCTGAAAAGTTGATGATCAATGGTTCCAGCTCAATTACTGATACTTGTACAAGAAAATAGAAGTCTCAACACTGAGAAATGTTTCAGCATGTTTAGAATTGAGCAGCCTGGTTAATGACAATAGTCAGCACTATTGCCCCTCCTCTGCTGGACTGTGCTTGCAATACCAGCTCACAGCTTGAATACAAATTGAAATTCAAGGTCTAGGTTTTAACCATCGAAGCCATTCATTGGATTGGTCTAAATGGAGAGAGACTATCTCTTTCAGTCCATGGCTATGCCCTCCCATAAGAACTGCACTCCTTAGGAACAATGAAACTACCAGGCACTTTAGGACTCCTGAGCTCAGGCTGTCAGCCCAAATCTGTACAGTTCACTTCTGCTGAAAGAGAAAATTGCAAAAGAGGAAGCAGATACTGTCAGCGCTGTTGAACAGAGAGGCCTCATAATATAATTAATAGGCCATGAAGATAGCCAAGTAATTTGCATGTGCTAAGCATATGGGGTTTTTTTCTTCCTAAGTGATATTTTCCCAACTGTTATTTCATTCCAGTAGTTTTAGAAGCTTTAACTTTTCCATATTATAAGTAGAAGAAAGTTATGAATTTTGTGTCCCTTTTCCTATTGCTGATCCTGCAGAGAGTTTCAGTTGTTCTATTTCATGTTGAAGCCTTTCAAGACACTCATCACAGGCATTTAAAGCAGCACAATACAGAATATGAAGTAATTCATAAAAATTGAATTGAATATTGAGAATATTGGACAAATTGAGTTTGTCTTTTCATATGCCAAAGTGATATGCAAAGATCTTGCTGAGTTACCAGCACTGCTATTGGCAGGGTACAATTCATTCATAAATTTTGCTGAGCATTCACATTGGCACAGTACATCTGGACCTAATGAAATAAAACAAACCAAAAAATATTTTATTTGGTTTCAGAGAAAAATGGTTTAATCTCTCTGGAAAGATCCTTCCTGTATGTTTGCAACATGTATGTCTCTCAAATAATTGATACAATGTTCAGAAAGAAATGGCAGTTCCTAAACTCAAAATCACACCTAGGTTTTTTTTTCCTGTTGCCATATCTGTTGCTTTTAATCTCTCTATAGGTCCACAGTGATGTTGACATTAGTCTCTAGCATTCCAAACAGACCTGTAGGGGGCTTGTTTTGCTTGTTTATGTGTTTGGTGGCTTTTTTTGTTGGTTGATTTTTGTTTTGCTGGTTTGATTGGTTGGTTGAGTTTTTTGTTTTTAATAAAATGTCAGCAGGTTTTCATCTATGTTTCACTGATTCCATTTTTGCAATCTTAAGTACAGATGAGTTTGTTTCTTATCCCTTTCAGCAGGTTACAAAGTATTAAATTGATATATTTATAGCTGGAAATAGTCTCTGGAAGCCAGGATTGTCCTGACTTTTTTTTTGGTAATAAACACTATGTGATCAGTCATAAAATCAAGTTACCAAAAAGACTGCGAGTTAAGAATTTCTTACTGCTATGCCACAATGACATTCATATATACCTTTTATTTTTTTTTCCTCCAGTAGCAATCATCTTATCCTTGTGTTGTTTGAGGCTCTTGTGCAACTACTCCTATGCAGTGTACTTCCCCGTACTATTGGTGCTTTCAGAACTGTACCGTTTTTCCCTCTTTAGTTTACGGGCTGTGGAATAGCAAGTTAATGAGTGGTTAGTGGCTTGCTTGTCCTCAACTTAAGTGTTGTCCTTTCTTCTTAGTCAGTAAAAGATTTTTTCATTTTTTTGGTGTCATCCTGGTTTGTGACATTTTCCTGAGTATCAGACTGTTCCGTGTTTTCTGACACTGAATTGTGCTCAGTTGCCTTACAATATTCTTCTGGTGGCCTTTTGAATTGTATATTATGACTTAGTTGTCTGTGAGAATACCTTGTTTGGCAAATTCTAAATGCTCAGTGAATTATTGCATCATATTCTTCCAAAAATTTATTTTTATCCTGTCATTCTTTCCTCCCATAATCCCAACCATAGCATGTTATTATGAGTTGCCCATTACAGTGGGTTTTGTAATCTTAAAAGGATTTTTTGGGGGAAAGGGCTGAAAATTGTGATTATTGGGTAAAGATTTTGTTGTTGTCTCTCTCCTTTCTGTAGCTGTTCTATTTAGCTTTATAAAATCATAGAAAATACTTAAAATGTCAACTTCTTCAGAGTGTGAGATTGTCAAAAATCAAGCTCCATTTTGATGTCTCTGTCTGACATATATCACTCCATACATAGAGTTCCAGTAACTAAGTCTTCTCCACTTGTTCTGCTTGGTTCCACCATTTTGACTACGGAATTATAATTGAGGAATTTTGCTGTGAAGCAGGTGTGAAGCTACTTCCATGTAGCCCCTGAAAGACTGAGTGCAGCACAGATTGGGCAAGAGGATGAAGGAGGCAGCAGGGATTGACACAGACCCAGTTTGTCTCCAGACAAAATTGTAGGCTGGGCACACTGGTCTGAATGAATCAATAGAGATCTATTTGTTCTTATTTTTGTGTAGCTAGTAATCTAGATAGATTAAACCCATCAATTTTTGTAGTCATGAGAATTTTATGTGAATTGACATTAGTACCTCAAATCTTTTGGACTACAAAATTAAATTTTAAAAAATCAAAACCAGTAAATTATTCAGAGCCCATTTTCCTGAACTGCAAAGATTACTGTGATACTTGAGATAAAATAATGTCAGTGCTGGGAGAAGCTTAAAAAGAAGAGAGTTCATCTCCCATAGAAATGAGCCTGGAAAGGAAGAGTTTTAGGAAGTTTTGATTCTGTTGTTAACTTGTCTGGTGTTTCCTGCTTTTCAGTGATCTTCTATACAGTGCAGAAGTTCTATAGGTAACCAGTAACAAATAAGGGAAAAAAAATCATTAGAGCACTTAACCTTATTGTCTGAGATACCAGAAAAATAACTGCAACTGTAATTTTAATGGTTATATAATCCAGTCAAGGAATTTGAGGATGGTGTTCAGATAATTGGTGTACTGAATATTCTTAATGAGGATGATAATTTTTCTTGAGTATACTTTTCTTAATTAATATGGGTGAAAGTTTTAAGCAGTCTGTATATATAGTATTTGCAGCATTTCTGGAGTGCAAAACCACTTCTCTACTTGATGTGGAGCATCACTGAAGACTGACCTTTCAAACACCCACCTAGACCTACACTTTAGTTATTTGAAAGAGAAGTGGCAACCATAAAAAAGCATGGCAAGCAGTCAGGAATAAGGAATCTTTTAGCAAAGTTGGTGTCAGGGACTTTAGCAAAGTACTGGGACAAAAGACTTTAATTACCAATGGGGGAGAGGCAGAGAAAACAGAACAAGGCAGTGTTTCCCTTCTTCATAACAGCATGTGCATGTATCTCCTTCAAGGAGCTGATACACCGGAATCTGCATTAACTTTTCCATCCACGTGAATTTTTCACCCAATCCATCTACTCTCATTCTGAATTTCAAGCCAAAGGATTGATTTATGAGGAAACTGCGTATGCAAGGCAGAGTGTTCTTTAAGACATACTGTGGATACCATTTAACTCTAATATAAAGATCGAGAGGAGAAGGAATATATTACTTAGAATAAAATGAAGAATACAAAATACTAGAGAGATGAGAAGAGAATGGAGAAAAAATTAAAATATATTTTCAGAAGGTTTGGAAATGCTAAAGAAAGTTCAAATGATATTGCCGTGCATGTAGAAATATTTCTTGAATATTTTTACTGAGGTCTCAGTGTAAGATAAATTACTTTTTCCCATAAATATTATCATATTTCTTTCTTGAAAAAGCTGCACCCTGTAGTTTTTACTATCAGAGATTCAATGAAAACAGTTCTCAGTGTTGAATTTTTTTTTCCAATTTATTAACAATTAATTTTAATTAGGAGTTATAAGGAACTTTAGCCAATTGATGCTTGGTTTTCCTAGCATCAAATACTTTAAAAATAAGGTTTTAAAAAACTCATATCACTGGCTAATATTAAAAATATAAGTATTTTAGTATATATAATTTTGTTCCTTTGTCCTATGTGTCTCTTTTCAAACTTCATGGTCAATGACTTGCTCATAAACTCACCTGCTCCAAATGGTTAATATGCAGGCTTGCTCTACTGAAAAAGAATGTGATTTGTGGATTTACTGATTAAAAAAAATTTTAAAAAAAAATCAAAGGTTGTGTATAAATTAGGTAAAGTTGACTTTTACTTATATCTTTTGGTCTACCTTGAAAAAAATAAAGTGATATTGCATCTTACCTTTGGAACTTTCAGAAGAACTCTACCTTATAGAGGGAAGCTGCATGTTATCTTTTGTCCTGTTTGGACTAATCACAATTGAATACAATTAATTGTCACATTTTGTAACAGTAAATTACAGAAGGATTTGACGTTTTAAAATGCAAGCATTCAGATGAGAGAAGTGATCTGTTTTGATTATTATGGTGAAAAATCATTAGAATGCCAACACACCTTTCAAAGGATAAATTAGTTGCATTCAGCATAAATGTTCTATGCAAATATATTTTTAGTATGGAGCAGAGTATGGAGAAGAATTCAGGCTACCATCCCACACACACTTGTTTAAAAACTCATTTAGAGTTCATTAAGTTGAATTAAGCATTAAATATTTCAGCTGTTTCACTTCCCACTTTCTTAATTTTTAAATCATTGAAGCCTACAGTAAATACAAAGTAAAAGGTATAGACTTGTTTTTAGTTATACTCAAAAGGCAGCAGAAAAGCCTAAATTTTTGAGTTAAATTATTTAGACTTTAAATATGTGGAAATTTAATTAGACTTGGGATCTTTGCATCATGTTAGTGGGATTTAGTTCTTAATTTTCTAGCTGCATTTTTCACAAAATAATTCTACATACATTCTCTAAGACTATAGCTCTCACTGTGGGCTAAGAACAGGACGTGGAAGACAGCTTTGAAATCTACCAACAATAAGCAAATGTGACAAATTATTGACTTCACTAATTGTGTTTTACCCATGGAGACATTAAGAATTGAAGGTAGTTCTGTAAACTTGTTCTTTGGTTGGCTAAGTTTGTAGAAGTTTGTGTTTTCTGCCAAAGCTATCATTTCTCTGCGTGTGTGTGTGTGTGTGTGTATGTATGTTTGTGTTACAATATTTTAACACAGTAAGTGAAAAGTAGGGTTGTATTTTCTCTCAATTTAATTGCCTTTTCATGTAGTTATTGCATTCCTGTCGGATTTGTACACTAAATATGTAAAGCAAAATTGCTACAGTTTTCAGCAGAGCAGCAATATTAACATCGACTGAACTGGAGGAAACTTGTTTTTATGAAATATGTGATGGGTTCCGTCCTTCAATTTACTTATGTATAGCCATTCAAGTTCTTCAAGTACCTGTGTTGCATTACTAAAGAAAACTGCTCCTGAGTGCATGTTGTGCTTGTAGTCAGGGTTGGCTACTTTCTAAATTGTCTGTTATTCTTCAGAATGTGGTCATCTACCAGGAAATCATGCAATCCGTAAACTCTTTTTTAAATTGCTGAGTAGGCTTGATAATATATGTATGTTAATAATAGCTACATTAATAATTTTAGGAAAAAATGAAATTTGGGAGCAGTGTTGCTGGTTTTGGAAATTTACCAGAAATTATATTGTATGATGAGGTAGGTAAGAATTCTTAGAGATCACTTAACGTTAGTGTTGCATTTTTTCTCTGGGCTAATAAAGGCCAGCTTCACCTAAAGCCTATAACATGAAAATCCATTATCATTTTGGAATTGCAACTAATATTACTATCTAGATAGAGCTGAAATACCCCACTAATTATAATTTTAACTGTTCACATAGAGGGCTTTTTAGTAAGAGAATGGATTTCAAATAGATTACACAAATATCTAGGTTATTGCTCTGGAGGGGAAAAAAAGAGCAAGCAGTAAACCAGTGCGGCAAACTATCATCTTAACCTGTTTCCAGTGTGCTTTTAAAAATTAAATGGATCATAAAATTAAAAAAAAAAATATATATAAATTATATTAAAATACAGGTGTAGGTTAAATACTATTATGTCTTGAAAGAAGAGATTTTTAATTGTTTTATTTTTTCATCAGAAATGGGGATTAGGTCTCTGATTAGTTTCTGTAATTACAACATAAAATGGCAGAGTTTTTTTTTAACTCAAGAAACATAAACATTTAATGGGGACCTATAAATAAATTACTGTCTTTTTTATGTATAATTTCTGAGGCTTCAGAGCTTTTAACTTAATATTATGTTAGGTTATCAAGACCTTTGTGAATAAGAAAAAAAAGTAGCTATTATTAACATATTTTATAGAATCTACTTACATTGATTTTGGGTTTATAAATATTCTTTATATTTGCAGAGATAATATTTTCTTTCCAAATACAATTTTTATCAAAGAAGAAATCAATTTTTTGTATAGTAATAAATTACTATGAATAAATAAAAATCAAACTGTGTTCTCAAATTTCAGTCCTCATGTTTTTAGACCCAGAGCTGTTAGATTTTACACAGGCATGGAAAAGCAGCTCTGTGGAGAAGGACCCGGTGGGCATCAAGCTGTCCCTGAGCCAGCAGTGTGGCCCTGTGGCCAAGAGGCCAATGGTGTCCTGGGGTGCATTAGGAAGAGCAATGCCAGCAGGTCAAGGGAGGTGATCCTGTCCCTCTGCTCAGCCCCAGTGAGGCACATCTGCAGTGCTGTGTCCAGTTCTGGGCTCCTCAGTACAAGAGAGACAATGGAGCTCGTGGAGAGGGTCTAAAGGAGGGCAACAAAAGATGATGAAGGGACAGGAACATCTCTCCTATGAGGAAAGGCTGAGGGAGCTGGGCCTGTTCAGTGTCAAAAAGAGAAACTGAGAGGGGACCTCATCAATGTGTGTCAGTGTCTGAAGGGAGGTGTCAGAGGATGGAGCCAGGCTCTGCTCAGTGGTGCTGAGCAATAGGACAAGAGGCAATGGGCAGAAACTGATGCCCAAGATGTTCCACCTGAACATGGAGGAAGAACTTTTTTCTGTGCAGGTGACTGAGCCCTGGAACAGGTTGCCCAGAGAGGCTGTGGAGTCTCCCTCACTGGAGATATTAAAAAACTGCCTGAACACAATCCTGTGCTCTGGGATGGCCCTGCTTGAGCAGGGAGGTTGGACCAGATGTGACCCACAGTGGTCCCTTCCAACCTTACCCATTCCGTGACCATGTGAAATAGAAAGCAAATTTAATATTCCCTTGGCCCAGTGTTCCCAAGCACATGACTTTTGGAATAAGCAATGTTCAACTGTAAAAAAGAAAGTGTTTACTTCCTTTTAACAGTGAACAGAATGCTCCTAATTTAATGCAGAAGTAACCTCTTGCCCACAGCAAGAGGTTGAATTTGCTTTTTTTTTGTAATTTACATGAGTTGTACCTAAGCAAAATCCTTCAGCCATCTGCCACTAGTCAATAAATCCTTTTTAATTTCCATTAATTCTTGTTAGAAAGATTGAAGAAATCCACCCATCTGTTTGATAGAAACATTATATCCACAGGGAAAGCACACTGAGAATTTTACCTCTCTTTGCTTTAGGGGTGGGAGAAGATAATCTGAAGCAAGTGCAGCAACGTGTGGAAATG
Source organism: Acanthornis magna (assembly GCA_036785705.1). Taxonomy (NCBI): domain Eukaryota; kingdom Metazoa; phylum Chordata; class Aves; order Passeriformes; family Acanthizidae; genus Acanthornis; species Acanthornis magna. The sequence goes on from JAWUZG010000018.1 coordinate 34,634,471, forward strand.
TTCAGTGTGTGCTTTTTAGATAAACCTTGAATATTAATTCATTGAGTAATTGAGGAACGAAATATTTTGATAGTCAGAAATTCAGTGCCTATACTAGAGTGCAAGGTCTCTTTTGCTTTTTACATAATTAATTCCACGGTCATGAGTAAACAAACTCATTTAACAAGTCAGAAATGTCAAGGAAAATTTAGTGGCAGAGAAACAGTGGCAGTTTAGTGGCAGAGTAGGGTAAGGGAAAGAGGTGTGTGATCATATTCTATGAATTTTCTCTTAGAATATAAGTTTTTCTGAAAAGATAGCATTTATATTTGCTGATCATGACATTTTTAGCATTGAACAAATAATAATCTAAATAAATGGGACCTGATTTTAGTGTCAGATGGCAAAAGGACAATAATAGAAACCACATCTGTTTTGAGCACTGCTCTCTATACAGCCCATTCTTGTTGCTGACCAAATATTTCTGTTCTGACAAAATATTTTTCTTCAAATCTGACAATATCTTAATACACACCAAGAAATGGTTATATGACACATGTCTGTTGAAATTCTACTTAGAGGACTACCTTTGATGAAAAAAGTCCCCATCAGTATTGTGTGATGGGAAACAGCTTTGAATGGAAATATTTGCTATAGACTCTGTTCCAGAAGGTCATACCATGGCAGCATATCTTGATGATGAGAAAAAAGAAGACCCAAGTAACTGGCTAAATATATACCCACTTGTGAATATTAAACTGGGAAAATTTTCTGCTGAGAAGAGTTTCTGAGTGTTCCTCAACTCTTGCTGAGATATGCAACATGAAGTTAGTTTTTGTTCAGATTTGAATCCAGATTCCTGTATCTGACCCTTTGCAAGGAGCTTTGTAGCAAAGTGACAGTGTAGCAGTGACAGTGTTTTGTTCAGCATAAATTGCACTGTATACTTATTTTTAATATATATGTTGAAATGGTACATGTCAGAAATGTTTGTAACTGGTGTGTGCTTTGGCTTCAGCAGCGTCTACTGAGGATGTTCTGTGTTCATGCATGGATAAAGAAGATGGTGTGTTCATCCTTTCTGTCATGATTTAAAATACTCATTTATAAAAAGACGTGGGGTTTTTTTTTTTGTTTGTTTGGTGGTGGTTTTTTGGGGGGGATTTTGTTGGGGTTTTTTTTTGTTTGTTTGGTTTTTTTGTTTTGTTTGGTTTTTTTTTAAATCAGACCTACTTACTTTTTAAAATATTTGTCCTCATCATCATTATTTTCTTTTTGCATGTTTGGTCTCTTTTTCCCCTGAGGAAAAAATGGAATGACAAATTTGCTAACCTGGTTATGACCTTCACATCTTGGGAATGGCTTGGTCTACTGTTCATAACAAACCTGTCACATGTGGACTTTCGAATTTATTCTGCTAAGGCTTTTTTTATCTCTCTTTTTCTTAGTCCCCTAAAATTGTCAGAAAATGGTAACCTAGAAGATCATACCCAGTTAAGATACAGATTGGTTTCTCAGTTTATAGCCAGAATGTCGGCTCTCAGCACCTGAAATGCTCATGCCTTGTAATTAGAAGCTTCTCCTGTGAAAACCAAGGGGGCTGATCTGAGCTAAAGAATGGGTAATCAGCCTCTAGAAGCAGAAAAGTCAGTGCCATGCCATGATTGTCCCCCACTGCCTGGTAAGGACATGACTTGGTGAGGTAATCTCCCTTTCTGCAGCATGCTTTAGTGTCAGGCCTCTCACATTTAAATCCTTTCCAGTTCCTTTTCTTCAAATTCTTGTTGCCCTCTGGCACCTGCTCAGGATCTGAGACTGAGCCTGCCAAGATGCCTCGGGGACATCTCTGAAGCCTGGGCACTCGTTCAGGCCCAGGAAGGCTTGTCTCCACCTTCTGTAAGGTCAGATCAGCTTTGTTTTCAGGAGTGCAGACTCTGAGAATAAAGTGTAATTCACTTTGCTGGCACACAGGAATTTACTGAACGTGAGAATTAAGGCCATTAAAGTAAAAAGTTCTCTTCATACTGAGATAATTTCTATTACTTAGAAGAGTTTGGAACTTGGGTACACCTCTCCTGTCTCTGGTGATACATACCATGTCCAAATGAAAAGCAGTCTTCTAGGGGATTGAAAAAAGCTAGATTATTCTTAAACTTGAAAGGGCCTTCCAGAAGAAGCCTCTGCACATCCACATCTCTTCAGAATAAATATAAGCAGTGTATTTGACGTAGGTAATACATTCGTACTTAGTAACAAACTTCCACCTTCATTAGTGTGTCTTCTCAAATTACTGATACATTTTTCAGAAGGACCTGTGATGCCGTGAAGCTGGCCATGTGTCATGCATTTGATCTCGAATGCAGTCCCCAAATTCTTAACCATTTATCTTGGTCGATTTTTGAAGAATAACAGAGTTTTTGAAAAACCTCTTACAAGCTGGAAAGGAGGAAACAGCTTTGAAGGTTTACAACACACTTCAGCTGACCTACAAATGTAATAGATAACCTAGATAACTCCGTTTTTGGAGATGGTTATCATGGTTTCTTGCAGTTTGTGTTTACTCTCACACAGCAGCGTATCGTTGCTGAATTAGCTATGGTTAACAGCTTTTAATGAAGATTGTTATTCCAAGGAAGGACTCAAAGTAATTTTAATTGGTCAGGGCATTTCTTGAAGTCACTAAAGTTTTGGATGGACATAGTGGCAGTTCCTTAGAGTTTTAAAGAAACATTAATTTGACAAAAAGGGAGCTCTTAAAGAACTGTGTGTGGTGTGTACTTTTTTTCCACCTTTTTCCTATTTGTTCCAGTCCAGTGTTATGTTATATGCAGTATATGAACAAGAGGACATGTTGCAATTTACACGCTGATATATTGGCCCATTCATTACAAGGCTCAAAATATTTCTTATCTCTTAGCAGTCACAAAATATAAATGCACATGCATCAGAGAATTCTGGTTACTGGTAATTAATTTTTTTTAACATTTACTGTCTCTTTGAGACTTCAAAAATATATTTTCAATATTTGTGAGGGCATCTTGACTATCTCTTCTGACAGCAGAATGGGTGAAGTTGGAAGGTAAAATAAGACAATTTATAAAGGTTAAAATCTGTATCTAAATGCTATTCATTTTATTTCCTGCCAATGCATCTAATGGGATAATAATGAATTTCTGAGAAGTATGGAAGTGAGAATTTTTGGATTAATGTTTTCCTTTAGAGCAAAACTGAATCCAGGAATATCCCGTTAACCCGGATGCAAACCACATCCATATTTAAAACTGTGAAAAAAAGCAAGACAGCAATAGTACTAATGACTTTTAACATCTTCATATTTATCCAGTTTAAGGGTTATTTTTTAATTTCTGAAAGAAAATTTCTTTTCTATTCTCCCCACCTCCCCTTTACTAGATACAGAATGTAGAAAAATAAGAGAAATAAAGGTTTAATTTAATTCTCAATGTTATTTTCAGAGTAAGTCTTTCCGGAAAGCCTGCTGTGGAGAACAAGCAGGAAATCCAGCTTTTTCAGTGCTGATGGAATGTCTTGTGAACAAAATTATTTGTCCTGTGTAGTGCTTTAATCTCACTGTTTTATCAGAACGGGAGTGATGATAATAATAATAGTAATAGTGCTAGTAGTAATAATAACAATAATAATAATAAAAACAGCAGCAATATGTTCCTTGCCTCTATTACATGGATGTTGTGCTACCCCTTGCTTGTAAATGGTAGACTTCAATCTCCAATTCAGATGACGGACTAAGTTTGGGTTACTTGTCACTGGTAGGGGGCTCTGAAAACTACCTAACTTGAAAATAATCTCTGAATTAGGGTAATATGAAGCTCTTTTTCACCTTTTTTCCCCTCTTCTTCTCTTTCAGTCAAGGTCTAGAGGCAAATTTAGGTTAAACCTGTGTAAATTTACCTTAAAATAAGAGTGTCATCTATTCATACAGGGGGGTATGTGCCACAGTACAATTTTCTTTCCAATGTACTGTTTTTTCTACAGAATTCAGCCCTTAAATAATTTTTGAATGCCTATGGATACTAGAATTAGAAGTCTTCAAAACTAGTAGTAATTAATACATGCTTTTTATTTCCAGGCAGGGATTTTTAAACATCTGCTTTGTTTGTCTAATTAGTTACAATAAGAAAAGTCTGATACTAGTGTGCAGAATTCAGTCACATTGAATCACTAGAGATTTTGTCACCATATTTCTATGCATATAAAATATGTTTTTACACAGTACATAAGTTTTCTAAGAATTCTTTGTACATTACTTTTCAACCAGAATGAAGCTGCAAAAATAGAATAGCGTTTCACCAAATCCACTAAGTAGTTTGATAGTAGTAGTGCAATTGTATTTGTGCATTTTCTCTCATGTATGAAAAGAGAGCATCTTTTTGCAAAATATAAATTTCTTTACCCTGGTGTTGTTGAATATAAGAAACTAGAATAGAGGGAATTTTGTCTATATGAAATCTGTGCCTGCTATTTCAAGCAACTAACTAAGATGAAATTTATATTTTGTTTGTTTCTAGAGTTTCTTAAATGAGTTTGTGGATTTAATTTCTATTTAGTACAAAAATAAGAACTGAGGGTACTTGTTTATAGCTCCAATTATTTCTATACAACAGTTAGTACTTTATTGTAGCGTTCCTACTGTGTTCCTGTTTTTCTGAAACAGCAAAAAGATAACAGCATCTAAACTTGTTCTGCAATATCTTAAGCAGTATTATGCAGATAGGATTTCCCTGTTCTTAACAGGGTAATTGATGCCTTCGCAAAGATTAAATGCTTTGAACAAAAACTTATCTTCTATCTTATTTGCACATGAACTTGGCTGTTGCTTTATTATTGTTAGTACACATAAGTATATATATTTATATACACACTCTATTTCTGACATATTTTCTCTAGAACTGTAATAGCAATATCATGTCAAGGGGTTACTTTTTATTTGCATTTAATGTTTGATGTACCTACTCTTATTTGTTAATTTGTTTGACATTTGCACCTGTTGTTTAGCAATCTGAAAATTGAAACAAATGTGTTTTCACAATATATTTGTGGGTGAAGTTTCTATGTGTATCCACATCTCACCTTGCATTGCTTCCCTGCTATTGTAGTTGTGTTAACCAGCAGGGCTGCTGTTGTCCTTTAACAGGGGTAACTGAAATATTACATTTGAAACTGGAACTGATTTTATTCTAAAACAATATATATCATATGATAATGTAAGGTATTTTGAAAATTAGTTTTTCCATCATATTAAGGAAGAATTTGAATACAGTTATTTCTTCAATAGTTTTGAAGAAAACTTAGCCCTTTTCACTAATTCATTATTTTAGAGATCGATCAGATGTATTAAATGCTTTTAGTGAACATTCACACTTTTTCTTAACAAATATATATAGTTTTCTTTCACAGTTAAGGGTCTTTTCAGTATGCAATGTTAGTTTAATTCAATCACTGAAAGATCCTCTGCTCTTGCTGTAGTCTTGGTGTTTGCTCTCTGGCCGAGCTAAAAGTTCTTGGAGGGAGAACATGCCTCCATTTCCATAAACCAGCTGAACCTGTATGGCTTCAAGACTGTGCAGAAACTTTACAAAATGTATGGTGGGGCAGAGCATTTTAGGATGGTTTGAGACGACAATCCCCCTAAAGAGAAATACTCCAGAAGGTATTGTCCTTTTCTCATTCAGCATTTGTTTTTTGAGACTGGAAGCCTATTTGGTTTAAAGTCAAATTTTGAAAGGAGGAAAATACAGATAGCAGATGTGGGCATAACTCTTCTACAAACAGACAAGAACTGTATCCATATTGCAGATTTCATATTTTGAAATCTTACACTAACTCACTTCATTTATCTGTGAAGAGGAGATGTATAGAACAAAAACTGTCAGTTTACATGGTCTGTTATGAGGGGATAGATTACCCAAAATTGCTCTGTGTCACATATTAGTCGACAGGTTGAAGGTCCATATTTTAAAGTGTTAGATGTTATCTTGAGATCACTGTTTATCTGGAGATAAACCAGACCACCTATGTTTGAGACTTTATATAAAATACAGTAACTCTACCTGTTCGGGAAGCAATATATGCCTTACATAGTACAAAGACAAGCTTCCACAATCTCAGCATCATGCTCAGTGATCCCTAATATGTTCTCAAGAAAAATCATTAACTGGGCAACACAAACATAAATAAATTTTAGCATTATTGAAGAAATATTTTATTTGATTGTGACAGTAATAAAAAATTCATGAAAGCTTTCCACTCTTTATTGACATGAAACAATACAGATCTGGAAAGTGTTTTTAACATCTAAAAATTGTGATAATAGTTGTTATATGGTATTTTCATCCACAAATGATCTTTCAAGTCAGCTGTTATCCTTTAATTAAGAGCATACCTTGATTTTTTTAGTATATCTGTTTTTATCCTAAAGAGACTTCTGCTGCTTAAAAAGTGAAAACTAAACAAAAAGTACTATTTAAGGAAAAATGTATGATTACAGAATCATTAAAACCATTTAAACTCTAATTTCATTACATGCTTACTTTGAAAGTTACTTTTGTTTGGGGCATATAATGCCAGATATCAGAATCCATAAGCAAAATGAAGTTAATGCTGAAATAACATATTTAGATGTGTTCTCTGCGGTTCAGATGCAAAAGCTGGTGTGTATATAACTTTGTTTTGGCATGTTAATTGTAATGACACACGTGTGGTACCCTTCATTTCAACATCTGACACTTGTCTTGAGTTATGGTTAGGGGTCAGTCATTGTTCGGTTTGGAAGGCAGCTGCATTAACTAAGTAATAATTAGTAACAAAACACTATCCAACAGCCACAGAGAGGAACCAAAAGATGATAATAATTTGATATTAGAATTAGGACAAATATTAAAAAACCCACAATCAACCAATCTCCTTCATTTAACTCTAATCAAGCAAAGTGGTGACATGAAAAAAAAAGATCTTAAAATAGAGAAAAAGAGCTGTCTTCCCCCCCAACGTTTTAGTACTCTTTTAGTTAGGCTTAGCCCAGTCTTCATAGGTCACCTTCATGAGCCTGTTAATACTCTGTATCTCCAGGAAGCTTTTGGGTAAAGGAACATTGTGGCTTAATATTTCATCTTTTTCAATAACTTTTTGGTTCTTTGTTTTTGATAAGAGAGAGCCCTCTGACACATGCTTCCCAAGAAACAGAAGTGGAATTGTGTGTAGATTTTCTGATGAAGCTTGCATACCATAAGTGTTACCTTGCCAGATTTGGAATACTTTTTCATATTTTTTAAAAATTATTTTTTAAATGTAGACCTATAGCATTTCACAACTTTCATAGTATCGCTTTAGATTACTTCAAGTCAAAAATTGTTTAAGCCTTGTGGGAGGAAGACTAACAGCAATGGTTGCATTAACTCCACTAGAGGGGAAAATAAAATGCTGCATTAAACTTCTGTCTCAACCTTCATTTTTAGTAATGCCTTCCTTTGGGACACACTACTTTTCTCTTTTTCTCTCTCAATTTTTCTTTTTAAAAGGACAAGGAAGACCAGATTATTTTATCAATGTTACACACTGATGTTTACTTTTGAAAAGGAAGGTTAATTTTTTAAGATGCAAGAAACAAATAGAAAAACCATCTAAAAGCTTGAGCTGGATACAAGAAAATAATTAAAAAGACCCCTTCCTTTGTTAAATGCACCCATTTTCATCTGTTCTTGGCCATGGTATAATGCCTCAAAGTAAGCATACAAGACATGAGAAATTCCGAGAAGTGATATCACTCTATGAAAGCAGTGTGGATTTGAGCTGTTTCAAGACAGGGTCAATCCTGTAAAAGAGTCTTGCATTTTTTAGATACAGACTAGCACTGCTTGCAGTGTTTGTGGTGCTAACACACAGACCACACAACCCAAACATTCACTGTTTTCTCAGCTGTGGAAAATGATGTTTTGCTCATTACTGTCCACCTGCTGTATCTTTCAAATGTCATCTTCAAGGTGAAAGTTTATATGACCTATTTTCTTCTGTCAAAAGATCTGTGAAAAAACAACTAATCCACATTAAGAACCAGAAAACCAATGCGTGCCACTACAACAAATGCTGTTTTCGATACTTTTCTTCATTTTGCAATTACTATTTTAGTTAATCTTTCTCACTTCATACAATGTTTCTACCAGTCCTGGAGGAAAAAAAAAAAAAAAAAAGGAAAAAGAGTTGAAATAGTATTACCTGGTTTTCCATTTTCTAATTTATTTCAGCTTCTACTGTTACTTAACCTAAATGGTATTTCTTTAAGGAAAGTTTTAATAGTTTATCTGAACTTTTGACTGTTTAGGCACTGAAAAGCTGTTTATATGTGTCTCCAGTGTAATTAAGTGAAATTATTACTCAGGTCTTATGATTTTTAGTTCTGAAAAATCAGAATAGTTAAGACCATTTTAACTGGTGATGTCTGAGGAAAGGACAGCATTTTTCCTTATTTACAATGTGCACTAAGGCTTTGAAAATCTAGCTTCATTTCTTTTTTATATACCAGCTATGATAATAATTTAGAGGTATTTTCCAAGGACAGGGACATATATAACTTTAAAATTTTGTATTTGTGTGCCTGTCTCTGGATAATAGGGTTTTTATTTATGTGGGAGGTATTTTTATATGTATATCATACAAAAATAGAAAACACTTTTGAATGTTCTTAACAACTCTTGTATCTGCTTAGACCTATTTACACAAAAGAATTGAGTAGTTGAAGTCCTTAACACCAAGTATCTCAACTTTGAGAGTAATGCTGAATTTAGATTTAGACAATTGTATGTGTCATTAGAAAGTATGGATGCTACGCAATAAAACATAAAGCAGCACATCTGCTCATTGAGTCCTGTGTAGATTGCCTGACCTTCTTCCAAAAAACAGAAGCCAAACACAGAAAGATTCAAAATGTCTTCCCCACCCTCCCCCCCCTGCCTTGTTTTTTAGGCACTCTGAATGTGTAAAGCTGAGCAGCTTTTGGCCCAAAATTTGCAGCCCTGAAATCTCATGTTTTTTAAAAAATGGTAGAAAATTCTCACCTTTTATTTAGAACATAGCTGCAGCAGGGAAAAGCTTTGATGTTAATCCCTGTTTATTTTCTTTTGAGTGTAAAGCTTTTCTCTCCCTCTGCCTCAGGCTCTGGACCATAGGTCAAAAGTTAGGTGTATGTACGGATGAGATTGATCCTCTTGTGGCTCCAAAGCTTCAGTGAGGAGATCAATGTATAAGAGTCAAAATTTTTGAGCTCTAGATTTGGAAAACAAGAGTTTGATATTGAAAAATAAGATATTGTGAAATGATATCTGCTAACCTGAAGTTTCTTTCAGATAATCCTGAGCACTTTTAGTGGTCTAATATGCACCTTTATTTGTTAGGGCTACAAGCAGGGTTACAACTTTCATGCTTTATCTATAGATAGGTCTTGAAAAACATCTGAGTGGATAAAGACCTTCAAGTTGTCTCTTATGTTATGTTGGAAATTGAATTGGTACCAGATCATATCTGTAGTGACTTCATCCTATGTGCAGGGGTGTATATGTGGATGTGTGTGAATATGAATGTGTGTGTGTGCATATCTCTGATAGTTTCTACATGTGTATATGTATAGATATATATGGGATCTTGGATTAATTTCTCATGGTTGGTCCATGCAATATAATTTGTAATTTTGCAGTGAATTGTTTTGGCTAATTAAATTATTCTGACTATGTTTATAATGTAGAAGGTTGAAAATAAGCTTGCTGCTTATCAGGTCTATTCCATTTCCAGGAGTCTGATTTATGTAAATACCGGTTTTAGATTATTTTAAGCTTTCGTATGAGATATGGTCCACTGAAAACTAGTTGCCACGTGTGGTAGACAAAGTTATTGCAAAGGAAATAGCCATTTGTGCTATATATATATAAAAATCTATCTATCAATAGATACAGATAGATAAAACTCAGCTCAAAATCATAAATAGCTGAGAATCAAATTATATCTCTGCAGCTGATGGCTTTTGTAGGGATAGATGTCCCATGACTATTAGTGATTCAATAGGTATCTGACTTGTAGCAGGTTGTTCCTGCTAAATGGAGAGGCTCAGGCAAGGAAAGGTTAAAGTATTAATCATGAATGTGGTAAAATAACTGAGAACAAAAATAAAATGGTTTGCTTCACTGCATTTTTTAAATATGTTCATTCTTTTCTTCTCTGTGTATATTAGCGTTCTTCTAAAAACTACAAAATACAAGAATCTGATATCGGACTTTGGATGTAAGGAGTGTTCCCTAAACTATTATCTTAGCTGATTAATATTTTCTTGCAGGTACTAAGAATGTTAGGAATTAATTCCTTTGCCATGTTTTCATAAAAAATTAGTTAATTTTGTGATAAATTTTTCTCTTGCGAATTAAGGAAGACTAATTGTCAAACAGAACTTTTTTTTTGTTCTAGGAAGATACCATCTATTCAATACTGTCTGGAAGGACAATAGCACTTAAAATCCCTGCTTTCAGCTGTTTCCTAGGTAACAGGGCTACAGCTACAAAACTGCTGTACTGAATGGAAGGAAGCAGCAAATGTTTCCATTTTTCTACTATTTTTGAGTTTGAATGAAGTAAACCCTAGGACTATCACTACTTCAGAAATTGTGAGATACAGGACTGTAGAATTGCACTTAGATTCCAGTGTGTTTGTTTTGTCACTTTTAGGTTTCTGCTCGCATCTGTGATTGCACAGACAATGTCAGAAAACTTGAAATATATCATAGCAGAGTTTTTTTATTTACGGCTTTTTTGTTTGGTTGGGGTTTTTTTGACAAAAACTGCTATGTAGTAGAACTGGTCCTTCCCATGAATGAAACAAACAGAAAAGCAAATTTCGTGTTTTCTTATTCTATTGTTACTTTCTATTAATTTTTCAGGAAATAGCTATTATGTTTGTAGGAAGTCTAGTTCAAAAATGAAAGGAAAAAGTACTAGAAAACTGAATTAAGCTAGTAAATTATGTACGTGTAGGTTACCCTTTCATGTATATAGCTAATTATATCGAATTTAGTAGGCCTTTTTGGAAGTAATATAATTGTAGTATATTCCCACAAGTTTGTCCTTCTCAATTTCGTTAAGCATAAATTACTTTTCCTCACTATAAAGGTTGATGTATTTAATCCCCATTTACCATTTGTGTGTCATTGAGACATCTATTTCACAACTAATGCTTACTAAATTAGAGCATAAATAAAGCAACTGAGGTTTTTTTGTGCTGCTACTCCAGCCTGGGGGAGGTCTCCTGAAAACAGAGCCTCATTCTTGTAATTTAAGCATCAGCTTCACATTTCCTCAAATATTGCAGTAAAAGGCAGTCATGACAGTGAGACAAGAGGGCAATTTGTTAATGAAATTGTGCCCTGTGTTGACTAGGAGTGTCTAATTTTTTTCTTGTGATTCCCTTATCTGTCAGTAACATCCATCCATCATGTTTGTCCTTAAATTCGAAATGTTGCTGTGAAGACTACTTTCAATTATGTGTAAAAGGAAAATGTTTTAATGTCATCTAGCCTTGGAAACCTGGCTTACTGCAACTGTAATTAGCTAAGATCATTAACTGAAGGTTCATCTCTCACTGGTTTAAAGTGCATTGTTAGAATTCATATTACGATTTAGAAAGTGGGTGTTAGATCAAAATACAAAATTCTGTTACAACATCTTACTTTGCTTAATTTATGAATGAAGTTTTTCTACAGGAAGTACCCAAACTTGTGGCAGTAGCAGTCTCTCACATTATTTTGTATCAGAGAGCATTTATGTCTTCTATTAAAAAATGATAGAAATATTTTTCCCTTTTTGGAAAAATGTCTAAATAGTTTATAAGCATGTACTATGTAAGTGCTCTCATATGACTATTGTAGTAGGTATAGAAGTTTGTGCTGTGCAGTGAGAAGTGTACAAAAAAAGAAATGCTGTGGAAAATATGTTCTCTGAATTCTTCTTTTTCTGAACAGGTGTTGTGAGAGAATACATTAGTTCATTTTTCCTTAAGCTTTAGATATAAGGTTATTGTTTAAACTGCATTAAGATGTCTTTCCTAGTCTGTGATCAAACTTCCTTTAAAACTTTTCTCCAAAGACTCTATCTTGAGTTAAAAGTAGGAAAAACAACTAATTATTTCAATGCTTTTCATGACCATGTGATACATAAATTTAACTGTTTTCATGGTTTGTAAAATCACTCATGGAAATCTTTATGCAGTTTGAGCAAAAATTGTCCTGAATTTATAATTAAATAATCTTCAATATTCTAATGAACTTAGCATCACTATTGCCTTTTCAGAGATGAGAACCTATTTTCAATTCTTGATCAGTCATTAAAGGGGGAGACATTGTCCTGTGCTTCAAGAGAAAAAAAAAACCTGTCAGTGTGACTTTTTTTTCATTTCTATTTCTTTTTTGAACTCAGCCATGGAGCGATTCATCAGTGTTACTGTGACAAATCCATGATTTAACAAATATTATTACAAAAACTGTTTTGCTATGTTGCATATCTCTAAAGAATAGCTCTTTGCAGATTTAGAATTGCAGAATGAGACTCTTTGGACAAAAATAATCTAGAGGGACTAAAATGCAAATGTGGCAGCTAAGTTTGAGCAGTACATTATCTAATAGGATTTGTCTTGTCTTCCTGACCACCCCCAGCCCTGCCAAGAGTGTAGGTAAAGTGGTGTTGGCCATCACCTGCAGCACAGTGAAGCCAAACCTTATGTGTCTTTTTGAGGACACCACTGCCAGAAAAGTTACCTAGGGGAGACAAAGATGACACTTGTTTTCTGGCCCAGCCTCTTGGAGTTCACCCAAATGAATTAGAGTATGTTCAAGTTAAGTGCTTTTTTCCCTCCCCACCACCTGGAGCCTACATCCATTCAGATGGCAAGGTTTGCTCGCTGCAGCTTCAGAATGCCTGAGGAATTAACATGTTTCCCTACTGAGTATTCCTGCATTAGACCCCTGAAAAGCACTCACGTAGAACTCAACTCTTACAAATTGTATGGCCTCAATCTTCGTGCCTCTGGCAGATGAGGACAAATATGCAAATGCCTTGCATAGCCGAGGCTGTCAGTTAAATTCAACTTGGGTTTGTTTATTTCTGTTACTTAAATAGCTACATAGCAGTTGGTGACTTTTATAAAAACCAAAACAAAAAAGGCTAGGGTGCTTTTGATTCCAAAAAACATTTTGTCTTCTTCCATGATTTAACTTCTATCATAAATCCTTCTCTTTAGGTCTGAGTCTTTCTAGGATAGTGAGAAGCACTTAGGAACTTTTTCTCTCTCTGCCTGCTGAAATGGCTATGAAGGTGTTCATAGTGGTACAGTCACCATAATGATTCATATACCATTAAATATAACAAAATAATAAACTCTGATCCCATACATGTAAATTAGATGTTTCTTAAACGATCCACTTGGAAAACAAAACTGCCTAAGCAGTTTCCATGAGGTAAATAGTTTCTCATTAATTCTTGTATCTTCAGAACAGGGACTAAAAAGAAGATTGCAAAATAGCTTTCTTTGCTAATCAATACATTGCTTTAGCCTTGAATTCACTACTTGAAGTTAAATATTAGCTAACTGTAAATATGTATCTGCAACAAATACATGGTATTATATTGGTACACAGGTACATATCTCGTCTGATAAAAAAACCCTTTTGAAATCCTAAGGTTCTCTTCATAAAAAATCCCAAGCAAACCCTTTTAAACTGTTTCTTTATCCAGTTTAAAATATGCAACAACTGACATAAGAGAGCACCAGACATACATTATTTTGTGCTTTGGTTTAAAATAAGTACTGACTGTAATCACTGTATGCAGGACATTTCTGTAACATTTTCTACTTTATAGAAGACTTGATAATGAAGAGTAAAAACCAGATCTTGTCAAAGATATCCTTTCTCTTTATTTGGCAATCCCAGCTTTTCTTGTTCAAATAAGCTTGCTATGTCCAATAAATGAAAAGGTAGAGATAGCTTATGAGCACTCAAGAGTAATTTCTGCTTTCTGAAGTCAAATATTATTATGAGATATATAGCATATATTTTTCTATCATATTTGCAGGGTTTTGTACATACATTACATTTCTACATTTATATGGAAAGCTTTACCAAAGGTAACACTTTGAGAAATCCTCAGACGCGCCTTTCCAGAAAAATAAATAAAAATTGTACAGGCTGGGAAACTGATAAAAGTTTCTTTAGTTTCCATAAGCAGAAAACCTTGTCTAAGAAAGTATCTAAAACTGCAATAATTTGTTTTTGTCTTAATTTGAAGACCAGACAAAGAAATGTTATAATTCAAACTACTACAGAATGAATTTCTTGTCTCTTAAAACAACCCTGTTGGTAGTGTTATAAGTTAATATTCTTTGCTTTTTCAGTTTTGGGTTTTGTTTTATTTACCTTTAAACTTCTAATAGGAAACAAAATTCAAAATAATCTTGTTTTGTGTATTTTATTTTCAGGGGATAAATGCAAACCTACTGAATACACTGAAGTGAAAAATGTGTTACTGGATCTACAAAACCAGAGATATATTGCACGATCGAAAGATAAACCCATTGGTGAGAAAATGGCTTTAAAGAAACTTCTGGTAGATCAAATGTTCAATTATTTTGATTCAGACAACAATGGACTTGTGGATATTAACGAGTTATCTCAGGTAAGATTTAGTTTTTGTTTCTATTAGCACAGTGACTATTCAATTGTCTTTCTCAGGACATGTACACTTGTCTTAGGATACTTTAGAAAATGTTTGTGAGTCTCTGAGGTGGAAAACTTCATTTGAGAATTTGTGAATAGCTGAATTATTCAGAAATGTTATAGTGATTTTTTAGAAATTTGAATATAATGCTTTGAAACGTACTGCAGTGGGTTAGAACACTCTAGGCTGCTATGGCCATGAATTTTTTTATTCTCCACTGCAGTAACATGTAGTCTAACTGTATAGATGTATTTTAGAAGTCGAAAATAATTAAAATAATGAGGTAAATCACTTCTGTAATACTTAAGAAGTATTATTGCTTTATTTTACTTTGGGCTAGAGAAGTACAGAAGAAGTCTTACAAAGAGAGTCCATGGTAGTCTCTAAATAGCAAATTTTAACTAATTACAGATCTAAACCAGTAATTGCTGCTCTTGTAGGCATAACAGCACTAGCTTTGATCTACCTAAAAGGATTGGTTCTATTAAAGAGTGTTGATGGGGCAAATGTACTTCGATTGACTAGAGGTCTGTGTTTGAGAAATCTAATCATGGCTAAACTATATTAATGAGTCTAATACTAGGCAGCCAATTAAAAGTTTAAGTATATATTAGGACTTTTTAGCTGTGACTGTTGATCATTTTCCTTTATGTTAAGTTGCATGGCAGTATTAAGAAATAGGCTGGAGTTATCATTTCCATACAGCTAACTTTTAAAATTTTAGTGGCATTTTCAAGGACCAGAGGGTGATTGCAAATATAGGCATCATGTCAGCTATTAATAAACTATTTCAAAAGACTAATTTAAGGATATTTTTCTGTACTTTTATAAGATTGGGGTTTTCTGCTGCTTTTTAGGTTCTTCAGAACTTCAGCTTTCAAGGGACTTTGGTAGCTGTTTATATCTTACAAATAATACTTTTTATATTAAAATACTGTATGAATAGATAACACACACGTATATAGATTTGCAAACTGTATTTAATGCTTCTCTATTAAGTTGCTACATGTATACGTTTCCTTTTTATTTGTGTCATAGTTTTAAAATGCTAAAAAATTCTTCCATTATTGTGTTTTCAAACTTTGCATACGTACTTTTCCCCACATGCTTTTTTTTTTTATAAAGAGGGATTTATAATGACAACTGAAAAGCAGTGTTCACAAGTATGGAAACAAGTCAAACATAATGAATTCAGTTAGTTTGTCCCCAAGTTGAGTCTGTTTTGCCCATGATGGTAATTGGTGAGTGAACTCTTGTTGACTTTATCTAGGCCCATGAACCTTTCAATAAATTTTTGCTCCCCTGGCCACCTGAGGAGTGACAGAGCAGCTTTGGTGGGCATGTGGTATGCAGCCAGGGTCAGCCATGCACAGGGAGCCATTACTGAACTCCTGAAAATGTTCTCGGGATTCGGAGAATTTTTCTCAGTTGTGCTCATAGTCAAAATTTTGAAATCTGCAGAGTTGTCATAAATAATGGCTCCTGTCTGCATTTTAAATGTAATCATATTAAGGGGATAGGAAAAGCAACATACTTGTAGAAAACAAGGACTCCTGAAGTTTATTTATGTTCATGTGAATATTGAACTTTAGTTTATGGTGCATCTTAAATTTTACATCTCGTCAATCTTGCTGTGCAATCAGGCTTTTGGATTGCATTTATTATCTCATAGGTGTCCATATAGTCATCCGACCTAATGTAAAATTGAAATGAATCAGTTGGAGATTGGAAATGGTGACAGCAATGCTCCAATTTTATTGCTGTATTTTGGATCAAAAGTCATAAGGTTATTGAATTTGCATCTTGATGCAAGAGAAACAAATATTCCTCTCCCAAAACAAAAGTAATGTTTTTCTTTTAAAAATCTATTTAAAATAATAAGAAGGCTTTGTTTGTTGTGGGTTTTTTTTGTTTTTTTGGGGGTTCTGGGTTTTTGTTTTGTTTTTTTGTATTGGTTTTGTTTGTTTTTTCAATACTTCAAGTATGACAGCAATAAATGAAAAATTGGCAGACTATTTTCTTCTACTGTTTGAAGAAGTCTAGCATCTGGGTATAATATTTTTCATGGCTTTGTAGTCCAATACAGAATTGCAGCTAAAAAAGAATTTTAACTCCAATACACTGTGTAAATGTAATAGGAGAACAGTGGGATTGTGTAGCTCCATGCACTCTAAATGGACATTTTTTTCCGATAAAAATTCTTCTCTGCCTTGACTGCTTGTTGAGTCTAACTCATTTAGTATTGTGGTTTCCAAATCCTATACTGTGAGATGTGGCTTGATTTTGAAAGGACTTAATAATTTAACCTTTTAGACCACTCTGTTTTGAGAAGTAGGTGTCTAATCAGAGAGAGTGTCTATTTTTCCAAAAGTGTGAGCTATGAAATAGGCAGTATTTTCGTCATATCACCTCTGATCAGCATATCTGCAAGGTTTCTAGTAAGGTGAGGTGGTTCCTTGAAGAGTTTGTTTTTAAAGCACTTTGAAACATTTTAAATTAATCCAAAATGATGGAAGATAATTGAATCTTCTGGTTAGCTATGAATATTCAGTTGTTAACAGGCTCATTTGTATATCTATTTTATCTTATGCAAAACCAAACTGGAATTTAATAAGAATTTGTAAACTAAATACCAGTGTTTCTGTCACTGTAGACTGCTTGATTACTCTATATTGTTTTTGCTGTATAGAAGAGAAAAAAGAGCAGAAGTGTTATGGGCAGGGATGGGAATAATATGTGTTTTTCCAAAGATGATTGCAGTTATTCCTTTATGGTGGAACTGCCATTTTATAAACAGTAAGCCTTTTCTTGTTTCCATCAGTGAAAGATCCATAAGCTTTAAAAGTGTTTCATCTTGCTAAACAATGAAATTCAAGCTCCTTTTTGAAGGAAGAAGTGTATGAAGTGAAATAATCTATACTTGATTAGACTTGGAGATGCTTTTTTTCTATTTATTTCTTACACTAGTGAACTAGGAAAGCAAAATTTTACAGGAAAGGGAAGTGACATAGCCTAAAAGCAAGTTGAATATATAAAAATAATAATAATAATAATAATAATAATAATAATAGTAATAGTAAATTCTCTTCTTCCTTTCCCTCCTTCTAATGATCAGTTTTTAGAGTCAAAGAAAGAAGTTAACATCCTTATTTATGAACTAGTAGCTGTAATTTCAAATACCTGAACATATTTCTTTTATTTACCAGATTAACATAGGACAAATGAAAATATATTACATTTTTATAAAAACTCATCCTTACTTCTGCAAAAACAAAATAACCCAAAGTTATTTTGGTTTTATTTCTGTTTTAATGATAATACTGTTGCACTTATGCTAGCCCATACTTCATGGGACTTGTTTGCAGAGACAGAACTTATATACATTTCATGTCTCTGTCAGACTTGGTTTCTCAAGCTGAACAAAATACTTGGTTGGACCTTGGCATTCAAATTTTTACCTTCTTGACTTCTGATTTTCCATCTAATCAGTGGTGTTATTAAGTGTTATTTGGAGGATTTGGAACGCAGAGAAGGGATAATGAGTCTGTCTCCCTTTTGTATTTTTATTTAACTTTGGTTTTCCCTACGTGTTGGATAGGCAGAAGAATATTTTGCATGTTGAGTTATAGTTTTGTTTATTTTCTGCTATTAATAAGGGGTTTCTTATTATATAGGTTGCATTATCTATTTTTACTGTCACTGATCTAAGAAGAACTAAATACACTGCTATATTCAATTCTAGGTTCAAAATAAGAATTCTACATGAAACTTTAAGACTGGGAGGAAATGAAGACTTTCTCAGGGATTAGTAGTGAAATAAAGCTTACAAGCAGTGTGATCATCATACAAACTCTAACATCTTGATCTTTCTTAGGTGCCTTTGCCTTTATAAAGTAGAAGCATGTCCCATTGTATTCTTTCAGGCTGTGAAGAAAGCAGAAGCAATCTTCATTTCTTGAGTAGGTTCAAGGACTGGTGCTAACTGGAAGTGGACACAAATTATCATGGTGCAGGATTTTGTTTGCACTCATTGTTTTATCCTAGTTAAGTCCAAAGCCACAGGCTCCAAGTGCTGGTGGTTCTGGGTTTAGTTCTGAGGTGCAGAATTTTGCCCAGCCCATCTATGTGCCCCTAATACTTATTCTGGTCGTATCCTGTGAGCTAGGTATCTACAGCATTATGTTTGCAGACAAAGGACACATTTACATCTTCTGAGTCAGATTAAGTCTTTCCTCTGCTAAGGGCAGAATTGGAAAGGCAGGGAAATGTGCCTCTCATTGGAGTAGTTTGCAGAGAGGTATCATGTCTGGGCTGTGTAGCTTGGTTAGTCTGGGATAGTATTGAGATATTACCTTTAAATGAAATTGAGTACATGCCTTCATGGGCCACTGCATGTGGATTTAGCAGTTCAGATATCCATTTGCTCAGGGATCTCTGTGTCGTTCTGTGATGCACAAGTCCTGTATCTTTACTCACTCCACATATATCAAAGGCATCACTCTGCTGTAGACACCAAATAGAGGATGGTGTTGCTGCCCTACTGAGCTTGCTGGTAAATTATAAGAATATTGATTTAACTAGATTAAGGGAACTTAAAGCAAGGAACAATTTACCAACCTTTATTATCAATTTGGTTTCATACTTAATCAATTCTTTCAATTTATAAAAAGTTATGCTGCTGTGGAAGATGGTGGAGCAGGTAATTGAACCCCCCTTAAGCAGTCAGAATTAATTTGGAGTACAGTTCTCACAGTGTTTGGTGTTTGATGTAGTTGATGTTATATCAAGCACTGAGTGGCACTGTTGTGATGAGGTACTTGCTTTTAGGAAAGATGAACACACGTTAACTGAATGACCATATTTGTTTTAAAGGAAGGTTTTGTTTGTAGTTGTATTTATGTAACACTTTCCTTGGGGAGGTACATAAAGACCATTAATCACAGGCAAGCAAAAAAAAACCTGACTGATAACATTTCAGGTAAGGTGGACTAATAAAGGATGTGTTATGTTATTTGTGATCTAGTTTCATGACATCTGCAGATTTTCCATTTTGACTGTCAGAAATCAGATTAAAATTAACGAAACAATCTATTCTCATGTGCAGTTTGTCATTTTTAATCAGATTACCTTTCCCAATCTTCTATAATTTGGATTGTACTGACTAAATTTCTTAGAGGTTTTGAACTGATGTAACAATATGGTGTTTCATAGGAAATGGACAATTGTGTGCTATACCTTTTAGAAAAGTAATTTTTTCCAAATAATGAAAATCCTTCCTCCATGTTTCAAAGAATACTAAATTGTGATGGATAAGTTTCGTATTTTGGAAAAGACATATTTAATTTGAAAATGTAGGTAGGTAAGTTTCTAAGTTTTCAGTATTTATGGGGGTTCACAATGAACCAGGAACACTTTTGCTGTATGTTTTGCCTTTTACCAGTTTATGATATGGAAAGTAAATGCTTTGCTGTCTTTATGGAAATTCAAACTAAAAATTGTGGGTGTAATAGTTGTGAACCTTCTCTGGTATGAATTTTCAGCTTAAAAGTTTGAAATCAAATAATCTATACCTGACTTGTATGGCACAATCATAATATTGTGCAGGCAATCTTAATCAGATTTAACCTTCATAGTAAGAATTTTGTTTCTAGCATGTGACTTGCAAAAATTTTGCCAGTTTTTCTCCTGTCTCCCCAACAATTCGCTGTCTGTTTAGTTCAACCATGGGACAGGCAGTCCATGTTTAAATAACTGGCTTAAGAAACAGTTTTCTTGAATTTTACTCTTTTCCATGGACAGAGATGAACAGAATTTAAAATTTAAGGCACATTGTTGGATCATCTATGAAACACAAGTGTGATTACATGATGGTGTTTCATACACATGGAATTTTATTCTATTTATCCTAAACTTTTAAGTAAATTAATATCTTGCAAAAAAAAATCTGTAAGAAAGTGTGCAACCTTAATTTGTCATGCAGTCATATTGGTTTTCCTGGAGTCTCATATAGCTTGTAACTTCATATCACAGTTGATCTGCACTTCAGGCTGCTACAGAAACAGGTAATTTTTCAAAATCCAAACCCCCACTCCCCCCAATCCCCCAAGTTGTACCTGGTTCTGAGTAATATCTCATGTGACAAAATATTAGTCTCACACCCCTTCAAAAGGAAAAGCCAACCAACAACCCACAAGTTCCATAAATACTAATTTTGTTTCTGATCACAGAGTTAATCTGATCCACAGATTACATTGGAAAGTTGGGAGATGGCTAGATCCTGCACAAGAGAATTCAGATTGCAACAGCTCTTTTAGCAGCAAATCACAGATAATTAAGATTAATCATCATATGAAATCACTTCTGTACCTTCTAAAATCTATCCGCACAGACATGTTTGGAGGGTTTATCAACCCTCCAAAGTGAGTGTATTTTCCAAAGAATTCCAAAGTATATCACCAGCATGAAGATGTTTGTACAAAAACAAACATTGAATCTTACACCTGTAATCAAAAGGCTAGGTTTACTGAGAACAAAAATTGAATAATTGCCACAATGATAAAATGTCTGTTAGTATCATTATTGGAAATAGCACAATCATTCTTTCTAATACTTTTTTTAAAATTATGACTTTAAAAATAAAATTGACGAATTACAAATTAAAAGCAACAAAACAGATAAAAGATTTTAGCTCAAAAAATGAAAGCTAAGAACACTAACTTGAATTAAAATGTGGTATGTTAAAGCCAGGTGTTTTTGGGATTTATAAAAGGTTTGCTTGACCCTTATATGTAAACTTCCATCCTTGTTTTGTACAATTGAAGATAGTGAAAGCAAACATTTAAAACAATGAGGAAATGAGAGGAATAATATTTTTCATACTAAATGTTTCTTTTCCATAAACCAGCTGTGATTTTAAGGACATTTCATGGCCTTAAAATCTCAGTGATTGCCAAAGTTTTCGATATACACCGTTACATATTTAGTACTTCTTATATAACTGTAATGGTTTTAGAGTTACTAATTTTTCCCAGACTACTTTTTTGTCCTTTATGTACCAGCTGCAAGATCTACACAATTTAATTTTTTCTTAATTCAGTTTAATGTGAACTCAATAAAAAGGCTTTTAAAGTATGAGAAGTAGTTAGCACTAATATTCAGGTAGCATAGTATGTATTTTTAATTGATAATAGCAAAAGGTGGTTTTGCAGTGATTTTTCTTATCTTTGTAAATGGTTTTCATACTCCCTAATGTACTAACAATTATCCTTTATAATGATTTTACATTATTATGTAGGGGATGACTT
Organism: Acanthornis magna; assembly: GCA_036785705.1. Lineage (NCBI taxonomy): Eukaryota > Metazoa > Chordata > Aves > Passeriformes > Acanthizidae > Acanthornis > Acanthornis magna. Next base: position 34,656,531 of record JAWUZG010000018.1, read on the forward strand.
CTGGTAGCATAAAATGCTTGTGCCTTTTCTTTTTCCTCTAATGCTCCTTTTATTCCCTATTATTCTTTTAGGTATTTTGTGTTTTCATGAATAGTAAATGAATGAATTCCTTTGCAGAACAACTGAAACACAAAAGCTCTTGAATCCCTTGCTTTTCATAAGATACCATCCATTAATACAAGTATGATGGTTTTGCAATTATTGTGGGAGACTGATAGTGGGCTGGAAGAGAAGTTATTTCACCTAGGAATTAACTATAGTTATATTCATTTTTTCTGTTCCTGATACAAAACAGTGCAATATTACAACAAAGAGTTGCATTAGTTTTGGCTTTCAGTTATATGATGGCACTTCTAATACATTCCCCATGCAATATGACATTTCTGAATCACTCTCAGCATCTTAAAAATTCTTTGGCTGGAATTTAAGTATATGTCTACAATGTACACAGACTTAAAACAAAATGGTGCATATATTAAACGTTTCTCTGGTGTAAGTTCATTGGAGTTAAAAATCTAATAACTATTACTTATGATCTATTTACAAATTGTATGTGTCCCCATTGAGAAACAGGAGCCTTTTCAGGTCAGCTACTTATATAACAGGTCTTTGCCAAGGTAATAGGCTTGTCAAAAGCCTGTGAGAAGTTGATACAATTAGTAGAGTAGTAAGAGTTATTAGTTATTTTTGAAAGTGTCTGCATTTGGTTTCTGTGGTTAGAAATTAGAGGCAAAAGACATCATGCCACTTGTACTTGGGAAATTATTATTTTAGGTATATTTGGATGTTTCTTGATCAACATTCCTGTACATATAAAGTAAAATCAGCTTTAAAATTCCCGGTGTCTTTACAGTGCTTCAGTCTATCTCCATTATATATATGCTCTGTATATTCTAAAAACTTTTGTATCATTTCAGAGAGTCTGTCCTAAAGGTATTAACTTTTAAAACTGTAATAAATAATTACAAAGTAACTGGAAATCCCTGACTTTACACAGTTGCAGTTCATTGCCCCACAGCAACCTTAAAATGATCTATTAAATGATTATTAGAAACAATTAATTATACCAGAGAACTCTAAGAGCTCAAATGTAATTTCATGGTTATAATTTTCTTGTCAGGTAATAAAACGGGATGAGCTTGGCAAGGAACCGTCTGACTGCTCAGTGTTCGATCTGCTGAAATACGATGATTATAACAGTGACAAGCACCTAGCACTAGAAGAGTTCTATAGAGCTTTTCGTAAGTACCAAGACTAGCCTGTCCTTTCGGTCTTATTTTCTCTTTCTTGCTTCGTTTTTCCAAATGGTGGGTTTTAATTTTTGAATCTTGAAACATCTGGATGCTGTATTTAAATTAATTGTCATTGACGTAGCAGAAAACTTTTTCGGAGAAAATGATACACAGTAGCTTCTCGATTTCTGAGGGGTTTTGGTAATGGAGTATTCATGGATAATCTTTCTTGATGCCAACATGCATTGAGAAGTCTGTGTTGTGCACAAGTGGCAAGTAGTGTGGTCAAGACATAATCAATGGAACCGAAATACCTTCCCACACCCTTTATTTATGAATGCTGATAAGGCCATTCTTGAGAAACCCAGCAACAAATGTACCACTTCTGTTAGGTGTCTTATGGCTTCAAAGGACTCAGAAGGAGATAAAGATGTCTGGTGAAGTTTTACATGGAATTTGTTCTCTGGATGCCAAAGGGGTCTCGGGTCAAATGTGTATAGTACCAACAAATATTTTGACCAAACCACTGGGCTAGCAGAAAGAAAGAAGATGTTAAGAGCTTATATACAGCATGGTAAATGTAATATCCATATATTTTGTTATATCCAGGTAAAAACTGATGTTTTTCACTCTTATCTACTTAAAATTTAAGATTGAATCTTGAAATCTGACTTTGGTTTAAAAGCTGTTGCTCCAAACTCAGCGACATGGCAGCATAGAAGATCAAATTTGTCCTAAATTCTTTTTACAATTTCTTATTATACATTGACTAGTCCATTAATGAATCTTCATTCTGAGTAATTACAGCCTGCTGCTTTAGTTTTCTTGTACTTTATATTTGAGCAGATGAGCACTCAGCCTCTTTAGGTGATATCAAATGAAAAAAGGATAAAAAACTGCTTAAAGTTTTAAACTTAAAAGTAATGAGTTGATATTAGAAAAAAAAAAGCTGCATGGAAAGTAAGAAGAATAAATATGAAATGAATAATTAAGATGGACTGCCTGAAAGTTTCTTAATTTTGACCATTGAATTAGATTTTTATTTCACTGGAAGTCTTTCAGAAAGTGTGATTTTGTGATGCAGCTTAGCTGAATGAATTACTTACTGATCCTAAAAATAACTTGATCCTGCTTCCTGAGGTTATCTGACTGCCTTTCTTGCAGTGTCCTAACAGTCACAGTCTCTCCTCTGAGTCACTTACTAAGTCAGCAGAAAAATATTCACCCTCCACATCCCACCCCAATCCTGTTGTGTGACCTGAATTGATTAAGTGAGGGGTCAGATCATAACTCATGCAAAAGAAGTGTAAGCACAGCCAAGAAATAAGGCAGGGGTAGAAAATGGGAGATACTAGGACATTGTGATGGTGAGATAAATTAATTCATCTGCAGCAGCAAAATACTAGGAAATACCTTAATTTCTTTTTTAAAGTTTGTGATACAAGTTAGGCTTACAAAAATGTACAGAATTATATAGCATCTGTAGGAACACACTCATTGGCTATGATTATATGGCTAGATGTTGTACTTCTAGATCTTGATAATCTGCATAGATGTCAAATAGATATAGAATCCTTTAGCATATATAGCAATCCAAGAAGGTTAAAAACATGTTTAAAGCATTAGCGTGCTTTTTGCAAACATTGTATTAATGGAAGCTTTGCATTGTTCTTCCAAATAAGACTTTGATGTGTCTCTGAGGTACTATTTTGTATAGCTGTAAAACTCCAGACATAAGAATAGCTTTTTGTTATATATTTTTAATGGACTTTTGAATTATGAAAATAATTTACATGTGGTATGTTAAGCATTGCCTTAATATGAATGATAATGAAAACATTAGATTATACAAGATTAGGAATCATTTAGGTTTCTTTGTTGTAATGCAATAGTGGAGAAGACCCTATTTAAAACTATAAGGCTATCTTGGAAGATGATTTCTAGAGAAAGATTCATTCTTCTATGTCGTTAACAAAATTTATATGGATTCATTACATACTGAAAAATAAAACCTGAAAACAGCTGCTATCTCATTGCACTTCGTGTGCACAGAAAGCCAAAGAAATGTGACATAATGTTAATTTCTGTAATACAGGTAAAATAAATACTCTTGAAATAAATTTGATGATTAACTGTAGTTTCATTTTATCTTGAGAGAGTTGAAATTCAGTCAGTTTGACCTATCTCACTGACATTAACCAGAACTGTATAATGCTATCAAAGTATCCAAAGCGAAGCAAAACCAGAACAAATCGAATGAGGCACATGGTCACTTGACTGCTGCTCTTATTGCTAAATAAGCTGACCCAAAGCTGAAACCAAGCTCTCCACACAAGTCACACCAGCCCAAGGTAAAGCAAATGTGACAGTCCCAGTCCAGAGGCTTGTGTTGTTTGCCTACAGCAAAGCTTGTGAGATGTTACTGGTAATGGCAGGTCTGGATTTACCAGGATACAGAGAATTAATATAGACAGGGAATCAGATCCATGAATGGAAATAGGCACAAGATGCACTCACAACACATCTTCCACACACTATTCCCTAAAAAAATACCTCCTCAATTAAGCATCCACCTACAAAATAATTAACCATTTACATTTTCTTCAATAAAGTGACATAGGAGTGTTGAAAATATTTATTCCAAATAGAAATAAACCTTTTACTTTCCCAGGATTTTCTTTATGTATTTAATATTTTGAAGTTTTCATTCTATTTTATTATATTGTAATGACTGATAATGATGATGATGTTTTATTGTGATTATATATTATAAGTGTGAAGTAACCCAATTTTACAATATGGAAAAGATTATTTTTCACCAGCTCAGACACTTTCAAACATGCAGAACAAATAGAAAAAGATTATAACTGAGTAATGGTATTTGCAGGGGATTGTCTTCTAAAATATTATGGTGTTATTTGGTATTTTGAGACATTTAAAAGACATAGTCATTAATTTAAATAAAAAAGTACTTCTAGAATTTTTGACCTCTTGCATGATCTCATCAATTGAATTTGACAGTGTATTTTTCATGGGTTTTTCATTCCTTTATATCCACCATTTTAATGTTCATATGGAACCAAACCTCAATTTAATACTTGCTATTCCCAGTGGAATTGACTCTATCCCTAATTGTAGTGGAGGGGTGGATCTGAGAAATGTCAAGTTCTCCTCATTGAAGTGTGTCTAGCTGCTGGAATATGTGTTACCAAATTTTATTCACTCAGAATGGCAGTGAGGAAGATTTGGCTTTGCAATGATGGAGAAATTGATCCTATTCAAAGCTTCCACACAGAATTCAAAGGAGTTGTTTGTTCGGTTTTTTCTTTTTTATTTCTGTAACAGAAATCAGAGTCATATGAGCACAGAAATGCTAAGACAAGGTGGTAGAGGTTGAGCAGAAAGGAGTCACAGCACCACAGATCTTATACATGACAATACCACAGTGGTTCTTTTCAAGCCAGTTTGTACCTAACACTCCTAAAATAAAAAATGTACAGTAGTTAACAAAATGTCCTTTAAATAATATTTGAATTTGATAAACATTAAAGAGGTCTCATTTCTAAATGTAACTGTCCATCAGCATTCCCTATTAAGTGTAGGGAAAAAACAAAACAAAACAAAACAAAAAACCAACAAAAACAAAACAAACAAAAAAACCCCAAAAAACAACAACAACAACAACCAAAAAAAAAGAGAGAGAAGGCTGGAGAAGGTTTGAGAGAAGGTATAAGGGCAAATTGTGACCTCAGCCTTGACCTAAAAAGGGAATACTGATAATCAGGCATACTACTAGTGTGCAGTTCTCCAAAATAATATTTAAAAACACATTGGTAAGATTTTGAACACAAGTGGGATTAAAAATCCTCTTCACTATGTTGTTGAATAAACTACTCCATTAAAGTAGTTTATTTTTCAAGAATTAGGCAATTGCATTTTATTTAAATATGAATGCCTATCTTTGGGATTAATTATCAGTCTTTTTTCATTAACATTTGCAGGTAGGATTTTTTTTTTTCATTGGCATAGTTAATTAGAAATTTTCCTCACAAACAGCAGCAATTCTATTTTTAACTCCAGCCATAGAAAAGGAACCGCCTTAAGGGCAAAGATGAAGCATAGGCTGTTTTAAAGGCATTAATACACACATAATTCTATATCTATACATACATACATTTATGTGCTTCCTTGTATTCTGTGATTTACTTTTGACAGTCTTCTTTTACCTGATGAAATGGATTCACAATAAACAGGACACACAAATATAAATGACTGTACACAACAGAATAAAAAAATCCCTTTCCCCCTTCAGAGGGTCAGATGCGGAGGCAGTAACTAAGAAAGGTGCTCTCATCCTTGAATGTTTCTTCCAAGGTTCACTGAAGGTTGCAAGCAGATGAAGATGCTGACTGGGTTCTCTAAGGTTTTACATATTGGCAAGATCACTGTGGTTTTCCGGGTATAGGCTGTTCTCACTCATATCATGAGGGGTAATTTTTGGTGCTATAGCATCTATCTGCTAGTTATTTGTGTGCTATATTCCATAACAGCTTAATTAGATCAATAGTGTGTGCAGAGAGGAACCTGAAAAATTGCTTCCTCTAACACAAGCAGAAAAAGCAGAAAGTTTAGCTCTAGCTAGGTTTTGGGAGCTTGGGACTGAGGGAATCATTTGGTTCAGTCCTCCACTGCTTTGGCCACATCATGTAAAATTATGTCCTAAAAGTGATCCAGTTCCATCTTAGTGTTTTGTTTTGCTTTTTTGCTTTCCTTCCTCAGCCAATCCCAAGCTAGAGAATTTTTTATCAGCAAACAATTTTTTTAGACAGGGAAGGATATATTTAATTTTTTCTGAAAGGGCAGGCAAGATCCTAAGATGAAGGAGCCAAGCAAAAGATAAAATGGGTGTGGAATACCATTTCTTGTTCAGTTTATACATTCTATAAACTAAATAGCAACCAGTGTGCTTCCTGTATTTTTCAAGGGTTTTCTTTCCTTGGTTAAAGTTTCCTATGGAATCAAGATAACTTTGTGTTAGCTGTAAATGTTGTCTCTTTTTGTTTTCCTTCTGGTATTCTTTTCTAAAATAAATAATCTTTCTTGTTTTTGTCCTTTCAAGTACCACATAAAATTTCAAGGCAGGTACTTCAGGTGGCCTTCATGGTGGGTTGTAATATCTCAAGGCATACCACAAGCAAGTAAATAGTAATAAATTATTCAGTTTGATCACTCAGCAGATGCAGATGTATATGTAGGCACTTCTCTTTGTAATTTCAGTAGAAAGAATGACACTAATTTAGACATTTATGAATAAAACTGATTGAATACAATTAACACAAACCCCAAATTTACTGTATATAATCAAACTAACTGTTCTATGTAACAGTTGACATTGTGCATTAAAAGAAGAAAAAAAAAAATGCCTTTCAGAATTGATTTCTATTGCTAGCATAGAACTATGCTTGATGTTGTCTTATGCCCAAAAAAAGGGGCCACAGAGCTGTGGACACTGACTGTAAAAATTGACTGTAAAAATTGCACGTAGACATGCAAGAAAGTGTGAGAATTATCTATAGCTAATCATGCAGTCCCTTCTTCTATTAATGATGCTTTGTAGTTTCACTGGAATTACTTGTGCTTGCAGGTACCACTTGACATTACTAATGATAGCTAATCTGTGGTGCAGCTGTTAGCCAGGATCTTGTATGCTGCTCCTGTATGTACTAATGCTGGATGTACTTAAAAGTCCTTCATTTTTGAAATGGCATTCAGGTCACAGATATGGAATTTGGATTTCAAGCACTCCTTGTTGCTGAGGCGTTTGTATGAAGTGATTTATGTACCTCCAGTAACAGCAGATATTATGGAAGGTTTTGATCTGGTCCAAAATTACAGAACTTGCCTTTGGGCTCACCTTTTAGGAGAAACTGAGCAGCTAAAATGACTGTCAAAATCAGTGCTTTGTTGTGTCTTGGATCATGTGGAAAGAAAGCAGCCAGAAGTTCCTGTAAATACAGTGCTCATTATGAACACATATGCTTAGTTATTGCATGCTCTCAGTCCTGAAAAAATATTCCAAACCATCACTCTTTTCATTATAATAGCTTTACTTCTATATTAAGTAGTCAAATGCAATAATTAGAGGTGCATGTCCAGAAATTCTTTTTAAGCTGTGATTCTTTGTTTCTGAAGCAAAATAGACCAGAATTTTTAAAAAAACCCAACCAAAAACAACCCAACCCTAGAACAAAATCTAAATTTAAAAAAAAACCAACAAACTATACTGAATTACCCAATAAAATAAATGAGACTTCCCACTGAATTCCTTAAGTTATCTTGAAGTCCACAAAGCCCAACTCAAAAAATACTTAAGGAATTTATATTTCCAATTAATTCAATATGAGGTCCCAAATACTGTATTTAGGGAGTAATCAGAGTCAGAGCTTTATAACTGTGATGAGTCTTCACTAGTAAAACATGTTAACAAATAGTAGAGGAAACATTTTCTGAGGGAGGAAGAGGTATTTTTCTATCTCCTGCTACCATTAATTCCTTTTCAGCAACAACTTGAGAGTATTAGATTGTTCCAGAGGGTGTTATATTTCACCACTAACCTCTGAAAACACCAGTTAACTTCATACTGAGCAGGAGCTATTGGACTTCATGGTAATTTTTGGGTTTTTTCCCAACCTAATCTATCTCTCAAATTCTTACCTGTGCTACATGTATTTTCAATATAGATAACTGGAAGAAAATGCACCCTCTTCTATTGAGGGGGCAGAACTTTAAACTGATCATTAGAAACAAGGAAATATCTAAGGTTTTAAATATTGTCTCATGGATTGAAGTAGTATGCCTGAAATTTCTCACATGCCCCTAAGTGAATTCATTTTGATGCCAACTGATTTTCCTTCGTGTTTTGGAGGAATCAAGTAACAAATTTAAGGCCACCATGGGTTTGTATGAGTAAATAAAGCAAATATTTCACAAGGTCTTCGGGTATCATAATATGCTGAAGGAACTAGGAGATTCTGTTTATGAACCTAGAGCACTGTTGATCTCTAATCCCATCAGTGCATTTACCTGGAAGCTTTTGCCTGCTTCGCTGATGTAATTTGCTAGAGATAGCACTGTGAAATAAGGGATTGCAGAGGATGAGGACTGGAACAAAACACCTTAGTTGTAGTAGATTTGTTTCAGGCAAGAGGATTGGTAGAGATTGACTTGCATGGCATTTGTTAATGGCACGAAATGCCAGAGACTGAAGTCTTACAGTGAGCTTATTATGGAGAGTGACACAGAATGTTGAGGAAAAAGTAAAGACCAAACAATTACACATATCTGGCTATGGTTAGCAAAGTACCCCAGTAATTGATCTATTGCTTATTTCTTAGGAATCAGTTATCTATGGTGAGTTATAGTATTGTTGCTAATATTTTTGGTATATTGTGAATTATGAGAATGTTTTCATCTCTGCAGAGTGATGTACCTGTAAGATTAGCCTATGACTGATGTCCCAACATCCACAAACACCTTTATGTAGATATTTTAAGGAAATATCAAAGAAAATTTAAAATAATTATGTATAATTTGCATCCTTTATCAACTATTTCAAAGGAAGGTCTCTTTCTCCATAATGGTGGTGGGGTAGAGAGAAGGAAGAGAAAATGCTATCAGAACATAAGGAGTAACAACTGGGCATTAGAGACAATCAGCAGCTAATCCACAAGCAAGAATATTAAGTATCTCTACTTCAAGGCGGAATTATTCATCTGGAACTATACTGAATACTAATAGCTCACAAAGTATTATTTAGTGAGAAAGCCATTTGATTAATCAATTCACTGTTTTGCTTTTTTTGCCTATTGGGGATTTTAAACTACCAAGCACTAATGTTTACTTTAGAAAAGTTTTACTAAGTAATTTTATTCAGAACTTGTTTAGGTTTGAGGGGTTTTTTGTTGGTTTGTTGGTTTTGGTTTTTTAATTTTGGTTTTTGTTTGGTTTTGTTGGTGGTGGTTTGGGAGTTTTTTAGTAACTCTTCTACTTTGCTTGCTTTGGTTTTGTTGTCACATTTGGGTAAATAAAAATTAAAAAATCATTAGTCAGAAAAATGTAGGTTTTTAGTAATTCCTGAGACATCTGGATTTCTTCAGCATGTCTGACATTTCCACTGTAAAAAGAAAATCCAAAGATACAGTTTTGTACCAGGTTTTATGAAACACTTCTGTTAATCTTATTAGTCTACTTTGTAACATTTGCTAGTACACATTTGAAAAAGCCAATTGTTTTAGTGCATTCACAAAGTGCTTGGATAAAATGATTCCATGATAAATTTCTGACTAGTGTTTATCTTCATTTTCTGAAGTTATATATTGAAGGAAAATATAATTTACATGTGGTTATTTTAACTCAAGAAATCAGGATCATCTTAATCCTGTGTTGATAGAACTACTTGCTATGTTTGAAGATATACATGAAAAGGGTTTTTAAAATTTTTTTTGTTTGGTTTTTACTTTTATTTCAATAAGTCTTGATCTCTTGTTATCAAGCATTTGCCTGGTTAACATAGCACAGATCTCTAAGTGTTCGTAAGTAGCTTTTAATATACTGTCACTGCTAAAAATGCTTGTATGTATATAGAGTTGAATGTGTCACCCCACAATTTAAGCTGCTACAACTCCATATAAATATTGACAACTGTATGGTTGGGGAAGAAAGGATATCAAGTGCTCCAGTTAAAGCTATTTTAGTGATCTGTGATACTGTAAACTGTGAGACTAATTGCTTCTCATCACCCCTGGCTTTCTAAACCTTCAGAAATGAACATCTCAATTGCATAAAGAGTTACATGTCAGCTGAATTCAGTAGGAATATTTATGTATGTGTGGGTTGCATATATTTGATAAAATTGTCTACCATGAAATAGATTGAAATCATCAGACTCCATTTGCTCTGGTGACTGCATCCCTTATTTTGTTGGATGAATATTGTCTGAGATGTGTAGATGTGACACTTAGGGACATGGTTTAGTGTGGACTTGTCAGTGCTAGATTAAAATTGGACATAATGATTTTATAGGTTTTTTCCAACCTGAATGATTTTATGATACTATCTACAGCCTAAAAACATCTGTGCAATTTTCCAAATGCATTACAGATACTGCTGGATATTAAAAAAAACCCCAAACACACATCAAACCCCCGTCTTCTCCCCAGCCCCCAGCAAGAAAACCTGAAAATTTTCTACCAAAGGAAATGAGGAAATAAGTTAACAAAATATCCTTGTGCCTGTCTTATATACAGAATTAAATAGTCAGTAGATTCTCAAGCTGGTTTTCTGAACAGATCGTGCTCACCGAGTGTCAAATCTTATTTTAAGTACGTTAGCAAGTGATTTATATGGAAATGTAATTTTGACTGTAGTAAAAGAGAAGGTGTAATACAACGGCTATCAAGCAGAAGTTTACATAGTGCAATATTGTGTCAAAAGATGTTTAACAAAAGGTGCAAAACAGTGCAAACCTAAAGGAACGCAAAACCACATAAGCCTTTTTTATGTAGTTATTTAGTATAGGAATTGGGAACCTGATTTCCTAAGATGGTAGGGATCCAACAAGTAGTCTGTTTGCCACTCTGGCATGAAAAAATGACTGGAGAAAGTGTTGTTTTTAAAAATTTGTTTTGCATTGTGATTATAATTCTTCCCAACCAAGACATGTGGTGGAGATGTATTTGTTGGAGGGACTTTTAATAGTGTTTTAAAACTTGCTGAGTAGCCTATTTAAGAAATATTTGATGCTAAACAAAGATTAATGCTGTGTTCTTGCTCATGAATTGTTGAGTTAATGTCTACTTTGAGTAACAACATATACATGTTAACTTTTCTGGGCTAGAACAAATGTACATCTAGTGCAGTATCTTTGTTCTAAGAGTACTTAGGGAAGATTGCTAAAGACGCAAAAGGATATAAGATTCTTCTAAAATATTTTCTCTTGTTTAGTGATTTTTTTTCCTTGGAGACTGCCTCTCTTTAATAGCTCTTGATAGATGCCTCACTCATAGGTTTGATTACTTTTCAGACCCATGTGGAATTAGCATCTGCAATATGCTGTTTCAGACATCCATAATACAATGTGTCCTGGATACAAGTGCTATCTTTTTTTATTCATTGTGCACACCTCCTGTTTAGTTTATTTCAGTTTTGTATGATAAGAAATCCTGAACAGTTCTGCCTTTCTTTTCTCTGAAACAGTTTTGTTTTGTTGTTTGGTTTGATTTCTGAAGTTCCTGACATATCTTTGTAGTTATCTCTTTTCCATTTTGAACCCCCCAGCCATTTAATAGCTGTTTGTGTAGAAAACCTCCCACATCTTGGATCATTCTTGTTATGTTTCTTCTGTTCTTTTGCAAGTTTTAATGCAAGTTTTTTTACAGAGGGAGGGACAAAAAGCAAACAGTCAAGTTGCTCATGGGACATGGTTTGATACAGTGCCATAGGAATTTTTTCTGTTTGAGTATCAGTCTTTACCTAATAATTCCTTTTATTGTCAGATAGTCAGGTTTGAAACTACAAAGTGTACACTATAGGTCTCATACCTGAGCAATGCTAACTGATTTAGAACCTGTCATTCTGTAAACAAGGTTTGGCACTTTTTAAATTTCCTTCATGTAATAATTCCAATACTAACTTAAGTATATTGAATTTGGTATGCCAATATCACAAGTAAATTTAAGCAAATCAGTTTTTATGTTTGCTACCTAAAGTTTATATTTGCTACCTGATTAGTTGCTCTCCAGAAGTTCTGTCCCCGAAAAATTTACCATTTTATTTTCTTTCTACTTCTCCTGGATGATGCTGAACAATGTGAGTTTCAGTGGAAGTTCAGATGCAACTCCGCAGGTGACTTTTCTTCATAAGAGACCTGCAAACAGATACCAAGATCTGGTGTTTGTGAAAGGGTAGAAAATACTATGAATAGGACTGTATTAAACAGGACTGAAGTGCTAAGAGTCACAGCTTAATCCAATCTCTCTTGAGGTTGTCCTTTAACCTTAGTGCTGATCTTCTTAGATGTATAGCCTGTTGCCTACTTAGACTGGGGAAACATACCAGATGTGCAAGGCTGAGAGCAGAGTCCTTGGTCTTGGAAAATGTCACTGAGCTCAACATGAAGTCTTGGTCCTTTGCACAAACTGTTCTTAAGAGGAGTATAACTTGGTGAATAACAAAAATTAGAAGCCTCTGTACAGTCAGGTAACAGAGCCTACCTTGAGTTCTGCTTGCTTTCTTTTTCCCCTCTAAATGTAAATAGACACTTCAGCCAGTTGATAGAGTTTTCTGAATCTCTTTCATACTAAAACTGCTCTCATTTATGCTTATTTCTATGTTAAAGATTTCTGTGAGGAGTTGCTTCATAACTCTAATCTGAAGATTTCAGGGAACTGTTGAATAACAGTTGCATGGACCCCTCCTTTTTATGTGGAAATATGGTAGTTCTGCTATGCTTTAGGCTTTTTAATCACATTCAAAATTCAGCTAATTTAATCCTGAATTACTATTTTAGAATACTGTCCTCTCATTCTCCTGGCAGAACTGGATGAGGAGGTGGTTTTTACAAAATTGGGTTATTATAAAACTCAGGACAGGTCCAGAGATCTTAAATGTTTAGAAATTCTATTACTGTTCTGGGAAAAAAGCCTTGAAATTTGGAAGTGAAATGAAGGTACCCAATAAATAAAATTGGCAAATTATTATATTTATAAACTGAGAGCTTCATGCATAAAACTGTGAATTACCAGTGCTGTCAACTCTCCTCTTAAAATTCCCATTTCATTATTGATTAGTTCCAGAATTACTTCATAGATTGAAGCATTTTAAATGTTTCATTTTAGGCAACAGCAAGTATGCAGTATTGGTGTTCATCATTTGTATTTGCAATAAACAGGAGCATTAAATTTGGATCTATACTAGTAAAATTACTTGAAAATATTTATGCTAACTCCTAGCATTTAGATAAAATGGTTTTACTTGAACTAATCATGTGCAAATACAACAAGCATACAGAGACTGACTTTTGCGTAAACTCCAGTTGTTGCTTAGACAAATTCAACAGCATATTCTACAATAAATAAGGTCAAAACAAATTATCACTGTTACTTTAGTGAATTAACACTTCTGTGTTCTCTGGATAAGAAAGCATTATTTAACACCCAACTTCATTTCCTGTGAAATTTCTTTTCAAGAGAAAAGCAGAAAACATCATAATGAGTAATGAACTAGATGCCTTTTTAATTGTGTGTTATTCCTAGCGCACATTACTGGCTCTTCTTACCCAAATGCCATTTTTATTAAGTTATTGCCACATAGGTACTTTGCAATATAAAGTAAAAGAAGTATAGCTAATAACAAAATTTGGTTCTATGCCTAGATTTTTCTATAATATAGTGTTAGGATTTTTTAATTATGACTTCATTGCAAACAGGTGGTTTAGATTTGCAGATGTTTTGAGATTCATTGTAGCTATTCAATTGTTAATCAGAAAAACAGAATAAGGAAGCATTCTCTGATCACATTTACCTTAATACTTTGGAATATACCAAACTTCTACAATGGAATTTTTGAACTTGAAGCAAATTTTTGTTGGCTCGTGGAAAGAGGGCATTTGATAGTGTTTGAAGCATTACGTCCTCTGCTTCCCTATGATTTAATACATCCCATAGAAATACGGAACTGCAAAAATTATTTGTGTTTTGGACATTGTATAAGTCAAGCACTGAATATTTACACTGCAAGTTGAAAATAACTGAGTTAGCTTTAAACTAACTACATTAGATAAGAAAGTTGAGTGCAACCCATAGTTTACATGATCTAATGCACAGCAATCTTCAGCAGGAAAGGTGACTTCTTCTAAGTAAACAAGACATTTTGGATATCTTTATACTCCACAGTGGACCCACTTTGAGCATTTGACTAGTAGGTTTTTCTGAGGTCATGTGTTATTTGGTGAGATTAATTAATTTCAATTGATTTCATTGACAGCAACTAGAAAGTAGGTAAGTGATGATAGCACTAGTGGCAAGAGTTGCTGAAGAGACAAACGATACAAAGAGGCAGTTTAATGCAGTGATGGATAGAGTGAAAGAAATTTGCTAAACAAAAAGATGTAGAAGAGTCTATAACTGATAACCACTCCCTCTGAACCTGAATCTGAAAGACATTATCCTTGGTCATGTCTCTTGGCTGACAACAAATAATTGGGGTGTCCCTGGCAGAAATAGTTAATGATGCTTGTAGAAAGACAAGAGGCTATGGCAGCTCTTAGGCCTCCACTTTCTTAGATCAGTTTGGAGATTTGTGTACTCCCGAGATTTAAATCCATGTAATCTGGGCTTTCACTAGTGCTAGGTTGTGGGATTTTTTTGCTGTCCTCCTTTAAATATAATTTATAATTAAAGTCTTTCAATTAAGGTATTAAAAGAAGTTTGTCTCAACTTTACTTGAGTTTTTGTTACTGCATTATGAAATTTTAATTATCTTCGCACATATGCCTTGGTGTTCTGTTTCATTTGATGAAGAGAATGGAGAATGAATCATAAGTATAGTGCAAAAATACCTTTTGTCTGTTAAAATTCTTGAGTCTTTTATTATTGATGCTGAAAGGTGTTTAGTGAACAAGACAGATAATTACAATAAGAAAAAAGAGAAAACTAATGGTAAACAAATGTGTGTTTTTAAGTGAAAAAAATTGCCTTTGCTTTTGAATCAAAGCTCCTAACTAGTGCAATGCATCAGACTAATAGTTCATTCTGTTTAGACGAATTGTTTAGCTGGACATGATTGCATGTTCTTCATGTTCAGGGTAAAGGATGCATTTGCAGAGGCTCTGGGTAGTCTTAGTTGAAACTGGAGTAAACAGAAGTTGTACTTTGAACAAATGACATGGTATCTAAACAAACAACTGTATCATGTTGGGAACCAAGGCCTGTTGGACACTTGGGCAGTTTAACCTTTCTTTGGCTCACTTCCCATGCCTCTAGTACGTGATGTCGGTATTACTGCTCCCTAGACTCACTGAGACATGAAGTCTTGCTGGCAGAGTTTGTAAAACATGTAGCTGTCCCTTCAAAGCTCTTGATGAAGGCTTGAGGGATACTGTTAAAAGCTTTTCAGAAGCCCGTCTGGGCTGCATGCACTGGATCACCTTTGCCTTTTGCAACCGTAACCACTAGCATTAATAATTCAGATTTTTCACAGACTGCTTCATAGCTGGGATTATTGAATTGCAGAACATGTCAGAGGGGAATTCTTGCAGGCATTTGGCCAAGCTCCTTTATTCACATTCCAGTTGTAGTCTACCTGAATCCTTGTCTGCAAAGCTGATTTCTAACCAGCTGAACCCGGTGTTTTGGACTTACTCTGGCCCAAGTGCGAGACTTTTCATTTGTCTTGGTAGAATTTCATTGTTTGTCAGCCCATTCCTTGTGTTTATAAAGTTCCCTTTGAAGGGCAGTCTCGTAGAAAGCTTCTTCCTGATCCTGTGAATTTGGTGACAGCTGCAGGATTTCTGAGGGTTCATGTTGTCCTGTCATCCAAGTCACTAACGAAAATGTTAAACAGTACTGAAACCACTTGTAGTGAGCTGACCTTTAGTCTGTGAAAGCTGACCTTTGAGCCTGAAGGTGAGGTAAGATACGTGCAGCTCACTCATGCTATCCACACCTCCCTAGCTGGGGTCCAACAGTGCTCTGAGTGACTCAATCAAAACCTGGCTAGAGTAAATGATGTTCACTACTGTTGTATTAATGATATTGCTCATCATTTCATAGTAGAAACCAGTTCAGCTTTGAATTCATATGTATACTCTGCTAAGTGTTCCCCACACAAAGTTCAATAAATGCAGCTTTTTCACTTCTCTAGGAAGTCCTCTGATGATAACATTGCGTGTCTGCCTTTACAGCCTGCAAATTTGTTAACATTGTATTTTTAAAATTCTTTTATAAAATTATCATTTATTCTTTACCAGTCTCTGTATTTAAATTTGCCATCATCACAGGGTGCATAATTTGAATGGATTTACTCAAAGTTCAGAAAATTACCATGTACTTTTATCATAGAACACCATTCATGAATACTTATGTGTGCTGCTGTTTTAATGAAAAATATTATTTTCAACTTTATGGCATTCCTTTTTTGTCATTTCTAATTTCCTGTAGTGGGTGAACCTTGTGCTGGTGATGTGCTAAACATTTACAATTGGTCTTATAATGAGTCATAATTGGCTTTATTCCTCATTAGATTTCCTGTGAGGATTTAGAAAATGTAGTGTATAATCCTCCCATATGTTTATTGAAATTTATAAACGTTTTATGCATTCTTCAAATAGAAATGTCTTTGAAGGTAGTCAGTTATTGTGGTTTATTATTTGTATCAATCTTAAGGTTTTTCATTTTAAAGAATAGTACTATCAGTGGTTAAGTCAATGAATATAGTTGATAATAAAATGTCAGTGTGAGGTGTCTTTTAGAGTTGGATTAGTCCTGAAGGTGGGAGTGTTTGTTTCATTCTTGGCTTTTTACAACATCACCTTTTTTGTTTACCTATAACTATATTTACTACATGAAATTCAATTATATCTCATTCATATAGAATGTAAGGGCAAAGTTATGACAGAGCTATTTGTGAAGGTTAAGAAAAGAAAGTCTGTTGCCAGTAGTTTATGCTTACTTAATCAGCAGCTTTCACAACAGCTGGAGTTGTCTATATTCCTGCAAATTGAAAACTGTTGAAAGTATCCAAAGTAGAAACTGAATATAGTCTGCTATTAAAAATTGTCTTTAATATCAGGTCTTCTCTCAATAAATTGTTTTCCTCATCTATCCCAGAATTAGATCAAAAATGAGAGTAAGGATAGAAAAACTGATTTTGTAGTGACTGAATTTTTGGCTGCTGATAATGCTGGTGGAGAATATCTGGTCTTTTGTCTGTCAGATGAGTAACAGGAGACCTAGGAAAAATCTTTTTCTCGGAAAGATGGAGCCTGAGAAAACCCTAATGCAAATGGTGACATCCAGTGAAGTTGGGAAAAAGAGAACTTCAGGGACATATACAAGCTGAGGTGAATTTGTTAGCAGACAACAAACGGTTAAAATTAAGATGGGAGTAGTGCAATACTTGAAACAAGCTATGTATTTTGGTGTAAGCAGCCCAGGAAAGTGAGTGGAATCAACTTGAGGAAAGCAAAGAAACTGACCAGTCAACTGTGTGTGTAGAACTTGCAATCTATAATAAAAAATACATTATAGTTTGCAGGGGGTGGAGTGTCTGTGAAGATCAAGATGGTTGAAATGGAATATATTGTAAAACAGCTTTCCATTTTTTTTATTTAATACAAATTCTAATTCAAATGTCTAAATTTTGTTTACAGCTTCTGAGGGGTTATTAATTTGCCTGGTCCTATTTCACCCTAGAAAATCCTGTCTTTGTATCATTTACATTTTATAATGAAATTGTTAATAAATAATATGTGATAAGACAGACATTTAGCGAAACTTCATCCTTTGGCTTTGTGCTTATATCTTTGGAATAAATATGTGGTTATCATAATAACTCCTATTAACTCCTATTATCCCCCTGACAGTGGTTTAATCACTATCAATAACAAAAGGTGTATATTTTTCAAATTTAAAACATAGTATTCAATATTATTTTTATAGATTTGAACAACTCAAGAGTAGGGCTGGTTTTTAATTTAGGAGTCATAATGGATTAACAGCTGAGATTTACATTTTTAAAATCCTTTTTTCTTATTAAAAAAATAGTAATTTTGGTGATTCCATTTGGGTGGTTTTTTTGGGTTTTTTTGGTTGGTTTGGTTTTTCCTTTAATATCAGCTTAGCGTAAATTTTATTTATGCTTTATTTTCCTTCTTCCTCGTGGAAAAATACTCCCTCCATTCCAAATTAAGGGATTCCTCAGATCAAAGCAGTGGAATTATTGAGTTCTTCAGCTAACAGGCCAGCTAATGCTAGTCTATATTCCTTTCTTCCAGGATAATTTACTCTTCTGATTCATTATGCTAGTGTCACCATCATAAGCTGCCTCTGGCCTGGCAATATTGTATTGATGGGTCCTAAAACAGTATTATCACTATATGCTTGCCTGGTGTTTTCTTCTTTGTGCATTTGCTGTTGACCATTATCAGTTACTGGATACTTGTGTTCTGACCATGAGGATTTTTTTATCTGGTTAGGGTAGCTTTAATATAAAGCTGTGTTACTGCAATAGATCATGGTCTCTGCTTCTGGAGCTGTGGATTCTGCTTGGTGTTCTAATTCAGACTACCTTTGGAGCTTAGACTGCAAATTTTAGTCTATGTGTTACATGTCTCGTGTTTGTGTCCCAGCCTTATGTGTGTACCCCATTCCAAAACACCCCCTTTCCTTTTGTCATTTGTCTTCAATCATTCTTAGTGAATAGTGTTACCAAGAAGCAGCACTTTCCAGGTCAGGCATTTATCAGCAGACATTCAGTAGGATTGTTTATATTTTAGAAGAGTATTTTCCTATATCTGAAGCCTGATGAGATGGCTCAGCATCATAAGTCCAGATTCTGAGGGATTGTCAAGGAAAGAGTGATCTGGAATAGGGGGAAGTGAGACTAAGTTTGATTTTCTGAAACTTTGTGAAAACTTTATTTTAAAGTTTAAATCTACATCTGCAATATGCATTGGCATGTTCTGTGCATGACTGAGAAGATAAACTGTGAAACTGTGCAGTCTTGGATGGGATGGCTCATATTTCAGCTAAGGAATGTTCCAGGGATGACAGGACTTGACACTGTAGACAGCTGAATGCTGTTCCAGGTCTTGTCAAAAAGCTATATAGGAAAATCTGAAAGGAGTGCTGTAAGAAGTGGTTTCTAGAATCTTCGCTTTACAGAGGTTTAAAAGACATGGTGTCCCATGGTGCCTGGGTCCATAGCAGCTGACTTCTACAGGATATACATGGAGAGACATAATCACAAATATTATGTATTTGTTACAATGGAAAAGTCTGAATAGTTTCTAGCCTCAATGGCTAAAATTTATATTTGTGATCACTGTTCTGAAAACAAATTTTTTCTTATCGTGGAACAAACTGAAAGGTCAGTAGCAATAAAAGACAATCTGGTTCATATTTCTGTATTTATTGCATACACTCTTCCTGTTCTGACAGGAAATTATACTCTGGTAGTGTCTTCTAAAGGCTGTGTTACTGTTTAACTTACAATCTAAATCCAAACAAAGTATCTGAGATGAATTGGTGGATGAAAAATGAAGTGCGCACTGTCATGATCTCCCTGTTGTCCAGGCTAGCATACTTACTAGAACATTACAGCTCCCCTCTTGCCAAACATGAGGAGATGTGCATTTAGGAATAGATGAATCTTGCCCAGAATTGAGGCTGGAATTGTTAGGGGTGCATGCCTGCAAACTCTTAACGGATTAGCGCACAAGTTGTGCCACCACGCCGCAAGGTGGGCATAGCCATGAACCCTCCTCCCCTCACCTCACCCAGTGATGAAACCAAATAAGTTAGTTCCAGATGTAATAAAAGCCAGCTGATGCTCACTTCAGGATCTAGAGCTTTTGCTCTAGAATATATTTAAGAATATATTAATGTTAATATATTAATATATATTTGAATATATTTAAGAAGGGACAAGAAGAACTAGCAGGATCAGTGGATGTGAGTAGTAAGGTGGAGAAACAAAAGCAGAAAAGGACTGGGGAGACATAAAAGATGAAATAAGAAGAGATGAAATGAAAGGGTGGGGAGAGGGAAAGAAAAAAGCAGAGCCTATTGTAAATGCGCATCTGAGATTCTGTGTAGCTGGGAAAGCAGCAAGAAGAAAAAGAAGAGATTTATTAACAATTTTTAAATAGAAGTAAATCAAAGAAGCTGCCAACATACTGATTTTAAATATAACAATATTTTGTGAGGTTGTGTACATGTACAAATATGTGTGATTATTGATTTGCAGATAAACACTGAGGTCATTGGGTGTCAACCCTCCTGGTTTTCTTTCTGTGAAGTGTCATTTTCATATATCCTTTCTTTTTTTACCTGAAGAGAAATGTTTTTCAAAGCTATTATTGAAAAGTAATCATATTGTCTTTTGAGTGGAACAGATGTCTTGAAATGATAAGTATTTTTTAAGCATTTCCATGGGGAAAAGTATTCTGGTTCTAAGAGTTTTATCCACCTTGATGAATTCCACTTTAGTTGGGCTATTTAGAAGCATTGCTTAGGCTGCTCACAGCTGCAAGTACATCCCAGTTTTGGAAATTTGTAGCTTGATCTGGCATAATTTCATTTCTTCCTCAATATTCTGTGAAGTTTTTGTTGCCACTCATTACAGATTCTGGTACATCAGAACAGCATTCAATGTTCTCTTCAGCAGAATGATCTCTTCGTAGCACTTGTTTCTGTCTACATCATTCCAAAACTGAAAAATATGCTACTAAATTTATAAATAACCCACAACTCGAATGAATGCAATGTTATGAATAAATTTTGAAACAGTCTAAACCACACTGATATTTAACTGAAGAAACATAAGTAAGTAAACAAGTCAAATAAAGACTTTTTCTTGAACATTTTCTCCCTTACTAACTAAATATAATCATAATTTGAAGACAGTGATATCTGTGCAATCACGTATATGCCCATGATGCAAGATCAATGGCATACCCAGTTTAGGACTTCAAAGTCTAATGAATATATTTATAGTGACAGTAGAAAGCAGTCATATATTTCTTTTTTTCCATATGATCAGTCACTATCGTAGTCAGCATTTTCAGAACCTACAAGAAAAATTGTTTAAATATATTTTAAAATATGTATTTTGGGTGTAGATAATTTTTAGTGCACAGAAATATGTCCCAGAGGAGTTAGTGAAATGCATGAAGCTGACAGCATGTATAGAAGTATCAAACTGAAACTTGGTGATATGCATAAGTTGGTGTTAATGTGATGTTATCAGCAAAACTAGAGAGGTGTTTTGGAAATGGTGCATTCCATTTGGCAAAAGTGAACAATGCTCCTTCTCAAGAAGAAACAGGATAGGTCATGTTAATAATGAAATGAAAAATTTCATTCAACTGAAGTAACATCCAAAATTTTTCAATTAGTATTTTTTTAATATGCCTTTCTCCCCTCTCTTTTGCATTTTTTTCCCTCTTTTGTACTTCTTAAATACCTTTCTCACCACCATTGCAAAGACTCAGCACAGCAATTTTGGAAGATTTGAAGTTCAGCTTTTTGCATCTAAAAATATTAACTTCAGAAAATTAAGCATTGAGATGCCACAAAAGAGTGCTGAGACTAAATTTAGCATCCCATCATTGTTGCATCAATACCTGATGTGCTTTCTGCCATTATTGTTTTTAAAAACTGGCATGTTTCAGTCCAATTCTGCAATGTTTGTTATTAAAAATACACTAGCATAGCAAGAATTATTTTTCTGTTTTAAAAGAAAACATCTAAAACTCAAGCACAGACAGTATGTCACTGTTGTTGTGGAAAGTCATCTTATTCTCCATAGTCTGAACAAAAGCATGTTTTCTCTGTTGAATTTACGATGGATATAAATGTAAAGTATTGAACACCAAATGAGAAAACTCATTGCAAGTCCATGAGGTTCTTTAAAATTCTAATGTATCTCATTTGAAGTACACATGCTAATACTGCTCTATGATCCACTAGACTTTCGTTTCTGCTTTATTTTTACACAGGTAATTTTAGCAAATGCTCTCCTCTTATCTTAAAATAAAAGTTTTAAAAAGGCATTTTACATAGATTTTTAAAAATTAACTATTGCTGCAAGGACTATGTTTAAGAAAATGTATCAGAAAGAGTTGTAATTCTATGGATGCACAGTCATTCATATATGTCTATACAAATGATCATTGCTGTGGGTATGATATCATCACATATCAGGACAGGTATGATTGGAATATGTAATTTTGCATATTTTCTTAAACAGTAATGTATCATTTTATGTGAGAGAACTTATCATATTTTCTGGACTGGTGTGGTTTCTGCTATTTTTGAAATGTTTTAACTGTATCTTACTGTTAAGCCTTAAGTCTAGCCTTTAAAGTGGGTTCTAAGTCTAAAAATAGCATTAGGTTATTGGAGAATTACTATTTCATTTACTCTTAGATTCTTTTATAAACATACTTCAAAGTATAACTTTTGCAGCAACTTTATTGGCTAGAAATATATTGTTGTCTTACTTGGAATATTGAACCTATAAAGGTTGCAAGTTTGTATATACACATAAACCTAAGATACCGTATCTGACTACTTTCAGATCAGCAATTCCAGTAACACGCATCAAATCAAATTTTAACCCATCACAATAACTTTGAAATTTCCCTTAGGATTCATTGAATGACACATGAAATCAGTTACAGAACATACTGAGAGAATATGTTAAGGTTGGGCAGGCAGCTTCAGTCTGCTGAGATGATAGTTGAAACAGGAGGGAGGGAGACATTATTTACCACTTTGTTTACTGTCTCTTCAAGAGACTTGAATGCATAAAAGCTGGAATTCCATTCTTCTTCATGAGGCGGAAGAACTAGTCTGTCAATCAGGACACGCAAAGTTTGGATTGTTTTTCTTATCCCTAATAAATAGCCTGTGAGAAACAGGCTGTCGACATTATGGGAGTAGGTTACTGATTTCCCTTGAAACGGAAGACTTTGAAGCCATATAGATCAGGAGCTGACTTTCTTGGCCTGGGTTTTCCTCTAGGATGGAAAGGTTCTCATAGCAATTGAATTGCCTCTGCAGCTTCACAGAGCCCCCAAAACAACATAGTCTGTAGGGTGAACCCTTTATTTGCACGGTTGTAAATATCCCTAACAGATGTAGTAGTGATGCCTTTCAAAACATGCTCAGTATTCCTGTAGTACAGATACAAGAGTACAAGGCAAAATCTATTATGTGTAGATTTTGTGCACATTTGTGAGAAACACAGGTCTTGAGAGTCAATGGATACAGGAAGTGAAATTCATTTAATTAAAGTAAGAATTACATTTAAAACACATGTATAATGAGCTTGGAAATTTTGTTTTAGCTTAATCAGTTTGTGAATTTGAAATGAACAAAAAGTGATTATTGCTGATTTTAATAATGATTGCTGTCATTAACATTTTAAAAAAAGTTAAAACAGTTGTAATATGTGAGCAATGGCATTCAGAGGAAAACCTATTTTAAGCAATTAAAATTATCAGAACGGCAAAATTATTTTCGGGAGGTAGTACACAATGATTGTTATTTCAACTGCATTGCAGTTAACTGACTTCTAAAATTTAAAATGTTAAAATACCTTAAATTATGTACCCTTATTTTACTAACTGAACAGTTAAAGATTTCTTTCTGTAAAAAAGACTTAGAAATCCCATTTGCTGGGTGATTTCTATGTACAAATTAAGAAATATGTCTTAACACTATAAAAACAATTGCATTGGTCCCAGGTCCAACCAGTCCAATGCTTTCTTTCATCCATGAACTTGAGTTGATGTCTAGAGAAGTGTAAGAATAATAAGATTATAATTTCTCCTTAATGTCCCAAGTGTTTGTGTAATCTGCACATGTAAGCTTCTGGAATTTACAATAACCTTTGGAAAAGAGATTTTTCAGTTCTATCACGTCAAATATAAAAACTACCGCCCTTCATTTTGAGCCTGGCCTCCCACTTACTTATTTTCATTGCTTTCCAGTCTTAGAAGAAACAGTAAGCCATCAATACCTTTTCCAACATTTCCATAATAGCCATGATTTTGTTGACTTCTGTCAAAGCTCTCTGCATCATAAGGCTTTTAAAATAAAATTTCAAGCCTGATTTTTTTTTTGTATACTTAAACTGCTCTATAACTTTATCATGCTTGTCTTTCCTCCGAGCTTTTACCTACCTTGCAGAGGACACAGAGCTGCATATGGTATTCATGTCAACAATTCATGGTGCAAAATTATTTAGGGTTTTGTTTGCTTTTAGTTCCTTTCCAATGAATTCCTAATGATTGATTTGAATTTTTCCCTGCTGGAGGGGACAGAGTTGATAAAACTGCTTATCATGCCTCCATTGTTTCTCTCCTGACAAATGAACTTGCAGCCCACTGGTCAGGTTCAAAAGTCCTTCAGCTATTTCTTACAGTCACAGTCTACAGTCATTCTTACTGCTTCAAAGAGCCATTAAATAACACAGACTTTGCTTCAATGGTAATCTCTTTATAAGTACATGAAGTACATGCATCTGTAAACTTTTCATAAATATAATAATCTATAATTTATTTAGCAATTTTATTTCAGATTATTTTAAAGAATTATCTTAAAAGGTATTTGCTTCTCTAGTCATTTTAGGTCCTAAAAAATCAAAGATGAAAGCTGTTTCAGTAATAAAAGAATTTGATGCTAAATTCACTGAAGCAAGAGGTCAGCTGACATATACCACTTGTTCCTTTGTGCTTTTAAAACATGGAGCGCTCTTAATGTTTCTAGATATTTGAATAAAAAATACTCTATTCTTGTGAGAGCAAACAGAAACCTTGGGGTGTTAGCTTCACATTTGTCTTTCAGAGAAGCTTTAACTTCTCCCATAAAATAAATGTTTCCTAGGATGACCTATCAATCACTCTCTAGTAATTTCATTGACTAATACTATAAATAAATGCAGAAATTATTGTGTTTTCTCTCATGTTTTCTGATAATTTTCTTATTGAATTGATTTGTACAGGATTTCCTAAAAATAGGAGCTATTGCAATATTATGTTTTCAACAAAAAAATGTTTTTCAAGTCTTGTCAGCAAAGACAAAAGATGAATAAGTGATAATTATAACATTAAGAGCTTTCAGTTTTTAGTAGCAATAGTATTGCCTGAATTTTAATCCAAGCTCTGCAGCTAAGAAATTAAGAAGCCATGAAAAGTTATTTATGCTTGGTGCTTGGCTTTTTTTTTTTTTTTTTCTTGTTTTTGTGTGTACTTCTAAATGGATTTGCTGGCATAAGATCCTAGAGAACAGCCACTCATGAACCATGTTCTGTTGATTTTCATACTGAAACATTCTACTAAATATGTGAATAATATGTTTACAACAAGTTCAAAGCAGAATATACAAAATTAGTCATGCTAATGGTGATGTGTGCTGATTTTAAAATTGCTGTAAAAGAACAGCAAAATGACACTGATGGAAAAGCTTTTGTTATATCATTTTGAGGAAAGTGGGATCAATGCCAGAAGAGTAAAAGGCACATTACCTAGCTGCATTTCAGCTAATTCAAGCCACCAAGTAATGTTATACATTTAGTATAGGGCTTACTGTAGTTCATGGACAAGAGGCTTCTTTGCTTGGTTTTAAAAGCTGTTTTGTTTTAAATTAGGTTTGAAATAGGCAAATGAAATAAATCCAGACTTGATGTGTTCTTAATTTTAAATAGTGGGTACCATTTGGCATAATGTTCATTAGTTTAGACTCAGAAGAATTTTGAGGCTGCTGTGAATAAATACACAGAACTTATGAAAGCAAATGAGAAGGTTCAAATTGCATATTTCTTAATGGAATTAAATTAACCAAGGCAGTCTACAGTTGAGTAAGAACTTCCTCCCTTCCTCCCTTTAACAAGATAGTCAATTATAAAGTGATACACAGACTACATATATAACATCTTCTCATACCTTTTAGCTTTTAAAACCTTTTATTCAGAGTGATGTTGTGGTTTTCCTTTACTCATCCTAAGAGACAGTAAGAAACTACTTAGTCTCAATAAATTTCATATACTTCCGTGCTTCTCTTCCTGGCAGCCTGATTTGGTATTCTAAGACCACAAATGAATTTTATGATTGTGTACATTCCCCTACAGGCTATTTTGGGCCATCAAAGGAGTTGTAGATTGGATTTTTTCATGTATAAGGAAAGAACTGAAATTGCCCTGCTTTTACAATTTGTTCTTTAACTTCTTCAGAAAACTCAAAGCCAAGTATAACAACACTTACCCTAAATGTGCTAAATTTAGAGCATCAAACTGTTCCATGTTATGCACATCAACCCAATATACTTACGATTAAGAAAACAGAATTTTTGGTCAAAGCACTGTACAGCTGTCACTATCCTTTTTTTTTTCCTATCAGAGCCCTACCACCCTGCTATGTTTTAAAAGTGCAATGATATAATTTTATCTGTTAACTTACAAGAATATTGATAAAGCTTAATTCATACTAAGAATGACAACCCAAGATGTATGACTCTTGAAAAAATAATACTTAAAACAAGGTTCCACTATTTGTTTATCCACAGTGCTGTTGGAACATTTTTACAACATGTCAGCTTTGAAAACTCCTTTTTCCTGCCTTTCTCGGTTTAATTACTACATTTTGGTCAAACGCAGAATATCGAAGCACTTCCATTCTAATCTAATTGATCATCATTTGTAGTATTTCTTGATTCAGTTGGTGTGATGTTATTTTGCATTTGATTTCGGTAAGTTCTTAACATATTTTTGAAAGTTATCAGAAATATATTAGAACATATTTAGAAAATTATAATAGAACAACTATTCATAATTTGATCTAATTTTAACTGAAGGACAAGCAAAAGTGAGTCTACAGCATAGATTCTAGATAACTAAAGAGAAGCAATGAGAAAAAAGGGCTTCCATAATTTTCAGTAAAGCACTTGATATGATAACATATTAGAATCTGTTTAGTCAACTAAAATCCTGGGAGTTAGTAATGATAAAAGGAATAAGGATCTGGATGACAGGGAGATGCTATGGGTTCAATGAAATGGGAAAACACCACTTTGAGAAGGAGTCAATATTGAAGCTCTCTAAAGACCAGCTGGGAAGCAACTTATTTAATGATTGGAGTTGGATAACCTTAAAGCCTGGCAAAGTAAAAGTGAAAATTAATGTACAAAGTACAAGTTCTTATACTTGGTTAATAGTAAGACATTATACTTTAATCTGAGAAGTAACCTACTGGAAAGAGCAGAGTAGGAGAAAGTTGTGTGGACCTGTCATTTACAGGGCAACTGTGAGGAACCAGATGAGCTGTGTGAAAATGGCAATTGCATTCTACAGACATATTGACCGAAGTCTTTCAGGAAAAGATATGGATTATTTGATATATTCCACTTCATTAATCCTAAATATTGTGTAAAGTTTTCTTTCATGTGTTTTCAAGAAGGATAAATTCAAGCTGGATCAAACACGGTGATAACTTCAGTAACAAAACCATGGTGGGAGGAGCCAGAAGAACTTGGCTCAGGACCATAAATCAGGATGAAGGCTAGGGGAGTTTCCAGAATGGATTCGCAGCCAGGGTATTGATCAAACCCTTTCAACCATCTAACACACATTCCTCAACCAGTGCAGGGATGTCTTATGTTTAAATGATTAGTTTTGATTTGGTTTACTTGTTTGGGGATTTTTGGTTGGTTGGTTTTGTTTTTTCTTTGCTCTTTCAAATCTTGGATATTTTTGAGCTTCTTCACTAAGAGTTCCTTTTTCCTGGTCAGTGTTAAAGTTTTAAAATGTCTTCCCAATAGTTAACATATACTCTGCTTTCACTCCTTTTGTCTTATTTTGTAAAAGCCTCATTTTATTTCCAACCAGATATTTTTGCACAGTTGTCTGTTGTCTTCATCTCCTAACTGTACCTCTAGCTTTTATTTAAATGTTTGAGTTGTTTTGGTTTGGATTTTTTTTTTGTTTGCATTTCTCCGCTTTATCTGAAAGAGTGTATCCAGTAACTTCTATAATTAAGAACCAGGGATGCGTGTCAGATTGATATTGCATCTGGGGGAGTTACAAACAAACTCATTAATGCGGTACACCATAGTAGAGGATCCACGCTTCTAAAAATAGCAAGCTATAAAAGGTGGTCTCTACTGACTACTTAAAATATTACTGCTCTGTAACCAACAATATCTATATTTACTTTTTGTTTGGTGATGGTGTCAGTAGACAGAATTCGTTTGGCTTCCAATTTTTCTAAACCTTTACTCTGCTTTTTCATTTAATGTTAAATAAACAAAATGTGTGTGACTAAACTTCAAACAATTATTATTGATCTACAAAGGCAACATGGAGGGAAAACTAGGAGTCATCTTAGTCAGGAATATCTCTTAGTGATGTGACATCAGTATCTGTCAAAAAAGTATTTGCTCTCAGAACCAGGTTTATTTCTTTCAAAGAGAAAAGAAGAGATGGTAAATGCATAATTTAATTCCTGAGCCTATGTTTTCTGTCTCCAAAGGAATGGCACAGTTCCTGAACTCTAAAACAAGTGCTGTTCTGGGCACCTGACAGCTTTTTGCACACACCACACCCTTCCACCCTCAGCAGCATTTGCCTCTTTCACTGTGGTTGCAGACAGTTAATGGACAGGAATTTTCAGTAAGTTACATGCCAAAGATTCTGCACCAGGTTCTGCCCTGTAAGCTTAGGGCTTTTTGGGTTGAGTCAATGTAATTGGTATGTTTCAGGTAATGCAGCTAGTTAAAAAAGGTCAGTGTCATTTGGGCGTGTCTGGTGGGCGTTGTCACTCACGTTTTGAGTCATAGAGCACATTCCTTCTGAAAGAGGAAAGAATCGGGGGGGGCTCTTTTTGGAACTAAGTACAAAATTATTATTTTAAATTATGTTTTAAAAGAATTTATTTTCATTATTGAGCAGCTGAGCTTGCTTTCCTGAGGATACTAACATGCTTGATTGCACTTTGGGGGGAGGGTGGTAGAAGGGCGGGGGGGTTAATAACAAAGTATTGGTTTTATGAGGCTAAAAGCAACCCATAGAAGATCTTAGCTTCTTTACAAATTCCTTCTTTCCTATAATGAAAGAGTTAATGTCTCTTATATGAAAGTATTTTCATAATTAAAAGAAAATAGACATATGATGCCTTTTGTAGTTTACTTGAAGAATGAAAGATAAAAACCAGAGCTTTTTCATGCTTTAGCAGCTGAGTGGAAAAATTGCCAATTGGATGATCTTCAATTCCTATATAGTTCTTTTGTCTAATATGACAAAATCCTTACAAATACAGAATTTTAATAGGTTATGTTTAGTCAGGCCCACCCCAAGTGAAAAGCTAACTTGCAGCTGATCAGCCTGTAATCTAAGGCAATTACACAAGAGGGAAGAGTATGCAGTGTCATTCAGTTTCATCAGTTTGATGTGTAACACTCCTTTTTTGTGCAAGTGTCCAAAATGAGTTCCAGGACATAGAAGTGAATTTGCCTTCTGTTAATAGTGGAGCTATTTAGTAATTAGATGAACAGAGAAAAATTCAGGGTCTGGACTCCTATCACATATGTCTAAATTTTATAAAGATTTTTTTAATCATTGACCAACGATGAACAGCTAGTTAGCCTGGGGAAGAAAAAAAAAAAAAAAAAAAAAAAAGAATTAAGGTTCTGACTAGTCCACTGCACCTGCCTTAACTATCAGATAACTTCTGGTGTCTGACTCTGGATACACAGTCATGTGTACTACAGTCTTACCTCTGGAATTCATTTCATGTTAAATGCTGTTTCTTACAGGGTGACACTTGTCAGTCAATTTAATTGAAACGTCATACTGACCTTTATATGAAATACTCTGAACTTACTGGGGTTCTTGGAAGTTCTTTTTATTGTCATTCCAGTTAAAATCCTTAAATTACCAGTATACAAAAAATTCATGCCAGTTAAACTAATGAAACTGCCTGCTATTTGATCTTACAAACAATATGGTTTTTTGCAGATATAGTTCAGCTGATTCTGCCTGAAGATCAAAAAATAAGCACCACTGCAGCAACAGTGGGACAGAGTGCTGTCTTAAGTTGTGCCATCCAGGGAACCCTGAGACCTCCCATCATCTGGAAGAGGAACAATGTCATTCTGAACAGCTTAGATTTGGAAGATATCAGTGTAAGTAACAGAAAGTTCTATTTAACAGCTTTTTTATCAAAACTTCTCATAAATAATAGAAAAGTGATATATAACAAGCTGCATATTCCTGATGTTTCAAAGAAAAGAAAGGGAAACGATGCACGACAAACTGTCTGTTTTTGTTTTGCAGTGTATTTCAACCCTGTTAAATGTAGAGAAAATACATTTCACAGACCAATCATTTAAAAAATAAATATGGCAATAAAAGCACATGAGGACTAAATTTCAGCCCAAACTACAGTCAGCATTATACATTAGGGATTCTAGAGTCTTCAAATATTTAAAAGAAAAGAGAAATCCATGTCATGAACATTTTAAGAAAAGCCTACTGACTTTGTACAAACAGATCATAATAATAGCAACATTCTTTTATAATAGTTCAATTAAAATATATATTTTCCAAAGTAAGTATTTAATAATAAAATTTGTTGTTCTGCCTATTCCTCCAGTTTTCCAGCAGTGTATATGGTACCTCTCAAAAAATGAAAATGGGAATATTATTATAATTTTAAATATTTTTTTCAGGAAGGCAAGTGTTTTCCACCCAACCTTGCCATGACCTAAAAAACAGTGGAAAATGAAAAATGAGGATTAGAATTGCATCTTCTGGCAAAATTAAAAATAGGCTTTCACTTGTATTTTGTATACTTCTGGGTACGCTTTCTTTCCTTTGGCTATTTTATATTAGCAGAGTTCTAAATGTTACATTGGGAATTGTGCTGTCTGTCTGGCCTAAGTGAGTCTGAAATCACCTGAACTGTTATGTGTGTGGAATATTGCCACAATCAAATATCTAGTTTGTCAATTTTTATTTCTTTTTTTTTAAGTGAATATTATATTTTTAAGGTGGCAATTGTTCCCACACATAATCTCTGTTTTTGTTAGTTCTGTTAGTAAACTGAGCTTCCTCACAGTGGTGCTTTGTAAAATGAGGGACAATTTCAAAGCTCAGAAGCTCATCTTGCTTGAGTCATGGCTTTAAGTCACTTGAGAGGCTTAGAATAAACACATCATCTGAAAAGTTCTCTGTTAAATAATAATTGCTTTTGTTAGTTTCATATCAATCATATGATTGACATTGAAAAGTGTCTTGCCCATGTTCACAAGATCCTGTCTGCAATATTTGTAACTTTCTGTAAATATTCATGATGTTGAAAACATTTATTTGGAGTTCTTACTAACCAATTCTAAGTGTAATAGCTGGCACGAGCTGTAGATAGAAACAGGAAGATGCATCTGTACACACAGAAATAAAAGGGAAATGATGAATGGAAATGATGAAGCTAACAGCTCAGCTTCAGACTGAAAGGTTCAGTTGACTTTTTTTGCAGACATGAAAAGAGCAAGTGTTTTCTAAGCAGGATACATACGTTTTGTGTATGCAAAAGCCAAACAAAGACCAAAACAACAAAAACCAAGAAGAGAAAGTTCTTGTGCTGGGTGCAGGTGCCCAGGTATTGGCAGCAGGGGCCCCAGGTGTGGCCTCTCAAGTAAAAGGGCAGGGGGTGTCCCATGCGGTGTGCAGCCAGTCCTAGTGGGCCATCAGCAGGGCAGTCACTCAGACACCCCCGTGGCAGAGGTAGGTCTAAGGCTGGAGGAGCAGGAGGTACTCCATGGTGAAGCAGATATCCAAAACATCCACACTGGAGTAGGTTTATCTTGAAGGACTTGACCAGTTGCCTGACCAGTCTGGTGATCTATGATCCAGTGGCGGCAGTGGTTGACAAGGGCAGAGCAACACATGTCTCCTATCTAGATTTCTCAAGGCCCTCCATACAGTCCCACGCAACATCCTTACCTTCACATGGGAAAGACATGGATGGATGCCTGAATGCATGCAGCCAGAGGTTACAACTCTGTGTCATTGTGTCTAAGTGGAGGCCAGTGAGGAAAGATGTCTCTCGGGGATCTGCCTTGGGACTGGTGCTCTTCAATATCTCTGTCGGTGACAGACGGAGGGACTGTGTGCACCCTCAGCAGGTTTGCAGATGACATGAAGCTGAGTGGTGCATTTGAAACATCTGAAAGATGGGATGCCATCCAGGGGGACCTGGACAAATCTGAGAAGAGGATTCACAGGAACCTCATTGTTCATAAGCAAAACTTATGTTATGGTTTAGTCCCTTAATATTACAGTTTAGTTATGATTCAAATGCAGAACTTATAGTTTAGTCCCATAATATTACAGTTTAGTTATGATTCAAATGCAGAAAGAGAAGGTCAGATTCAATATCCACAGAGTGAGGCACTAAAATTAATAGACCTCAAATATATATATGTAGGGGATATTAATCTGTCTTTGCATATAAAGTAAAATAGGGGGGAAGAAAGAATTAATGGAGTCTGGATTTAAAAAAGAAACAACAAAAGAATGGACAGAAAGGCATTGAGTTAGATGGGTCCCCAGACCTTCTTCAAGATTTATTTTATGTTTCCCTGTTTTCACAGATTTGATCTCTCTATATTTATTTCTAGATTCTATACTCCTTGTATAATACAAGATGTCCCCAGAGGCAGTGTGCTCTAGGTTTTACTATGGCTATATTATAAACTGCCGTGATGTTTGCCTAACACTGGGAATTTTTAATTTAATCACTTATACAAGAACCATACCTGTGCATCTCAAGATTAATAATGTTGTGTAAAGAGAAGTAACTTCTCTGAAAATAGCAAGGCAAATACTAACCTGGGAAGATAGTTAGGGTTTTGGGGTTTTTTTCAGTAAAATGCATCAAAGACCAACATAACTTGAAGGCAGCACATACATAGGAAACCACTCAGACTAAGCAGTAGTGACAATGTGATTTTGTAAATTGTAGCAAGTGCTCATACTTAGAAATTAAGCTTTTGCACTATCCAGTTCTCAGTATGAATTAAGCTATTCGCTTTGAGGAGGGACAAACTCAAAACAATATAATGTCCTAGTGTTTTGCCAAGTGGAAAATGCAACAAGAAGGAAAGGACTCCAGGTCTAAACTGAAATTGATAGTTCAATTTCTGTTTTTTGAAAAAAAATATTCTATTCCTCTACTGAAAATATATAAGATATATCTCAAAAGCTGTCAACTGTGGAGTGGCTAAAATTAGTCTTGTTAATGACTAATGTCTTGTATACTCTAGGCCATTTAAAAGAAATATTAAGAAATACTGTTTGACTTTCAGAGGATGATAATAGAAATTTGTATTTAAGTAGTGCATTTAAAAATGTTCTATGAAGTGCGTGTTAATAACATTACTGATAATACCCAGTTGATAATTTTAAAAGTCCTTAGTATGCCTCAACTCTTCTTATGGTACTTATAACTACTATTTGTGGAAATACTCCATTTTGCTACTAATCCTTCTCCTACTGAAACTGATGGGAGGCAGGGAAAATTAGCATCCATGTGAGTGAAATTATGAAAAATTATATGCCTCTGCAAATTTTACTGAACTTAAATTGTAATATAATTGTGCTGTGACTCACTACAGAACTGATATCACAGGGCATTTTGCTGATATTTCAGTACGCATATAGAAAGGCTTTTTTTCCTTGCTGTTATCCTGCATCTTAAATTTGATATTTGCCTTTCTACTTTCCTCTTGTTTTTATCCAACCTGTTATTCATTAGAGAAAATAATACCCATGTATGAAAAAAGCAGATGTATTTCCCAAGTGCAATATGTATTACTTTTTTATTGTTAATTTATTCACTTTTAAAAATCTTCATAACTTATTTTACTTTATTGTTTTTTCTGATATTCTATTCCAGCTTTGCTTTCAGGTTATTTCCTATACATATGAGAAATTACACTTTTCTTACAAGATCTTGGCCCTTTTTCTTACATTCATTGAAGACCTACTGAGAAGATTTGTCCACATGCAAAGTTTAACAGTAGCTTTTCAAAATAGTGTAATTCAACTTTTTCATTTTGGTAAAAGCTCATAATGTCTTTCTTTAGGCTTCTTTCATGGAAAGTATGTAATATTTCCATTCTGGGGTTTTTGAAGTTAAGTATAGGTTGTCTTTTTCTCAAAACTTCTCATTTGTTTATCTTGTTAAAATTAATTTGCACATTACAACTGTCACTTTTATGGTGATAGTTGGCATTTTCTTTGTGATATATTTGCCCTTCACCCACCAAGAAAAAACACAGCCCAAAACACTGTAATGGAGAATGCCACTAAAAACTAACATTCTATAAAGAGCATGACAGCTTCCATTCTGTCGAGATATGATCAGCAACTGATGACAGAAAGGTTTCCAGATTGTCCAAAATACTAAGCACATTTCCTAGAAGGAACTCCAGACATCTGACTTCTTTTTCTTGCAGCTTTGTGTCCTTTGTTCCCCCTTTTGTTATCTTTAAGAAAAATCGCAGGAGAACCTCATTAATTATTCCTTTCCACATTGTTTTCTCCCATGGGTTAGTATGGACCTACACATGAGCTTCTCTTTTTGCATTGTTGAATTGTTCTTAATACAACACAATTATGACTTTAATACAATGGTTAGAAATATTAATGCCCTGTCTGCAAAAAATCTGTGTGTGTGTGCGTATTTGTACTTCTGACAGAATCCCAGGTGAACCATAAATGTCCGGGAAATTTTCTTCAAATGTTTTTATTTGCTCCCCAAATAAAATAAAACAACTCTTAAAAGTAAAAAAAAAAAAAAAAAAAAAAAAATTAAAATATATAGGATATGAACTAAAGAAATTTCAAGGAAGTGAAAATTAATAGTCAAAATAGAATATTGTCCTGGTTCTGTCCATTCATGGTGAATTTTTGCAGTAGGCAGGAGTGAATATGTCTAGGACCCAGTGGGTATTCTATACCACCTCATGTGATTTTTCGGGAATGGGGGAAGGGCTCCCTTCTGCAATGGTTAGCATGGCAAAGGGAACAATCAGGTGTTTTGGGGGGTTTCTGTGGGTGCAGGTGAGCAATCATGTATGAATCATTTGCTTCTTTTTTCTTGTATAATCTATCATTAGTATTGTTGCTGCTACTGTTTTTTGTCTTATTTCATTGCTATTTCCAGTAAATTATTCTTACCTCAACCCATGATTTTTAGCTTTTGTGCCTCCAATTCTCCTGTCCAGCCTGCTGCCGCCAAATAGTTTGGCATAGTTTTCCAGTAGGAACATTAAACTGGAGAATACCATTCCTAAACCGTGACAAAAGATATTCAAAATTCTTTAAATTGTAAACCAATTTCTTTATTCTCAAGCGTCCTAAAAGAGGGGATGCCTGCTTGCAGTTAATGCTCTGACTTGCTGCAGCAAGCTCTCCATGCTTTTGTTTCATTCCTGAGGAGGTTTTCCTCCTCCCTGAAGTTTTGCTATGGGTCACCTAATCGCTTGTGTGAGGGAAAGTGTAGAAGTCTAGGACACGAAGGGAGCACCAGAACTTACTTCCATTCAGAGGTGATGCTCCTAATCTCTTTCTTTTTGCAAGTCAGTAACTCATAGCCCAGCAATGTACAAATAAAACTGTTCAGTTATAGCACCATAGGCAGAAAGCTTTCAGTCTGAACAAAATCTGTATCCCGATCAGTTAATTTTGAGCTTTCATTAGTAAATTGCAGTGAAGCAATGCCAGTGTGTGATCTTCTCTGTGGTATTCTGTGTGTTACAACCAGGATATATATATGAACTTACATATGTGTAACTTCATGTATATATGGGGTTCACTTTAAAAGCCTAGTTGTACATTATTTATGACACCTCTTAAACACATCTGTCACATCTCTCTCAGGTATTTTCTACTGATTTTTCTAATGAGGTGGTTGGATTTGATTAACAGTGACTCATCAAAGTCAGTCTGTTTCTATTTTCATCTATATTGAATTGCCCTTTATCTATTGCACAGTTTTTCTTTTAAGTAGGATGTATTATTACCTTTTCTGTTTCATGGGTTGAATACTATTTTTGGTTTGCTTTTTTTCTACTCCACTGGTTATGATCTGATTGTTGAGAAATGCCTCTACCTGAATTAAGGTGCAAATGAGACCATATGCTAAAATCAGTAGTACAGATTCTATTTAACACTAAATGTGAGGTACAGGGCTGGAAGGAAATAGGAAGGAGCAGGGGGAGAGAGAAGGAGACAGAGATCAAGCAGAAAACAGTCACCACACTGTGGATCCAGAGGTGTCCCATTGGTCCTTCTTCACCCTGGTCTTCTTGGTAGTGCAGGTCCTGGAGTCGTTCTTCTGGAGGTACCACTTTTATACAGTCCAAATTGTGGGTATCCACGTATGGTCACAGATGTTCCCATAACTTGGGGTGGCAGTTATTCCCTTTCCCACACTTTGCCGCAGTGGGAATATTTGTCTGGATGCATTGACGAGGATGTGTTAACCAAACTTCAGCTCCTCTAGGCCTGGAATTAATGCCTTCCCATTGAGAATTCCTGTTTTCTGTGCCTTTCTCAAGTTCACAATGTGGTGACTTCACTTAACAGCAAGTCACTTCTGTGGCCTTGACAATGTTTGAGGCCAGTTGTGGCTCTTACATAGCCGTGTGGCTCAAACACTGTCTTCCAGAGAGCTTTCTGTCTTTTCACAGGTTGTCCATGGGGGTGATGTGTATGTAGAAAAGACAGAGACGAAAAGACAGAAACAGCAGAATAAATGGCACAAGCAATTATACAGTGTACAGGAGCCATTCCAATCATTACAAATGTAACTCCAATTGCAATCATCAGCCCAATCCTCATTATAGCTATTACCTCCACCCCATGAGACACAAGGATTAGAATATGGACATCAGCTAGGTATTGGGGCTAATTCATTGAAGCCAATCTTGCATTTGGAATGACTGGAAAAGTTCTGATATTTGATCAGTGATTTTTTTAAGTTTTAGCTCAGGATTCTTCAGTGTTGCCTTGTAAATGGTAATACAACATTCAGTTTCAGTAATATATAACATACACCTTGTTCCTTTAATAAAATATCCAATGCCAACTGATTTTTTAATGCCATTTTTGATACTTGTTGGTCTTGCAAGTTAAGCTCTCTGAACAGATACGTGGCTCAATTATCTGAGGGTACGTACCTGCCATATAATGTTTTCCAAGGCCCATTGGTGCTGCGTGATAACTATAGAAGGTGTAAAAAGCATTTTTAGCCTCAAAGCTATCTTTTTTCCCGCTGCATAATAATCGCATCTATTACTTATCCATTCTCATATTTTTTTCAGGAGAACTTAGTTTCTGTCATGTCCTTCCAGATAATGAATAATGAAAGATGGAATTTGGGCAAATGATTGGGAGTACTGTCCTGCACCTTAGACCAGTGTGCTCAGTTTGGAATATGCCCAAGCTAATCCAGGTGGTGCAGGATAGCTGCACATCCTGGTATCTATCAAGTACATTTGGGGCTTGAATTTAGGAGTAACTCCTTCTCCTTGTTTTTTAAAGGCACTGGAATTTTAATTGCACCTTTTTTTTTCACTCTTGCTCATCTTCCCTGCATTTTAAAATTAGTGGAAAGGCATTTTATATTTTGTGTTGTAAGATGACTTCTAAAACTTTTTCAGTATTTTTTTTTACTCCCGTAATATCTTTCTTCCTCAGCCTTTTCAGTTCAAATTCACTGTTTTCTCTGTTCTTTTCTGTATATATGTATAGAGATGCATGTTATATCTGCATTCAATATTGCTGGTACAATATTGAAAATTCACTTTGTGTTATTAATTTCTGATTAGTTAATGAAAAAAACTGCAGTTTGAATTTTCTGTCTAGTTATAGACTTACTGTTCTCACTTCTACTGTAAACATTCCACCAACTGGGTGAAATGCTTAATGCTTTTCACAGCTTTCAGAAGAATTATGTGAAAAGGTTTTATAGTACACAAGAAGAATACTAAGCTTTTCAGGTTATTATTTTAGAAAAGAAATCATGAAAGAGCAACCTGGACTACTCTGCAGCTAGCAGTAAAGGTCACTCCTTAAGAGCATGAGAAAGATGCTTTGTTAATAATGACCTCCTGTGGCTCACAGCCCTGACTTTCCAATCATTGCTATAGTACATTAAATTGGAGGGCCATATCACCAGTAATAAAAGTGCTTTGATATCCAGAAGTCTGTTTCATTGAACAGAGAGGCACAATTGCTTAAATACAAAAAAAAAAAAAAAAAAAAAAAAAAAGAAACCCTTTCCGCCCTGCTCTCACAAGCAGCCTAGGAGGAAAAATTAGGATAGGTAGGACATAATTACCTATTGGGAGCTTGGCTTAACTGGCATTTATATATTTTCAATAATAATAATAATTTTAAAAATTCTGCAGAAGTGTACAAAGGTATTTTCTCAGTACTGACTCAGAAAGAAAATCGCTGCCCACCTGAAAAACAATTGGTACCACTACTGGCAAAAATGAACATGAAGCAAATTGTTTATCGGGGACAAGTCTGATCAGTTTGTGAGCTCGGACTGGATAACAACAGAAAAGGATATATCTGCCATGATTTTCAAATGATGATATTTAAGATTTCTCCGTATCAAAGTGGTCAGTGCTCTATCTACTCATATACCTGACACCATGTATCCATTCACATCTAAATTTAATTATTTTTACTTTAGCTCAGATTGATTTCTCTTTCATCCATTAATTTTATCACCATGTGTATTCTTCCTTTTTTTCTTTTTCATTTTTATACCGTTCTTACATAGCTGTCTTTATAATCGAGAGCTTCCTTTCCAAAAGTTTAGGTTCAGAACTTTTTCTGTTTGGGTATGTACAAGAGCCTTTGTATCCATGGCAGAGAGTTTTCATTGATCTGTTCAAAAGGAGAGATAAAATAAACTAAAGGGTTTCCTTATTTAATATGATTTGGGAAACACATCCATCAATGATGTCCATCTGATTCTCCTTTCATGTATGCCTGGCTTAAAACTACAACCAGAAGTAGTGAAGTTGAAACAGTGCTTCCAAATAATACCTAATTCAGTTTGGTATAAAAAATTTTCCTTGAGTAAGGAAAATTCAGGTGAGGTTACAGAGGATCACCGAATCTGCTTTCTTTATTATACTTGTATTGGTAAAGTGAGATAGAAGTGACTGGATTTTTTGACAGTTACTCAAAAGCACCTACTAAATATGTTTTACTTTTGCTGATGATAAATGTTTTTCTTCTAGAACTTTCTAAGGGAAATATACCAATCTTTTCAAATTATAAGTATTTGCATATAGATACTTAATTGAACTCTGGAAGAGGAAAGAGGATATTTTTTTACATAGAAAATAAATTTCAGGATACCTTAATAAAAGAAAACATTCTTATCTCTTGCATCTGAAGTATGTTATCTTGTCTGGTACAAAAGAAGATTTGTGTGTCCATTTACTCTTAAGAGTTTTAATAGCAACAATTTTAAAGCATTTTATTTAAAATTGTCCTGTTACTTAATTGGGAGGAGGCTATGATTTCCTTTGTAGGCTTTGTGCTCCTTCCAGGCAAAAGTCTGTCTTTACAGGTCTGTTTGTGTTAATGAGAAATAAAATGGAATTGCCATACTCTGGCATATGCCATATCAATGGCATATGACCTTTTTCTACAAGATATTTAAAATTTTGTGCAGCAATTTGGCAAGTGTTAAGAATTCTGTGAAGTTCCTACTATTGTAACTTATAGTTAATGAAAGATGACTGAAATCCTGTTTTGCCTTCACGTTTTTAACATGACATACGTTAGTTTTAACATCAGGCAAGAAATTCATTCATGAAAAAGGCTTTGAAGTTTAACCTGTGATTATTGAACAATTAACATTTTAAATTTTAGAAAAAGGAAGGCAGGGAAGAAGAAGCTGCCTTGTCTCCCACCCCTCTGTATTAATAGAGACCTTATTTCTGACATGTATTCTATGATCAATTGGCAACAGCTAATGATAGAGTTGTAATTAGAGTAAAATATAATTGAAAATAAGGGTTAGCTAGTGGGATCAGCAAGAGAAAAAGAACGTCTTTACATTTCAGTCTTCCAAGGTAAGATTGTATTGTATATAAGAAAAATATCATATTGTGGTATTTCAGTAATACAGTTCTGTATGGTGGCAGTAGCATAGAAGCTTTCCAATTAATACTTCTGTCCCATTGTTTAAAATAGAAGTGAAGAACAAGGGTGAAAAAAGAAAATATAGTGTGTATAGCTTCATGTTTTGTAAAAGGATTTGCACTTCTAAAAAAATTTTGGGTCCATTAGAGAAAGCAGTACTTAGAAAAGCAAAAATTAATTACTGGAGACAAATATTAACAATAATGGTGACTGAGAAGTAAAATTATTTCTGTGCATCTTGTAGAAATTTGAAGTTTGTTAACAGTTAGCTATTGTTGCAACAGAAGAGAACTGCTTACTGTGATTGGCAGAGCAGTAATAAAATTGAAGTAATGGATGTCTCACAGAAGAGAGAACCTGTTACTCAATTTAAAGACAGCAGAGGAGTATGGTCATGACTCAGTATGATACTGTCATTTGCATATAAATTTTTATATAAGCATTTCATTTAAATGGAGCTTACAGTCTTATTTTTAACTGTGCAATTGAAAGTACTTGTGTTCAATTTTTTTTTTTTTTAGAACTGTTATAATGCACAGGAAACACATGTACCTCAATTAGGCACTTTGCTTTTAAATAACACTCAGTTTACCTGCAAGTAGCAGGATATAGCAAACTTTTCATATATAACAAATATGAGCATTTAATAAGAACAAAATGTCTAAATATAAGCAAGATGTATTTGTTAAGAACAGCCAGAAAAAGTATTTATGGCGACTATTCATAATCCCTTTGGAAATGGAGAATTTCCAGCCTCATTTCTGTGACTTGAACACAGACAAGATCTAACAGAAAGATATGCAACAGAAAGAAGAAATAGAAATATCTTATTGGTAATAATGTGTAGAAAATAATGAGATTTTGGTATTTCAGCTTTATGCTATTCTCTTTGTGTATGAACAACCATCAAAATATGTGATACCTGTAGGCTTATCATAACACCTTGGCTTCATATCAGTAAAAGAACAGAATTCATACTTGGTACAGCTCTAGAAAATATGTTTGTCAGTACCGCCATATGCTAAAAATTTTTCTTTTTTTACTGACACCTTTTTGAACACTCTTATTTCTCTTGGTTTATACCAGGATGTTCTTCCAGTGGCTTACAGTTTACCTGACCAGAAACCATAACCAGAAAATACAAAGGCATACTAAAAAGTGTCACAATTCATCTGCAGAGTGGGAAAACAAAACAAACAAAAAACTCAACTCCAAAACAAAGCCCAAGAATTTTTTCTGCATAGATAGTACTGTGGTTACAGTAAAAGGTGGCTGCCAATGACCTTGAAATATTTCTTCTTCCATTGATATCAAGGAATCAATCTTGCCTAGTAAAGATTTCTTGTGATAAAGAATTAGACTGATGGACATGGATTGTTATATTAGTAGTTTGAGCAAAGGCAGTGTGTGTGTGATGCTTAGATAAGTAAGATTGGTATTACAGGTAAATTGTCTCAACTTTCAGTATTTTATTAGTGTAAATTCAGCACATATTTGTAGTACTCCAGCTCATACTGAGTGCTTAGTTCAAGTTGACTGGGATTTGCTGTTTATTTAAAAGGCTCTAAGAAAAGTATTTCAGAAGTATTGAGTGTGTCAGTCTGGACTAAACCCTTTAAGAAAAGCTGCTGTGCTGGCATTCAAACTGCCAATATTTTGATTTTGTAAGAAAAGACCAAAAGATGGCAAAGAATAGATGTCACTCACTTTGTTGTATTTAATCAAGTGTATAGTTGAAAAAAATCTTTCATATAGGAATTACATCCAAAATCTTTCTAAGTATGTATGTGCCCATTTCTTATATAGCATACTTGATAACAAACTGACAGAAGTGGCGCTGTATGAATAATCCAAATAATCCAAGCAAAGTGTGGCTGGCCCTGTTTTCTTTCTACTGTTGTCTTCAGATCATACATTAATGCTGTGTTAAAGGGAGACATCAACTTAAAGAAAACTATTTGAGTTACAATATGCTTTTTTTTCCCTGTGTATGCTGAGAAGGAGCTAAAGTGAATCATTCTGATTTTTAAATCGTTTTAAGATACTAGGTTTATTTTTTTTCTTCCCTCCCCCTCCCCCTCCCCCACCCCCATCTCCTCTTCAGCTGCCACCTGGTAGGAGATTCCCCACCAATCTCTATCTTTTTTGGTTTAGGTAGTTTTGTCTGCAAGATATTTCAAAGTTGTTTTAAAAGGTAATTTGTTGTCTGTTCATTGGTTTATCACATCTACATAAAGGAGTTTGTGACAAACCAAAATTTATCCCATAGGGTTTTGTGGATTGCATAAACCTTGAAGACACTTTTATCTGCTTGTCTGTCTCACGCCTGGGTAACTCA
Organism: Acanthornis magna; assembly: GCA_036785705.1. NCBI lineage: Eukaryota > Metazoa > Chordata > Aves > Passeriformes > Acanthizidae > Acanthornis > Acanthornis magna. The sequence goes on from JAWUZG010000018.1 coordinate 34,699,116, forward strand.
TAAATACATGGGATAGACTAAATAATAATTGGATGACAATTTGAGTAATACAAAAATATAAGTGTTTCTTGCTTTCTTTAATTTTTTTTTTTTTAGATTCTCTTGGGTCTGTAAAGAAACACTTGGAGAAATTTGTTTCTATGAAATTAAAGGAGATCTTTTTGTTTAAGATGAGTGCAGTTCAGGAACCAAAGATATGAATTATTGTCAACATAAGAAAAGGGGTGTGTACTCATGAAACTAAAATTGAAATACTCTGTTTTATGCAATAGGAAGATCAAAAACTCCCATAAAATTTATAAATTTAAAATTAAAGTGTTTGTAATCTAGGTGTTTGAAAAAAGGTTAAATCTTAGTGTAATTATATAGTGTGGTGTTTTTAGCATCAGAAAAATTTAGGAAGTATTCAGAGATTTCTTTGCACTTTTCCTACAAATAGAATGTCTTTAAAGAAGGAAGGTAGAAATAAGGATGCTCTTGCTAAGCTTGTTCCACAAACCTAACTCTAAACTGAGCTACCTTAAAGGGTAACTTACATCAGTACTTCTGCTTCTCTGGGACCTCCTAACACTTAGACTTTCGAAATATGAGCCAAGAAAACTGCATAGTGCAAAGATAGTTTCTCTTTTCAGAGCTAGCTTGGAGTGTAATAATAAATACATCTACAATCAAAGCTGATTAAAAAGAAAAGAAAAAGAAAAAGAACAGTTTGGGGGAATGATAATAAACTGTGGTAATTGGGTAATTATTACAAATTCATCTCACTGGTTATGAAGTTAACTTGAAAAATATATGAGAAATTAACATCAAATAGATTTATCCAATTAAATCTGATTATATAACAATTTGTTTTGTTAAAAAGGAGTAGAAGTTAAGTGGTATATGAGTCATTCTGAAGATCTCTATGTAACATGAGCAATAAAAAGACAGCTGTATCAGAGCATGCTGAATTTTCCATTTAAAATATACTGCATCTACTCAGTTGGAGATTTTGAATGTCTAAATAAATTAGCAGTCCTTATTGCAGATTCATAGCAAGATAGCATAAAGTTACAGAGTTTTTGGGGAAGTAAAAGGTTAGTGATGTTTTATGGCTAGCCTCAAGAGCTCTAGTGCTTTGGCAAAGCTCTCACGTCTAGTGTCTGCCATAAACAAGAAAAAAAAGAATCTAAATTCTCTTTACACATCTACATAGCAAATGATGCAATTATTCTCACTGGTGGTCTAGCACTGAGGGGTTTTATGTCAGTTTAGGAAGCTTGAACATTATTAGACTTCAAAATAGCAAAACCAATTTTTCATCAACTGACATTTTTTGAAAAACACAAAGCAGTTGCATGTTTTCTGTAGAATAATGGATATTACAATGTATTAGCAGTTACTATTTCCCCATGAAATGAAATTGCAGTCGTTAGTGTATCCCAAAGAACAAAAGCAATATCATCCATATCTAATTAATTATTTAAACAGGTACAGTGTTATCATATTCCATTATAGTCAGAGAAATAATCTTTTTCTCAGATTTGCTGAATAGAGCTGAATCCTGCTCAGTTCAACTAACAGTTTGGGCTGGTGCATTGCAAAGTCTTATTTTAGGGAGCAAGGATAGAGGGGGACCTCTATGTTGACCATTTGTAATACAAGCTTAGGAAGGTATGTATGAAGACTTCCTCAACACTGGACATTTAGTTAGATGTTCTGAATTACTCACCAAATTGTCACCTCTTTACCCAGTCATCAGTAGAGTAAGGCTAGTAAAGCTATTTTGCTGTAATGAAAAACAACCTTTGTAAAATTCAGTCATTATTTGCTTTTTTCTTTCTGTTCTGTTCTCCCCAGTGTCAAGAAAAGAGGGACCAACGAAATGTTTAGAATGTCTAATTGTATCTCGGAAATTTGTTTTCATGGTCAGCAGAGAGAGGTGGGTGGTAGCTAAAACAGTGAGCAATAACAGATCCACTGAATGGTCCCATGAAAGGATTTTGCTGCCTTGAGCTTTCTCAAATGACTGCAAAAGAAGCTTAAGAAGATTAATTTCCTTTGACTAAACCCAGCATGCATTAATAGTCACGAATTGGTGTCAGGTGTTACATTTTTCAGAACAGAGTTTCTTTTAAGATCCTGTCACTTTCTACTGCATGTACTGTACTAGTGCTTATGTTAGACTGTGTACTTTCTTTAAGCTTTGACATGATTTGCAATTTTCTGTCAGGCTGATTCTTCAACTTGTGGACTTACACTAGATCCATTATTTGTTCTTATTGTAGCTGCAAAATATAAGACTGAGAGAAGGTATGCAAAATTTGTGTTTATGAAATTAAGGTTTCATTTTCCCTCTTAATCTAGAAGGAAAACTTAAAAAAAGCCCCGCAGATTTCTGCCAAATGCAATTATTTTCAGATTTCTTTGTGAAATTTAATTTCTTTCTGACAGGCAAACTGCAGAGTTGCATTGCTTTGCCAATGTGAACAGAGAGACTGATTACTTGGAAAATAGGAACTGTAACAGTGACATTAGCACGAAAAATCTGAGCTGGGTTTATCTGGCAAAGCAACCATACATAAATAATTATTTTAAAAAATGTTTTCAGTTAACCCTCAAAAGGTTATCTACTCTCTGTGTCCTTATAATAAAGGAAGTTAGAGATACTGAAAAATATGTAAAACATGAACAAGAATGTGACATTAGTATTACTGGTACTTGCATGAGTTGACTGAAATAAAATGCAGGAATTTTGGAGGGATGTACAGGAAATACTGGGGATTATGTATATTGTCATTATTTTAAAAGCAAACCTCCATTGTTCTGAAGATAACTGGTTGAATGCATTTATTGGTGCAACTTTCCCTTAGCAAACCAATACAAAATTTTAGTTCTTAGCTTCAAATTTTCTACCTGCTCAGCTCAGAGACAGATGATATGGGGTTTTTTACCTTTTCCCATGAGAAAATCAAGATTATCCTTTAGAAAGAAGGGAAATTCCCCCACCCAGAGTGTGTCATCATTATAACTGAACTATTATAACTCTGCTAACCATCAGTAAAAAAGAGACCAAACAATGTAGTTTTTATCCTTTGTTATAGATTTGCCAAAGACTGCATGTAGAAATAAAGGTAATATGAAAAGCTATGAATTCAAAATATTTGGTGTTTGCTAATTCCATTTATTAAGGATGCAACAAACTATTTTTTCCTGTTTGAGGATAATGTAAGTAAGAATCCGCATCTTTAGTTCGCATAGCCTATTTTTAAAAAAAAATTATTTATACAAAGCCAAGAAACCCAAAAGGTTATTTCAGACTCTGTATTGGCAAAAATTGCTGGGGAAAAGAAAACCAAAAATGAAACACCACAAACCAAACCAAAACCACTCATAGCTTCTATGATGATGAACAAATTCAAGCAGTCTGTTTCATTATAAGTTCTCCTGTGTGGAGAGAGCTGGGAGCAGTCTTTCTAGAGCTGTTAATGAAGAAGTGCCAACAAATGGTCACAAATTTTCTCATATGCAAAGTGTTAGCATGTGAAAGCAAGTTATAAACCCCAAGGAAATAATTGCTGATTCAAAACCAAAAATCACCTTTAGTTTCTGTTTTATAAACAGCAAGAGAGAGAAAAGCAAAGATTCACTATCAAATTAAAGTTTTCATTCCATGTTATTTTGCTCATTATTCATAACATATGATTTGTACAATGTCAGATTCTTCAGAAGTACAGAATTGCAGTGGAATCATTGTTAAAATAATTGTTCAATTCTATCTTTTTATGTATGACAAAAATAATGAAGTTTCTCAATGTAATTTTAGAAGTACCGTGCCATTTCCATTTGAACAGTAGGAGAAAAAAAATTGAGCTTTTAGCAATTTTTTTACTGTCATCAAATATATTTTCCAAAAGCAAAAAACACCCTTTTCTGTACATTTTGCTGTTGGAGTTTGAAGGCTCTGTTTCAAAGATATTTGTGTGTGTCAGTACAGATATAGGTATTTTTTAATTACTTAGCTTGTGAATTAGTCAATAAAACACTAAATACTTGTCAACATGCAGTGTCAAATAGCTCTGTTTATACTTCACCATCCCTTTTCAAATGCTGCTTACAACATTAAGTTCTCTTTGTATTGAGTAGTTTGCTTTAATTAACAAAACAAACATTGAACTTGGTATAACAATAAGCTAGGGACATTTATTTTGTAGTTGTAAAAAAACCAAACCAAACAACCAGACAGAACTCACCACTACCAACAAAGAATGCTATCCATAAAATTCTAACTCTCTGAGTGTCATCATGTGTGAATTGTATTGAAATACTAATGTCTCAGTAAAATAGCCACAGGGGTGTTTTATCCATGGTTTCATGAATAAGAAGGGAGAAACCATAACACAGACACTCATTTACTTAGGAAATAGCTGTGGTACCTAAAGATATCGTATGCCACAGTGAATCAGTTAAAGAGCTGAAACAGGTAAGTGTGCTTCAAAGCAATATCTAATAATTTAGCATAAGGAATGTTAAACTAGTCTCCAGATTGCATTGCAACAGCTGAGTTTTTATACACCCCATCCTATGCCCTGTTTTGTTCACAAATACCTTTGGCAGAGATTAGGCATAAAATTCTAGAGAACAATAACAATATCCATTTTCCAGATAAAATGTAAGTACCTCTAGTGTGGCTCTTTTGAATAGCTGTTCTTTCATCTTCCACTAATAATCTTGTTGAAGAGGAACACTTTGAAAACATGTGTTCAGCTAGTAAGGGGGGAAAAGTAAATTAATCTTCTGCTTCATACACTTTAGAAAGAGATAAAGATCAAAACATCCAATAAGGAAGTTTTTTGAAGTTAGTCAGGTGGGTTGTTCTGACGGGAAATCCAGTGGTATTGGTTCGCATCATCAAAGTTAAAAATTAAGTCTTAAAGAGGGGCCCTTTTACGATCTTTATGGTGGTAACATGTAAACATATTGAAGATTTGGTAGAAATATTGTCGGTGTAACGAAAATGCTAATATAGAAAGCTATATTTATCTTAAGAAAAGCAAGTTATTGGTAGTATTACCAGGTAGGTTAATTTTTAGGTGGGTTGTTTTCTTCCCCCAATGAATAAATAGCAGAATCGTCTGAAGCAATGAGTTGTGCAATGTGAAATTTCAGTTGCCCACACATCTTTGGATGAGAAAATACAGTGAAACATATGTTTTTTGAATAATATTTTGAGTGTATTTAAAGAAAGAAAACTGAGAAATTAATGGAATTTCATAGAGATTTCAGTTTTCATGTTTAAATGTCAGTCTACAAAAATACTCAAGATGTTACAGTGAAAGTCATCTTAAATGAAATATGTGCGTAAAAACGTTGAGATTGTGTTCTCTGGGTAAGAACAAAAACTGAAAAATGGGGACTAAAAAAAAGTCATAGGTCAGATCATGGAAAAATGCAAGAATAGTCATAAAGAAGCAGAGGTTAATGTAGCCCAGTATTTTGTCATTGATAACATCCAAAGAATGGAATGTACGAGTAAGGCAGCACATAGTAATATTTTCTATCATAGTTCTTTTACTGTGCAAATTACAGACTTCCTGAATGAGGTATTGTAGCTGATGATTTTGGTTTTGCAAGCTTTTGATGGAGTCTTCATGGATTTGAGGAATTCATAGAGAAGATTACAAAGTTTGTGAAGAAACAAATAAGGAAGAACTGGTTGGGAATACAAAGGTGAGGACAACCTTGGCTGGAGTGACCAGGAGATGGCAGAATCAAGGAGCCTCAGAAGAGGCAGCAGGGCAAAAAGCAGTACAACCTCTCTTCCGGAGAGGAGACTTCGGCCTGTTCCAGGATGTGCTTGGAAGAATCCTATAGGAGACCATGCTGACAACAAAAGGGGTCTAGAAGAGATGTTTGATTTTCAAGGATGACCTTCTCTGTCCTGAAGAACAGGCTTTTGCAATGAACAGTAAATCAAAAGCAGCCAGAAGTCTGTATTACTGAACAAGGAGTTCTTGACAGGATTCAAGTAAGAGGAAGAAAAGTCTAAGGAAGGGCATGTGACCAAGGAAGAACATGGAGACACTATTTGAATGTGCAGATAAGGAAAGATGAAGCCATCCCAGAACTGGATCTGGTGACAGACATGAAGGTCTACACATACTGAGGACTGTATCAGAAGCAAAAGAAAGACAGGGGAAAATATGGACCTTTTGCTGAGCTGGGCATGGGACCCAGTGGCAAAAGAAGTTGAAGAGGGTGATGTACTGAAAGTCTCTTTTGCCTCGGTCCTGAGAAATGCTTTCAGGAATGCCAGATCCCTGAAATCAGTTTACAGCAGTAGTGCTTCTGTAATATATCACTGAATTTAATGAGAAAAATTGGAGAAGAATGTGGATTTTGTTTGTGTCTGTGCATTACAAAGGATGACAACACTTCCACAGGATGTTATTTAACTTGATAATTTTTGCAGAGATTTAGTTTTTCTCTCTGATCAGATCCAACCCTTAATAGCTTTTCTTCTGCAGATAACTGTCATAGTTAAGTAAATACATTGCTTCTACAGAGTTTAACTGGTTGTTAAAATAAAAGTTGTATTTTCTTTTATAATCACAATATATGTATCAAGATTAAACAACTCTACCAGTTTCAAGTATAATATTTGAATTTCAGATTACTGTCAGATGTTCTGGTTTTATATTTGTGATGTGTGATATTTGCATCATAACTTTGTTGCAAAATGATGAGCATAATTACTGAAGAGATGTGGGCTTAATTATGATAACCTTGTTTTTAATCTTTCCTGGTAGGATTTTGGAGATGATGGGTCCTTGTACATCACTAAGGTTACCACAACTCATATGGGAAATTACACCTGCTATGCTGATGGGTATGATAAGCTCTATCAAACTCATATTCTCCAAGTGACTGGTAAGGAAAAAATGTTCTAATTACCAAGTCATAAGAGATTTAGATTTTGGATTTTGTTAAGCAGATCTGTTGTTGCTGTTTTACTTTTTTTGGTATTGTGTTACAACTTAATAGGAAAATAGGTATAATTTTTTCTTCATTCTTCTCCTTCAAATAACCTTAAAAATAATGAAATACAATAATTTAAATTTATTTCTTCCATATGAATAACTATTAAAATGTGTAAAGATAGTCCAGAGGACTTGCTTTGCACCTGTGATTTTATGCAGAACAATAAGTGGATTTATATATACATATATACAGAAATGAAGTAGGTTTTGGTATTAATTTAGTAACCTGGAGAACAAATTGGGAAAAGTAAGTGTGTAACTCTCTTGTGTTAAGAATGTTTTGTTGAATATAAGATTGAAAGGATGCACTTTCCTGAAGGTTTTGTAATTCATGTAGGCTTTTAAATTCGCATTTATTATATTGAAATCTAACCATGATTTTAGTAGATTAACTTGAGGCACCTGGATCTGAAATCTTTACATTTTCCTACATCTGTTCAAGTTCCAGGTAACCATTGAATTCTGTACTTGGACAAAACTTAACTGCCTTGTTAGTGGTGCCTTGAAGACAGGCCTTTATCATCTCTAGAGCTGTTGTACCATCTCCCAGATGTTTTTCCTATATGCAACTTATTTTCTAAATTATTTTATGCAGTTTTTCTCCACTGATGAAGGATCTGCTTTATCACCAGTGAGGTTTAATGACTTTTTTTCTTTGAGTGCTTTCATGTTATTTCAATTCATATTTATCTTTGGCTTTTAAGTCTCCCTTTCTGCAGTAAACTACCAGTGTTTGTCATTCCATGTTGTTACTTAATCCTATCCAGAATCATGTTTGACCTCAATCTTCTCCAAATTTACTTTGCATTAAGAGGCTCTATTCCTCTCCTGAGGCATACTCTAGCCCTAGTTTCCTGGCCACTGCTGTTGCCATCATTCTTTGTTTTGTTAGTTATTAGTCAGTTGCATAAACCCTTAATAGGTTGACTTTTTTGATATCTCGTTCAAGAATGCTGAAATATTTTCTGTTATTCCTATCTTTCATTTATATACATATGAAATACAGCTTCCAAGATTATTTTGGCTTTCAATATGATTCGTTCTTCTTTTAATAGCTCTTTTCCCCTTTTATGTTTTTAATATCTTCACATTTTAAATCACTTTGACTTTTAGTGTTGTTTGCAGTTTTATAAACATGTCGCCTCTGCTGTTACGTTTTTCCAATAAGGTGGTTTATAATATTTATCTATCCACATTTTTCAACTTCTTTTCCCCAAATTCTTCCCCTCCTGACCCACAACACTTTGTACATAGAATGTTGTCCCTGAGCTAATACATAGCATAAGCATCTTTTTCTCCAAATTCTTCTTCTGGGTCTATTTTCTGTCATTTAAAAAGCCAGGTAGCAGCTGCTGGCTAAACTAGTGAGAAGACTGAAGTGCAGTTTATTATTATTTTAATTTCTGCAGTCATAGCAGATTTATTGGCAAGCTGAACACATTAGTAGGTCCTTGACCAACATTCTTCTGTTTTATGGGCTTTGGTTTACCCTAAATTATTAACAAAATTATATTCTTATCAACACATTTCTTAGTGATCTCAGTGTGTAAATGATCCTGCAGAGGTGCATAGCAAGAGTTAAAATTCTAGGATTCTTCATGTTTGTCTCAGTTCAGCACATAATGAGGCAAAACTCCACTTAAGCTGAAGGTTTTCTGCAAGACTAGAAGAGCCAGAAACATAATTTGAGACAGGTGAAGGAGGACAAATGTAGATTTTTCTGGTGATAAAGTGTCTGTCAGGAAATTGTTTTTTTAATCTGGAAACCACTGTAAAACTCAGATAGCTGCTATTCCAAAAGCTGGCACTGAAATAGCACCTTCCTAAATGATTTTGGATGTTGATATTTTGGGGAGCAAGAACAGGGAAAGAAGGCCCTTTGAGCAATAGGATCATTTGCTGTGCGTGTTGTGGATAACTGGAGTTAAATCCATTGAGATTAAAGGTCAAATGAACAGCTCTTCCACAGTTTAGATCTGTACTTCTAAGGAATAATCTTCTTAAGCACAGGCATGATGGTCAGTACTCATAGCTGTGATAATGACTAATTAATATAATGATACTTGTATTAACTGGAGAGTCAGTCAGAAGGTTAATGGGATAATGAGACTACGTTGATCACAAAGATCTAATGTGAAGGTTCAATGAAAACAATGTAATTAGATTTTAAGTTCTTTCTTGGTTTCCATTTCTGTACAGCTACATATTTTTAGAAAAAAAACCCCATATATTTTAGACTACTGTGCAATTAAATATATATATGTATCTGATTTACTTCTAAGGTTAAAATCTTTAAGATTTTTTTAGATTTGAATTATCTGGCACAGTAGTAAGGAATAACGAGCTTCCCTTGGAGTCTTACAAATACAGTTAATGAGCACTGTAAAAGACTTATTTTATAGTGAAAAAGCAGTCTACTCTAACACAAATAATATGGGAAACATTGTAAGCAATACTATAAGTTGATATTCAACACTTTTTCATATAAACTATAGAAAAAGCAAAAAGTTCTGATGGGGAAGGAGTAACTCATCACATAGTCTTAATTATTAGTATTTATATAATACGTAAAACTTTCAATGTGTACAATTCTGAGATAATATGACCCTGAGACTATATGACTAAATGAATTTTAGTCTGTCAGTTTGATCTTCATTTTTCTTCTAATATATCAGTGATACTTAAAATAAGGTCAGCAGTTTTGGTACCTTAAGGTAAAGAAAGGAGAGCCCAGTTCCTCAACCAGATATAAATTGGGAATTTATAGTGTGTGAAGAATTTTTTTCCAGATTTGTTTTTCCAAAGTATCTAAGTTTAATAGAATAATTATTATATACAACAACAGAAGAACCTAGTTTACTACAGATACTATTTGTTTCTTTTTTAAACACATATTCTTTCTGGATTCAAGACAGCTTGAATGGACTATTTTCTCCCTTCCCCTCCCCCATCAGAGCTGACACAAATAATACGCACGAGGTTTTGTAGCAAATGTAAGAGCTATTGAATAGTAACATATCCACCATATTTGCAAACAACAGTCTCTCCCTGCTTTTTGAATTGAAAGATAAGAGATAGAGAATTCGCTCAATTATGCCTTATATGTTACTCTGCTAACAACAAACATGCAGTGCCTCCCCTCCCATTTTAACCTCGGTGATGATCTCTCCCTTGTAAAGTAAGTTTCTTTAGGTTAAGCTTCTTTATGTTAGAACATACATCTTTGAAAATCACTGTGGAGAATCATATTAATTGAATACTTAAAATTTCATTTCTGGTGATATTTATGGTCAGTTACACCAAAAAAAAAGAAAAAAAGAAAAAAAAAAGATTCAAAAGAACCCCGAAGACTTTACATTGAACTTGTCAAATCAAATTAACTTTCTAGACTGAGCCCACAACTGCACTTATATCTCAGTTGTCTGCATGCCTCAGTTGCACAGTTCTTTCTTGGAAGAATATTGCAAATAGGCTTCATGTTAATGTGAAATAAAAATTATGATGCAAAACAAGGGTTGAAAAACATTCCTAGGTGTATAGATAACATATCAGACACAGAGTTTCTGAGGAAAGAGGAAACTGGCAGCAAATAGAGGAAAGATTGGGCAAGAAATAAACCCTACTGTCATACAAGAACCTCTGTGCTTGGAAAAACAGTGCTATAAAGGGAACAGGATCTGTTATAGAAATAAGGGGTAGTGAAAGAAAAGTCTGTCATACTTTCACTTGAGCAGGTCCTGTCCTCACTTTTACATCCCCAGTTAATTTAGCAACAATAACATTTTTTCATGTAGGGTGAGATTTTATTTGTTGGTTTAGGAAGTATTTGATTTCAGTTATAATATTTCCTGTAACTTTCTTAACAAAAATTTTGCATCGAAAATATTGCATGCCTTTTGCCCGAATAAAACTAATACATTCCTTTTTCTATTCAATGAAAATTCTTTGAAATTGCACTGTTAAAAAAATTCTCTTCACACGTGCTCAGTAGAAATCTGTCAAGGTGTGGTAGTTAAATACCCATAAGGTTTGATATGCAATGAGAATATTTCACTGACACAAAAAGAGACAAGAAATATCCTGGCATATGTAGTCAGAATGCAATTAATTGCAATGCTTTGCTATTGGTCCTAAAAGTTGTTTGTGTTGCTGAGATGCTGGAGAGTGTTCAGTGATGGCAATCCTGTCTCTAAGGAAATGGAGCAGCTTGCTTTTCCAGAGACAAGGTGGAAGAATAAGCCATTTGGCTTTGCTGCAGTGGGAAATCTGCAGCATGAGGTAGGCTACCTAAAGGACCTTGTGTCAAGAAATGCTGAACAGGCAGACATGAAAATTGGATTTTGAGAAGTGAGGCAGGGCGAGACTGGGAGCTGAGGTGCCAAAAAATGAGCAGGCCATTGAATGTGCAGTCAAGTGGGGCTCAGTCTGAGGAACACGGTGGGGAAGGTGAGGTCTCAGTATGGAACACACCGATGCTATGCAAGTGGAGATAGAACAAGGAAGAAATGGAGGGGAAATAGGAGTGGGAATGTCAGGCTTGAGATGAAAAATAAAGACCCACTTCTATGAAAGCAAAGTCCTTTCCAGAAAATCAATAGAAACCTTAAATCTCTGAGTTTTATGTGGTCTTCCTCTCAGCTGGTAGTCTAAGAAACTAAAAGCTATATTATCTAATTTTTAAACTTCTTCCATTTAATTTTATTACATTTTTGCAATTTGCATATTGGGGTTATGTTGAAAAGACTGTCCTCTCTAACTGGGTTTAAAATATCCCTGAAACCTACTGATTTTTGCATCCTATCTGAGATAAAATATATTTATATATTTCTTGCAATGTATAAATGTAAGGCATTTCCATGATCTAATGGGACAGCATGCTGAGACATTACTTGTAAATAGTTGAATAGGATTTGAAAATATTTAATCTTATGGTGAAAGAGACACAGTTAATTTTTGATCTTGTTATCTTCTTTCATTATCAACTGATACTTCATCCTCTACCCAGCTGTGTTTTGTGACATAACCTAAGTATTCCACATTTTTAGAGCTGCATTAAACATAACTTTAGCGAATAGGAAATACGCATCTTTAACCTTACTATGGTTAATTTTTTTTTTGTTAGGAATAACCTCAAGCAAGTTCTCTCTATAAATAAAGACAAGATAAATAGTTATTAATCTAAAAAATTAACATAGTAGGATTTTTAAGTCTTGCTTAAACTCTGGTTACCAGTAAAAATATGTCCACTGTGCTGTCATTTGTCCTCTCTCTGCCACTACTGATGTGTGGTATGTAGGAGATTTTTAAATGGTAAGCATATACTGCAGCACGTTTTCAAGCCTTGGAAAAGTGATGTCAACAATTCTTACATTTTGTTAATAAAGAAACTTATAAGACTGGTCTTATACATAGGATAACAGAACCTGCTCAGTTGGTAGGAGCCCATCAGGATCATTGAGTCCAACTCCTTGTCCTGCACAGGACACCCCAACAATCACACCATGTGCTTGAGAGCATTGTCCAAATACTTAATGAACTTTGACAGGCTTGTTTCTGTGACCACTTCCCTGGGAGCTTGTTCTGGTGCCCAACCACCCTTTGGGTGAAGAACTTTTTCCTGATATCCAGCTTAAACCTATCCTGACACAGTTTCATGCCACTCCCTCAGGTCCTGTCACTGGTTACTACAGAGAAGAGATCAGTGCCTGCCCCTTCTTTTTCCTTCATGAGGAAGCTGCACATTGCAATGAGGTCTCCCCTCAGTCTCATCCAGGCTGAAAAGACCAAGTGCCCTCAGCCGCTCCTCATACAGCTTCACCTCAAAACACTTTATGATCCTTGTGGTCCTGCTTTGGACATTGTCTAACAGCTCAATGTCTTTTTTATACTATAGTGCCCAAACCTGCCCCCAGCACTCGAGGTGAGGCTGCCCGAGAGCAGAGCAGGTCAGGACAATCCCCTCCCTTGTCCTGCTGGCGATGCTGTGCCTGAGGTCTCCAGGACACACTTGTCCCTCCTGGCTGCCAGGGCACAGTGACTCGTGTTCAGCTTACTATTGACCAGGGTCCCCAGGTCCCTTTCTGCAGCACTGGTCTCCAGCCTCTCATTCCCCAGTTTATACATGCAACCAGGTTGCCCCATCCCAGGTGCAGAATCTGGCATATTGCCTTGTTAAACTTCATACAGTTGGTGATTGCCCAGCTCTTTAATTTGTTGAGGTCTCTCTGCCTTCAAGGGAGTCAACAACTCCTCCCAGTTTGGTGTGGTCAGCAAAGTCACATAGTCACCACTTCAAGTCCTGTGTCTGAGTTGTTAATAAAGATGTTGAAGAGACCTGGGACGAGGATGAAGCCCTCAGGAAGCCCACTAGTGACTGGATCCCAGGCTGATATTACCCCATTCCCTGTAACTCTTTGTTCCTGACCTGTGAGCCAGTTGCTCACCCATCATGTAGCACAGTTATCCAGCTGTGTGGACATTTTGTCCAGAAGGATACATGTCTTGTTTAACATCTCTATTAATGATCAGAATGATGGGGCAGAGTTCTATCTTCAGCAGTTTTGTAGAAGGCCGGAGTGACTGATAGACCACAGAATCATGCTGCTATTTGTAGGGAGTTTGACAGGGTGGAGAAGTGAACCAGCAGGAACTTTGGAAGTTCAACAAGAAGTGCAGAGTCCTGCACCCAGGGAGAAACAACCTCCATGCACCAGTATATCCTGGGGACGACGTAGTTGAAAGCATCTTGGTAGAAAAGGACTTCAGATGGAAACCAGGTTGAACACAAGCTAGTATGGGTCTGTGTGGTAAAGAAGAAAAGTGGTATCATGAGCACAGGTATAAAAAGTAAAAACCCTGTACAGGTTTTATGCAGGTAGAATGGATTGTTGATAGGTGTTTTGGAAAGAGGGAAAAAAGGTGGTGATGAAATGTTAAGGTTTGTGAAACAGGACAATTACAGTCTCTGTACAACTTACCATGACGTACTGATTGCACGTTATTCATATCTTTTAAAGAAATCTAGGGAAAAAGAAAAATCTTGTTACTCAACCACAAACTGTTGAACTGGAATTGAGGCTGTTTTCATTGATACCACAGGCAGTGAAAGTGGTTTTTCTCACAGAATACTTTTTCTGCTTCATAAATTTTCTGAGACAGAATTCTGCATTGAATATCACTGAATATCTGACTAATACGCTATCTGTATGTTGTTATGTATGGCTGCAGGGGTCTTTTGAATTGCTTATAATTATTTTTCTTAAAATGAAGATAGTGTTCTTCACTAAATTGTAATAATTTTCTCTGTTCAGTTCCACCAGTTATCCGAGTCTATCCAGAGAGCCAGGCAAGGGAGCCAGGTGTGACAGCTAGCCTTCGGTGTCATGCTGAAGGTATTCCCAGCCCACAACTTGGTTGGCTGAAGAATGGAATTGATATCACTCCAAAGTTGTCCAAACAGCTAACACTTCAAGGTAAAGGGGCCTATTTATTGTTTTCTACTGATTGTTAATGTTTTATCCTTGCACCCTTTCCATACTAGCTGCCCTTCCATAGTTTAACCAGGGGTTGAAGTCTAAGCTAAAACATTTCAAAAGGTGTGATATCTTCCAGTTACTCCCCAAGACACATACCATCTCTGCTTTCTCTTTGTTAGAATAGTGATTGTACTTACTGGCAGGATTACCAGTGATTCCAATATGCTCTTCTCTATTTGAAAATGTGCAGTATCTGAGTGGAGCAGGCAGCCCAAGACAAGGTCCCAGTCATAACTGAAAAGAATCTTAATGATATTTGGGGATCTCATGGTAGAAAGGACTGGAGGAGAAATACCTGAAATGGATGTGCTGTTTTCTGAGGGGTACTAGCAGACCTCTGCGGGAGTGCAAAGACATTGTACACACACACAAACCCAGCCTCCGCCCCCCAGAAAACCCCAAACCGCTCAGACCCCAAAAGCCTGCAAACAAAACAAAATGCAAAAACCCCCAGCCAAAACTAAATTCTTACCTTTTACCAACAGCTAATCTTCTATGAGTCTTCAGGGCTCAGCAAAATCAGTGGGCCTGTCCAGCAAAATATCTCCATGCTTCTTCAGTCCTTCTGGTGATTTTTGATCAGCCATAGCAAAAAAAAAAAAAAAAAAAAACTCATGCTGCTAGTGTTCTCACGCTGCTAGTGTTCCCTTCAAAACTTTCTCTCACTCATCAACAAAACCAGAATGTGTAGTTAGGGTAGGACAGCACTCAGCCTGCACTGTAAGAAGCAGTGGGACAATCATGGCAAGTACTTCTTTGAAGAGTTACTTTCCCTGCAGGGGTCATAGTTCTCTGTTCTTCCATGGAAAACTCTCCTTGATAATTGTGAACAATTGCCTTGCAGAAATACTTTCCACTCTGAGTAGAGAGTGATGAACTCCTCTTCCATGGCAACATTCTCTTAATTTCTCCTGTAGGGATTTGAGGGAATTTTTTTTTTCCTTCCTCTCTGTTCCATATGTTTATGATAAATAAATTAAAAGAGTTCTTCTCTAAGCAAAATACATTTAATTGAATTTTCTAGCATGTAAGTATTTGAAATAAAATTTTGAAAATCTCATTACGTTTTCCCAGAGATTTTTCTGAGTTAAACTATCTATGCACTAGCTTCCAGCTAGTGTGTTACCCTGTAACAGTGCCCCTTGTAGTCCATACTTTAGAATACCTGCAAAGGTGATTTTTGTATCGTTCTTACAGCTGAACAAGTACACTATACTTAAAATTTAATGAATCATCATTCACACCATTATTCACATCACATTATTTAAAAGACCTTTGCCTGTGAAACTTGGACTGTTTGTTGACATTCCTACACAAGCTGACATGCTATTACTGAAGAGGTTTCCGTAAGCTTCTACATTGATGTAGGTGAAAAATTTCAATGCATCTCTTTTTCTGTTGTTACACTGGAGTCACACAAAAGCAAAACTAACTAAGTGCCTCTGGTTAGGAATGACAAATAACTTTATTAAAATTATTATTTACATTGAAAGTTCGGCCTTTTTTGTTATGTGGATTTTTTTGAGTAAATCAAATTATGGTGTCAAGGGACCAAGTGCAACATGATAAAAACCTAATATTACCCTATTTAAAAGAAAATCATAGTCATTTAAATATATTTAAAGCCTCAGATTGATATTTGGCTCTGAAGTGCAAAATCGGCTGAGCCACTCCGGATATCTATGATATGAAATAGTGCATATAATTCACTAGCCAGTTGAATGCCTTTGGACTAATTTGGCATGCCTTCAAGTTATAAACTCAGGAATGAAAATGGTTTAATTAGTATAAGCAGAGAAACCCTTCTGAATGTATAATCTGAAACCACTAGCATGTCTGCATGTTGATTTTTTCCTCTCCTTTCAGCAAATGGTAGCGAGGTTCACATTAGCAATGTGCGCTATGAAGATACAGGAGCGTACACTTGCATTGCAAAGAATGAAGCAGGAGTGGATGAAGATATTTCTTCTCTCTTTGTAGAAGATTCTGCTCGAAAGACTCGTAAGTATTGTGAGAAGTATAAAAATACATCGCCCACACTTAAACATTTAATCAGTATTGAAACTATGAAACGTTAACTGAATTAAAATGAGTTTGTGTAGATAGCTGATTTAAAAAAACAAAAGCTCAATTAATGGTATCCAAGAGTCACTGAAGGCAGAGTGCATAATCTGCAGTATATTTAGAAGTAAAACAAAATCTCTGATTCATTCTGTGAATCAGCATACTTCTTACATTGTGGTTAAATTTTTGATAGTTTCCTCATGATAGATGTGTTGCATATGAAGGGAATGTGGAGGAGAAAAAGGAACTGGACATCTGTATATGGCAAAGAATTAGTGTGGTTTCCAGTGGTTGATGGGGTGTGGGAGGAAGACCATTTCTTCCTCTATGTTCCTGGGATAGGCCAAGAGTCAAAATTGGCCCTCAAGATGTGAGAGTTCTCACAAGACTTTGATCTCACCTGCTGGAGTGCCCAGCAGGTCCAGAGCAGTTCCCGGCTGCCCATGCTGTCTTTTGCCTGGATCATTGTGGTGCTTCAGCAACGTGGAGCAACAATGCACACATTCACTTGCTGTGTTGGGTGTCGAATGTGCCAAAGAAACTGCTACTAAAAAGTGGCTTTCTTTATCCTCTGTTCAACCACACTGGGATTTATAAACTCTGTTTACCTATTGTCTGACTTGGTATTTCTTTCTTCTTACCTCACTTTGCTCTGCTCAGAAAAATCCATTCCTGAGTTTATACTTCACCCATTTTTTTGTTTGTTTTGTTTGTTTTGGTTGGTTTGTTGGTTTTGTTTGTTTGTTTTTTCATTTGAATCTGTTGCCTTAATGAATACTACATGTTTATTAGAAATATATCTAGTAAAATGATAATTCTCTTATTAAGTGAATGTGATTGGATTAACGTAAAACATTCCTGTTTATTTAAAAGCTTATTCAACAGTGCCAAGTACTTGACAGGATACTAGAGGCAGAATTAGTAGCGCTGCAGCTCTGCCTGACATTTCCAAGCCACAGGACATTGAGTTCAGTTACATATAGGTTTACTACGCTTTAAATGTTTGAGAGGAAGTCTTCCATGCAGGAAAATATTATAATCTAAATGTTGATATCTTTACTTAGCTGCTTTTAGTAACACTAATTATAATTGTCTTTTCAAAATCTTAACATGGGGTTTCTTAAGTGTCTTGGAAAATTACTGCTCAGACATTTCTGAGAAAGCATCTGAGGCTAGATAAGTTGTTTAATCATGCTGAGTTTCTGTTAATCTGGTAATGTGAAGCTGGGCCACTAACTTGGCCACTTCTTTTGCCTTTTCCATTGTGTGAAAAATTTTGTGAATATTGCCAAATTTCAAGACCCTGACAAATTCTAGTTTGTATATGTTCAATTAAAACTTGTTTGGCCTTAACAACAAAATATTTATAGCCAACCATCCAATTTCCAAGTGTTTTAGTAAAGTAATTTTATCTTCTGAAGACAAGATCTGCTGTGAATTTGTACAGATATCCACAACAATGCAAAACACTTTTTTCAGTACTTGTGATGTAATAATTTTAAGTCTGCTAACTTCTCAGGATTTGTAGAGCCACATGCCATGCAATGAATGCTGCTTTTAAAAAAATGCTTTAATATCTATCAGTAAGTTGTTAGAATGACCATTGGTGTCATGAAGGATGTAAATGAAGACAGAATAAAAACCAAATTATTTCTAAGACAGTTCATCCAAAAGATGTAGTCATCTTTCTATGAAAGTAATTTGCTCTGCAAGTTCTATGTTGTATGTTGAAGGGAAACAATTTACCATTATGTTTCTTTGTATCTGAGCATAGTTTCCTAAGAATTGGTCCATGTGTAAATACTCATGTAATCCATAGCTGCATAATTATAATGTTCAAATTTTGGTGTAGCAGCTATTTACATGTTAAACTCCAATTTGCTCAGAAACCCACTTCAGTACATGCAAGAAGACTAAGGTACATACTAACAGAAAAGGCAGTGATTCTCAGTATCATTGTCGCAACTACATGAACAAATTACTTTAACAGGTACAAATTTTCATAGATGTGGTTTAAAAAACCAATGCTGTTTTAAAAAAAATTCCTTTACAGGGAGGATTTGCTGGCATTAGAGAACTGGTATTACAAGTGGCTGGGCCTCATTATTACCTCTTCTCTGATGTTTTTATATTTCCCCCAAAACTCTTGTTCATGCATGAAATTAGGGATTATTAGGGAATAAAATTACATAGATAAAACCACTTGAGTAGGATTGTAGGCTTTTTTTTACCCCACCCACACATATTAAGCACAATGCTACAGGTACTTTAATTTCAAGCCTGCTGATTAGGTCAAAAGTTACATTCTAAAGATAGTCTCTGGTGAATGTAAATGTGATTCCATATGATTTGATATAAACTACTTTTGTCATTGATGACATTTTTATAAATTATTTTTCTTTTATCCTTCTTTAAGAGAATAAAGCAGACACATTTACTTTTTAATTTTTTTTTGTTCCTTACCAGAGAGCTCCCTTTGCAAAATCTTAGAATAGTGTTTTGAATAAAATAAGATCAAATTCTCACTAGCTTGTCAGTTAATCTGGGTTTTTCTCCTTTGTGATATCACATAAGATAAAAATCAAAGAAAAATAAAAGCGTTTCTGAACATTGAGTTGATTTGCTATTGAGAGTTCAGTGAGAACTTTACAGTTGAGTTCTAAAATATAAAGTACAATTGCACTGCCTTGAGCATGACAGTAATTTCAAAAGCCACATAAGAAATACAGAGCATGATTCCATTACCAGTGCATGTATTTTATTTCCTATAAAGTTTAATAGTCAAAGTCAATGCTCACTTTTGTACTTATCTGACCCATTGTTTATGTGCATATGAAAACTTTTGGGGTTTAATGTTACTTTGCACAATAAACTAAATTTTTATTATTTTTCTGTGGAATCTTGCTTTCACTACATCCCAAATATATGGAAAACTCAGTTCAGTGTTTCGAGAAAAAAATAGTATCTGTGGCAGACAGGGCATGGCTAGTTCATTTCTCTGTAAATGAGTAATTTAAACATCTCTTAAGAGAAAATATTATATTTTCTGGTGCCTCTGACTAAATTAAAATGTGTGTCATTATGGATAAGTAGATTGTTAAATAATAAGCAAACCTTTCCCTCACCTGTCAGTCTAAAAATGCTATCAGATTGCTAGGTTTTCAAAATTCACAGGATTGTGACAAATGCGTGTAATGCATGTGTCTGTATTATAAAGAGAAAAGAAATTAAGAATGGCAAAGCTATACTGAGTTGTGGGAAACGTGATGCTAGTAGAAAAAATAAAGTTATACAATGCAGAGGTTGATCTGGGGGTGCTAGGGCTTTGTTTATTTCAAAGTTTTCAGTTTCAGAAATTTGAAATCTAGTTACTAAGAAAAGCCAATATACTTCGATGATAATGGTTCATCAGGAGGATGGCCATCTAGATGGAAGTGAATGGAAAATACTCTGAAAATGCTTTGTCATTCAGATCTGCTCAGTAAATGCCAGCACTGAACATAGAACCATTGTTCTGTCTCACATAGGTAAAATTTTGAATAGTGGATGAGAGTGTCAAGAATAGTTTGGCCTCTTCTTAGCACATCGGCTTTTTTTAATGTGCACTGAATATAAGACTGCTGAAAATATGCTTTCATTTTAACATTGTCTTAGGTGAGAGAAATTATCTTTAAAATACTTTAGCCCTGCCTTTTAATTCTGTAGCTGAAATTCTATTTATTTATTTATTTAACAATTGTGTCCTAGCACATGGATCCTTTGTGAAAGATTTGTGAAAGTGTGTAGAATCCATGTGTAGATTTGTGAAAGTTTTAGTTTATATTACCTATATAAATGTCTCTTATAAGTACTGGTGATAAATGTCCCCTGTTCTCTATTATCAGATCCTGTTTAATTCCTCTGATGTTGATAATAGCAGTAGCATCTAAAATACTTCTGAATGCGAGAACTGTGCTATTTTGGTTCTCTAGAGACTGCAAATTCTTTTTTTGCTGTGAATTCCATTTCCCTCAAGCTTGCAGTTAAAGCCATTGAGAATGAGATAGCTGGTCTGGGTGATAGCTGAATAACCCCTGCAGTGACTGGTAAAAACATTCTGGGGATTAATGACCTGGTCTAAATCTCATTGAAGACACAAGAGTCTCCCCTACTGTCATGATCCTCTAATAATACCTGAGAGAGCTCAGCTGTGTTGGAAGGAGTCTTTGGCGTAATCGCATTTGTAAATACAAATAGCAGTTTAAAATCTGGTTTTAGTTTCATTCCAACGTATTTTTATTTTTCAGAACAGGTATTGCATGGATTCATAGATTTAAGCATGATGGAACCATTTTATCTAACTCTATTCCATCTTCTACATTTCACAAGACATTAAATTGCATACTGTTCTGCCTGAATACAGATCTAATGCTTTGTTTGCCTGAAGTGTGTCCGTACAGAGATGCATATACCTGAGTCAGACATGCAGAGAGTCAAAAAAATCCCTCATTTCTCTTGGTATTTTGCTTTTCTTATTAATCAATTTCACTAATACAGAATAATGCTTAGTTTCCATTTTGAAATCAGTTTTTCCTTCAGTTGCCTCCTTTGAGTCTCTCTCTTTTTTTGCCCCTCAATAAATTGACCTCGTAAGAATTCTTGTCCTATGAATATATGAATATTGATTGCAAATTCTCACACACACGATATGTAAGTTTCTCATTATAAGACAGTTACCATAGTATTCAGGCTTTTTGTCTTGAGAATTCTAATTGTTTTTGTTACAGTGGTTTGTTTTTTTTTTTAAATGGGAACTCCTCTTTGCAGAAGCAAATGTGTTACTTGTTTCTCTAATGTTCTGGAAAGATAAATAGGTATTTGGTAATTTTTTCCTCCATATCTACTGATCCTTTGTCACTATTTTCCACTAATATCAGCAGGGGAAATTTATATGTATATCTCCTATATGGTATCAGACCTCACTTTCCAAATCCTTTTCCTTCTCATGTGTCTCAGTTAGGTGTAGCCTGTGCTTTGTTTTCCAAGTCACCTACATTTCCATTTGGGCAACAAAATTTCGTTTATTTTAGAGATGAACTTGACAAAGTAATTCAAACAATTTTTTAAAACTGTTATTTATCATTATAGGTAATTCACGGACTGCTTAGGAAATGATTTTGTGTTTGTTTACAGATCACTGACAAAAGTGGTTAAGACAGGATTCACTACCTGTTGCTCTGGACGTGCTCCAGAACTTTCTTCTTCACCTTTTACTAATGATTTAACAATGAAAACTACATTTTCAGATTAATCACTTCAACAGTATTCAATTAGTATATACTTTACCACTATTAAATAACTCTAATATTTTATCAGAATATTCTATGTTAACAAATCAGATGTTTAGCAAAATTCTGGGTTACAACTATATGAATTTTTAAATTACCAAACTCCTGTTTACATAAAAAAATGTAATCAGGTTTGTCTGTGAAGACCTGGTCTCTTTTAGAATATATTAACTGACTTATTATTATGTTCTTGGTTTGTTTTTTTTTTACTGAATTTAATTCTATGCAAACATTGTCTGTTCTTTTTCTGGGTCATATACCCCAGTCTAACTAGACTACAGCTACTTGAGTTATTAAGTTTCAGAGAGTGGGGAAACTACTAGGAGCAGACACAGTGGTGCTTTATGGCAGTCTTAAAATTTATTATTTATTCTGAAATTTATTCAGAACTAATAGCACCAGACTAGACATCTGAAACAACTTTTAGCAAGTATTTCTATGCACTGCATTTGGACATGGATATTTGAAATATCTGTCATGACTACACATCATTTACATTCCTTTTTGTTCATTTGTAAGGTAGAAGGTATTCAGTCAGGCTGTTTTCAGTTATTATCCTGCTCCTGTACATATACAGGACAAAAATATTTATAGAAGAATACTGTCAACAGAACATTAAAAAACCAAAACTGGTTCATAGCAGTACAATCTAAACCTTGAATAGCTCTGATATGACAATGCTTTTCTTCTTCCTTTAGCAGCAATCTGTGATGATTTCCAGGGCTTTTGCTGCTGCAATGGTGTAAAGGAATGGTGTAAAGGATGTTCATAATAACTAAGACTACTTCTCTTGTTAAGGACTCCTTTTTATAAACAGGTACTATATTCTAGCACCCAGGATCCCTGCAGCAACTGATAAAAGATGGCTTTTCATTTTCTCGCTTGCAGTAGGTGGAGATACATTATAAGGGACTCTCAAATCTTTTATAATGGATAGTTTTCCCCTCCATACTGCTGATTTTAGCATCATGTAAGCATGAACACACAAATGGACAACTCCACTATAGATTTCTGTTGATGACTACTTTTGAGAATCACAGACACACATTGGATCAGCCCAACTCCTAGAAGCCACAGGGCAAACCAAAGCCATCAGCTTGCTCTCGTTGAAACACTGTTTGGAAGCTGAAGAATTTAAATATAGAACAAAGATAATTTGGCAGTGTATCTTGACAATGTATTTATGAGAAAGGTGGAGTGGACATGTTACTGATTTTTTTTGTAGATACACACTCCATTAACAACCACAAACAGAGGAGGAAGTAATTACAACTTCCATCTGTGGGATTTATTTATCTAATTCGGTTCCATTGAGATAGTATTAGGACCAATGGAATTGGTCCAAATTTCAATTTTTAGTCCAAGTAACATTAACTGAATATGGAATATAATACATAGATAAATATACCAAATAATTCATTTTGTTAAGCTAGAAAAAAGATAACAAGGAATACTTATTCTAATAGTGGAATATTCAATAGAAATAATGGAGTAGAATATATCGGTGTAATCTGATACACATATGGAATATCAGATTACACTGAATATAGATTCTTTTTTTTTTTCTAAAGAAGAAAATCTGGCAGTTTAGAAAGCAGGAAAATAAAAAATATTCATCATCAAAGACAAGTGAATATTTTTAGGGGTAATTTTCAGGTACTTAAAGTTTTCTTAACTACTAGTAAAATATTTTGCAGTAAAGTAGCTTTAAAAATCTGTATTTTTTGGTTAGTTTCATGATAACTTGGACAGGTACGTCAGCTGTGCTTTAGTTTCTTTTCTGTTTCAGTTTAGAATAATTCTACCACACTGGAGCCATAGATCATAAAAAGTCATGTTGTTCCCTTTAAAGTGAAATAGTTCAATGGGTTTGTTGTTATTTTTTATTTTTTCAAATATTTTAATTTTTCTTAATTATTTCCAAAGAAATTGAGCTATAAAGTGCAGTTCAGTTTACCATTGATTAATAGGATTTCTTAGGTATTTCTCTAAATTTTATTAAGACACATGTGTGCACCTTGGGAAGACAACTAGATAGAGTTATCATGACAGAGAGTTATCAAGTAAAGCTATTAAGACATTTTCAAGACCAATTTGACAGTACTTGATGATCTTTTAATATTTAGTAGCTTTTGTTTTGGTTATCAACCATAAGCTCTTGTGTTACTGAATTCACCCACTATGACATCATTCTCTACAGCAAAGTAATTTATCCTGCAGATTCTTTCACCTAGTCATAAGAAGCAGGACAAAAGTTCTGTGCCTCATGCACTGTATCTTAGGACTAAATTAAAAAAAAAAAAATATAACTGTTCCATGCCATTAAGTAGCTCCATTTCTAACTGTGCCTTTTTTACTTAATGTCATAGTCCTATCACCTAACGAGATTATGTGATCTGAATGCTACTGTCTTGACAGGTTTATGGCTATCATAGGCAACAAGGCATCTCCACTGGCTAGACCTGGGAATGAGACTAAAAGCCTTTTGACTGTGATTTATGGCCTAAATTCTCTCTGAAAGGCTTTATGGAATTTTAATAGAATCTTCCTGTCACGTCTGATACTGAATGGTACCTATTTACCTAATTTCCTCAGAGATAATTTATGCTGGCATTTTATTTTATGGCAGAGCTAAACAAGTTTATGCTTGTTGACAGCATTGTAGGCAAAGACTTTATTTCAAACTTCCAAGTAATTCAGCTCATGAGCCATTTTTTCTTCCTGCTAGTGTAGACTGGATTTAGTTAATGTGCTGTGGGAATGGACTTATGCATGATTCATTATAAAGAGTTACACAAAATATAGAAAAATAAGCTAACATGTTCGTATTTGAAAAAAATTAAAGTGTCAACTGTTGACTTTTAACTGATGAATAATAGTTTAATATATAGAAACTAGATCTTTGGTTATTGTATTAGCTAACCTGAAATGCAATTAAATTGCATGTCATGTAGGAACAGAATGGAATTTTGATAAATTTGTAATGATGTAATTATTTTAAAAATACTTGAAGCAAGCAATAGATAACTTTAAAAAAAAATTGTTGACTTCACGAATAAATTAGTTTTGATATATTTGCATTTGTGTATAAACCAAACAAATATGTATTTCTTCTAGAAAAAGAATAAAATTAAAGCAGGTATGTGCATATTTTTTTCATTCTGCTTGATTGTGGAAGATGAGCAAAAGGTAATTCACATTAACCTCATCACTTTTAACATAACTATTTTTAATTTACAAATAATAATTAAAAACTTAGATGGTTCAGCAAAAAGATAGTAATTATAGTATAAATTTACCCTGTAACATAAGGGCAAGTGTTTATACATTGGAGATGTGAGGAAAGAAAGTAACAGATACACTCTCTTTATCATTTGTGTAGGATTAGTCAGAACAGTTGACATTGGTGGTGACTATCGGTGAAGTAAGGAGACAGCATCCCTTTAAACATCTTGAAAATACTTTTTTATGCAATTGAAAGTACAGCAGATTATGATAGGGCAATTCTGAAAAATAATGTTGAACAACACATTTTTGCCATATGATCATATTGAATTTCATCATTGTCCTATTTTCTTTTGCATCTACTTGTGAACGTCTTATCATCATGGAATCAAAGGCATTGAATGGGATAGTGGTTTCCTATTTGAGGGTGAAAAGCTTAGAACAATCAGCTGATATGAAGCTGTTGATCGTTTTTATCATCTGTTAAGTTCTGATAGGAAATCAGATAAAATATTTACAAAATACTGAATACAGTGCTAGTGTTTTGATGTGATGAAACTTGGAATTAACAACAGTGGTTCTATATTCATGAAAAATCATTATTTGCATTTTTTCCCTGCATTTCTTTTATTTGGAATAATATATAATGCAGAAAAGTGTCTTTTTGATGATTTCCCTTATTTTTAAAGCCATCTTAAGATGCATTGTTCTCTTAATGCAGCAAACAAGGACATTTTTCAGCTATTAAGGTTTTAATTGATATCCATTTTGTTTGAGTATCTCTGGATATATAGTATCACATGCTGATTACTGAAAATTTGAAAAGCTAATTATAATGCCAAAAGGAAGCAGAAGAGCTACATTTAGTCTTCAAACTCAGTGTCAGTTTTGCATACACACACACACACACACACACACAATTTATTTCCAAAATGCATTGAATGTTTTAAGAAAAGACAGTACGGAGGAAGGACACTACTTAACATAGTTGAAATCTTTTAAATTGTCTTTTGAGACAGAAAAGTGAATGTAATGATATTTATTACCAATGCAATAAGAAAGGGAAGGATACAGAATTTATCTTCAAAGTGATACTGTGGTACCCTCATTCACTTAGTACTAGAAATACCACGGATTTTTGCAGTTGTTGTCTCCATCCAAAGTGGATAAGAATTTACACTGCTATTAGTCTGCTGCAGAATTTCATGAATTACTAAGGACAGAGTTTGGTGAAAAATGTGCAACCTATTACCATTCAGCCAACACATGCAACGTATAACAAAGATGAAGAGCAGGCATTCAGATGTTGTGTTAGCTGCTCCTAATCAAAGGCTGGGGCTGAACACAAAACCATAGAATAGCTGTGTGAGGACCATGAAGAGGGATTTTTATGGAGCTATAATTGTGCTTTAAAAAAAAAGAAAAAAAAAGATAGAAAACCTCTTTCAAGAAAAGTTTGTTTCTCCCACTGCTGGGAAAGGAGGGGAGGGAGGAACAATGCAGAGTTCCTTTTGATGACAATATAAAAGGCCCAACAACAAATGGTGTAATAAAATAGCTGCTTTAGTAAGATACAATAAAAAGAGGAATATAGATAGTGAATAAATCTTGCAACCCTTCACATGCTGGGCATCCTGGATTTATGCAGCATTGGATTAATTGTGGATGGATTTTCCCACAGCAAACTGCACAGATCCTGCCCATGGAGAGGTTCCCTCTCCCTCCCATGCTGTGGTGGCTCTTATCTGGTATAACAAAGACACCCATATATCTTCTGGCAGATTGCAATGTTATATTTGTCATATATACACGAGTGTGCAGCACAGGCTTTTAGGGCATTCCAGCGCATACCCTTGCAGCAGGCTCCCCAAGCCTTAAGTGGAAGGTCCCATGTAGCAGACAGAGCCTGCTCAAGGTCAGAAACTTCTTGAATACGATGTCTTCTTCAAGGCTCCCAGTACATCTGATACTATTTAATAACTGTGGAATCAGGGCAAAAGAGAAGATGGTATTCTGTCTTGAAACCAGAACATTTTGCTGAGATCTATCAATAAATATGTATTCTTACATAATGAAGTTTACAAATGTTTGAGAATTTAGTGCAAAGTGTGACTGAAAATGCTAATTTTTGCTTAATGAAAAGGAAGGTAAACAATATGTTCCTTAGCATACATATATATATATATATATATATATGTTTTAATTGTTCCAGCATTGAACTCTTTATCTCAAGACTTGACATATTTCCTGAACAGAAATTATAGGTCTGATTAAAAATTAGTAAGTTTTCTTGATCTGTTAGGTGAGATGATGGCTGTTTATAATTTTATATTGCATTCTTAAATTATGTCTCAATTCTCTTCTAACCGATTTGTTAATTTTAAAATTAATGTCTGAGGCTTTTAAAGCCCTTTTATTATGCTGCCCTTTTTCTTTAGCAAATCTCAGAATCACACATATCATTTTGCATTAACACAAATTAATGTGTTCTGTACTTAGCATCTTAAATCATTTCATTTGATGCTCTTCAGTTCCACACAGTTGCATAATTGTAATTACTTTTTATTTTCTTTCCTATGTCTCCCCTAGAAAAAGACTGATAAAATGTAGAACATATGGCTGAATTTATGGGACCTCAAGTGCCATGTGTTACATGGTTATTTCCTCACAATGTGAAGAGAAAACTAATTTTAAAGGAAATCCTCCAGGTTGCCCTGGGGAAATTAATTTTGCTATATTACATAGGAAAGACTGTGTAAGATAACATAGACAAATACGGAGCTGTGCTCTGCATCTGCAGCCACTGCCTGGGCATGTAGTTATATAAAATATAAAAGTTCCAGAAGCCATCTGGAGCTGAGTCTGGTGAGTGACATAAAGGGCAAAAGATGGGCTTCTACAGAGATATCATCAGGAAAGAGAAGGCTGAGGGTGAGTGGGATGGGGACCTGGTGGCAAAGGATATGGAAGGGGACGAGTTGTACAGTTGTTCTACACATCAGTCTTTCCTGGCAAAACTGTTCCTAAGAATGTGACACCAGGGGGAAAGTTCGGGAAGGAAGTTACCCTCTGGCAAGGAGGCCTTATCCGTGGTGGATAGGGTCTGATTGAGACCATTTAAACAAAGTGGACATTCATAGGTTAAAGGGCCTGGACAGGATGCACCCACAAGCATTGGGCAAACTGGCCCGTGGCATTGTGAGGCCACTCCTGATCATCTCTGAAGGGCCATGGTGATCAAGGAGGTTCCTGCAGACTGTGAGAAAGCCAGCACTGCTCTTCAAGGGCGATAGGGAGGATCCAAGAGACAATAGATGCGTCAGCCTCACCCTCACCCTGATTTCTGAAATGGAGATGGAGCATATCACCCTGGAAACCATTCCCAGAACTAGAAGGTGTTAAGGAGCAGTCAGCATGGATTTACAGAGGAAAGAATTCCTGATCAGCCTGACAGCCTTCTGCAGTGAACTTACTGGCAGAGTAGATGTAGGGGATGTTGTTTAGCATCCTTAGAAATCTTTTAGATGCCTTCAAAAACAAACCCATGAAGTTCAGGCTGGATGTGCAGATGGGGGTGAATCCAAAACTGGCTGCACTACCTGACCCAAAGGCCTGCATCATATGCCAGAGCTGTTTCTTCCCTCTCCTGTCTGTTGAAGTACAAGATATTTGGGAGAATCATAGTATCGGGGTCTTTTCTTGAGTGATAGTTCCTGTTTTCACTCTTAACCTTCAGCTGTCAGCAGTTGAGCAACTTCTGTGTACCAACATAATTTTTAGTAATATGTTTTTATTGCTTTTTCCAAACTTTTTTTTTGAGCACACTAATGTTTTTAGCTTTTGCAACACTGTGTTTCAATGAGCATCACAATTTCATTATGTGTATGTGTCACATATGTGTTTTCTGAGCTGTATTCCTTTCCTTTAAGTTTTATTTATTTCTTAACGTCAGTGCTTTGCAATATGCTTTGGTTTTCAGTGACAGTGTTTTAAAAAATTTATTTTGTTGCTTACTGAGGTCTAAATATATAGAATTTGCTAATTGTATTAGCTTTCTTTTTTGTTTCCTCCACAAACAGAAAGAGCAATATTAGGGTAATATAATTTTCATTGGTCTTAAAGGTCTAAAATCTAGTTGTAAACAAGATGGCCAAATAAAATTTATGTTTTCACAGAAAAATCAGTGGAAGCATTTAGTTGGTTACCATGCCATCTTATGCTTCCAGTCTTGGTTTTCTAAAGATAATGGCAAACATTATACAACATGACAACTATGGTAGTGGGGTTGTGCTACAACCATACAGAAAAAAAAATCTGTATATTTTGATTTTGCATGTCTTTCTCATAAATATGTCCTGAAATCAATCTCTTCAAAGTCCAGGGCTTAAAGGAAATTATGAAAATTACATTAATTTGTTGTTAATATGCATCATTTATGTGCATGCAAACTGCATATGCTTTTTGTAATGGATTATAAAACACCCTATTAATGGCTAATGGAGTTAGCTTGGGGGGATTTAGTGGAAGTGGTGGGGTTTACCCTATCCCAAATAACCGCTATGGGTAATCACAATTTTGTCACATGACAGAGAAAACTATCATTATTTCACTGTTTCCGTTGATTTACCTGTAGGAATATTTTAGTGAATCAGAAGTTAAAGCATCATAATTATTTCAGAATGAACGTATCATTTTTTGTTTTATCTTGTTCATTTGTATTTTCTGTTCTTTCTTTCTCTTACATGCTGCAGTTGCAAACATATTGTGGCGAGAGCAAGGTACTAATGGAGATTACTTTTGTTCATATTTTCTGTAATATGATGAAATGCTCGTCTGTTGTTTCTTTTGTGTGTGTGTGTCTATGTTTGTTCATACTCCACAGTTACAGTAATTACCTTCCTCCTTGCAACATTGAGGAATTTGATTTAAGGAAAAATTACAGTGGAAATGAATCCCTTAAATGCTCACACTTTTGTAAATTGCTTTTCCTTTTTGGGAGAGAGAAGGAAATAAACTTTTCACAATTTTCAGACAATTGCTCAAAGATACACAACAAGAAGCTCAGATTTAAAATGTAGACCTTTAACCCAACCACTGCCATTAAAAAAAAAAAAAAAAAATCAGTGTTAGCCAATTCTACATATCAATTTAGTCTAAATAAAACAAATCTATTTATCGATTGCTTCTGGCACTGCATAAAAAATTTGCAGGGTTATATTGGAGGGGGGGAGGGTTGCAAAATGTAGTCTTTAAAGGAATAGCTGCTGTAGCTGTGAAAAAGTGGCTTGCCTAGGTGACTAGGTATTTATGCAGATTAGATATTTGTACAGGTATCTGTAGCCACTCACTCAAATGAAGAGTTTTGGGTCATAATAAGTTGGAAAAGTGGATTAACTAATTGGATCCATAAGTGAAAATTTCCTTATGAACTGATTTCCTGAACTCCGTGTTGAAATGAAGGACATTTCATATTGTGTCTCCTTCACTGATTTTGTAGAATAGTGTGGTGAACATTATCATCCAGACTTTGGAAGTAAAGCCTTAAAAGTTTGGGCTGTTTTTTAGACATAAATATTATCTGTACATTGGAAATCTTGCTTTGGAGTATTGGCACCTGAGGAGGAAGCTTTAGGAGCCTGTTTACCAAATGTCTGGGTCACCTGGGGCTATCTTCCTCACATTCTAGTATTGCTTGTCCTGCTAAGAACTATAATATACTTCAGCCAATGAGATAAGGGAGAAGGGAGAACCATGTTTTGTCCCCAGCCAGGTTCACACATTCATCCCCAAGACACAAAATGCCAGTTGCTCAGCTGTAGATCTCTGGACTGTGTCCACTGTGTAGATCTCAACTGTGTTAGGGGCAGCCTAACATCAGTCAGGCTTATCTACAAATTTCAGCGTTCTTATGCAATACAAAGTCAGGCATTTTCTAAAAAGAGACCTTAAGATTCAGTCTTGTATCGGCTGTGTGGTTTATCTGCAAAGGCATACAAAAGTGCCCCCTGGCCAGGGTGGGCATATTGCCCTGTGTCCTCTGAATAGACATAGACATGACCAAATGCAGCATAGACCAATTTCTCTCTCACTTTTTGTTAACCTATTAATAGATATATTTGATATAAAGAGAGGAAAACCCTGCTTGGAGGCTGTCCCTTCATCCCTTCTTTCTTTCTGGGAGAACTTGTCCATAGATGGGAAATGATTCCACAGGATTTCTCAAAGATTATTGACCTTGCTTTTTCTGGGCATAGGCTGACAACCTTCTGCATATTACTACCTTTTAAGCAACTGCATTAGCTATGTGATTCCTAATGGGGTCTGGAAACTTTTATATATGTATGTACATGAATACATACATGCATACATACATACACAAACATGCATTCCCCCTACCCCCTTTTATTTTCTCTTTATTTTATTTCATTTATTATTAAGACCTGTTCTCTCTCTATTAACATTGGTTTTCCTTCAGAATTTAGGATAAGCAGAATTTCAGGCTCAAATTTCTTTTTTCCTTGGTTTCACTCCTTTTTCTTCGTATACCAAATATATCAAATAGAAGCCTAGGTCCTGTGCCCAGGATACATGTACATTTTTACCATTGTTGCCAACAATTTAGTTGTCAGAATAGTTATAGTGATAATTTTATGAGTACTGTGATTTTCTTTGAAGAATTTTATGAATACTGAATATTTTATGAACTGATCATCCATTATAGCATCCACATAGCAAATCAACAGCTGTTATCTTAGTCAGCACATGGAAAACTAACAAGACTGTGTTTTTCTGTGGTCATGGCCATGATCAAAGATATTGTGAGGCTTCGTCCTACAGATCTGGTTCCCATCTCTACAAAACTTAGCATCGTGCCTTTCATTCAGCAACATTGTGGTAGAAGGACTGGATAGTTCTATAAACACCTGTGGCCCTTCAAGGCTGGAATGAATATGTGCCCAACTTTGTCTTTCTAATAAAATAGAAAATATTTCCTTTTCTGACTGAAATATCAAATAAGGGTTTATAACAAAGACTCAGGTCTTCTCTTTCAATGTTATACAGAAATTTTAAACTCTTCCATCCCTCAGCAAAAGAAAAAGAAAATAATACATAGAGAATTTTTATTAATTTGATTTCAGTGTAGATGATTTCACAAGATCACTTGAATTGCTGCAGCTGTCAAACTGTGTATTTCTAAATCGGTATTCATAAAGACACTGTCTTGCCATTGGAGAAAACTACGTGAGATTCTGAATATAACAGTTTTGTTTCAGTTTTCCAACAAAAGAACCCATAGGTTTAGCTGTATTACCACTATATGCATTAACAAATTGATCTCATGCTGAAACTGTGATTAGGTTTTTAGTTTAAGACAAGGATTTTCTTTTTTGTGATTATTTAATTTTATACATTTCAATGTGTTTTTGTTCCTAAGGTCTGGGAATTGGGAACATGTTTTATGTTTTTTATGAAGATGGCATCAAAGTAATACAACCAGTGGAATGTGAATTTCAGAGACATATTAAGCCTAGTGAAAAACTCCTCGGTTTTCAGGCAAGTTATTTTTAAAAATCTATTTGTAGTGTTTTCTCAATTATAATTTTCTTAACATAAGAATTTATTATTACTAGTTTAGTGTTTTCTGCTTGATAAATTCAGATATGTCTTCTCAATTATTAAGTAGCTTATAATGGTGAACTCAAAATTTCTTTTATTTTCCTCTGTTAAATTCAAACTTTGTCTTTCTTTTTGATTGAGTATTCTCTGTATACTTTTGAAACCCTTTTCTTTCTTTGGCTGTCTTTCTCCTTTCCCAGTTCTTTAACAGCTCTCTACTCTGTTTCTGAATTTGTTGTGTTATTTTTTTAATCCCCATCCACTTCCCAACTCCAAACCACCAGTTAAGTTCATTTTAGTGAAACAGGGATTGATTCTCTCTCTGTTAAATATAAGATCTGTTGGAGGAAGGTATGTTAATGTTTTCTTTTTCTCCATTGGATGTTTGTCTGTATTAAACTCTGAGCTATCATGAGGCAAATCCCTGTCCTGAAAAACTCTCACAGCTTCCACTGAAGTTAGCAGAGATGACTGATGCTTTGATTACAACTTAAAATTCATATAAGTAGTTTCAATAACTTTACTGTTAACATATTTATAGCAGATTTCACCAAGTTCTAGGAATTTATGAAGTAGTTTCCCTGTGTAGGACGCATAAAAACACTAGTGTGTTCTCCACTTCCATTTCATTCTCGTGATGTTTTCCCTTTACTGCTAATCAAATTGCTAGCTGACATGATGCCTGTTCCCACAGGAACACTTGGCACTTGTCACTACATTAAGACTTACTCTATATGATCTATCACCTTTCAAAAATAGTAACTTTTTCTCATTTGGATTTGAATGAGTGACCTTGAAATAAGTACTAAGCATTGAGTTGTACACTTTAGGGTTTTTTTATTTCTCTAATGCCTAAATGACAGCAGAGCTAGAGCTGTCGTGATGGAATTTGCCTCTTCAGTTACCATTATCAATGTCAAAGGCTGCTGTACTCAGCAACAAGGTTTATTTTAGTGTGAATAATTATGCTTTGAACAGCTAATCATACCTTGATTTGTGCTGCTTAAGTGAAATTAGGTTGACACAGCCAAAAATAAGCCAAAAGTCTTTTTGTATGGCTGTTTAATTAAAAAGCTGATTATTTAAGAAGTTTGTTAAACTTTATTGGTCTAAAGTACAGCCTAGATTTTAAGGGTATTTTTATTGAAATGTGGCAATAATCACGATGGATAAATCAAATTTGTTTCCTTTTTGAACCTTTCAAACCTGGAATATTATTATAACTATATCCTCTTGAGGGAGAAAAAAAAAAAGAAAAAAAGAAAAGACCAGGAAAGTAGGCTACTTGATAACTTTAATTTTGAAGTGGGTATAGCCTTGTCCTTCTTGAGCTATGGGTGGGGGTAGGTGTGGCAAATAAAATAGAAATTACAATTTGTAGCTACATGCATGTTGTTTTGCCCATTAAATTCAACATATTTCTGCTTATTCCTCTGAACAGTGAAAACATCTTCCCTCACATAGGGTGGCTAATAAATATTTATTCATGAACAAGAAATTGGAAATGTTTGGAAAATATATCCTACTTTTTTCTACTCAGAGGGATGTTGTTTTTCACTGCATAAAACCTGATAAACTGAGAAACAGTTTTCAGTAAGAAATTTCAAAAAATGCTTTTAAAAGTTCTTTCCTCATAGGAGCAGAATGAAAAATAAATTACATATAAAAGTCCCGGCATATAGTGCATTTTGCTATAACAACATTATTATATTCTTGAAAAAGTTCATTGGCTACGATGCTTTAGACAACTATTTCCTCATTTGAAGAATATCATATATTCCTTAAACCTCTTTGGAAAGTCTCTTTCCTCTAAATAAGAGTAATAAAATAATCCAGTTCTGTCCCAGGATCCGATTTTTATCAAGCTCAGCATGTGATTGTTTAGTGGCAAGAGTCCATGTCATAAATTGCTGGTTAGTAATTTTGACTCTGTCATAGACTTTGCCAAATCAGAGATGTTGTTATAGTGCATGTTTCGAGGTCGCTTTACATAGCCTTTACATGCCCTACATTAGGGCATCTCCATGACTTAATTGTTAACATATTAGCATTAAAGGAAAGACATGCTTGCTTAAACCTCTCCCATTTCTTTACACTTTTCTGAATTAGCTGTTCAAAGGATAAGTAAAACCACAGAAGAGTTGTTTATTGCCAAACAGTTGCTAAAGCGTGGGAACATGTCTAAATTCAGCAGTGCAGTTTAGACACCTGAAGTGTTATAGAAAATGCCTGTGTATTACACATGACACTCCAGTGTTCCTCCACAGCTTTCCTGTTTGTCTGCCAACACACTTGAACTGAGCATTTGTAAAAGAATGAACTCAGGTGTTTGTACATTGCATTGCATTGTATTGTGAACAACATCACAGTACTTACACATGTACATATTTAGGTATGCTAATTTTGCTAAAGGTAAATATGTTTTCTCACCAGCTATATACTTGAGAACCCTTATCTAAATATTTAATTGCCTCTTATGCAACTGAGTGTCAATACAGCAAAGCACTTTGTTGTGTGTCTAACATGGGAATCAATTAGACTTTCATTGTGTTTACAGTGAAGAAAAGATTTAGTGCTTTACTGGATCATCATGGTTCACAGAAATTGTGAAGACCTTCTTCCTCTCCTTCCCAGAATCTCCTGAATTACTTGAATCTTCTTAATGTCAAGTGAAAGTAGAAATTCATTAGTCTGATAGTGGCAATTCTAAAGCATAGGGACAGAAATAAAGTGATTTCTGTTTTCTGTTGTAGGTTACTACTTAGACCAGCTTTGATAGCTTTTTGTTAAACCTGGTGTCAAGTAGATTCTTAACCATAGTTCAAGTAGAGTCTTTCACCTGTTACATGTCTCATCATTCTGAAGTGCTGGGGATGTTTTCCTCACTCACATTCAACCTCTATTTATCCTCTGCAAATTAATATTATCCAAAGCCTTAAACTCTAATTCTTATGCAAGTGTTTTTATTTTCCTTTCATAATGAATCCCAATTAGAATAATTATTTCCAGAGACTGGGAAAAAGGCAATTGAAACAGATGCCTCTTTGAGACTAATGAAAAAATCCTTTTGGCTTCAACATAAAACTGATTTTCTCTTTATTACAAGAAGTAACACATAATGGCCAAATTTCAGTGAACTGTGCCATCTCCCATTTGAATATGTGCTGGAGGTGGAAGCAAAATACTTCATTTCAAAATAATTAATGTGACTACGTGGCAGACCAAAGTTTCCATGGGAAATTAGATGGAAACATACTTTGTAGTCCACAGAAACTGTCATTTACACTCTTACAGCACAGAAAATGTAGTAAATGCTAGACCTTGTTTGTAAAAAAGAAATGAGTAAAAAAACTCCACAGTCTGATTTTTAGTAAAGAATGTCAAGAAAATAATAACTTAATGTAGAATAGGTGATACCCAAATTCATGTCTTAAAACATACACTGTTGTAGCCTGTTGGTATCATCTCACTCTTAGGCAGCCATAGCATAGCTAGACATTTCATTATACTGCCTAAAGAGTTTGACTCACATCTTGTTAAAACACTGAGAGCCCATGCAGTAAGTGTAAGTTAATAAACATAGAATTTGCACATATAAATCTACAAGTACATGTTTCCTCTTGAGATTTTCTTGCCCCAGACTATCTTGAAAAACTTTCTCTAAGGATTTATTTTCCTCCATCTGCTGACTTGTTACAGAGCAAGTCACTTTTTGATTAAAAAGTCTGGGGGGAATACAACAATGAAGTAAATTAATGTTTTATCAGATGTTAACTTTTTTTTTTCAGAGAGAATAAATTAGGAAAAATTAAATTGCTCACATTTTAATTAGAAGAAGAAAATGGTACGTTTATGCTTATATTTTAAGGAGAAATTATTTTAACCAATTACCTAGCCACTGGGGAAATTAATATGGAGCCTCAAAATAACTGCCTGTAGTGTAAAAGAAGTCCAAACTGTCTAATCAGATAAGTGTTAGATTTTCAAAAGCAAGATTTCAGTTCTGTTGAAACAGCTTCAGATAAATGCAGCTTTAAATAACTAGAGAAACAACCTCATAAACCAGTTCATCCTGGGAAAAACACTCTATTTTAGATATGAATATTTTGGTGCATAAGTTTTGTTCTTACTTTGGTAAAGCGGTTTTTTGCTTTTACTGTATTTTTTCACTCTTTGCGGGCAAGGTGAGAATTTGCATTGGATTATAGAAATTTATGACATGAACAATATTTTAGAACCAGTAAAATACATTTGTATATTTAGATATATGTAGATTTGTATATATGTGGTTATATACATGTGTGTGTGTATATATATATATAAAATACTATATTCATATTGGTCTTTCAATGCAATAATCTTAAAAAATACACTTCAGTCAGTATTTTAGACGCAGATTCAGGAAAATATATAAGGCGATAGCTCATCTCTGGATATATTTGTAAGTGCTTAACTTAGAGTATTTTACTGTTCTGCTATACATCCCGCAAGGGGAGGTATTATTAGAGTAATCATTTCCACTAATCTATATGATGCCATGTGAGAGAAATAGATTCCTTCAGCAGAAGTCAGTGTAATTTTTGAATAATATATTGAATGTGTCCTTGTAGAATTCAGTCCCAGAAACTCATGTAAACTGAGTCCCTGAGGGACATGACTGAAAATAATGTCCCTGTTACAAACATTTGTGGATGCAGTGTTTGAAGGTGCTCTCTCTGAGGAACAAAGAGGATGCTGTGGAACAGTCTTAGATATAGTTATCAGTTTAAATAAAACATGGAACTAATACAAGGTTTATTTAGAATAAATTTTAAAAAATAATGAGATCAGTGAAACAACCTTCCAGTTGAAGTGACAATTACTCAGAAGGCAAATGACAATAGATCACTGATCTGATGATTGCACATCATATTAGAGACATACTTGCTTATGTTGACTTTATGCAACAATGAAAAGCATGTAGCTGCTTTTAAGAATGGAAGTCCCATTTGTCCCGTGCCTGTCATTCCTTAAAAACCAGATTTTTAACTTCTTCCTTTGATCTGCATGGCATTTTATCAGCACAAACGAAATCTTACTTGTTACTTATTTCTAAGTTCTCCTGAAGTTCCTGATGATGTGCTATTCCACAGTACCTGAGTTTAGTAACCTTTCCTTATCAATATAATTCCTGAAAGACCTTCCCTTTGTTGAGGTTTAAGGGCCATGTAAGATGAAGCAGTGGCTTTCATTTTTCTGTAAAGAACCTCCCTCTTTTAAAGCTGGAAATGGATTTATTTCTTCTTTTGACATAGAAAGATTGAGGGTATTTTTGAAAATGTAGAGGCACAGCAGGCAAAGAATGTTGGCAATACAGAAAAGTTAGTGCTGAAATGCATCATCTTCTTGAAGAGCATTGCTTAGTGCCAGACATGGTGTTCTGTCACATAATGTTTCCTGTGCTTTTTAAAAGGAGTTTGATGCTTAGAAACAGAATTCTTGTTTAATATCTCATCAACTCTTTCTGCTCATTCTACATTGAGTCATTATCTGCTGACATACCATAATTATTTTCACAGCGATCAGTTATGATGTATCAGGGAGTGCATTCTAAATTAGGAATAAGCAGCAGATAAGTAGCAAAAAGAAATAATACTTATGATTTGATGAAATTGTCCCTTGTGATGCAAGGAATTTAAAATAAGAGGCAAAACAAGAAAAGGTCAGGAAAACAAAAAAGCTTGATACATTCTGTACTTCTCCAAGCAGAGTATTTTTCAGGTCCCTGTTTTTAAATAATTATAATGTCCATTATAGGAAAGAAATCATGGTATTGCATAAATGGAATTTCCAAGTATAGTAACATATTTGACCAAATAACTTTTAATTTTGATAAAACCAAGCTTTTTTTGGGAGACAATATTCACAAATAGGTAGCTCAATACATGATGATTTACCATATATTTCTATAAAATATAAATAGTGAGCATGTAAACTACTGTTAGCTATTTTGACTGAGAGTGTCTAGTAATGTGTATTATGAGCTAGGAATTCACTGAGGTGAACAAAAATTTTTCTTTTTCAAATTCATCCTTTTGCAGGAATGGAAGGGCAGAGAGGGAAGGAATGGTAGTAAGAAGACTTCTGGTATTTACTGGGTTTAACACTAGTAAGACGGGCCATGAGAATGTCTTAGGGCAAAAGTAGCCAAACCTCTTGCACATTGAAGCAACCTGTCAGTACTCCAAGGGACCCAAACAGCTGACCTCTCTTAACTGCTGCTGCTTTGGCCCTGTGCCATGTGACACCTTGCACGACCCCACCTCCTCCTTCTCTTCATTTGTACAGGATCATCTCCCCAGTCTGGTGCTGCTGTGTTCTCAGCTGCAGGGTAAGCCCTGCCTGCGCTGCCTCCCTTTGCAGGGCACTGGGATGCTGCCCACGTGGGAGCTGCCAGCTACTGCAGTAACAAGTCTTTGTGGGTCTCATTTGGTTTTCTGGTTTTAAGGTCTCCTGCCACTTGATCACTCTATTTTTGCCTGTATTGTTGTTTCAAATCAGTTCTTTCTCAGGTCAACAGCACTAACTCGTTGAATTTCTAGAAAACATCCCAAAAAAATTGTAGATAGGTTACGTTAAGTGCTTGTGACTTGTGTGGTGCTTACAAGATGGAGTTTGGCTAACATGAGTTTATGTCCTAGTTTCAACTGTCCTTTTTCCTTCCCTACATTTGCTGAGGTTTTATTTTACAGTTAAAAAAGAAGAAAAGGAGTGCAATTTGTCTATTAAATTGTTGACTGTTTTGATTCTTACACTTTCTCTGTTTCTATTGAATTATAGGATGAAGTTTGTCCCAAACCAGATGGTGATCCTGTTCAGCGGTGTGTATGGGCAACTGCTGTTAATGTAAAAGACAAGTTCATATATGTAACTCAGCCCACACTTGACAGAGTTCTTATTGTTGATGTACAGTCTCAGAAAGTTGTACAGGTATTTATTTCTTATTTTTTAAAGTTACTGTTTAATTTAGACAAAAGAATTTAAGACTTCCCTTCATATTTCAGAAACAAAAATACAGTTATCTTGAGAGTAAACACATTATTTGGAAAAAAGCTCACCTACTTTCAATGTTCAGCAGTATCTGTTTAGTGACTGTTCTTCTCAATAGACAATTGGGAGGAAGATAACATGAAAAGATAACATGAAGAGATAACATTTCTTTTAAATATTATTCAAGTAATTGAGGAAATTATTTCTTTAGGAAGTTTTTGGCTTGAAGTACCTTTCACTTGAAAATGAGGATTGGCTAAGATAGAGACATCACAAGACTGTGTCTATCAGTTTTGACAGGAAAGGTCAGGTTTGGCTACAGAAGGTGGAGAAATTACAGAAACTGTAAAAATAAACTCCACCCTTAGACAAGACTGGACACTATGAATTCAAACTTCTTCTCTACTCCTCTTTCTTGGTCTCTGGGATGCTGAAGGTACTCTGCTTAGTGAAAATAGTTCATTGGATAAGAGAGAGAAATCAATGCTGTGCTACAGAGACTAATGCAGTCATAGAGTTTGTACAAAAGCAGCTGTGGTGTGTTGACCCTGACTGGGGCCAGATACCCACCAAAGCCACTTTGTCACTCCTCTCCCCAACTGGACAGGGGAAAGAAAAGGCTTGTGGGTTGAGATAAGGTCAGGGGAAGATCACTCACCAATTACTGTCACAGTCAAAGAGACTTGATTTTGATAATAAATTCAATTCATTTCCCTACCAAAATCTAAGCAGGATAATGGGGAGTAAAACAAATCCTAAAAGCACCTGCCCCCCAGCTCTCCCACCTTCCTGGGCTTAATTTTATTCCTGAATCTCTGCCTCACCGTGGTCTTCACCACAGGCTGCAGGGGATTCTGTGCTGGGTCACCTGGAGCACCTCCTGCCCCTCCTTCTCCACTGACCTTGGTGTCTGCAGGGCTGTTCCTCTCACCCATTCTCACTCCTCTCTCATCTGATTGCAAGTACTTCTCCACAATAATGTTTTTTCATTCTTAACTGTGTTATCCCGGAGGTTCTACCCCACCGCTGATTGACGAGCTCTTGGCCAGCAGTGGGTCCATGTTGGAGCCAGCTGGCATTGGCTCTATTGAACATGGGGGGAGTGTCTGGCAGCTTCTCACAGAAGCCACCTCTATAGCTCCCTGCTGCTACCAAAAACTTGTCAGGCAAACCCAGTACACCAAGGTACAAGGCAGTGCTTACAGTATCATCATATTCATAGGAAACAGGTGTTCTTTAGCTAAATAAAACATGGATTTTTTTTTTTCTTAATTAGAAAACTGACTAAATTGTTAATAAAAAACCCACTTAAATAGAGCTTTTCTTCATGCCTTCTGCTTTTTCCAGTGATAAATGAATGAAAATCTTTAATGCATAGATTATATATTAAGCTCCAGGGAGACAGTATTGTGTCCTTTCAGTACTTAAACGGGACTTATAAGAAAGTTGGAGACAGATTTATTAATGGGGAGGGTACCAATAGGACAAGGGGAAATGGTTTGAAACTAAAAGATGGTAGATGCAGACTAGATATAAGGAAGAAAGCAACCTGATCTAGTTCAAGATCTCCCTGCTCACTGCAGGGGGTTTGGGCTAGATGACTTTTAAAAGTCCCTTCCAGCTCAAACTATTGCGTGATGTAAGTATACACATGTAATATGTATATTAACATAAAATTTAAAAATAAATAGCAAGATTGCAATTATAAAAATGCATTAATTTCACAATAGTTTTAATAATTTTGCATGCTTTAAGTATCTGCTTTCTGTATTCTGTGTCAGCTGATTCGGACATGGCTTCCTCAAAACTTGAGCTATCCAAAGGGTGACAGGGACTTACGGAATGCTTTATTCAAAAAGTTAATAATAAAAAGAGGTATTTTTTAGTTAAAGTGAATTTGCATAATAAAATAAACTGAGTAGGTAAAGGATTTTTTTTTCTTCTGAAAACATTCCTTTTTTTACAACTGGTTCAGTATAGTACTTCAGGAAGAGACACTAGAAACCCATAGTCTCAGCATAATCCACAGATTTGAAGAACTGGAATGTCTGGAAATGCTTCCCGTGGTCTCTGACTAACATTCAGGTGTCAGTTTCCTTTTCTACATAGGAGGGATGAAATATCAATGTAATTGCATTTATTAGCATTTAGACTTCAGTGTCAAAAGCACATGAAGCCTCTTGAGCTTACTAAAAATAGGTTTTATTTTAGGTTTTATGAAATAGATTCATTGACAGGCTCTTCTAATTTGTCTTCAGTTACATTAGTTATTGTTTTAAATATGTATAAGCATATATCACTTTACCATTATAGAATGTGTAGAGATACTTATTGCAAAGATGTATTTTAATTAAAAAGTAAAATTCAGTAAATTAACCACTAATTAGAAGTGCAACCCATCACCAGTAATATGTGAAGCAATTGTCTACCTGTTGAATGGAATTAGATTTTTCTGTCATATAAATATTCAAGTTTCTTTAATGAGCGAAAACCAGATATATCGAATGCCTAAATGAAACACAGAGCTTTGTGCATTATGTCTGTGCTACTTAGCAAATATATTGAGCTAAAACCAGGATACTCCACAAGCTTTCATGCTGTTCCAGGGGAAAAAATAATCACTTTCAAAGAAATTTTATTTCTTTGAAATAAAGGGATAGAATATCATGGCTTTTCCACTAACTTAAAAATATCCAGGTTATGAACTTAAGAAAGTATAGAGTGAAATGTACCCCAGCTGTGGAAACCTTTTGCAGGAATGAAAGTCTTGGTTTTGATGGTTCTAGGTGTTTAAGTATTCATAATAAATTATCTTTCCATTTCACAATACTTAACAAAGATATTTCATTAGACAATATAACTAAGGAATAAGAGTTTAACTGGATAAATTGATTAAACCAAATGTGTTACTGACCGTTTTGAACAACTAAGTAGAATTTCTACTATTTGTTACTGAAT
This sequence comes from Acanthornis magna, assembly GCA_036785705.1. NCBI lineage: Eukaryota > Metazoa > Chordata > Aves > Passeriformes > Acanthizidae > Acanthornis > Acanthornis magna. The sequence goes on from JAWUZG010000018.1 coordinate 34,741,890, forward strand.
GTTATTTCCTAGGATACACTTAGCCAAATACATGGGAAAAGTACAAGGGGAAGTACAAGTAAGTTGTGTCCAGCTTACCCATGCCATTATTCAAAATAGACTTTGCTAAAACAAAGCAAAACAAAACAAAAACCAAAAAAACCAACCCCCCCCAAAAAAGTAACAGTAGATGCAATCGAAACAAAAAAAAAAATGAAAGCATAAAACCTTTACAATCTTTACACATACAATAAAAAACTGTAAAAAAGTAAGACCTCTGCTGATTCACAAATGGTTTTAGAATTGAAGACAGGCTAATTTAGAATTTAGTGACAAGTCAATAGATACTTTGTTTGGCGTTTCTTGTAACAAGTATGGCCCTGTCTTCTTAGCCTTTAAAAATAACCATTTATTTTCTAGCTTTATTTTTTGCAAACAGGAAGAACATTTTAACCATTAAATGTTGCTCTACTCATATGATAAGCATTTACAAAAACACTTGTACAAACAGGAGGCACAGAAGGGAATTTAATTTTCCAGTCAGATCAGTCTATTTTTATTACTTATAATACTGCCTAGCAAAGAAAAAAATAAAAATTTAATTTATTTTTAGAAAATAGAAATTAAGCTTTTTGGAAGTGACAGCATTTTTCTTGTTAGACTACCTTTTTTTTAAGAATCATAATACAGAGGATATTTTTTCCATACATGTATATGTGTATATAACTATTTCTAGTCTACATCTTAAATAGGAAACCATCTTGCAAAAAAGCACATAGTCTATTAGGAACAGATGAGGATATAACTTCATATTTTGAAAATAAGAGCACTCTAATAAAACTTCTGTCACTATGCAAAAAATCTAAAGAAAATTAGAAATGTATTTGAAAGGGCTTTAAGTCATGTAACTACGTTGTTTTCTGTGTAAAAATGCTGTTTATTTGGTTTTGCTTATTACAATGTTTTCTCTGAAGTTCTACTATATATGTTATACTTATTCCTTTCTACTGTGGAAGTTAATGTAAAAGATGTGTGTACAGATGTGACAACTAGATTTGAGGCTGATTTATTTTTATGACAGGTGTATTTATCAAAATAAGTACTTTAGAGGATTCTATAGCAGACCAGATTGAAATGTATTGGAAACATGGATGTTGTATCTTCAGAGAGATATATATAGGGAGACTTTTTGACTTATCCAAGTAAGTCTCATTCTAAAGTCAAGAGAAGCATTTGCTTTCATCTGTAAATTCTTGAAAGCAAGCACTGTCACCTGCCATTTTGCAGTATTGCACAGCAGCACACCACTAACTGGGATCACTTAGAGGCTGAAGTAAACAGAGTCATCATCGTTCAGTCCTCAGCGTGCTGCTGGCAGATCAGCCTGGTCAGCTAGAAACAGCTGTGAAAGTCTGCTTCTGAGATGCTAAACTCTTTCTTGCTGCTAGCTTCCCTCCAGGGAGCTGTTCTGCCTGTGCCTGACCCTGCAGGCAGTTCCTTCTGCTCCTCCTGGCTGTGCCGTGACCCCAACTCTGAACGCAGCTGGCAGTCCTCCGGCAGAACATGTGTGGGTCAGACCTTTGTCTGGGGAAGCCAAAAGGAAATTTGACATGCCTTGACAAATTAGCTATACAGCAGTTCAAGTATTATTTTAAACAACTTGTTTTCTAGCGTGTAGCAGAAAAAAGTTATCAAACACAAATGACCTTTTTCAAGGGGTAGCTTCTGATTTTAAATGAGCCGGTAAGCAACCTGGCTTCATTTTCCATATTCAAAAGGAAAAACAAATTCTGCTTAGATGAAGTGGTCGCTTCCAACACCTCAGGAGTACAGTTAAGTATCATCAGCAGTCTCAGCCAGCCATTAGTGCATTATCTTGAGGATCTACATCATTAGTTTAAATTAGGTTCACTTAATTAGCCAGCTGGTACTCTCCTTGACACACTGATAAACAAGCTGTGCTTTACAGTTCCAAAATGGTAAGAGTAAAAAACAATTTCCACCTATTTTTTCTTCTTTAATGATGAAAATAAAAAAGTTATCCCCCCAATTGTTTACCCTCTGCAGAACATCTCTTAGTCATGTACATTGCCCTCCCATTTCATACTTCTGAAAACTTCAGTTCTCATAACAAAGGAACCTTAGAGCTCAGCTGTCTAAAAGGTTTGTGGTCTCAAGAGACAATGCTCAAAGTTGTGGAGAAAACACTTTGGTTCTGATGACAGGTCTATGAAAAGTAGCAATTGTAATTTCAAAACATGAAAACAATCTTTTCAACTTCAACAAAATACACACATTTTAAAAGGTAGGAAGCTTTGGGTGCAGCAACGTTGTGTTGGTTTTATGCAGTAACATCTTCCATTAATTCCAGTACGTGGCTTGAGAATACTCTTCCCTTTTTAACCATTTTCCAGTAATTGGTGTAGCTTTCAACCAATACATGTAAAGTGAGAGTGATGGCAGGGAAGGAAGATAAATAGTTTTTTACTTGATTTAAAACCTTTGTTTTCAACTTCTTAATAGCTTCAGTATAATGTCATTTTGATGCCAAGTGTTAGAGTACATAATGAATAAAAACCACATTTTCAGCAATTCAGTAACTCAGAATTAATCAGAGGGCTGTTTCAACAATTGACAACATAATTCTTAAATACAGTCTGAAAATATCTGGAAATGCATATCTACTCATCATTTTCATTCAAGCGTATATATTATGTTTCCTTTGAAAATGTGACAGAAGAAGGGTTTCTATTTTTATTATATTTCAGGCAGTAAGTACAGATCCTGTTCCAGTGAAGCTACACTATGATAAATCACATGATCAAGTCTGGGTGCTGAGCTGGGGAAACATGGAAAAGAATTCACCAACTCTGCAGGTGAGGTGATCAGAATGATTATATGTGAGGAAATATAGACAAGTTGAACTTCTGTGTAATTGCAGTGTATTGCATATTTTCCTTCAAGCATTATTACCATAACCCCAGCAGAGGAAGAGAAATGATTTCAGGTAACCAGAAAACAAGTCAGACAACTGACTTCGCCAAAAAAATCTGATGATTATTTTCAACACCTGTGATCGGAATTGATAATTGCCAATTGACAGAAGGATAAGGAGTACAGCTGAAAGCAGCAGCATGTTCTGTATTGCCAGTCTTTTGAGAGCAAATTGTTGCTGTTCATGATATTCTTGTCCCTAACTAGAGGATAAACTGGAATTTAGATATATATCTATTTCATTAAGGTCATAACAACACTCTGGAGGTGTCAAGCTCTGTCATTACTGGTTTTTTTTCAGATGAAAAATATTAAAAACCTTTATTTTTCCCATACCTTGGAGCAGTGACTGACCTAGGGTCAGTCACTAAAAAAGCATCGCAAGAAGCTGTACTTACATTACTACCTTTTAATTAATTTCTATTCCCTATTTATAGTAATCCCCTGAGACTATGATGATCACCCTTATATCATAATTTAAAAATTAATTTTTATTTTATTTTCCTTTTCTTCAGAAGTTAATGAAATCCTTATGTATTTAATATATATTCATATATAAGATAATAAGAGAAATTTGAAAAGCAAAATTAGTAACATTTGAAAACACCTTTTTAGCACCTACAGACTCTTAGTAACTTTGAGCATGCAAGGTAATTTTTGGAAGTTCAGTTGTCAGTCCTCCCCAGAACGGATAATGAAGTAAGTCTTACCATATATTAAAGTGATCATCCTCGCCTTCATTTTAATTACAGTATAGATAATTTATTATTTTCTTTTTTTTAAAAAAAATCCATTCTTAAATGCATGTATGTGAATAGCATAGTGGTTTTGATATGGAATTGTCTTTTATTCACCCATAAACATTAGCCTCAGAGAAGGTCCAAGATTTTGGGATTTGAATAAAATAAATAAAACAATTTAAGGAATATGTAAAGTCAATTCAGCTTGTTCTTCTGAAATATGTGTGCTATGTTGAATTATGTCATGATTGACAAGAATTGGGAGTATGCATAGCCATATGCTCCAGTGGATCTGTTAATAGCATTTTATCTTTTCACTCTGGCTGAAGTGCTTAGGAAATTTAATATCTGTTGAAGATCTAGTGTTAAAAAAGATAAACAAAAAACTTAGTTTAAACTAAGAACTGTAAAAGGATTTAGTAATGTAAATGAATAAATATGGATTCAGGGTGATAAAAAAAGATGGAGAGGAAAAATAAGTATGAAGACTAAGTGGTCAGGTATGTAATAGTTCTCTGAAATCTGTAATGTTGATCAGCTTTTTTCACTGTCATTTGCATTTGTTTTCTTGGTAACTGAAAGATAATACAAGAGAAGGAATGCAGGGGCAATACTATATTCATTCATTTGGATTGAGATTTAAATTTTAAAGAGCATTTCTATAGTTTATAATGACGTTACTTTTTGCAGGTGATAACACAAGCCAGTGGGAGTGTTTCTCATCACACAATCCATACTCAGCCAGTGGGAAGGCAGTTTGACAGAGTGGATGACTTTTTCATTCCAGCCACAACCCTTATCATTACCCATGTACGGTAAGTTTGAGCCGAATGTAGTGAGAGTAGGATTGTCTTTGTGTTCATCCAAAGAGCAGGCTCTGGCTGCAACACAACTGAACAATTTGACCAGCCGGATTTTAAGAGACATATGGAAAAGAGAAAGAGAGGGTGAGGAAAAAAGGACAACACTTAACATGGGCATAAAGCAGAACTCTCCCCAAGACCTCTTAGAGGAAAATCTATTTTTCTTCCTCAAAAGACATTTGTAAGAATGTGATGTGTAATTTTCTTTTCATATTCTTTTTGCAACATTTCTACCTGTAGGGAGTGAATAATTCTGCAGTCTGGGATTATTACATCTGAGTATTGCATTAATGTGTATTAGTCATTTGTATATTTAGAACTTTTAAGTTTCTTTGCAAGATGACACAGACCCATTTAATCTCAAAACACCTCTGCCAACAATTAACTCCATTGTTTATTCTGATATTCCAAGTTCAAGTTTGTATAGAAATGCCTTCATTAAATGATCTTAAGTGTCCTATGACATCAGCACTCCGTTTTAGCAAAAATCTCAAATTACAGCTATAAGTAGGCATCTCCATTGAAAAGGATATAATTTCTGATTGTCGTGAGTAGTAGTCTTTCAAATGTGAGAACATGCAATTTGGGATGATTTTACAATTGATTTCAGAATTTGCTCTATACATGCCTGTGAAGAATCTAGCCTTCTGTATCAAAGACCATTTGGCTTCTCCTAAAGGCATTGTTGATGAAAGATATTTTTTTTAATTTCCTGCAAAACTCTTAACTAACAAGTAAGTTAGCAATTAGTCATATGCAATTTAAAAAGAAATGTATAAATTAATATAGCTGAATAATAAATTGTCTTGAAGTACCATCATTACCATATTTCTTGAATTGAGTAGACCAATTCCTGTTGTGTGCCTGAAGTAATCTCATTCAACCTTAGGAAAACATTAAATATTTCTGCGGTATTTGGAACAGATACATGTTGTGAGAGCAAAAGTTACTGCTTCATAAACTGGCAAGTATTAGAGGTACTGCCCAAACAGAACTGACATTTAGATACTTTACAGTTCAAGTATATAGGAAAATAAATACATGGATAGGGATAAACATCATGCAAGGAGGGGAATCAGGACTGGGAAGAGAAAAATAAGGTCAGTCCAAAGCTAGTATTGGATTTGTCTTGCCTAACTCAAACTATTTTAAGTCAATATTTCGCACAAATAGGTCAAGCAGGCGCTTCCTGCTTTGTGTGTTGAGTCACTGTTACCTTCAGCTGATGAGTCATTTCACATGTCCTATGTGCAACTCAAGAGAAAGGGAATGAAAGAATAAAAGAAAACCCACAGGTATAAAAAAATAAATTGAACACTGAAAGAACAAAATCAGATAAGTGAAAGTAGATATCTAAGAAACACGTACATCGATTCAGGCCTCTTAAAATTGTTATTTCTCCTTTTTCTTTTCTTTTTTTTGTTGTTTTTTATTTGTTTGGTTTGTTTTGGTGGTTTCTGTTTGTTTGGGGGTTTTTTGTTTGTTTTTGGTTTTGTTTTTGTTTTTTTACATTTATATGCTAGATAAAGATCAAAAGAAAATTTCTGGTCTGGCAAAAAGCCTGCAGTAGTTTGCCCGTTGCTAAAACTGTAGATTTGGGGGATTTAATGAACAAAAAAGTATTTAGTTTTACCAAATTATGAACTTATTGGAAATGCTGTTAATTCTGAATGCCTTTTCTAAAAAAAGAAAAGGAACAAAAACACTATGTAAACACAAATAAAATGCACCTTTTTTAATGTATTCTTCAAGAACTATTTATGTTAATCAGTTGTTGAAGAATTTGTTTTCCATAAAACGTCTGGCCTACAAGTACCTTGATTTTTTTTGTTTAAATAGGAATGAACTATGTGAACTATGTGACAGGAAAGATTCAAAATTAACTGTATTCATCAAATTAGTAGTGATGTAGAGAAACCTAGTCTATTAAATTTAATATCACTAGTCAACAAAAAAGAAACAAGCACTCAATCACAGCATGTGTTGCTTAAGGATGTTAACAACGAACATAAAGCTTGAGCTTATTATATTTTGGAGTATATACCAACCAGGGGAGCAATTTATGAGTGTGTGAATTTCAAAAAACAATTGCTACAAGGGAAATAACCCCACTGGCCAAGTTGGCTGGTGTAGTTAATTGCCCAAGTGCCCTATTTACTCTTTGTCAGAAATCAGTTCCCTTTGCCCATGCAACACCAGCCCCTTTCAGAAAAATGAAAGCTTTCTGTAGCTGGTGCATTTGTCACCTGTAAATGAAAATTTTGAGTGATGGAGCAGAAGACAGTATGCATGGCTTAGAAAATTAGCATCCAGAACCAAACACACTGTCTGAATAAAAACAATTCTAAGCAAAAAAAGGTGTATCACTTAAAAGAATTAATTAAGTTTCGTAACATAGCTAACACAAACCATCTGCTACAATCTGCAGTCTATTACTATCTACTGCATATTCTGTCCAATAGATTGTCTTGTTGACACGTAGGAACAGAATTAAAGGCAAATAATTTAAAGCTATAGTGAGTCATGATTTTTTCTTTTTAATAATAGTTAAAATGGTAATTGCTAGTAGTACGTATTTAAGTATTTAAAACTTGTTGCAAACTAATTTTATTTAAGAAGTGATGGAACTATACTTTTACTTTACATTGGTGAGCTATTTTTTATACGAAAATCCAGATGGGCTGCCCATTATTAGAAAAGAAAATTCTACACGTTTTAATGCTCTTTTGGGCAACAGGTAATTTAGGACACACTTCCTCCAGATCAGACATTTGAAGACATACTATAAATTTTAGTCTTAGGTAAACAGTAGTTAATTCCAAGGGAAAAAAATGCTTTCCCAAATTTTTCCTACCACTGACTGAGTTAATGTTTCGTTGTACTTATCACACAGCAGGAGTCAGGGCAAATAACCTTTTGGTTTGATAACCAGCAGGCATAACATTCATGCTCTGAACAACTGTGATGCACCATCAAAGCAATAGCTAATCAAACTAAGGAGGCATGAGCCAAAAGAAGTAGAGGAAGAACAGACAAATTTATTATCTCTAAGCTCTCTTTTGTAATTGGTGGCTAGTTGATATGTGTACAGAAGAGGACAAGAAAAGAAACTTTATCATTTGGGGGAGAAAAATATGGTAGGTTCAGTACCACCAGTTAGTTTTGGGACATTAGGAATGTGTCTCCCTCTCTTTTATCTTCCAGTAATACTATTTCCTTCCACTACTGAGATGAAGGAGAAACACTTTAACACTATTAGGCATCAAACAATGTTTTACCTGTAATCCTTTTGTATCTGCATTTATACATATGTGTGCATGTTTGTATACATTTATAAAGAAAACATCTCTTAGTTTTAGTGAAAATATATGAATTATCTCTCTAATAATGTGTAGACCAGCCCCACTGATGTTTCCAGATAGCAAATCTGTGGTTGTACAGAGAGCCTCAACTGCAGCTAGATCCTGTTGGCATCCCATGATAATGCTCTAAAAATATAGGCAACTTAGTTCTAGAATTTCCTGTCTGGTTTTTTTGACTAGTTCACCTGCTGACTCTATGGGAGGAATTGCCTCATGCCTTTGCGCATTCCTTCGTGATGGAAATAAAATTCCTTGTTTTTCTCACTAAGCAAGCTCAGAATTTAGAGAAAGTCAGTTTCCCTTGACTTTCCATGAGTTTCTTGTGCCAGCTAGTTACAGTGTAATGCACAACAGATCTTAGTCAATCAGCCATGGAAAAGAGGCCGTGACGCAAACAATAATAATTATTGTTAGAAAGAACACTGAAAGAAGTTTGCTCGGTCTTGCTGTTGGAAATAGGAAGATTTGAAGGGGGAGAAATTGTATATTCATCTCTCATATCTTGAAAAATAGCCCATCCTGCTATTATCATTCGCTGTGCCCTCACTGTCAATATACTTTGAATTATACCAAGAGAATGAATGAATGTAAAGCACTGTTTTTCATGCACATTGTCTTGACCATATTTTCAGTGCACAGAGCTTGAAAAAAGCCTCCCTCTCCCCCCAGTTCTGTTGAGAAATTATCAAACACTGGGGCCACAAAAATAGGTAGGATGATGAGATCTGTTACTCTTTAATAAATAGTACAAATCCCAAGCTGTTTTTCTTCAGTTATTTCTGAAGCTTTTTCTTTTCATAGATGCACCTTATAAGAATTGAGTATATATTTTCAATATTTGTCCTTATACATTTACTAAGAAGACAATTTTATTCACTGAGCTATTTCTGTTACAAAGCAATTCAACATAGCCAAAGATCTTGTCCTTAATTGTCTGCTAATACCACTCCTTATCATAAAAATAGACATTTGCAATTAGTATGTGGGATGGTTGCAGAAAGATGACTTGTACAATGCTCATGAAAATATATTCTTGGAAGCCTAAGGAGCAAAAGGGCTGATTACTTGAGCTCCAGTGTTCATAAATTGAAGTGAACAAAAGATAATTGGAATGAATTAAGGTCTTTCACTACACTCTGTAAAATGTTTCAAAAGCAGTATTAAATGAACTCACTGTAATGGAGTAACTCTAAGTTTTCAGATGTTTTAATCTTTTGGCAGTGTTTTAAATGTCATGCAGTTACCTGACCTAACAAGTGGAAGAATGAGCAATCAACTTGCTGGTGAGATGGCTCAGGATCTGAATAGAGTTAACATATTCTCTTTGAGTTTCTTCTCTCTTTTATGTCTCTGTTGTGTGTGTAATAGGGGAAGCAGTCTTTCTGAAATTACACTTATTCATTTGCACAAAACAATCAAAAAACTAAGCCTTTCTTTAAGAGGTAATTGGAATGTGCTGCCAATGCATTCCTGTGAATTTTCTTAAATGAAACCCATGTGAGGCAGTGATTCAGTAAGTTCACATTTCATTCCAGAGTTTAAGCCCTTACAGAGGTGTGAAGTAGCTGATGGGGTGCGAGAGAATTTTCAGTGTTTCTATGCAAATAATCAAACAGAAAATATTATATTTGCTGCAGAAATCCTACATAATCAGAAAAAGATTTCTCTTCAGTAGTTTGTGAGTGAAACAATGGAAGTGGCAAATGCTTAGTCAGCCATAGATGAAACATTAACAAAAGGGATAGAATTAATTTAGAGGTTGAATTTTTCACATAGATAGTAGACTTAGTGTGAAGATAAGGGGCAATTTAATATTTTACAAATTCAGTTAATAATGTACATTAGGGGAACAGAATTTTTGAGACAGTTTTTAGTCATCAAGCTATAAACATATAATGATACAGGGGAAATAGGGAAACCGCTTGAAAGCTTGAGGAATCTGAGACAGCTCAGTAGTACCAGGGCAAGAAAAGAAGATCTAGAGAGTACTCTGCGATTTCTAATAATGACTGTGGAATCTGTTAGTGAATCCTATGTGGTGGCACAGCACACAGAGGAGGTCCAGCTACCCTAGGGGTTCACTCTGCAGCCTCCCACTCTGTGTCTTAATGAGAGACTCATGCTAAATTGAAACCTTGTAGTTATTCTTTCCCCTTTCCACATATTTGCACACCAAAAGAAGGAGCTTCTGGTCCATAAATGTGTGATTTTTGAGAAATAGGGTTTTGGGGAAAGATAGGAGACAGCAAAAAGTCTTTTTCTGCATCTTTTTTTGGCTTTAAGTAGTGGATCTTAGAGCATCTTTGTTCCAGAGGAAATGTAAAGAATGACTGAGAGATTTCACTCTAACAGTTTTAAAGCATTGAATCTTACTTTGTCCAACTACCACCATTGGCAACAGCAACAACTATTTAAATAAGTGCCTTTTTGAAATGTGCAGGTCCTCTTTAGTGTGTCAAACCTATACTCTCTATTTCAGTCCTCTCTTTACATGTTCCCACCCAAAAAGTCCATAAATGTAGCCACTACGTGTCTTTCAACTAAGGAGCTCTCAGTCCTTTAGGTAATTACAAGATATACCATGCACTCAAATTCACACTTGGATCCTCTTTTAGCTCCACTCCTGCATTCCAACTGACAAGGACCAATGTTTGCAGGCTTTAAAATCTGCTAAGCAGTAAGGATTCCCAATTGTATCTACAGTTCCCATCTACAGAAATCATGAAGATGACGATAACTGCTGTCGTTCCACAAATGCAGTTAAGATTTGCTGCCACTGAAATGATATTCTGAGGTGTACATAACATTTTTGAAGCCAGGGCATTTTGGAATTCAGCAAGAAAATATTTTGAAATGTAAAGTTCATTTTCATTTCCATGCTATGAAATTTAATGGATAATTAATTACACATTTGAATGTAGCCAGTATAAAACTACTTTAATATTTTTATTCAGTGTGACTGTTCCTAAACTTGAAAAATAAATGTATGCACACATAGACACACACGCACACACACACACACACACATATAAGGAATCAGTCTGGAAAACTATCTTGTTAGTGGAATCAGTTATTCTTCATGCCTTTTCCCATGTCAGCTGACAATACAGTACTGCTTGACCAATTTATTTGACTTATGGTCTAAATCTTTTCCTCTTAGGTACCTTGAGTAAAACTTCACAAAGCTCTTGAACAACAAATTCCAGCTGTCAGCAGAAAGAAAGATTATATGAAAAACCATTTCCACTTCAGTGTGACTATTTAGAAATGAGAATTCCCTCCAAATGTTACTTGAAACATGAGATTGCAGCCAGCCTTTGTAGTGCTCAAAAACAAAAGCATCAGTTAAAAAAAAATAGTTAAAAAAGAATCCTTGTGTTCTACTTGACCTTCCCCATTAGCTCAGGAAATGCCTGGAACCTGTCTTAAGTAAGTCTAGTCAGCTGTAATACAGCAAAAGGTAGTTTTGCTAAATTGTAATTTTTTTTTTTCCACACGGTAAGGTTTTTTCTGTTTTGCTTGTGCAGAAGTCATTACAGGAATATTTACCTTTGGATAAATATCATCTTCCATCTGAAGTGGCCAAACCATTGCTATAAATAAATGTTGTACCTGTCTCCTAGAACCTACCTGCTTTTAAATATTCAGCATCTACCAGTATGTAGAAATATATGACAGAGTAAAATATTTAAAAATATAATCAACTATAAGAAGAAATTAATCCCTGGAATTATGGCGCATTATTTGTTGTATCTAGTGGGTTAGAAGTTATCTTAGTTCTGCCTTAATTACTCATGGATTTTCAAAAAATGCCCCGAATTATAAACAATCATTTATTAACTTGGAGGCAATCTTAAAGTGGTGTAATTAAGCATTTTCTTTTTTATGTTTGTTAATAAACAATCAGAGCACAATTATTTTTAAAAATTGTGCTGGGTTTGGCTTGGATGGAGCTAGTTTTCTTGATAGCAGCAAGAATAGTGCTGTAGTCTAGATCTGTGACACTGACCTAGTAAAAATTTCAGAATTTTTGGAAATTTTCTTTCATTCAGTTTGTTTTTTTAACATTTAGAATTGATTTTTGTTAATTGTGTTTAAGCTTTCCTATTTGTTGTTGCATTACAAACCATTTTAAATGGTTTAAATCATACGAATCAAAGACTTTAAGGAAACTTTCAAATCTACACAAATAGACTGTTTTGTCTGTGTTCCTTCCATGGGTTCTCAGCTGTCAGCATGTAACGTCTCACGGTGAACAAAGCATCCGACTTCCCTCTTAACATAGCCACTTGAACCAACCCCCGCCTCCTGTAGAATATACAAATTAGAACAGAGCAATTTGCCATCATGTGCCTGATCTTTTTTTCCCATTATGATCTTACATTTTTAATTCAAGTGTAATCTCTGATGCTTCTATATGCACAAAATAATATTTTAGCATCTTTTCTTTTAAACAAAAAATCCCCAGCTATAACAGTATGTGAACTTCGTGTTTAAAATGAAGAAAAAGATCTATTGAGACTGTTTTGATGTATGTAATTCATCACCTTTGTAGTCCTCATCTCTGCCTCATTATTCATTCTGTCCTAGGACTGACTATTTCTTTTGACATATATAAATTTGACTGTGCAGTCCATATGATATCTGCCCACCTTGATGTTGCCACATTTTCTAAGTGCCAGATTTTCTTAATCCTGTCCTACCTTGTACCGACATTTAGGGGCTTCTTTAGAATGTCTTTTGTTCACTGTGCCTGTATAGCTAGCCATTTCTTTGACTTTTATTGCTTTAAAAATGATTTAAAAAAAAATTAAATTGCTAGCTCTCCTTCCCTAGAAAGTACGAGGGAGAAAATGCATTTGCTGCCAACACTAAAAATAGATCTTTGCTGTGTGATTTCCTTTATGATATAGCACAACCAGTTTCATATATTCCTGGATTCTAAAAATGTAAAAATTAAGGTACTTCCCTTTGTCCTAAAATGTCTTGGATTATTTCTTGTCAGCACTGTTATCATTGGACAACAATTTGCAATAATTAAAAAGTGTATTGTAATACACATCTTACAAGTGCTCCACAAGAGAGACCTCAAATAATTCACATCACTAGTACCCTAAAAATCCAGGATTTATCCCTACCCTGTGCAATGTGCACTAAATGTCAGAAGTCCTCAGCTTTGTGCAACATGTTTAAAGAAGTCAGCTCTTCCTTCAAATGGTGCTTGTAAACACTTACTTGATTTATCCAGCTGAGTTACAGAAGACAACTTGCATAGAGCCTTTCCCACAAATAAATGCTTGAAAGGTCGTATCACTTGTGATTTTTCCACCCAAGTGAAAACTATCCCAATAAGAGTGAGGATTTTGTTGATGACACTTGCAATGTCATTTACTTCAGCTCAGCAGCATTAAATTTGTGGTGTTCATTTTTTAATCCAGAGCCAATCTTATTAAATATGATGTAGGATAAAGTCAGAAGCTGAAGGCTTAGTACTGCACTGCACAAAACTGTCTATTTTATAATACTATTTTCTATCTCTGTTACTTATTTTCTAGTAATGGATTTTTTTTCTATTCAATCTCAGAGCACAGAGCTTAATTTGAAAAGATCTCTTTATTCTAAAAACATAAAACTTGTCAGGATTCCTTCAAGCTCTTGTTGAAATATTTCTTCCCTTCTGTCTTGCATGGCTGTCTTGAAGTCCTTGATATTCTTATTTTTCAAAATAATGGTCAGTATGTGCTGAGAGAGTAAAAGAAAGAGAGAAAAAAATAGTCATTTTAGTATGTTTGACCATCATTGACTGTGGTGTCTCTGACATCCAATTTAATCCTCTCTACACTGAGCTCCCTCACTGGGAATGGAAATAGAGAAACCACGTTCACTTCTATGAAATATAAAAAAAGCAATATCAAAAAAGAATAAAATCTGCAGAACAAATCTGTGATTATCAATTTCTGAAATCTTGGAATACTTCCTACACAGATCGCTTTCATTCAGATCTCTCAGTTAATGTTCAGCACTTGTTATCCCCTTTGTGTGGGACTGCAGGTCTCTTCTGGGATTTTTTCTTTTGCCCCTAGCCTTTGTGATGTCCTTTTCTATTCTACTTCAATACATTTTAGGATCTAATCAGGAATTTTATCATTACTAAGACTGTCTGCTCCCATGGATCTGAAAATGTCGGTTTCATACAACTTACAATTGCATATTAAGTTCCTTTCTGAATTAATCTATAAAGACCTCTATTTATTTGTATCAGTATTATTAAGTGAACTTATGGCTTCTGATGGGTGACTTGTGACGGATTAGATCTCTGTTGGCATCTATTTGTATTGTAAAAAAAGGTGTTCTTTAATCTACATACTACTACTACAAATAATAATAATGATTTTTATAAAAGCAAGTTATATGCATTGATATATTAATTTTTCCTCTTTCATTCCACATATGCTATACATTCAAAATTACCTGTTATTGGATAGACATATTTTTCTTCTCATTGGAGAAGTACAGATGAGATGTTTAGCACGCAAATCTATAGACACAGAAACCTGAAGTTTTCAAAACCCAGAACTACTTCCCAAGCAGGAGGTATCAAAAGGGTCAATATTTTTAGAAAATTAGACCTGCAATCAAATTGTTCTTCACATAACAGAAATTATAGTGATGAACTCGTTTTACTCTAAAATTACTCATTTTCCATAAGATTGTCCCCACAGCCTTGTTGTTCTGTGGTTTTTAATATTTTTTTAGCTATTTCTTTCCCATTCCTAAGGACTGCTGTTGTTATTTCCCAGGTGCATTATCACAGCCACAAAATACTGCTGCAAATGTTATTTCTCTTTTTTAAGAGACACTTAAATATTTCATTTACAATAATTGCAACAACTAAATAGATAAAGTTGTGAAGAGAGCAGAAATATTTTGTAGATGTGTGTGTGAATATGTGTGTGAATATGTGTGTTCATGCACATGAACACTTACAAAAATAGAGAATTATTAAGATTTTATATAAGATGGAAATATTTCCTCAGATAGGAAAATGTTTTGTGCTTAATGCTGTTACATGCAAATACCTAAAAAGGAGAAAAAAGATGCCTTTTCTGATAAAAGAGAAAAATATGAAACAAGTGCTCTTAATGTTGTAAAGAGCATGAGGAACAAATTAAGGAAAACAAACTTAGAAGGTCAAAAACTGTTATAGTACCCAAAAAAAAGGTACTATTTGGGCTGATGAGCAGTTCCTTCTGAGCGAAATCCACTTAGCCTTTTGTTATCATCAACTATTTCTGAGCTGCGGAAATTAAAGAAAGGTTTTTTCTGAGCAACCTGCCAGAAATGAACTGGTCCAGGCAACAATCATGTTGTAAGTCCTGAGAAGAAAGCTGTTATGCTCTTGCAGTGTTGAGTTTTTGGAACTAGAAACACTTCCACAATTAAAAATATATTTTATCTAGAGGCAAATATTTTATTTTTGGCATTATGCTACAGTAATTGTAATAGAATGTGACAATGAAAATAGTATATTTTAAAATCACTTTAAGTAAGAAAAATTAATTGTGTAATGATTTAAATGGTATGAATGCAAGTAAAGTAAGATTATTTGAATGGTATGAATGCATCTGAAGTAAAGTATATCAGTGTGAGCAGTCTTCTTTAGCATCATCTGTGTATGGATATACATTGAAGAGTAATTTTAACAAAGTAAATAATGTTTGCAGTGTTGTATGTTAAGTTCTTAAAAAATTCTTAGTTGTGCTGGTGGCAAAAACTCCAAGTACCCGTAAAGGCAATTGAGCTATACAGCTAAGAAAAAAGTTCTTACACCAATTTTCTTTTTTCCTTTCCTTAATTATTAATATTTCCTTCTCCAGAACCATGTGGATAAATTCATTTCAACAGAAAAAATACCTGGAATATAACACACTTCTATTTCAGTACTTTGTTTAAATGGCAGTAGTTTGCCATGTTGGCAGATTAGAAGCTTTTCATAAGATCTGTGTAGACCCTGTAACTTCTAACTCACTGTTCTTCGGTAGTTAATGTAATTTTCCTTTGAGATCCAGAAAACCTTTGGTCAGTAGATTTGATCAAACTTTGGAATAATAGAACTTTATCTTCCTGGGTTGATTTTTGCATAAATTTTGGGGGAAAAAATGGTGTCTAAGGCATAGAATATTGAGTGGCTTTAAACAAAATTGTTACTCACTCAGGATAACGTAGATAATTGTTCGGGGTTCCTGAAGTGATTGATTTTAGATTTTAGAAAATGTCTATAAACTTCATGAGGTTAATCTGTGGTGGTAGGGTCAAAACCAGAAAGGATAGAGGACGTCAGTTTTTATATTATCATCGTCATCATCATCATCATCATCATCATCATCTTCTATTCTGTTGATTTTCCTGAACTGAAGAATACATTTCTTAAAGTTTTATGTTAATATATTCTTTAAAAGGAAAGAAAAATGTAATTTATCCTCATTTGTAGGAAAAAGCTTCCAAAGATTTTCTCTGTTTTGTCTTTTTAAACAATACTCAGGTATTTCCTCCTTTATACTGACTGCAGTTGCAGTGGTAAGCAATATATATGGCTTGTCCAAAAGAAGAAAATAGCATAGAATAACACAGGTTGTTAATTTGCCACCTGTTGGCAGCTCCACTTGCATCTTGCTTGGCTGTTCTTTGTGCACAGCGGAGGCAAAGTAATGTGCTCTGCTTGAAGGGTAGAAACAAATAACACCTTGCAAATTTAAAAAACTAGTGTCAAAATCCACGTGACCTTGACAATTTTTTATACAGAACTTCTGTAAGTCCTGCATTGAGTTTCTTCTTCATGCTTTGTTTTTCTCTTGTGACCTTTACTTTAGTATGTTTTGCACAATAACCTGGTGTACGTTTCATATATTATAAAGACAATAAATAATGGTAAGACATTTTGGACACAACTCTGCTATAGTTAATTCAAGTCATAGTGATTTAGTAGGCTTTAATTTCTTCCTGTGTTGTCCATGTGGGACCCGTGCTTTAGAATGGGAAAAATTGTGTAGCATAGGTGGTGTACCATGCCCTTGCACAGCTTTCATAATTCCTGATCACAGAAACACTTTAAAAATCATTCTTTGAAAACCAGGAAATTTCCTAAACTTTTTTAATCAGTAGGTATAGCACGGTTACTAACCACATTCCATTGTATTTAGTATTCTTGAAAAATACTAGTTATCTTTTGCAAATTCATTGTCTGAAGCTGATTCCATCTTGATATTTTGCAGTAACAATGGTGTTATTTCTATCAGAGTATGTCAAGTACTTTGATAGTGTCATGAAAACATCGTTCACGAAGATACTGTGGTAAACAAAGTTGCTCTTGGAAAATACATTTGCATGCAGTTTGTAGATCTCTGCAAAACTCTAAGATAAAAATGAAAGGCAGAGTCTGAAGAGTTTCTGTTTGTCTGTTTGATGACCCTCCAGCCTTGAGAAAACACATAAGTTGATTGTTATGGATGGAGAAATACACTTTTGGTGGAAACAAAAGTGATGTTTTTCTGATGAGCGACCCTTTGAGAGCTGTGAAAATCATCTTCAGAGATTCCTGAAAATTCTGGGAGGGACATCTCTGCTTTTAGAGCTGTTTTGCATGGAGACTTATATAACATTCTTCACTCTATGCGGTACTTGCAGCAGTGCTAGCTGTTCCTCTAATCAGTAATTTTAGTTTCTGACCACAAAGGGCAGCTTTAATAGCCTCTACGGGCATATGATACCTGAACTTATTATAATGGCTTGCAGAAACAGACAATCACATTTCAAACGTAATTGTAGCTCTTAGTTCATGATGTAGTGTCAGACATTTAAGTTTCAATTGTCCAAATCTGTGCAAAGTTTTATAAGGCTATATTTGGATATTATGTTTTCATGCTGACAGAATCCTTATGGTGAGTGTGGGGTTCAGATTGTAGGCAGCTAGATTTAGATGTGAAAATACAGTGTATCCATGGGTGTAAGCTGTCTGCTGCTATGGTTAGTGGAGATTTAGTCTACACACACTGTGGAGTTCAGAAAACAATTTTCTCACCCCCTACGGGCCTCTGGTACTGGTTATCTTAAAAAATTCTTCAGGCTCTGTTGATTGTATGGACTAGTTTTCTGCTGGCAAAAATAGCAGTTTAAATGTTCAGCTCATATTCAGACATGCATAGTTATGCACAGAAATGTAGGTGTCTGCAGAAAAGGAATGCTACCTGTAGAGAAAGATTTTTGCACTAAAGAGTTGTGGTGAAGCCGTACATTTGTAATGGCAATCCTTGAACCTCCTTATTGACCACTGATATGATCCAAGAGGAGGGAAGCAGCTGTGCTTGATTAGAACTGCAGAAATAGGTTTTTTCTTTTTAATTTCAAAGCAGTAAGGATATGAATATAAACCAATTGATGTGTTTATGTACCCTGGAAGAGATACAGTTAAGACATATCATTTTTGTAATTTTTTTTAGTATTCTGGTTCATATATCAATTTTTAATAAACTGATGAAAAGAACAGGTTATAAAAGACACAGTACTTAAACTGGTCGATGTGGCAGTGTACTCATTTTGCATGTGTGCTTAATCTAATCTACACCTTTTTTATTTTTCAAGTGTATTACTTGAAATCCTTATCAGAACCACCCAGAACTAAACTCTGGGTGGCTTGAGATCTACCATTCCTGTCCTAAATTATATATGATGCTCATATACAGTCATTCAACTCTCCAGTTCATCAGCTGTGCCATGAAATTATTTATGTTTAATCCTAAGGGGAGAGAGCATGCTTGTCCCTTGAGAGGACAAGGAAAGGTCATCGCTTTCAAGGATACTACCACTTGATCTCAAACAGCATGAGTGGGCTCTTTATAGGCAAATTTGGAAGATACAGGAATGTGCAGAAAGGAGCACTGAAAATATTTTAAACCTTAGGACCAAGGCCCCAATTATGTGAGGCAAAAATTATTTTTATTTTTCCACTTCTCATATTAGAAGAAAAAAACAGTGAAAGGAGGGATGCCCTAGTACATGATCTTCTTCCTATACTTCATCTGCAAGCTGATATTGTACCTCCTCTATATACACATATGCTTATATGCATATTTATGTTTTGTATCATGCTCTTTTTATATCAAATAATACATACCTCCATTAAAACTCTTCAGACTGGGAGTAAGTAAACTGCAGGTATGTGAGAGTGATATTTCATGCATTTTCAGTACTGAATTGGTGTGGGTTTTCCCGCTCTTATCCCTCCCTCAGTCCTGTAGGATGTAGATGGCAGAAGAAGGGTTTGAAGGCAGGGGAATTCACAGATGTTTAAGAATCTTTTGCTACACACCTATTCAGAGTCATAACAAAATGGTAGCAGAATCCTATCCAGCTTGAAATACACCAACTCACAGCATGAGTGTTTGCCCTGTGACTTTGTCAACTGAATTCAGAAAAGGCTTGACAATATACAACCTCCTTGTGCAATGGCTATACATTTTGATTTGTAAACAACGTCAACCCCTTTCAGATATGGAAAAGGATATTAAAATGTGGCAGTGCTGAAGTTCAGGCAATAAGTACTGACCTTATTCAGGGAATAGGTTTCTTATTAAGCCTTTTCTCAGTACTAGAAAATAGGGGAAAATTTACTTAGGTACTACGGTGATGAAGATGGAGTGTTATGCACATAAGTGATATCCTGTAACCAGGAAACCTCCCACAGAACTGGGTGAGTCACTAAAGATTTCAGCCAAATTTCTGTTTTTCAGGTTCATTTACAGCTACCAATACATAACACATTCTATCAATGATATTTCTACAATACATATTCTAATTCATTCATTGAAATCTAGCTTCTCATTATGGAACAAATGCACAAAATCAAGAGCAGGAAGTTGTATACATTTTAAATTATTTAATCACATTCAAAACACTTTTGGTGTCGCTAGAAAGAGCAATGACATAACAGATATACAAGAACAGTGAGATATTTGAGAGGAAAAAGATGTTTTGTTCATTCCTCAAAAGCAAAATACTCTTCTTGAGCTCTGCAAGAGTCAGTGCTACTTAGGCTGAACAGACTTGATAAAGAACTTGAGAGGAATTTTATGAAAAACCAACATTACTTGTTCTAAACCATAATAAACTATTTTTCTACATTAACAGAGGGATTTTTTTCTGGTTTGAAAGCCCCCCACCTTAAAGGAAAGTGGTTGAATAATTTATTTTGGGCACTGAAAGAGAGCCAGTTATATAAATCCTGTTGTGGTATGATAATCTGCACTTTCACATTTTGTCATAAGTGAAAGTTGTATAGCATGTAAAGAAAAGAAAATTTGTTTTTTACCCTTTATACCTGTCACAAACAATGGAACTTAAGGTGATGGAAATTTTGTGGTTAAAAAAAAGTCAAAATTAGGTATGAAGAAAGAGAAGATGTGAAAATACTTCTAAAAACTGATAATTTTGATGAGTAATAATGACACCTAGTAAGATTTCCAAAACTGATACCTTTTTTAAATATAAGTTTAATGTTAGTGCCTCATGTCCTAAGTTACTTTTCAGTAATGGGCAAGTTCCTGCGAGCACGTTATTCCACAGAATGATTTGTTGAAAGATTTCCCCCACTCTGAGACATTTGAGAGTCTGATAAGAGCGAGAGAGGGGAATAGTTTTGGTAGAGCAATAATCTGATTTGCTATAAGAATTCCTTTGACTGCTTAGCAATGAGAGTTTTCAGGTTGTTTTTTCAGGAAATATGGTAGAGGTAATTATGATAACTATTTTGGGAAAAGAATGATGTAAGTTCCTGGATTTACTGTTCTTTTTTTCTGTATGTGTTACAGACAGGCTTGTAATTCTGTAAAAAAAAAACAAAAAAAAAACCTTGGAACAAAATCCCATGTTTTAAATACTTTTAAAATGCTTTAAAACTACTTCAGAAATATGGTCTTGAATTTATTTTGTGAGACGATAGCAGAACTAATAAATTGTACTGTTGTTGTTAATTTCATCATTGTAATTATGTGACTTTAAATATGTGGGCGTGATTTTTTCATTTTTTAAAAAAAAGGCAATCATCCATATGAGCTGCATTTTTTAATGCATGATCATTTAAATGCATTGTGGAATTACCACCTTTTAGGATACTCTCCCCATCTCTTTTAAGTTGGTTTGGATGAGTAAATTTTAGTTAACACAACTTCCCTTTGGGTACTGTAAAGCTCATTATGGAAAACGAATGACTCCCTGTGGTGGGCTGTCCCCAGCCAGCAGCTGAGCTCCCACCTAGCAGGAGCAACAGCTACTTTGGAAGTTTTATTGTTGAATGTAATGTTACACGCCACAGAATATCCCTGGGGTAGCCAGCTGTGTCACCTCCCAACCTCCTCCAAACCTCCAGACTACTCATGGGAAAGGCAGAGTAAGAAACAGAGAAGGCTTTGATGCTGTCCCAACAGTGCTCAGCAATAACTAAAACATTGGTGAGTTATCAATGCTTTTGTTCACAGATTTAAAACACAGCACGATAGAGGTTGGTATGATCAAAATTAACTCCATCTCAGCCAAATCCAGTACACTACTCTTACAGAAACTGCTATAGAATTGCTAAGTATAATTAGCCCTATTTCTTTAAATTTTTGTCACAACATATGGTCAAAAATCTTGAAAATCTGGGTTACAATCTTTATTGTTTATTCATATGGTGTAAGTGAAGAAAGAAATAATCATAGATTTCACAGTTCTAGCATTTACTCCAACTGGAGTGATATGCCCATGGGCTACAGCTCCCACTTGCATTAACTGTGCAATAAATTATTGGAAATGTAAAGATTTTCTCTCATGTCTGGCAGGTTTAATTTAGACATGATTCCATATGCACTGTGACAAACACCTTTATGTGCTGTCTGATATTGTGCATGATTTCACTGCATAGAAGAGATATGAGGTTGAAATTCTCATAAATATTAATCAGAGATTAATTAGCAGTGGGAGTCTTCTATATACTAAGCTATATGAGAGGAAACTTTGCATTAAATATTTCATCAACTGTCTATAAAACATTGGGAAAAGGGAAGGTATCCTCAGCTGTCACTTATTGTTTTCCAATTGCCTAATCATAAAAACCAGGCTAACAGCACAGAGATGACAGACACAATTTCATCACATGATTATGAACGGCTGTAATTTTTTAATACTTTTAGGTAGCCAAGTGCTTTGGAACGTTACAATATTATGGTAAATTTTGGAGTTGGGTTCAGCTCTCTATAGAACGTAGAGTAGTAGTGTGTAGACTTCTTTACTCAGATGTAATAGCTTTCCTTTACTTGGAATGGGAAAAGAAATCTTGGCATAGTTGAAGCTCAGCACATGCACTTAATGATTTGGTTTACTGAGACCTCATACAAAAGTCTTACTAATATCAATTTTGTGAAATGTCCCTATTTTGCCCATTCTGTAGACACCACGGGAGGACAACATTTTCTTACCCTTTGTTACATACAGCTTTTTTGCATCGCCCAATCTACTATCCTGTGCAATCCAAAACTGTCATGTTAGTGACTTGTAGTACTTTTTTCTGAAAAATTTGGTAAGTACTATTTTTTTTTTACAGTTGCTCCTGTTTCCTCCTCAGAAAGATGAGGGCCAATCTGGCAATGGAAACAGAGTTAATCTGACACTGGTATGCTGAGAAGGTTCATAATACTGTAGAGAAGGGAAGACAGATTCGTCTGTTAGTTATAAAGCAGCAGTTAGGTTATTGGGCTAAAATTTATTTGCAACTGATCATTGCTGTGTGTAAACAGGAAACTGTTCTGAAGCAGGTCTCCATGATCTAACACCATTCCCCCAACCTATCCACCATGATCCTCTACATTTAGATCAATAAACCTCAAAAGAATGACCATCCAGCCTTAGAACATCTTTCATCCCACATGAAATTATAGCTGTTAAAGTTGTATAGTTGTGCTCTTACAAGCAATTCATAAGCTTCCTGAATTTGGAGACCAATGTGTTGTGAAGGAGAATGCTTATTTCAACATATGTGTGTGTATGAAAGATCAGTAATTGTAAAAATATTAGTAACTTGTGTGTGAAATTCACAATTAGTTAAAATCAGAAACAGTGTAAGTTTTAAAAAACAGCTCTTTTCTATCTGGTGGATGGAAAAGTGGCATCACAACCTCAGGCCTGCAGAAAGGCAGATTTTTCTACATACCACTTCTGTATGTGTGTGTGTCAGCTAAGGTATTGTGTCAAATCAGACTTATTTTATGAGATTTTTAATATTTCTTTTTAGAAGGTCAGAAATGAGAAGAAAAAAAAAAAAATAAAGCATTCTTATTTTGGTCTCCCCAGTGTAGAATACAGGTCTGTTGTATTATTCTTACTTATCTCTCTCTGGATATACTCCAAGGACTTCACAGAGGCTTTTGGATCTTGGGTTTATTTTTGACTCATTATACTCAGATTTCATATTGGCTTGCATATCTGCTATGATCATTAAATCCTTTTGTAACAGCTACTTTTTAGGATACTGTTTTATGTTCATGTCCTACATTCCTCATTCACATGTGAAGTTGTTCAACTTTGCACTTTGAAGACATTTTGCTTAAATGAGCAACGGACTATAATAATGATTTTGTTGTCATTTTCTACAACCTTAGTGTCATGGACACATATTTACATCCAAATTATCTGTGAAAATTTTGTAAAGTATCAGCTTTTGTTCCAAGCAGAAGCAATAGTTTCCTGTAAAATGATGATTCTGCACTGATAGCTACATTTTATTACAGATAAATTATTTTTCCTTCAGGTATCAGTTTTTATTCCAAGAAAGCTATGCCCTCCTGATACTCAGTTGCCTTCAGAAAGTCTTCTAATAAAAAAATTAAATTAGCTTTGTCTGACAAAGTTCATTTTTTCATAAACCCATGTTGACTGCGTTATATTCATGATTTTCTGTAGTTCATTCTCATATCATCTATTTTATTATTTCCCTTGGATATGCATCAAGCTGTTCAGCTTAGCTGGGATACCTGACTTTGTCTTATGAATATTTCAACAATTTTTTTTTTGAGCCTTTCCAAATTTTCCTGTTATTCTGAGATTTATTAAAATGCTGAGAGCTAGTCAACTCTCACAAAATTATTAGGAACAAATTATCTAACCTGACAGATATATGTCCCTATATGAAAACCTGTTTATCACCTTCTTCAGTTGCCAGTGGCTTGGAAAGTACTTTCTCATCTTTAGGTAGCAAAAGTATATTTTCTCAATCTTTGGGGTTTTTGTTGTTTGGGGTTTTTTCTTTTTTTTTTTTTTTTTTTCTTTTTTTTTTTTTTTAACTATACCAGGCATGGAATTCTTAGCTTTTCTTATCAGTTTTCTTCACTTCCCCTTTTCCCTTCTGTATCTTCCCTCCAGAACTCCATTACTTTTTCCATCCTTATGCCTCTGCCTTGCAATTCTCAGAGACTAAGAATGAGCCTCACAAACCTCACAGGCACATGAACAGACCTCTCCGGATTTGTTCAGCTTCTCAAAACTCCAGCCACACAGATCTCACTGAGACAGGCAGACAAACATATCAAACACACAGCTTGCCAAATCCTTTTACACCCAAGAAGACTGGCAGCTTTAAATGGTTCCCCCCCCTTCTTTTTATCTATATTGTTGGGCTGTTTGGGTATTTACATTCCTGTCCAGCTTTAGTGAATTTTAATTGGAGCACTGAAACGTTACAGGCGGTATGACAGCCAAGAAAGAATTGTTTAAACAGTAGTATTAATGAAATCCTATTAGTTCTAATAAATTACTTTTGGCAGCCATACTTGTGGTTTTGGTAAGGTGAGATCCTTCATGAAAGTTTACCAACTTCTCTTCCAGCCAGGTCCAAAGTTCTGTCTATTTATAGTAATCAAAAATATTATTTTGACAGATTTTGTATACTCTTATTCAAAATTATATATTTTTGTTGTATGTACTTTCTCACATCTGTCTCTTTAGTACTTCAGTTGCAGTGATAGCCTGTAGCATGATAGGTTAGAAACCATGTTGGGCCTTAGATAAGCTGTATTTTCACCCAGACTGTGCCAATGGATTATTATATAGCCATAGGCCAGTCATTCAGCTTTCTTTACACTCTGTAATATCAGTATAATGCTTTGAAATCAGTAAGTAAAAACTACTACTTAAATTCAATGTATTATTCTGCTCACATAGCTGATCTTTTAGTGTATTAACTCCAGAAACATAACCTTCTAGGCTACCTTTACATCCGTGTCCAAAGTAGTGACTTTTAAAGTTTGAATTAGAAAACATTATAAAGCAAAAAGTCTTTTGTGTGTTAATGTTATAAGAAAATAGAGTTGTATTTTTTCAGGGCTAGTGAAGTCAGTACTTTAAGGAAGGAAAGGAGAGCATATCTCACAAACCTCTGTTTCCAATTCAGAATAGAATGCAGTGAATGGCACGGATAGCTGTAAATAATTGTAAGTTGAAAATAAACAGTCACTGAAAAAAATGTATTAAACTGCTCCTTGTACACTTTAAAAGTAAGATACATTGTAAACAGGCATTCAGGTGCAACTGATTATGAGACTGCATATGGTTAGCTGCTGCAGCATATAAAATAAAGTTCCTTAATAGCTCCAGAGTAGATCTCCCAAGTGCCATAAATACAACATCAGATAAGGTTGTCAGAATGTTAAAACCAGTTTCTGTAGTTTTCAGTTAAACTCAATTACAAAAGCTGAAGCCACTGTTTGCATCGCTGGAACAATCTGTCCAAGATACTGGAAGCTTTTTACTTGTGGCTTTTTGAACTGTGAACTAAATAGTACAGAGATAGATAAAGCTATACAAGAAACTAGAATCTTTTGGGAAGTTTTGATTAAAACACTTGAGACATGATATGTTATCAGCTGATTTGTTTTAAAATACGTTTGCTGTCTAACTGTGGAGATCTGGAGTCCCTTGCTGTGGACAAACTTTTTTTTTTTTTTTTTTAAATATGCCTGTGCTAGTGGAAAGGTTTATATCCGCATTCTTCTGTGGCTCCTAAGCTATTTCATTTATGGTAACCGGCTTATTGAACAAAAAACATTTAAAGGATTTTATTTATTCCACAGTAACTAAATTTATCTTAATGGCATGCTTTGGGGAATGCTGATGCAAACCTTTTAACTGGCGGAGTTTAGGGGATTTGTCTGAGAGGAGGTACCACCAGGTAATGAGAAGCTGGAGTACAAACCAATGGCAGTGTCCTCTGTGGGGAAAGCTAGATGTCAAACGTGAGTCTTTCCACATCTTCAGCTGATGGTACCCCTAGGGAAGGTAGGCAAGACCTTTTCTTTAACATAAGAGAACACATTCAGATTTGGAAATCAAATGGTTTATGTTAAAAGTTAAAAGAAGTCGAATGTACCTGTGGTTCGAAAATATAGATTACGGGAATAATAATTGAGAAGCAAAGATTAGTAACTTATATATTCCTCTTGAAATCAATAACATTTGAATGCAAAAATATCGCATAAATTAATCATTAACACTGCTTAATCAAATAATCATAAGCAAGGCAGATTTCTTTGAATCAAATTAATTTAAATCCTTCATTTTAATCACAATTTAAATCAGCAAGTATGATTTGCTGATTTAGATAATTGATGCTAATCTTGTTATGCATTTATATTTTACTTTAGAAAAAGGACATTTTTATGACATTGAGTATTCTTTCAAAAAAAAAATTGTCAAGCAGCACAAAGATTTCTTCTTCTTACCTGTTCGGGTGATACATGATAAATGAAAAAAATTGTTTTAGGGTTCTACCAGTTTAAAATATATCTATTTAGATTTTTAAATTTGTTTTGTGGTTGAAAATGGTTAAGATTTTTTTTTTGAAGATTACTATATTTTTAAAAGATTACTTTTATTTTCTCTCAAGTAAGATAGAAACTGGAGTGCAACTCAAAACACAGAGTGAAATTTTAAGTCTTTTTCCTAAATAAAGGTACAATGAAATATGATGGACCCATATTTAGAATAATATGTATCAAATATATTAAAATGTTAAATGACTGATTTTTTACAGAAGACAGTTTATTACTATGTTCAATAGAGTTGCTGAAAACAAGATGCCAAATTTAAAAAAAAAATTTGTATATTTAATCATTTAGATGATGTCCGCTGGATTTTCAAAATCACAATATTGATTTGGTGTATGTTTATATATATTGGAAAATTTCACTTGAATATGCCTGTAGTTTAATACCTATGTAAGCTGAAAACAACTCTGTAAGAGTCACTTCTAAAAAAGATTTCTTGATTTTTCCCGTGACTATATGTTAGTATACTAAAAGAGAAAAAGAATGTTTTGAAACCCAAAACCCGCATGCCAATCTCAAACACAAAGAATTTACTTTGTGTTTGCAGCTGAAATTGAGATCAAAATTAGTTAAAGCAAAAAATCTCTGCACTGAGTACGTTTATTTAAATTTGTTAAATAATGTTATAATAGCTGGAAATTAAGTTATTCAGTACCTTTCATCACCTTTCATCATTGACCTTAAAATTAGCTATTTTCCCTTTTTCTTGATGTGAACACTCACTGATTGTTGCTTTACATTGTTATGTAAAAATGCAATCAATAAGCCAATTCTTTTGTCCTTTTGTAACCACTGTTCATGTGTCTAACACTGGTTATTTAACATGGAGGCATGTGAAATGTCAGTGCTGTTACCTATTTAACCTTTTCTATTTACAGGATGATTCTGTACGTAATACAGCACAAGTCTGTTTCTTGTAATTGAAAAATGCTTACTAATTAATAATGGAACCCAGAATCAATGGCTTTATGGCTACTCAAAAAGATTAAAAAATGGGTGTTGTGTGACCAAAAAACCTAAAAATCAAATTCCTCCTGATGATCCTAATCTTTCTCTATGACAGAACAGTAGACCTCATGAATAGAAAAGTGACAGTAATTGTTATCTGGACATAATTTTCAAAAAAGATCGCTCACACTTTTCTAACCAAGGTGATTGAATTAATGTATTTATAAATGGCTGAATAATCAAAGACAAAAATGATCTCATAAACAGTTCAAATTGTGACTGCGGACAGTCTGATTCACACTGGCCCTTCTTTGGGCAGGATTTGGACCAAATGGAATCCTGAGGTCCTTTCCAACTGAAATAGTTCTGTAGCTCTGTGCTTTTATGGCACTGATGCAGTATGCAAGGATTTTGGAAGATGGGGCTAAAATTAAAGTGTTCTTACATCCATTCAGTAGAAAGCGCAAATGTAATTCATCCTGTTTTATATTAAGGAACTGACTGGACAATGTCCTGAAACTTTATTTGCTTGTTACTTTGATGGTTCACTGATTAGTAAATATACTGGCCTTGCAAGTATAGTGTGAAAATTTTGTGTTACTGTCAACTCAATTATTGGAACATTCTGGCCTTTAGAGGGCTTTATATCAACAGGATGTGAATGGTATTTTTAGATTATATATGTCATCATGCAGTCTCATTCTTAGGAACAAAGATTCGGAGGAAAATGCCAAGAAATGTGCCAGAGGGAAAAGGCTGTTTGGGAAAAGTACTATGAAAGCTACTTAGATAAGCAAACCTAATATACTTCCACATGACTCCATAATATTTAGAAGTACATTTTTTGCATATGACTATATATATATATAGTCAAATGATTGTACAGTCAGAAAATACACCTTAACTTTAAAGAATAGTCATGGTTTATATTTAAAAGGTTACAAACAACCAGCTCTACGATTTTAAAGTTTAGCGATATTATTCATGTTCAGTGAAAGTTCCTTGATGTATGGAAGAGCATAGAGAGTCATTTAAATTGTAAGAAATATGGTGCTTGGATAATTAGGAGGCATAAACCTAAATCTTTTTATGATATTCATTTTTATTGAATTAAAATAAGGAAGATTCAGATAATTATCTGAATAACAATGAGCGTTGGGTTAAGCTGATATTCCCAAGAAAGACGAAGAGCTGTATGTAGTGAATTCAAATATGTGGGATGTACTATCTATTGATAGTTAATTTTTTTCTCCTTCCTGGCTTTTGTAAAAGTTAGAAGTGAATAGATATGCTGAATGTAATATTTACTTTTTCCCTAATGTCAGTAGGAAAAAATAACTTTTCCCATTAATCAGATAAATGGGTTTTAGACATTTTATTTGATGCACTCTAAATTACAAGAACACTAAAAATTAAATATTATAAACTGCTTAATATCTGAAACATCTGAAGCTGAGATATATAGCAATACACTGCTGCACATATTAACTCATCTCCTTTGCTCATGGTATCTTCCCCCACTCATATATAATGCACAAAGTAGCTCTGACTTGTTTGGTTTTGTGCTTTTCCTTTCAGGTTTGGATATATTCTTCATAAGGATGATCCCATGCTCCAGAAAATTGATCTAGAAACGATGTCATACATCAAGACAATTAGTTTAAAGGATTATAATTGCATTCCTCAGTCACTGGCTTATACACACCTTGGAGGATATCTTTTTATCTGCTGTAAACCTGACACCACTGGGGCTGTCCTACCGCAGCTCATCGTGGATAGCGTTACTGATTCCGTGATTGGATACAATGGCGATGTGACAGGCACGCCACATATCTCCCCAGATGGACACTACCTTGTCAGCATTGATGATGCAAAAGGCCTCATGAGGATCCAGTCCATAACAGTGAGAGGAGAAATACAGGATGCATTTGACATTCACACTAATTTGCACATATCGGATGTAGCTTTTCAGCCATCCTTCACTGAAGCTCATCAATACAATGTCTACTGCAGCTCCAGCACACAAACTGATGTTCTCTTCATGGAGCTCTCCTCTGGCAAGGTTAAGATGGTGAAGAGTCTGAAGGAGCCAGTCAAGGCAGATGAATGGCCTTGGAACAGTAAGAACCGTCTTATAAAAGACAGTGGCCTTTTTGGTCAGTATCTCATGACCCCTTCCAAGGAGTCTCTGTTTATCCTGGATGGACGGCTCAATAAGTTAAATTGTGAAATCACTGAAGTTGAGAGAGGCAACACAGTAATTTGGGTTGGAGAAGCATAAGGATCTGTATTAGATATTTATCGCGTTAATAGTTTTACAGTACATTGCACTTAAATTACACCGTTCTTCAAATTTACACAATTTTAATTTTAAATTGTTAGATCCTTTGATACTTATTTCTTTGACATGTACACAATTTGAATCAACTGCCACATAAAAGTGACTAAAACGATGGCTATTTGATAATGGTACTCCTTCTTAATTATCAACTGAGATTGTGTTCTTTGAGTGAAATAACTAAATATTGAAATTGATGATAAGTATAATAAATTATTGGAAAAGAAGAAGGAAAAAAAAAAAAAACCCAGCCAAAAAAGCTTCAGGGAATTTAATATTATACTTTGCATTTGTAAATGGAAGACTTAAATATGATTCAAATTTTGGAGTTTTTTTGCTTCAGACACAAAACAAGAGCTGTTATACCACAACCTTTGACTCCTTAAGCTGAAATGTTTTGTCCTGTCCAGTCCACTGTTAAATCTTTTTGTGCCTTGAAGCGAAAGTCTCACAAGGAAGACAAACATAGAAATTATAAAATTTATTTCCCACTGTGGCTACAGGATTGCTTGTCATTGGAAAGAAAGTTTTGCTATCAAATTCCTGGTGTCAAGTTGTGTAACATACATGGACAGGAAAAGAAAAAAAGAGAAATTATATTTGCAGTGTTTTCTGATCACTGCATTTTGGAATTTATTTTTATGGTGTCTTAGTTGAGAGAGCTGCTTGCAGAAGCTTAACCTTTTTTTAGAAAAAAAATAGATGTTAAGTTTTTCAGCTATCACAGGGTGGTATCAGCAAGGAGTTTCAGGTCTACTGAAGAGAAATATTGCACATCCTTTCAGAGTATACCACGCTCTAAAATCCTGGCATCACAAAGCTTCACTTACATCATTGAGGAAACTGTTAATTAAAAATAAATAAAATGCATTGTAAGAAAATGCAAATGCAAAGAACTGAAGTCTGTGACCAGTAGATAACATTTTTACCTATTCATTGTACCATTGATCCATATTTGTTAAACCATTTGGTTAGCTCAACAGGTTTTCAAGATATCCGGTTGGATTAGTGGAAAAAAAAAAAGACCAAACAAAAACTTTGTATTTTTTATAGTTTGTTTACTTAGAATTCTAATATAACACTGGTTAAACAGGTAAATGGGAAAAATAAGATTCCCAGAAGTAGAATAACAAGTCAATAGAAAGCCAGCAGTGAACAGCTATCCAGACTCAGAGCAATGACTTAGAAGTTTGGGAGTATTTTTATTTTTATTATGTTTTTTGCTAAAGAATGCTTGTAAGCTCTTTAACTGACCTCCATTTACTGAAGGCAATCAGAAAAAAAAAATCTTTTTTTAAACAAAGTTTTACTGCAATTTAGATTGTGTAAAATTGCTTAGAAATCCGGAATTTTCTAGCATTGTAATCTTGTGTGCATTGAGCATTCTGCCCGGTGTGGTACAGTAGATCTGTCTTTAGCTTGAGCGAACCTCCTGGTAAGTAGATTTAACTGAGATAAAAATTTGCTTACATTTCTAGCTACTGAATCTGTTTTCCTTTTTAAGAACTCTTCTTCATTGTGAACAAACAATAATCATGTAAATTGTCTGTTACTCAATTGCAGTAGTCTGTCTCATGCATTTTTTTGTTCTGTAATTTATACCACGTGAATGTTCTGTATGTAGAAAATGCTTGACAAAAGGAGAATAAACCCCATAAATTTTAAACAGTCCTGACTTTGGTGAATCATCCAATGTAGCTGCACTGAGCTGGCAAGTAACACTGACTTTATTCAAAAACACCTAGTATTTTATATGTATGTATGAAAAGAGATGTATTTATATATATATGCAAAATAATATGCAGTGTGGAAAGAAAACTTTTTAGAAAAGCTTAAGTCACTGGAAAAGTTTCCTTTGATTGCTACAATGAAAAACTCATTTATTAGCACTAGCTCATGTATTAGTACATCTAAAGCACAAGTACAGGATCAGTGGAGAATGGATTGAGGCAAGCCTTGGGGAGAAAGTCTTGGGAGTATTAGTGGATGAAAACCTCAGTATGATTCAGCAGTGTGTGCTTGCCACCCAGAAATCCAACTGCATCCTGGGCTGCATCAAAAGAGACATGACCAGCAGGTTGAGTGACATGATTATTATTATTTGCCTTCAATAATTCTAATTATTTTCTGACAATATTACCCAGACTGTGTGTGTAAACAGTGATCACAACTTCTCACCATTGTTTTTCCAGTGAAGTTAAACAAATATTTGATCACTGTGGTTGCTTTCACAGCTCTTACAGTTGAAGTTCAGCTTTCTCAAATACAGGTGGCCTGACTGAAAGCTTTAATCTGAATGAGGGGAAGAACTGGAACTTCAGTTTCCATTTTTTGCTAGCAGCTGTATGAGGAGAGCTGATGTAAAGGGCCTTTTTCAACCCAGAGATGAGACATCTTCAGGGAGGCCTAATAGCAGCCTGCTAATACCCATGGGAGGTTACAAGAGAGATGGAGTTAGATACTTCACAGCAGTGCAGGGCAGGGGGACAAGACGCAGCAGCATAAATTAAATCAAGCATTTCAGACTGGGTATAAGGAAAAGCTGTGACGAGAGTCAAGCATGGGAGCAGGTTGCTTAGAGAGATTATACAGTCTCCATCCTTGGAGTTTTATTAACTTTATTAACACACTACCTGTGTGGATCATGCCCATCTGACCTTTAGTGGAACTGGCTGTGACTAGCAGAGTGTTGGAGTAGAGACCTGCCAAGGGCCCTTCAAACCTCAATTTTCTTGTGATTCTATCATTATGACTTGGGGATGGAAACAATAGCATACTTACTTTGTTTCAGTTCCTTAAGTTTCTGATTTAGTTTAATGTAAAATCTGCAAGTGTTACAGTTAGGCTGAAGTATGGCCTAAGCAAATCTCAAAAAAACCCAGTGTGTTTTGTCACTTGAAATCCTTAGCTCTGACCATCTGACTTTAAACCAAGGATATTCTCATTTGAAGTCTGGAGCCCATTTCTTGGATTCCAGGAAATCCCAAGCTGATTGTAGAACTTTCACAAGATGAAATATGCAGAGGTAAGTGCTCCTTTGGGAATACCTGAAAAATAGCTATGGCAGAGGGAAGGAGGGCTTGAGAAAACCATTGTAGATAAGATCTCTTAGCACTCGGAGTATGTGTCCAAATGTGAGCATAGCCACTCAAGTGTATCCTTAGTCTCAGCTTTTCTAGTAAAACTGTCCTGGGAATGTATAGTATGGTTCAGTAGTGGAATAAAAAGATCTGTTAACTTGCTAATCAATTTGAGATAGAAGAGCTCATGTCATAATTATGATCATCTCTTCAAGGGAAACATTTTAATATAGAGAAAGTCCTGTTCACTTCTCATCAGTTTGTCCTTCCCATTTTGGTCTTCATCTTAAGCAGTTCCTAAAGAAACATACTGAAAACTTTGAGGTTGGCAACTGAAATGGAGAACACACAGAAATTTTTAAAAAGACATATTTAAACATTATTTAGCTGTAATGACCCATAATTATTAATTAATTTTTTTGTGAATACTGTTAAGTTAGGAAAAGCATAGCTTTAACTTTGCATCCAAAAATCCTAATTTCAGCCAAATTCAGAAAATTACAGGATAGAGCATATGTGGTTAGAGAGTGGAAAAAGTTGTTCTGTACATACATACACTAATTAGAGAGATGTGAGGTGGAGCCCAGCAGTTGAGAACCTTTGCACTTGCACCACACTGACACTGGTTCATTGTGACCGACCTCCCCACAATGGAGAAAGACTTGGAGGAGAAGGGCAAAAATAATGAGTTCAGGGAAGAATGTCAAGAATGACCAATTACTGTAAAGAAAGCTGCATTTTTAGGGGGACTGAAGAGTAAACTTTGGTTTAGATACACAGCTGTACCAGTGAGTCATCAGATTGTATAAACAGCTTTCCCGAGATAATTAGTGGACGCTACTGTTCTGAGCTAGCCAGTGCAGTGTGGGGGGAGAAAGTGTATGTGTAGCTCAACCTAATGTTAAGTTTGAAAACTGTTCATCTACTACAGTGAACTTTGAAGGGAACAATGGGCTTGACCTGGTTCAACCCTTGCTCTCCTTTCTGGTGACTTGACACACCCAGCACCATGATGATGAGAATACAGGGACTGGTAAAGGAATCATGTTTGCATGGTGATTCAACTGTGTATTGCAGTAGCTACACTGTGCTTCTGTTATGATTTCAGTGTTCTGTTGTAATACTCTAGTAAATCAAAATGCCATGAAACAACAATTATTTAAAGTAAATTTGATATTAAACTTTAAATCCTCTTAGTGTGGAACCTCTAAAAGAACCTAGTCAGAAGGTATCAGACTCCTACCTTTACATATTATCAGTCCATTTCATGTAATACTGGAATTAAAAAAAAAAAAAAAAAATCAGCGCTTACAGTGCTTCATGTTATGACAATAATTAAATTTGGAAAAAATGGGCAAGACCTTACTTATGCTGATGTTAGGAATTATTTCATAGTGAGTATCGCATTAAGCAGAACACATCAAAAGGCAGCAAAGACAGTGTGGTGAACGATTTCCTTGTTATATTGAGGAAGGAATACATAATGACGGGTCTGTAATCTGAGAGTTAAGAGATCATCATCTAGGGTATGTTTACATTCCTTAGCACAGGTTATTCAACATCCATGCCCAAGGGGTTTTGTATTGTGCTATTTTTGTTTGCTTCTAGGTTTTTTTGGGGGAAGGGTGTGCAGAGGTGTTTGTCTTGTTTAAATAGTAACCTAGAGAGAAATTTTCACAGAAAATACTAACAAGACGGTGTGTAAAAAAATCTATTGACATCAGTCTTATAAAAATTTATAAAAAGGAGTTAAAAGTATATATTTCACTTGAATCCATCCTGTCTGTCACCTCTTAATGGGTTAAATGCCCTGTTGGTGTGCCACTACTTTAAAAATGATTTTAAACTGTCTTCAGTGAGCTATCTTGCACAAAGTATGACAAATTCAGTTACTGATAAAAGACTGAAAGATACTGAAATTGCTTTTTTCTATTTAGAACTAATGCATGAAAAATTGCTTGTTCTAGCTTATGAATATTAAACTTGTTCTTATTTTAATCTAATAGATGAAAAAAATAGCTTCTTGTTATTAGTCATGATGTTAATGTTCTTATTTTTAATCTTCTCGAGGTATGTGTCTTTTGCACAAGGATGGACAACAGTTCTCTCATTTTGCAATGCTCTTTTTTATATTTTTGTCTAGTAATGAAAACTTAGGTATATGCTTTCCTTTTAATTAAATATCATTAAACCAATGGCCAAAAAAAAAAAAAAAAAGTATTTCCCTGATAACATTTTTCAGTAATCTCCTTGTATGAGATTCAAGAAAAAAGCAAATTACTGTTAACTATATCCCAGTAACTTCCTGGCTTCCTGGAATCTTCCACAAGAAAATTCCCTTCCCCCCTGTGGACCCCTTCTCAGTTAACCTATGCTATATCATTGTTAATGATGCATCCAATACTGTGAAGAAGTAGAAGGAACAGCACATTTACACTGAAGATTGCATAAGGAAAAATTATTGCATAAATGAGAAGGGAAAAGGAGCTAACTCTCCACATTACAGCACAATTAGTTTTGAAGTGTCTTAATTAAGACAGTAAATAAATAGCTTTTTTCTCTGTGTTTACTGTAAAGATTAAGTAAGGGCATACATTTTTAAACTGTACTTGGATGCTCTTTCCAAATAAACTTTCTCCCAATGCTTTGAGAGCAGAGCAACATAATTTACTGTTGTTCAGGCTGGACCTCCATATCCTTTGCTCCACTGTTTGGTGGCTTCTGGGCCCTCTGTATATCCAGGTAAGTGGAGGGGTGGCACTCATGCTATCTTGGAACCATAGAATCATAGAATCAGTGAGGTTAGTCAGTAAGGTGCTATTCATTAAGTACATTTAATTTTCCTTTATAATTTTAAACCATGAGCTAAACTGTTTCTTAGACGTTTCCCTTCTCAGTGTTCCTTATACCAACATTTTACTTTGTGCAATTAGTTTATGGTCTGTCTCCTCATAAAGAATGATTCCATCCAGAATATTTGTTTTAGTGATTTTTGAATTTAAGTAATACTTTTTGTCTGGGCAGAAATCATGCACTTTGCCTTGTTCCTGAAAGTTTAACGAAGTCATTTAGTTCAAAGTTCTATGAACTCCCTTTTCCTTGAGTGAGATGTTGATAGTTTTCAGTTCAAGAAAGGTCCCTCTTATCAGAAAATTTTTGTCAGCAATTCTCACAGGAATTGCTTTGGTATTGTATATAAGATCCTTAAGGCAAAGTGATAGACAAAATAGAATTTCTTTTCCTTCTTGCTGTTTGAAAGAGATTGTTACATCAGTAGATAAACAGAAAAGAGTTGGAGAACAATTTACCTTTATTTAACCTGGTTTTCAAGTGCATTAAAACCAAGACAGATTTTTCATGCCCTTTGGGTATTTGGTAAACACCCCTGGCACACTCCACTGGCAAATTCAGATCCTGAAGAGACCTGAGAAGCAAACATAAAATACAGAAAAATCCAAGAAAATAAGCATTTGTTTCGCTATTGTAGTAGTGAGTCTGCTTAAAGAATCACAAAGATGGAGCTTTTTTCCTATTACCAAATTTTATACAGTATTCCACTTGTATTTCATCTGCTGCTTAGTGTGATTTAATTGATTTTAATGAAGTTGTTGTCTTCCTTCTTGTCAAGACAAGTTCCTTCTTGTCTTCTAATCAGTAGGATAAATCAGACAGTTTCAACTTACTGTTTCTGAAAGTGCTGAATATCCAAGATTTGTGGAGAATGAAATAAGTCTGTTGCAATTTGAGAAGCGTGCCAGCCACAGAGCCACACACTACAGTCATTACCCAGCTGAAACACAATGGTTTAAGCCAAAGTAGACATGACATGGAGATGTCCATGTTGTGTCCAATTGAATTGAAACATGCAATTGTACGTCTTAGATTGCTGAAAGGTAAAATTTATCACCAGACTTAGCTGTCATCTCAGTGTTTATATGTGCTTAATATAGTTTGAGCATTTCTGTAAAGAAACAAAAATGATGGAGGACTGGACTAAGAACTCTACCTGGACTTTGGAGCTGGGAGTGGTATTCACACCCACAGATGAAAGCCCTGGATCCTCTGATGTAGCATGGGGAAGAGTTGGTGTCTCAGGGAGAAACTTGGTAGAACCCACTGAGCTGAATGGACATTCCTGTTTTACTCATTCCAACATAAATAAATTAGGTGGAAATTTCCAGGCTTTTCAATTTACATATATTGAATATTTCAGATGGATTTTTATTAATTTGATCAGGTTACTTGTGTTAGAATGATGTCAAGGACAGGTGAGAACACGCTGCAGGATTAGACCCCACTATTTGACAGCAAGAGCCTCCTCTCTGCTGACATAAGTCTGAAATAAATCCTCAAATTGCTTAGCATTGTTGGAATATAGTCAGATCTTGATATGCCCAGAAGCAGACACTTTGTCTATTGGAAAATATGTCAGAGGAAGCTGATGTGCACAGGAGAATTTAGAGGCCCGTGTTATGGGAGCAAGTTGCTTTGGATCTAAATTTTGTACTCAGGCATTTTATGTGTTTTGAGGTTCTAAAACTTAAAGCTATCAGGAACCCAGCAGAATTTACAGCACCTTAATGGAAGTTTTGTGAAAAAATAAGTGTATTAAGCACCATAATATCTTGTGCTTCAGCAACCCTGTCACAAAACAACTTTCAAAATAAAATATATACAAATTCTAACCAACATAGTCCAGATATGACTATTTTAAGCAGAAACTATGCAAATATTTTCTTCTGTTCATAAGACATAGGTACTGTGGCTGATCTCCAGGCAGGTCAAACAAGTCCTGGTCACTTCTGTTCCATAAGGTTTAAAACACTGAATGAAAAAGTGCTGGGAAAAACAATGGCATACCAGGAAACTAGTTCAGTTTGTTTTCCCTGTTTAAGCAATATAAGTGACAATACAAAAAAAAAGCTGAGCAAGCTCTGTGCTATTTCACTGCAATAGCTGCCATTTGGTTTCCACGCTCTTGCAGATTATTAGCAAATGCTAGAGTTTCTAAGAATTGCTCCTCTGCTGCACAAAGTAACTGTTGTGGCTTTTCTCTCAGCTCTGGAAAAACATGCAAACAAGGCCCTGCAAGCAGGAAATAATGGGACTTCTTCAGTTTGTTACATTTATACTGTCAGACTCCAGTTAAAAATTCAGTATGACTAGGACAAAAAAACTTTAATCGGCTTACTGGGAGCCTCAGTCACAGTAGTGGCACTGTTCTCACTGTTAGCATTACTTTGTTTTATAAAATCTGAAAGATTTTCTTTTTCTTCATAATATTCTCTCTTGCTAATACCTGAATTGGAGCAGTATGTGGCTGTATGCCATATCACATTTTTGTGCTGAGCAGACACATTGTGTGACATTCTGAGGAAAACACCTTTATCCTGGAACCCCACAAGAGCTCAGTGGGATCCATTGGCTAATTCAGCACACAGTGCCAAATTGTCTCTGAATTTGTCAGCAACTTTTGTCACAGTCTTAGGCAAGATGTTACCTGCAGGATCTTTCCAGTTTCTCCTATTTTCCATTCCTTCTTAACATACCCTGAAGAAACCAGCAAGGGAGATTTTTTCTGGGAAGGAAGTATCCAAACTCTTACATCTTAGTGAGCCTATTTACAATTGGACTTAATGATTTTAAAGGTCTTTTCCAACCTAAATGATCATTCTAACAGTTTTGAACTTTTCCATACTGAAATATAGATAGAAATAAATGAAGATTTTGACATGGCATTTCATTAATACCTTATACAATGGCATTATTCTCTCCATATATCTGTTGGAAATATCAGAAACTTCTATATTCTAGGACACTTTTCCGACGCCTCTCTCCTCACCAATGAATTGGGGCTAGCCTACATTCAACTAGTACTTCCTTGCTTTTCTAGTTTTATTCAAAGTCCTGAACTGCTGCTACTGGGTTTCTAGGCACCACACAGAAACTGTACGCTGTTAAAATTCAGCTGTTTTTCTTACTCCAGTCCACTGCCCGTGGCTTTTCTTACAAACCTTTAATCAAGAGTTCTGCTGGATTCAGCTTTTCAGGAAAGCTATATGAGGGATTTCTTTCTCGACCCAGATCATGCTGTCATGAGTGAAATGTTTAAAGCTCTTCATTGCTATCAAAACTGAGGATAGTCTTGCAAAGAGGCAGAACTTGGACATTCAGAATGGGGAAACCTGAAAGTCAAATTCAAATGTAGGTTAGCTGTCTCCACAACAAGGCTACATTTTGATTGGGGTTTCTGGGATTATTCTAGGATTATGCTTTTAGACTTTACTAAAATGCACCTTGTTAAAATGTTTGGGGTTTTTAGGTCTTAAAGAATAAAATTCCATTTTTCTTCTGTGAGGTCATAAGAGGTAATTGGCTGCAGCCAGATCAGCAGCAATGCAGTCAAAATCTGTCTTAGCATCTTTTCTCTCTGGAGAGTTTTACTGAAGGAACTGAATGCTGGATTGACGTCTTTACATCTTTACATTCATGTGGCACTCTTTTGTGCTTTTAGATTTGTTAAAATTTAGTAACTGCCAACACTGGAAGGAATTTCAATGAAATATATGCAAAGGGGCTTTTCCTGCAACTGACCTTTTACTTTTTACATTACTCTACAAACTTCACAAAAGAGTTTGCTTGAATAACTGATGTGTGTGCAATAGAAATTACTTAAGAATAGCAAGTTATGTTTCTTGAAATAACATTTTTCCCTTTTCATCCATTCTTCAGCAATCCATTTTGCCTGGATGTGTTGTCTCCATCTAAAAGCATGTTCTAAGAATGAGAATTCATAACAACATATCAAGGACATATTGGATTAAGCTCCGAGCAACATGGTCAATTAGAAATTGTCCCTGGCCAAGGCAGGGAGGTTAGAGCTAGATGATCTTTAAGGTCGCTTTCAACCTAAACCATTCTATGATAAGTAGCATGTTGTTGTACGTATTAAAAGTTAGAATAATTCCTTCAGGTCAGTATTTAGAATTAAAACACTTTCTTCTGTTCACTGTGAACTTCCATACAGTTCTGCATATGATCAGTATGTGATTTTCTAATATAATTTGCTTTTTCATTGGACATGCCAAACATGAAATGCATTCAGCAGTATCCAAGCTTCCAAATTCCTATCCAGTCTACACAGACATTCCAGATTTATCATATCAAGGCCAGTATTTTTTTTTTTAATTTTTTAATTTTTTTTGTTTCCCCCCCAGATGTACATTACTTCATTTTAGCCATCAGCACAGTGCTAAGTTATCACTCTTAGCAGGAATCAGCTGTATCCCTGGAGAAGCCGTTCCCACCCTACGGCTTGAAGGCAGCACGCTCCCGTGAACAACACCGCCACCTAGTGCGACATCATCATCCATCCTTCCTGGACAGATGGGAGCGAAAATTCCAATACTTGCGGCGCTGCAAGATGCATCTCTTGGATTAGGATCTGGGATGTGACAATTTCCAAAACAAATCCCACACCTAAGTTTCTTGTGCAGTGATCCGTATGTTCAGAGAAAATTCATCTTGATACTTTTTAAGCACAGAAATTTGACATTCAACTCATGGTAATTTTTAAAAGTGTGAGCTTGTGTAGGCTTTTGTTTGGGTTTGTGGGTTTTTTGCCAATATTACATCTTTTTTTTCTACCTACAGAGTGCTTTAACTGCCATTAATACATTTTTACCTAAATTTCTGGCCTCTTTTTAGTCTCAACGGTAATTTTAATCTCTTATTCAGATCTTTCCTCTTTTTTTGTTGCATCTTAGGCCTTGTTTAATTTTTTTTTCTTTCAAACTGTGATGACTGTGAACAGTCAAATTCTGTCATTGCATAATCTACTAAAACAATTTGCTCTTTCAGTGAACTTCACCTGGCTATTATTGCCATATTTTCCCTGCCAGTAGGATGATAAATATGACCTTTTCCATGACTAGTAAAATGCTACAGATTTTACGTTGACCTGATTGTGCAGCTCACAGG
Organism: Acanthornis magna; assembly: GCA_036785705.1. Classification (NCBI taxonomy): domain Eukaryota; kingdom Metazoa; phylum Chordata; class Aves; order Passeriformes; family Acanthizidae; genus Acanthornis; species Acanthornis magna. The sequence goes on from JAWUZG010000018.1 coordinate 34,783,079, forward strand.
ACTTGCCTTGGCCTGAGCTGTTTTTATCTCCTTTTAATAATTCTCTGCTGTTCAAATGATTAATTCCTAGATTTAGTTACCTCCTGTGAATAGACTTTATTGTAAAGGCCTGACAGATGAGGTTATTCACCCTTTGCCTAGAGAGCAGTAGCCCCTCATGGCAAATAAAGTTGAGGGAGGCAATGGTGCAACTTTCAAACTTCAGCTGGGAATCAGTGAAAACAGCAGGCTGGGTAAGAAACCATGTAAAGGTAATCCCAGCTGAATGCCAGCAGTGAGGCAGAAGGGATCCTGTAAACACACCTAAACTGAAGCCCTATTTGGAAAAAACTCAGGATGCTGATGGCCTGCCACCACTTCTCTGCTTGATGGAGATAAGTACCATCAACCCTGTGACCCAACAGACGTGAGCAGTGAGCATAACAAAAAAAAAAAAAAAGTGCTTATTGTTGAATAGCAATAAGCAGTGTTGAATAACAATCTGAATTACATCAATAGTGAGGCTTTTCAGTATGAATTTGGACTATGACTTAATATTACTGTAGCTAGACTAATCAGTTGGTTCTATTTTAATTAGACTGTTAAGATTATTATTAGGTTAAAAAGAAATTCTGGGCTCTGTATGTAACATTATGTAGGGTTTTTTGGCTGTAACAGTTCTTTGAATATAACGTACCCATAACAGGCATTATCAACGCTTCTTGGAACTGAAAAGATCTATTTTATCTTTCATCTAATTTCTTTACATTTCATCCTTTCACTAATCCTGAAAACAAAATTAGTCTACAAGACCTGTCTATAGTAACTTCCTCCTGTTGAATAGTTAAAATTTATTATATAGCACATCAGTACTAAAGGAGAAAAGACTGTAAGAACATTTTGGAGTGTAAAACACCTATTAGTTTTAGTTTATGAAATCCTTGGAATGAAAACTAGATTTTCTATGAGATCTGTAATGCCAATTCTATCTCATTTGATCTAATTTCTCATAATAAGCACAATTTACATATTTTATTAATTGAAGACATAAGAGGCAGCACTAAGAATCAAGTGTTGATCTACCTGAATTATATTTTCCCCAACTAGACAATTTTGGGTTTTAAAGGATAGTAACGTTAAAAAATCTTTTTTGAAAAATCTCGTCCAAATGCAATGGTTTTTATAAATTCCACAGATATATACAAATGGGTCATTGTATTTTGGCCCCAGTTCTTTTACTGCCCCAGCATTAGAAAATAAGTTAAATCAATATATAAATTAAATCCATCCTTTAAGAAATGAAAGTCTATGCAGCTTTCATAAGGACAAAAGTTTAGGGGAAAATTTGCTTCAAGAACAAACAAAGAATTTCAGGTCAGACACATAGCTCCATCACTGTGTCATGCACAAGTCAAAAAGCAAGTATGTGTAGCTCTTGAGAATATGAAGAAGTTTTCTTAACACTTTTTTAGTGTCTTCTTAACATTTTCTAGATACTTGAAAATATCTGCTGTTGGTTCCTAAGGCAAGTAGCATGAATCCAATATTTCAAGAAGGAGCCATTAACAAGCAGTTTGTCATACACTGTAAACACTTTCCTCTGGAAGTGCTCTGCAAGAACCTTGCTTGATATTTGCAATTGCTGTCATGTGTCATCTTTTTCCCTCTCCCCCCCTTTGCTGGAGAACTGTCCTAAAATTCTCAGCACTGTACCACAACTAGAAACTGTGTAGTAGTTCTCAAGAATTTTCATTGCAATGGTTATTTACCTATGTACTTACCTACCCTTTGGCCCTGCCTCTGAAATGAAAGATGGGCAGAGGGTAGGGTGGGAATGCAAAGAGAGGTGGTCTGTTCAGGACCTTTTCATGCTGCTGAAGATGAAATTAGATTGTATTCTGGATTTTTGGTTCTCTGTAATTTAATACCATATGCAAAAAATTAGCAACTACAAATTTGTATGAGAAAGACAATCATTTTCCTGAAAAAAAAAAAAAAAAAAGTATTGTTACTATAACAAAATACTTTTGTCCTCTAAATTTACCTCACTCTTGCACAGAGGTAGAAATTTCTGCAAACCCCCACACTAATCTGTAACTTAAAATACTGTAGCCAGAGCCCCAGAATTCAATCCAGCTGAAGTCACCTGTTTTACAAACTTTTTTCCAAGGTAACATATTCAAAACCACTTAAAACTCATTTTTTTTGGACTGAAAAAAACAACCAGACAAAAAAAAACCCCAAAACAAGGTCTTTTGCAGAAATGCAGTTACACAGCAGAAAAGTTGCCTGATAGATGAACTTTCAAGTCTTCGCCATAAGGAAATTAGAAAACAGGATTGTTCTCTTAATCTATTGTTGCTGAATTGAATTTGAGGTGATTTTTCTTCTTACTAATACAGTAGTATTCAAACGTTATTTGGACAAGCGACAAGTGGGAAATCTGCTTAACAGAAGGTTCTTGAGTTCTCAAAAACCTTTTAGGACTTGTGGAGTATCAAAGAGAAGGGTTAAATCAGGGCATTCGTATATGAAACATGCTGCAGGTGCTGGCTGTAATGACATCTTGCAAACCTGTCAGATTATTCCTTTAGATAAAAGTAAATGAATATATATATTTTAGAGTGACATTTGTAATAACCTCTTTCTTATTCACAATCATCTATTTTATTCTGTATGATCCTAGTGTCTTTCTTTCTTCAGCTATCTCAGAGACTTCTGTGTCACCAGCAATTTTCCAGAGAACTGTCTTTAGAGAAAAATCCAAAAATGTCACAAAGCATGACTTGCCTAACATTCTTAATACTTTAAAAATATGGTTAATCCTAACTTTGTGAAACTGATACCAGACAATTTCAAAATCAGAAGACCTTTTGTGGTAAATGTACAATTTTATTTTCTGATCTGATTCATCTGTTTATATACTGCGTCCGGATCAAAACTTCAGACCTGTGTTTTCAATAGATACTAAAAATAATACTCTAGATCAGGTCTCTCGTTCAGAAAACCCTGAAATTCTAATCAGAAGACGGAAAAGATTGCTTTCCCCTGTTTCTTAACGATTGTAGTCTTCTATTAAAGCAGCACATGACATTAGATGAATCTTTGCTATGAGTTTGTGAAAGTTCTTACCACTACTAGAACACAAGATAAACTGACTTCAGCCTTTTCCCATTCATGTGAATAGTCTAAACTATGATATCACATATGAACTTTGTGGCATCAAGCATAAGAATATCATATCTTTATGCTACCAAGGTCATACTGAGCATACTCAAATTTGAATTATCACCATGTCCTGGGGTGGCAAGCCAAGCAAGCCAAGCGGGTGAAACCCCTGTGGTATGGGGGAAGGTGGTCCAAATACAAGTATGGTGAGGCCTGGCAGATCAATTACATCACACTGCCTCAAACCCGCCAAGGCAAGCGCTATGTGCTCACAATGGTAGAAGCCACCACTGGGTGGCTGGAGACCTACCCTGTGTCTCATGCCACTGCCCGCAACACCATCCTGGGCCTTGAAAGGCAAGTCCTTTGGAGACATGGTACCCCTGAGAGAATTGAGTCTGACAATGGAACTCATTTCAAGAACAGCCATATAAGCACCTGGGCTAGGGAGCATGGCATTGAGTGGGTATACCATATCCCCTATCATGCCCCTGCTGCTGGCAAAGTGGAACGGTACAATGGACTGTTAAAAACCACCTTGAAGGCATTGGGTGGGGGGACTTTCAAAAATTGGGAGCAGCATTTAGCAAAAGCCACCTGGTTAGTTAACACCCAAGGCTCCATCAACCGAGCAGGCCCTGCCCAATCTGAGCTCCTCCACAGAGTAGATGGAGATAAGGTCCCAGCAGTATATGCCAGAGGCTTGTTAGGAAAGACTGTTTGGATTAATTCTGCCTCGTGTAAAGACAAACCTATCCGTGGAGTTGTTTTCGCTCAGGGACCAGGGTGCACTTGGTGGGTAATGCAGGAAAATGGAGAAACACTATGTGTACCTCAGGGAGATATGATTTTGGGTGAGGGCCACATGTAATGCCGTGATGCTGGAGTACCATTGCTGGTTGAATGTCACTGCCTCTATTTGTATATACCTATATGTGTGTATATATGTATATATGTAAATATGTATATCTGTATATCTGTATATATGTGTGTGTATAGAATTGGAGCATATTAGTGTGGACTTTAAGCCAACAATATGGAATAAGGGGTGGAATGTCCTGGGGTGGCATAATGATATTTTGTATTCCCTATCGTTTGTATACTTGAGCAGAAATATGGTACTGTAGCTTTAACTGTGTCACGCAGCTGGGAGAAAGCTCTGCCTGCGCGGGATGTTTTGAAACTTTTTCCCTGGCTCTCCTACGGGGGAGTGAGAAGGAGGAAGGGACACTTTTTTTGGTTTTTTTTTTCCGCTCAGCCAGTTGCTGCTGCTGGTTGCTGGTGCTACTGGTGTGGCTGCTGCTTGGGTTTTCTTTTTTTTTCCTTTCTTTTCCCCCGGGATTTTTTTTTCTTTTTTTCCTCTCATCGTTTTTTTGGATCCTTTTCTTCGACTTGCTTTCTCATCCGAGAACCTGAGGAGCCCCAGAGGACAGTGGACGAGAATCGTCCAGGGAGGAACACCACCCGGCCCCCTCCGGGGACCCCGGAAAGGGGAAGCTACGCCTGAGGAAAAGTACACTACAGTTCATCAGCTGTTTATTCAGGTTTAATGACCCTTTTTCCCTTTCCCCTTCCACTGTGTGGTCTGTTAATTAAACAGTTTTTCCCACTTTAGGCTGGGATATTCTGTTGTTGTGGGGGAAGGGGTGCCAGAAACCTTGTTGTGGGGGGGAGGCACCTGTTCAGAGTGCTTTCCACCTAGGATATTTGTCTCTAATCCGAGACAAACCAACAAGTTGGGGTTTTTTAGCAAAGTATTTGCTAATCTTTGCTTACTGTCTTTGAACAATGCAGACCTACTTTCTCACAAGACCTTCCTATTTCTTAGGCTATCTCTTAGAAATATTTCAAGTGTGTTTCAGCCTTGTTCAGTATGACCAAAATATCAACAGAACTTTTGTCATTGTCAACAAAAAAAAAAAAAAAAAAAAGCAAAGGAAATTCTTACTCTGCCTTACTTGCTCCTTTTATTTATAAGATGTTTTATTGTCCTGTTGCGACATCACTGAGATGCTTCTTAAATGATCATTTACATAATGATTCCCCTACCCATCATTATGATTAGCAGTGCCAGTTGTTAAGGGTATTTTCTTTTAAGGCTAATGCAAATGCTTTGCTCCTTAGGAGTAACGTGTTGTTAACATTCCTCAAACAGGGCACAGCTAAAAAACATTTTTCCCCCTAGGCAGTTTTCAAGATTTGACACTTTTTTAGGAGACATGCATGCTACCAAAAAACCATTTTATCAAAGCACTTCAGAAATCTCTCTAGTCCAGCCTTATGTTTGCACTTGCAGTTGGAGAGCAGTCATTGCTATCCTTCACTCAGGTGTGTGTGCTGCTCACCAAGTGAAGGACTCCATTCCTTTTGGCAGCTGAACATGGAATGGCACAGCTGCAAGGCAGTAAATGAGCATTTGCAATGGGGACTGTTGGAGACAACAGCTCCTAGCTTTACTCAGAACTAAGAAAAAGCAAATATTTGGACTAAAATCTTCTGTAGCTACATGGAAATCCTTGCTTCTCTTCTTTCATCTTTGTTGAGTTTTCAAGAACCAAAAAACATTTGTTCTGCTGAAACCAACGAATTTTCATTGAATGTTTGATTCTGAAAAGATAGGAGTTTATATTATATATTCACATTTTTCTTAATTATAGCGATTTTCTAAAAGATATGGTATCTTTGTATCTCTAAATAGTTCACTTGTTACTGACAAGCATAGTTAAATTTATGTCCATTTTTTTAATTACAGAAAGAATGTGGATTTTAAAATTAATTTGTTTGGGTTTTTTTCTCTTGGTAAAACAAATAACTTTTAAAGAAAGTAAAGATGTGGATATGCTGGAATCACACCTTACTCTTTCTTTCCCCACTGTTTATTAGTTCTGGCTCCTATTCCCAGCTCTTCTTTCCAAATCTCCTTATCTGCACCTGTGATGTGTTTGTTTCCTGGGGGTGTGGCTGACCAGCTGAAACTGTTTAAGTACTTTCAGAAAGGAGGAGGACTCTTTTCTCTGCAGGAGAAAGGCTTGTTCCATGGATATTGTTTCATCTCCAAGGATAGACTATACCCCAAGTCTTGAAACATTTCCTGCTCGGGACTCAGACCCACTGCTCTTTTTCTGCTCAGCTGTTACACAAGAAACAAAGTGTAAGGCTACAGATGAGTTACAAAGACCCTTTCTGTTGCAGCAGGATGTTAAGGTAATTGCATGATGAATTTCTTGTCTTTCCTTTAGAGAGAAAAAGCTGATCATTTTGTTAGAACTAGAAACTTCAAGTGCATTTAAAATGTGTAGTGAGGTCTGCAGTGATGGATGGGCATCTATGTGTGTTTGATATGGGCTGCTGACTTTAATGACATGCAGTGCTCCTATGAGTTCTGAAAAGATGATCAAGATGAGATATTGTGAAATAGGATTAGGCAGTTTTTTCATTACCCTTATACCTTAAACTTTGTGCACACCCTGGATATTCCCACACTGTTTATCTTGCTTTGCATAATTTAAACTGGAAACTGGCAGTGATGAAATATGAACAGGTTGTTCTTAGACGTCTTCCTGCTTCCAAAAGGGCGTGGCAACTTTTTAAAAACTACAGCAGTCACTCTATTGGCAGCTTGGTGTTTTAGAATAGAGACTGTGAGTGGAGCTGGCAATCTCTCTGCCAGCAGTGGGAGATAGGGAAAAAATAATGGAGAGAAAAATAGCAGTAATGAAATTGTTTGGTGTGTTGTTAACCCAAACTTGTCAAAAAATTGGTGCTTTGGAGGTACTAGAAGTTATTTTGTGTAGGAGTAGTCAGATGAATGCTTTATCGTGGAGGATAGAACATAATTATCTGGCTTATAATAGCCAAATAGATATCTGAGAAACCAAAAATGCTGAAAAATATTCTTTTCTCTTGTTCTCTAAATATTTTTGTCAGTTTGTTGATAGATTGTATGTCTTGGTTGAATTCAGCTCTGATGAGGTTATTTCTATTAGAAGACTAATTCTAACTTTTTTTTGTTTGGTTGGTTGGAGGGTTTTTTTTGTTTTGATATGCAGTGTTATCTCAGATTGATGGCATTCTTCAGTCCACTCAAAAGCACCATGTAGCTGTGGAACGATGTTACATAAAATGTAATTTTTCAGCTAACAGTTATCAGTCATGCACCTGGACATAATGTCCTGTCTGCTGTTCCCCAGAAAGATTATTGTTTGTGACCTCAGGACACTTTGCCCTGCGTGAGCATATCCCAGCTGGGAGCCTGCTGCAGGTCCAGCCACGTGGGCAATTTGGAGGCACAAATAAGATGGAAGAGAGTGAAATCTGCAAAGGTGATGATACGCCTGTTCACCTCTGAAGTGGCACATGGGATCACAGAGGAGGTTTATTGCAGGGAGCAGGGGAGCTCTGCAGTGTTCTGACAATATCTGCAATTAAATAAAAAAATATTAAAAATGTATACTGTAAAGACAATAAGCATGATGCCTATGAATGCATTCCTTGGAAAATGGAGGGGGGGGTGAAGTGCTGCTACTTTCTGTGTTTTAAAAGGATATAAATAAAGGAATAAAGAAAGAATGGACACAACTGCATTAGTTAAATTGAGAAAATCAAAATTAAGCATGGAAACCTTGACAAATAAAATGAGAATGAGGAAAGGCATAAAGTTGCTATATAGTGCAGTCAAGAGCACAAATAATCTGGATCAAATGAAAACAACTGCTATTTTTGCATTAAAACACAGAAGAAAAGGGGCTTACTGGGGAATCACTTAGAAACTTTGCTATGTTACTAGCTAGAAAAGATGTTTTCATTAGAAAAAAATGCAGGCTTAAGACTGTTCAGTAAAAACTGATGAGATCTCTTTTGTGTACAACTTGAGAGCTGAACTCCAAGTTGAACCCTGAAGGAAGACAGCCAGCATAATAATAAAATTGAATGTTTATATTGTGGTTTGAGAGAAAAATGAATAACTTATCTGGTTTTCTTAGTTTGATATAATAACAGTTGAAGGGGGGTGTGGATTCTTCTGATTTCCAAAATTAGAAAGTTACTGGTGATTAGGGTAAAGAACAACAGTGATGGAAAAGTCAGCAGTTATGTAGTTATACAAACAATTACATAGTCTGCACAAGCACATTTACATTGAACGCTGGAAGTCTGTGGAGAAGATGATGAAATGGCTTTGTTTATGGAGTTATGGGGGACCATGTGTTAAACATTTTAAGTTGGGTGGGAACTTCTTCAAGAATTATGAAGTTTGTTTGCCACATCTGAGGGACTGGGTTAAAGGATCAGAAATGCAACATAGGATAAATGCAAATGTTCTCTGTAGTGCTTTGGAGGTTAATCACACTCCTAACATCTAAAGCTAAGCTAGCCTCTTAAGAATTGTGACAAGATTATACATTTTCCACCAGTTTCCACAAGTTTTGAATTTGTTGTGGAATTATTATCATCATATTTGTGAATTTGGTCCATTCTTAGAGTAAGAAAGTGCCCTTTTCTTCCTTTATAGTTTTTCTTTTTTTTCTCCACACTTTCCCATCTGGAATCATCTGTGTATAGCCATGGTCAAGGAATAAATGAACTGGATTCCTTTCACTGTGCTTCTTCCTTTGAAAGCTTCTAGATGAGCCAGATATTTAAATATATCCTATTGAAAACACTTTGGCCTTTGTACTGGGAGTGATCTCTCCTTGCAGAATCTTGATATTCTTCCTTTCATGAGTGGGGGCTACAGCATTTCTCTTTTCTTAAGAAGGTGTTTTAATTTCACAGATGCGATGCATAATTCCAAGAGAATGTATTCTGAAAATTCTTTAGAATTCCAGTTAAAGATATGCCCCTTAACCACATCAGGCCAAAAATAGTCATGAAGCTGCCTTTCAAACTACAAGGAGGAGAAAAAATTCAAACTGAAAGTTATATATACAGAGTATATTCTTTGCAAAAAAATCCTCTAGCTCCTATGGAAGAAAAAAAGAGAGCCTCAGATGATAATATTACTTATGTAAAACATGCAGCTTGATCTTTTCATTAAAGAACTTGAGGCAATATCATAATAATGTTCCCAAGCATCCCATATTGCATTCTTGTATTTGAAATATTTTTCAAGCATATACATCAGATAATCAAGTCTTTAATAAGACTGTTTTTGTTTAAAATTACTTAGCATAAAATACATTTCAAATATTTTGAGAACAAAAATGGGGAAGAGTTTGAAGTTTCTGTGGTTTTTTTCTTTTCTTTTTTAAAATAAATCCTCCTATGGATATGGTTGCAGATTACAACAGTAGAGTGAAGCAAAATGATAAGACCATTCAGGGGCAAAAAGTGAAATTATAAGAAGTCAAATAATTGTGTTCTTTGACAGAGATTCCAGTCTCTAAGTGTGTATGGTGTGGTTTGTTTTTTCTTTGTTTTTACCTTTGCAAAAACAAGAAACACAGTTGAGATCTACTCAGTAGGACCTAGGACAAGCTGAGTTATTTTCCATAGTGGTGACTAGCCAGCCTCATAGCTCTGCCTATTTAAACTCTGTGATGGAAGTTCAGAAATACCTAACTTTGAGTGATGCAATCTCCAAATAGATCTTGTCCCAATTAAGGATGCTGAAAGAACTTGCATTCATTTAAACTGTTAGATAAAGCTGATATTATGGCACAGGTAGAGCTTTGTTAAGCAAGGGGTTGGTCGTTTGTCTGTTTTCATGGTACTGTTAAGTTTAAAAGCTTCTAAAGATTCAATACAAGGAAATCATGCATGTTATTCTGACATTTCTGCACCTCACAGTGGCATTTGCATAGCAGAAGGGACAAAAAAAATCAAAACACGCAAAAAATTCCCACAAGAGACCAAACTGCAATAGAAAAGGAAATGTCAATATTGAAAGGTTCATGCATGTTTGTGTGCATTTTTTAAAATGGTGAAAACATAATTATGTAAACTTACATTTTAAATGTATGCATCTCAGGATAAGAGTACTTGGAAATTATATGAAGGTCTTTGTCCCTTATAAGTGCATGAAGAAGAACATGCTGAACATCAGAGTTAGCAAATGGTCATAATTGTGTGGTGTCCATTTACTGCTGACTCACATCAGAGGCTGCTGCTATTTAATGTGGAAATGCTTTCCATTAAAACAGCAGTTGCTGAATGTTTTCTACAATGAGAGCGAGACTTCTCACTTTGCAAATTTGAAACTACAGAATAGGCTCAAAGAAATTCAATGAGCTATCATCAGCAGAGCAGGACAGAACTTGTACTTCCTCATCCATGAGCAGGTAGCTGAGCTGAAAGCCTTTATCTGTCTGAAAAAATGCTAATTTGGGTAAGCCGTCTCTTCTCAGAACACATTGGGTCATGCAGAAAATATTGTTATTTGGGGAGGCCAAATGTGCAGAAAGGGGGTCCTGGTGAAGTCAGACTGTTCAAACATTTTTTTTAAACAAAATTATGGTTCTGGTTTTTTTTTTCTTTTTGGTCAGCGTATGCTTCTGAACCCTCAGCCCACCAAATGTGTGCTCAGACCTGGGCTATAACTTTTTCTTTCCTTATGTCTTTTCCTCAGGAGTTCAAAGTTATCGTATTTGTTTTAATGTGAGATGAAAACTTTGATATTTTCTCATGAAACTATACTTCTGTCCTCCAGGGAGTCCTGGAGGACAGTGAATGATTAGTATCCCAAAACCCTCAAAATAATCCACATTATTGCTGGCAGCTCTGACAAAAAGAATGCTATTAGTTGAGTCCCACAGGACATGTTAGTTAATCAACCAGTCCCATACTGTGAATGTATTTATTATCTTCATGGGTTTTGAGATTATGAAATGGGCGATTCCAGAGGCCATTGGTTCTGTTTCTGCAAATAGAAACTCCAACATTAAGACCTTGCCCAGTGAACAAAGGTAAACATGCGTGTCATTTCTGCACAGTTAAGAAATGTGTTAAAGAAATTTAAAATGTGTTGAAGAAATGTGTTAAACAGTTAAAGACACGTGGTTTAAAAGAAATGATAGGAATTCTTCAGCTCTTTGGCTCTAGGTTTATGTTGATCACTTTTTAAATAATAACAGGGCTCTCAGTTAAATAAAGAACACTTGCATTGCCATAATTTTATTATTTCCAAATTGTTTTAGCTATTATTTCTTTGGTTGCTTTGATTAGAGGGCTAAATTCTGCTTAGCTAGGTTTATGCCATGTGTTTTACTTGATCAGAGTAAAGAATTTACTAATGAAATAAAGAAACAATACCCTTTCATTCTGATTATAACAGAAAGGAAAACAATCTTCTGAGTAGCCAAAATCTTTATTCCATAATGTTAGCTGAAAATGACACAAGATCTCATTAAATGAATGGATTAGAAGAGATTACAGTGTTTATTTGCAAAATCTTATCACTCCTCATCTTCTATAGACACAAGGAATGGAAATTCAAGGCTAAAAGGACATACTGTGGAGAAAGAAAAACCCACACCAAACATAAACACTCAAAACACACCCCCTGTACAAGAAAACCTACAGTAAAACAAACAAACCACCCTGAGTTATTCAAGTCTGTTGTATTTAAGCAGAACATCACACACAAAAAGAAATTTGCTATGGATTTATGAAAACATTTGGCTTTTCAGTCTTACCTAGTTCTTTAAGCTCTAAAATATTGACAGATATTTTGATTTTAGGACTGTACCTGAAATTCTATCACATTTTTAGTATTAAAGTATGATTTTGTTGGGAAAGAGAGCCATGTACTGGAATTGCAGAAGTTACCACAAATACTATTCTTGGGCTATTTATAAAAATTTTTCTATATGGAACGGTAGGTTTTTCCTTTTGACTTGCCTCTATTTTATATGACTAATTGTTCCATCAGAGATGTTAGTGCATATTTAACTTTTCTTAGCCACTGGGGAGTTAGGCAATCTTTCCTTATGCACAGAAACACTTCTAAATACAGAAGATTTTTGAAATATATGGTTTGTACAAATGCCATTAAGGGGAGTGTATGCAATTTTCTAAGAGCCTTTTTAGGTGTTTCAAATATATTTGTGAAGTAATTATAGCCTGGTTGCAGTTACTGAGCATATGTCATGGTAAAATGTCACAGTATAATGATACTGAATTATTTTAATGAACAAAACTCATAACGTTGTAGATACGCATAAAATTCGAGGTTTAACATAGGAGACATCCACTGGGGGATCATGAGTATAATTCCGTGTAAAAATGCTCCTCCACTCTGCTGTATTTTCATTATTCTTTCTGTGAACTCTGTCATCAGAACCGCCTTCCTTTCAGCTGAGTAAGAGCTGATGCCTCTCCCATTGGAGTCTGTCTCTCTTATCCAGGCAGAGGGATCACTTTTAAGTTTCATGAGGTAAGAGGTAGTCTCTCTCCCTATGAAGTTAAGTGAGCTGTCAGTTTTAGCGCCTGCCAACTGAAGAGCAGAGAACTGAGATCACAATAGTACTTCTGATACTCTTGGATGTCAGGAAGAGATTCATTAGAACTAAAATGTCGTTCTTAAAAGCACAGCCTTCAGTGTAGCAGTGGCTTTTGTTCTCTGCTAGCCCTGTGCTTTCACTCCTTGGGTTAGCTAGACCACATATCCAACAGCAAAAAGGATTTAGCTTTCTCATGTAGACCAGACTGACATTGTGAGGATAAGTCATAAAAATTGGTGGAACAATAAACCTGTATAATTTCCTGTATTTAAGTGATGCTAGAATTAATGCAGCGATGCTTTTTGGTACTTTTGTCATGGAAGCTATTAGCAGGTTTGATTGGGCACAAGTCTTTCTTGCAGCTTTCAGCATTTGCTAACAAAATTAGAGGTGCAAAATAGACTTTTTCCTTCTTTTGATTTCCTTTTCCTTGTTCCAATATCTCACTAAATTCATAATCTTTTAATGGTGTTCACACCTTCATAAGAAGACCAACCTAACAGATTAGAGTATATCAGATGTATCATAGCAGCATTTATAGATCCCATGTAAACTTAATTTCTAGTATCTTTTCACTTCTAGAGGATTTATAGAAGGATCGATTTTCATGCTGACACGTAATAAGACTGTCTCTTCTTACTAAATGCCAAAATAAAGCAGCAACAGCACAGAGAAAAACATATTTTAGTTTTGTACCCATGCATTATTATACAACATTTTAGGCTGTTCTCTTTTTAGCAATGGAGCTTTGAGGGGCCTATTAATCTTCCTGTAAAATTACTAATTCTTCCTGTATTTAAGGAATAGGTATTTAAGTCAGTTGTGTACTGTAGATTCAGGACTCTAGTTTTCCATGTCTCACCTTGTAAAATCAAGATAATAGTCTTTCACAGACATGACATAAAGATACACTCATTATTGATAGTGAAGATGAGCCACCTTTGAAATGGGCATTTCTGAATATCTAAAATGGACTCAGAGGTTTTGTGGAAAACTTCAATCTTTTCACTGGAGTTTTGCATGGCTTGTAAATGAAGAAAGTTTGCAGACTGCAAACAATAACCTTGTTCCTGTACACCAGGGAGTTGCTGATTATGCTTTATATGTAGTTGTAAAATAGCAATACATCAAATAACCTTATTGGTCTGCCTAAGCACAAAATCTTTCATTTCTTTGTAGTGAAGGAGTGAAACAAGTCTGCAGCAGTTTTGGGGACATAGCATCCTGGGAAAAGCAGGAGTATGAGAAACTATTGGTAGGCTGAAATTGTTCAAACACAGCTGTCTTTGCTGGAGTTCTGAAAGGGGTGTTACACCTGTGAATTGTAAAATTCACTGTTGATGTTGCCATCAAGACACCTGCTCAGGCATACAAATAATTGTGAGTAAACCAACCTTGGGAATTTTACATTCTCTGCTGTAATCCACTGATTTCTTTCACAATGAATTAATTGCAGCACCTGGAATCAGTTTTTTTTCAGTCACAAGGAAATTACAGCAATATTTCCTTCCCCAGAGTTTTGTACTATTATATTGTAGGTATCTTGTTCAACAAGATATATTTTTTTTTATATTTGTTTTTTATATTTGTGATTTTTACATTTTTATGATTATGTAAAAATCATAAAGTAATGTATGTGGGGTTCTCCTATAAAATAAGGAGAACATAAGCATGTACTCCTTGTTACAAAAAGAGTATTCAGCTTCTTGCAGCCTGAAGGAATGTGGTAAGAACCTTAGGAAAGAGAATCACCAGTTTAACAGTTTGAGAGCTTTTCACTAGTTCATGTCAAACACTAACAGATTCTCTTCCTGTGCTTATGTCTCACTCTCAGCTTTTTCTGTTACAGACAATCTAAAATGCTCTACAGAGACAACTGCTTGACTTTATCACAGTAATCCTTTACTTTAGGGCTTACAACCAGGATAGACTTTTTTATTGCTTTTTTATCTGGAAGACACTGGATGTCATAGCACTATGAAAACAAATTGTTGTACAAGTCAGGGTTCTTCCCTTAGACTGATACACCTCGGGATATTTGTGTGTTTTGGCAGGTTTTATTTACATTCTGATTTCATGTGGATGTTTTTAAAAGCTTCTAGAATTTTCTGTTGACATGATAAAACTTAGTTTCGTAGAGATTTCTTTTAATTTGCAATTATTCTTACTCCAATGCTCATTTGAAACACAGACCATATTCAAGTGAGTTTCTTAAGATTGATAACTTTCCATGTTGTCAATTCAGACCTATAACAGTTAAGCAAACTTAAATTACAGCTCAGTAAAGCACGGCATTTTGTGTTGTTGAACAAAAAGCTATTAAATTCAGCAGTTAGTACTCTCTCACAGAGCCTTTTTTTAACTTGTTGATTCCTGTTTGCTTGACTAAAGTAACTACATCTTTCTGCTGAGAATTGCCTCTAAGTAAAAAGTGGAGTGGGAATTCTGAGAGTGATTTTTTTATCAAAGATGTTGTCAGGTGTATGGTACTTTCAGATAATGCTGAGTACATGCCTTCTAGAAATCATGCTCAGATTGGGAATCCAAAATCAGTAGTAGTGCTTGAAATTGTAGGCAGGGTAAAATGATGTTTACATTGATTTGGGTCTGAATGCTATCAGGAACTAGTCACTGACATTCACTTGCTGCTGTTTTGCCAAATGCTGATAACGGTTGTCATTGAATAAATTTCTAAAGGCATTTATCTAAAGAGGTGCAAAGGGCCTGATTTAAAGGTCTTATGCATAGTACAAGACCTTGTTGATGTCCTGTGTCATTGCTGCAGGAAATGATATTGTATTAGCCCTCTAATAAAACAATTAACTTCTATTTTTGGATAACCCTGGAAGGCTGTTCCAGAGTCCTTTGTGGCTAAATAATTTTAATCCAAGATCTACAAAATTGTGTTGGGTTAACCTTGGCTGACTGTCAGACCCCTACCCAGCTGCTCTCTTGCTCCCTCTCCTCAGCAAGACAGGATCAGAAAATAAGATCAAAAAGCTCAGGGGTCAGGATAAAGGCAAGGAAATCACTTGCTAATTACCATCATGGGCAAAATAAACTTGACTAGGGAAGATTAATTGCCAATTAAAAATAGAATAGGAGAGTGAGAAACAAAGACAAAACTAAACCCACTTTCCCCTCATCCCTACCTTCCCCTCAGGATCAAATTCACTCAAGGTGCTTTTACATCCTCCCCCACCACACATCAGTGTGGGTATCTGCTCTGTGGTCCTGTCCATGGGTTGAAGCTGGATAACCACACACCTTCACACTGTCTACATGGGCTGCAGGTTAATCTCTGTTCTGGTGCCTGGAGTGTACCTCCTTCCACTCCTGCACTGACCTTGGTGTCTGCAGGGCTGTTTTGCTCACATTTTTCTCACTCCCCTGTCTCACAACTGGCATGCAGCACTTTTTACCCTTTCTTAAACACATTATCACAAGGGCACCAGTGCTGTTGATGGGCTCAGCTTTAACCAGCGGAGAAGCTGACTGGGACTGGTTCTGTCCACAGGGATGGCTCCTATTCTCTTGTCACAGAAGAAACCCTGGCTGGTCCCCACATTCATAAACTTGTCACCTAAACCCGGTACAAATACCCATTAACAACTTCTACTGAGTAGTATAAGGCTTTTCTTTATCTGCTTTCTGCTGTGATACTTTCCCTGTGGAGCAGTAAAAGCAAACTGCCAAATACCAGTGTGACCTGATGTTTGATATCAACACTTAAACCAGAAAACTTTTCAAAGGATATTTGTCTTGCATTTTCCCAGTTCATGAAGGAACTGTTTAGTACTTTCTATAAATTAGTTTTAAGTGTCGCTGAAAAATATGTGAAGAAAGAGGTACTTTCTATAGTAAACACCACATCTTCTGTTAACTTGCTAAAATATACCTGGGTAAATTAAAGTTGCAGGTTTCCCTTTGGTGATAATAAGGCACTTTTAGAAATGTGATTATGTTCAACTTATGTTTGACTGAAGAACTCATAACAATTAAATTTCCTAACTTGGTGTTGTAATTATACATGTATATATATGCAGCAGCTTCTTGCATCCAACTTGCAGATTTTGTTAAAGGAAATTAACTTTTCAGCCACGAAAGTAAAAATTGTTACAATTATCTTGTACTCATTAAAAATATTCTATAGCAGTGGAAAAAAGTAGTTGTAGTTTATAAGTGTTAAGTAAACCAACTTTGAAATTTTGAAAATTATTATACCACTTCCTGATAAAAACAAAGTACTTTAAATCAAAGACTCTGTTCTTAGTATTTCAGTCACACATAAGTACCCATTACAACAACTGCACATTATTACTAATTGTCAGGAATAATGGAAGTTTTATAAAGCTTTTAGGTATGGTAGCAGAAAGTTTCCTCAACTATGACAGTTACGGATTGCTAAAAATGCTTGCACACTGGAAACTGAAGGTCATACCAGCAATTTCAGTGGTAGTTGTAAAGCATTGAATAGACCTGCTTCTATAAAATAATGTTTTTATAGGATATGCTTCACTTCTTGCTTCATTTAGGAGTGATAACCTTTATTTGATTAGTTGAGTCTGCTAGAGTAGATATGACATTTCAGTGAATATTGGCATGGAATGCCCATGCAGCTGCACTACTGCATGAACCAGTCCTTAGCAGTGCTGCAGAAAAATCGTACCATGACACTGCAGGCACTTTTTTTTACTGATTAGTCTTATTTCATGGTATTTACTTCATCACTCCAACAAGTTTGCTTAGCAGATATTTATACATCTCTCAAGTGTGCCCTGACAGTAGGGAATTGAAGAAAGAAGTGAACTGGAGACAATATCTAGAATCATAGAATATCCTGATTTGGAAGAATCTGACTAGGATCATAGCTTCCAACTCCTGGCCCTGCACAGGACACTTCAAGCGTCACCCCATGAGCCTGAGAGCATTGTCGAAACAGTTTTTAGACTCTGTCAGGCTGGTGCTGTGACTACTTCCCTGGGAGACTGTTCCAGTGCCCAACCATCCTCTGTATGAAAGGCTTTTTCCTTATATTTAACCTAAACTTCCCCTGACGCAGCTTTGTGCTTTTCCCTCGGGTATGGCATCATATCTTGTACTTATTAGAGATTTTCATTATCTATTATGGGAGACATGGTAATATCTTATTCCTTTATGAAACCTCTTGTTTATTTTCACTCTAGGAATGCAAAAACTTGAATTCTCCTTTGTATATTTCACCACAGGATCTCTATGATACAAAGCTCTATGTTTTTCTATGTCTCTATGAAACCCTGATGTGAGGAACAGCTTTGAGCTGCGGAGCAAAAGAAATGCTTCCTTTCTTTATTTCATCTCTTTTATGTCTAAATCTTTCCATGAATGTTTCTGCACTTTATGCACTGATTTATGCATCATGCAACTTCTGTTTGAGCAAGGAATGAACAATATGTCTGGCAATTATCCTGGGGTCTGCTCTTTGGCACCAAGTGAGTGTTACCAGTAACAGCACATAATTGCTTACGAAGAAAGCTAGTCATCCCTTCATAATTTTGAATTTTGACTAAGAATGAGTTAATGAAGTGTTTTATTTGGCTTTACAGACAAACCAAAGACTCTATTGGCCAAGAATTCTGATTTTCTTGAAATGTGTAGAGGACCCTAAAGGAGACACTTGTTGGCTCATATTTTAGATGTGACTGACAAATAAAACATTTTCAAGCCCCCTGAATAGTTCCACTCTACAGGATATATCCTCTTCTGGTGACAGCATTGAGTAAACAACCACATTTAATTGCTGTTATGGGATCTCTGTAAATCTCAGTGATGAATGACAGTGAACATATTCTCCTCAGAAATTCTAAGCATACCATAATTTACCATCAATGATGACAGCAACAACAAAAGATTCAAGACTAATTGAAAACAAGACTTCCCAGAACTCAGCAGCACTTACTTTAGACCAGCTTTCCATGAGAAAGAACACGTAATATTTATTTTATCTTTTTAATCAGAGTTCTCCCCTTAAGTGAAAAAACTTCTACTTTTAGTCTTCAGATGGGCTAAAGAGAGAACATTCTTGGAGTTTTAACCTTTCCTGGAGATGAGCATGCAGAAAAAACTTCACATTTAAAAATGAAGCTGGTAACTTGGCAAATAAATACGGAATAGCTTAGCCAGATATACTAATTAGTCATCTTATGTCACTGGTGTCAGTCACCACACCTCATGTGATTCTTTATTTATTGCTAGTTTTGCTGGTGTTGGGCAGGACAGCAGCAGGAATGGACACATACCTCTGTCTTGATTTGGCTTTAGTAACCCATCCATGGAATTTGCCAATTACTGAGATAAGAAGTTCATGAAGGTATATATCTACATGAATAAAAGAAGGTTTTTTTAACTGTACAAAGGCAATACCTTCAGGTATTTTTCAGACCTCCACAAAAGCAAAATGCAGTATACGTGAAATGAAAATGTATTCTTCCTCAATATAAAGAAAATCCAACTTGAGAAAAATGTCAGTCTCTGAAGCTATGAGATTCTTTATGGAACACTCACTTTGATGACTAATGCATACAAAAACATAGTTTTCAAGAAACAGCTGTATAAAATAATCCTCCCCATCAGATGTCACAATGTAATATGAGCTTTGGAAAAGTGTTTTTACTAGTTATAAAGTGTGGCTGTTCAAATAAATTCACAGGCTTGCACATTCTGTAGGTTTGATGGTAGTTGTTGCTGGGTGGTTGCAGAGGTTACTGTACCTAGAATGGCAGAAGAAACTGTCTTATAGTTGGCACACTGCGTAAAATCCTATTCTATTAAGTTTTGACATTTCTGCATACTTCTTGTGATGTTCAGCAAACCAGCTTACAGTTTTTTTCTGTTTGAAAAGTCTTTATAGTTGTCAATACTTTGTAAATACTGAGATGCATCTGTGTCTTTTCTTGTGCTTTAACTCCAGGTCATGTTCTAGGATTGCTTGTTTGGGCTCTTGTTCAGCAAATGTGTACCAGAACTTGTTACTTTACCAGAAGAGAGGATAAAACTGCAGTATATACCTAGTGGAAAGCCAAAGAGTTTCTAGTTTTACTCCAAGCGACCATTAAAACTGCTCAGCACCCTTCTCAGTGTAAGGTGGTGGACAGCACGGGCCTAAGAGTCCTTATTAGAGATCATTCCTTTAGCCTGCAGCACTCCAGCTCCACATTTTAAAGCGTCTGCCTAAAATTAAGTGTTCCACTTCAAATGTTCAAGGGTTTCTACTACTTTTGAATGCATAGAGTAATTCTGGAGATCAAGAAACCTTCTGTTCCTTTTAACTGTTTCTGCAACATCAAAGTAGGAAGCACAGTTGGGCAACAAGAGAGCTCTGCTGGGTAAAGTAGCAAAGTAGCAAAAAGCCCCTTATTAAAATAGAAATAATTCTATCCTACTTTGAAATAAATTTAAAAGAACAGACCCATGAGATTTGTTTTACATTCAACTACAAATCTTTTTAGAGTATTTAGGAATGTGACGAATTTAATACGAGAAATAAAGCTTTTCTGTGCACTATCTCAGAAGGGAAGCCCTTAAAAGACTGCCATGCTCCTTCCATTACTTATGGGCAAATCCTCCTGTCTTAGGTCAGTTCGAGGTACAATCATAACAAGTACCAGGTACAATACAGAAAATGCATCCTCTAAAATCTTGTGAAGGAATATAAAGTTGCACATAAAGGTTTTTCTACTGGCCCCTGTGTAAGCAGAGCTCAGGGGGTGCATGTAAGCTTCAGTGCTCATAGCAAGATCATTATTGCACTATGTTTGTTGAAAGAGACTTTCTTCTTTACCAACCTATTTCTTTTGGTGCTGATGTTAATACTGTGGTTACTGAGAAATCATTCCACACAACTGGCTTCTATTATATTCTGGAAGCAGCTGACGTTTGACCATGGATTTTTCTGAGCTCCTAATTTACACTTCTTTATCTTCTAAGCTTTATAAGAGTTCTTTGATTTTATTTGGATCCAAATAGTTTCACTATGTGCTCTATCAAGCACAACAGCTTTCCTAATAATTACCAAGTTTATTTTGACTGCTATTACACTTTAAACTGTCTTTTTTTGTCTATTTTTTTTAGAATTATCTATTGTAGCCCCAAATTTTGCTTTCTTTTAGTACTTTTAATACTGTTAATTTTTAATTATTCTGCTTTCTTTTCTTTACTTCTTTTAATTCCCTTGCTATTTGCCAGTGCTAGAATTATTTTTGTTGTTGCTACTTGCATCACTTCATGTTAAATTTCATTTGCCAGTTTATAATCCAGTAAGTGTCATAAACTCTGTTTTGAACAAAGTAATTTCATCAACAAACTTTGCCACTTCATCTTTTTTTTTTTTTTTTTCCCCTGGGTAGTTTATGTATTTGTAGTGTTGATTAACATGTAACCCAGCACAGGTGAAACCCTCTCCACAGTGTGTCTCCACTATAAAATTTCACCTTATCCAATGTTTCAACAAATTGTACAAGACCATCCTTTTATCCCATGGCTACTTAACTTCTTTAAGATGCTTTGTCAATTAATCTTCTTGAAAGCCTTGTAG
This sequence comes from Acanthornis magna, assembly GCA_036785705.1. NCBI lineage: Eukaryota > Metazoa > Chordata > Aves > Passeriformes > Acanthizidae > Acanthornis > Acanthornis magna. Next base: position 34,804,235 of record JAWUZG010000018.1, read on the forward strand.
AAGACAGTATTGGTCAGATATCCCTTATCCATGAACTTAATTATTTTAAATGTTAGTTCCCAAGTCTAATGGCACTCCTTCATTTTTGAAAAGCCATTGTGACTTTATCTGATATCATACTAAGCAATGTTTCTTCTTAGATGTGTTTTGCGGTTGGTGCTGTGTTTGTTTTTCCCCTCCTCTGCTAGTTCCTGCTGCTTTTCCAATGCAGATGGCAAGGTTACAGGAATTTGTTTTGCAAATTAATGTCACTTTTTGCCAGTGACACTTTTTGCTATGTCCACCTGGTTACCTGGGTACTATCAAACAGTGCAGTTTTGGTAGCATGTAGCTCAGCAGTTGGGCAGTGGTGGTGCTGGGATAAGTACTGACGCAGTTACCGTGCAACAGGAATCACCTTTGTGCTTTTGAAATTGAGTCTCATATCCAGGTGAGTGAGCTCTGGTTGCAGCTTGACCTCATAGGGAAGAAATAAGCTGGGAGCTTCCCTGAAGAGGAGATTTGAAGTTCACCTTCAACTCTGTAGAGAACTATTTCAGCTACAGATGGAGCCGTGCCTTAATAGCAACCAAAGTAACAAAGGAGTGGTTCTTTCAGTATTAGGCACCAGTCCAAAATGCCTGTTTGTTTGTTTATATGGTACACCTTGTGGGCTAAACTCTTTGATTTCTTGACAAGTGGAAATCTGCATTTAACCTTTGAAAAGTATTACAAAAATACACTTAAAATCCCCACTACCTGTATAAAAGGAAGTTACAGAGATGGCAAATAAGGATTATTCAGATATTTGTTTGGTCAGTATTTCACCAAACGCAATAAATAACATGCTCATATGAGGCACACTAGACTTTTTCCTCCTTTTTGGTGGTCATAGCTAGTTTCTCAGTAGCCTAATGGAAATTATCTATCCCGTGAGTTTTCCTTTGGATAGCAAAGTAGAGATCTGGGGAAGCTGAGAAGAAAGGCTCATGATGCACGTCCATTGAAGGTGGTGAAAGATCTGGAGAGCAAGTCTAATGAAGAGTGACTGAGGGAGCTGAGGCTGTTTAGCCTGGAGAAGAGGTGGCTCAGGGGAGAGCTTACTGCTCTCTACAACTCCCTGAAAGGAGGCTGTAGCCAGGTGGGGGTCGGTGTCTACTCCCGGGCACACAGAGATAGGACAAGAGGGGACAGCCTCAAGTTGCACCAGGGGAGGTTTGGATTAGATATCAAAAAAGGAAAAAGTTCTTCACTGAAAGGGTGATCAGGCCTTGCAACAGGCTGCCCAGAGAAGTGGTGGAATCACCATCCATAGAAGTTTTCAAACAATATGTGTGTGACACTTGGAGACATGGCATAGTGGTGAATGTAGCAATGCTCAATAGTTGGACTCTACAGTCTCAGAGGACTCTTCCAACCTTATCAAAACCATGGGTTAGCAGTGAACAAAATATATTTATGTGAAATATCCCACATACTGTTTTGAATGTCAGTGTGGAAGAAATTGACCTTTATATTTCATTTATGAGACAGAATGCCCTTAGCAAATCCAGGAAAACAATTGGATTTGCTTCCAGATAAAAGGAAAAACTTGGAGAAGATGCTAAACAAAGTCACAATTTTGTATAAGCTAGTTATCAGTAAAATGCACCTCTTCTTTTTTTCAAGAAGAGAGAATGTAGTACTTTTTTAAAATCATTCTGTCTTGGGCTAGTGAAAATACAAATTTTGTTGACTTGGAACTTTTGCCATCAAAAGGCTTGAAAATGCCTATCCAAAAATAAAGATATAACTACCAACATGGTCACTGTGAAAAGTTTTATGTTATGAAATAAGTGAACTAAGAATTGACTTCATGCTTATGGCACACGTCAAAGAACTTTTGAGGTGTGATGCGGGTGATGTGGGGGATTTAATTCATCAAGTCTTTTGGGATTGCAAATTCAAACGTAGTTTTACTTCAGGACAAAGTTGTAATGCTTTGGCTAAATATGTAAACCCAAGTTTTGGCTGTTATTTTTAAATAGAGTTAGTGAAGTTCAAGAGTCATTAGCAAACGTTCTGCTGTTTAAGGCACCATGTGAGCATCTGAGCTAGTAGGTTATAGTGTCATGACCTCCCTTGCTCTTCATTTATGTTGTGAAGTGAAAGCATTAAAATAAGAGTAGTTATCTGAGTACCTTGAATGTTTTCAAGTAGTGAAGAAAAATGAAAAATCATCTTGGCTTTAATTATCTTTCTGTTCATTAGATGAAAGACATGTATCACTTATTTCCTGGGAGCTTTTTTGAAAAGAAAACTTTTTAAAAGAAGTTATTTAGACACTGAAATCCATAAAAGGGTTCAGAGATGTAATTTTCAACTAAACAACCTACATTAAGAAGCCTAGGCACTAGAGCAAAATGAAATTTGAGACTCATCTTTCCTGAAGAGCTGTTTCAAGCTTTTCAATAATGTAAGGCATACCTGAAACTCACTGGCCTAAGGAAAAAGAGAAAATAACTTACTTATTTCAGGAACCTTAAGGGAGAAAAATTTCTGCAGCAGAAGTGGTTTTTGGGTTGCTAATACATATGGTTCTGAGATGAGTCAGAGGAAGTTGGAAAGGAGCTGTAAAATGACTCTAAGGTGTTTGAGGAGACTGGAAAGCTTTAATGCTCTGTTGAGGTATAGGATTCCTTTGTTTTCCACCACCTTCCCAGCTCTGCCAAACCCTTCATGCACCCTCTAAGGTTCCTCTCCCACAAACCTACTAAGTTCATGCTTCTGTTAGAAGCTCTGCTGCAGAAATGGGAGAAGTGTTTTTGGACAAAACTGTGAATTTTGCTGTTATAGCCAGAAGGACTGAGTCAGTAATGCCACTTGCAGAGCCACAAAGGAAACATAAGCTTGAACCACAAACAAATTTTAAACACACTACTGGCCCTACATTTCCTGGAGGAACTGCTACATAAAATTTTTAAAAAGTATTTTTTTGCTACTGCATTGGGGCAGTGTTTACATTTGTCAGTGCTCTGTCTTCTGTAATTAGCCTGGGTTTTTTTGGGGTTTTGTTTTGTGGTGGTTTTTCCGTAAGCAAAAGAAGATCTATATTTCACTTTATGCTGGGGGCCAATATATAAAGTATTCAGCTGGTGAGCAGGCCGACTTGTTGAAAATCCCTTTCTAAGTGCCAAGTACTCAGTGGGATGATGATTTCCTTGGTGACACTCCACAGACATCAAGCATGAGCAGACTTCAAAGGCAGAATCCTGGGCACCAGGGCTTAACTGCAGTAATAGGCAACTGCTGAATGATGCTCTTGTACATCTGTGTTGGAATTTGCAAGTCTTTATATAGATCCTGTCTTTTATTTTTACTCCATGGTTTACTGCATTGATTTTTTTTCTTTCCCTTTTTTTTTTAATTGTCATGAGAAATAAAGAAAGATGTGGGGATAGACAGAGAAGGATTTGTAAAACATCAGGAATCCATCAGAAAATCACTATCTAGAACTGATTATAGGACAACCTCCCTTAAAATCACATTCCTGTCTGGCTGGAGTTGTGCACACGTGGTGTGATAGTCCTTCAGAACTGCTGAGGACAATCCAAAACAAATGTCTGTTTTGAATAAGTCTGTGTTGCCTTGGATGTACCAACTCTGTGCAGCAGAACTTGCCTGCTCTGAATAAGCAAGACCTAAGGTGATCTCCAAGTAGATTAATTAATACATAACTGTAAAGAGAAGATGGCAAAGAAAACAATCTTCTCAGCAGCATATAGCTGAATTTAGTTCCTTTGGTTAAATATTTATGTGACTGCATACTAAGGAGCTTTTAAACTTTGTGTGTGAATCATCTTTGATCTTGCATCCAAAGACATAAAAAGTACACTATGAATCTCCGTAGTTTCTGCATTGGTTAAAGCCAAGAGATGAATTAACAACACAGCTGTCTTGATTTCGGTTAAGGTAACTGGCTTTAAAAAACTGTAAATATGTATTAGCTGTTGTGATGCAGAAATAGTGGAGAAGTAAAGAATTTTTCTTGCTGAGAGCTTATTCATTTGGAATAAAGATATGAAAGTGCATTGAGGTGGAAAAAAGGTCTAAAAATCAAAGCTCATAGAAGAACAAGACTTACCTAACCAACTTTCCTTCTTTTCATTCAAATGTGAGTATTTAGGAAGAGGAGGGGTTAGGAAGAGGTGTAGCCCCACTGCTATGGAGTCAGCATAGTTCTGTACTTAGAGCAGGTCACTAGCTCCTCTGGGAAGAAAATGCAGTTTTAACATGGTAAAGTGAAAGTCTCAGGCTGAATATTTTAATATTAGCAATATGGCTAGGCTCTTTTCTTCTTAACTTCAAGTTGTTAATATTGCATTTCCCTTTTCCAACATAATATTGCATTTCCTTTTTTTCCTACAAGAGTAGAGATGCTTTCTGCAGCTCCACTCTTGTAACTTTCTTTGTCAATGATTTTCAGTGATTTTAAATTTCTCATATGCCTTCCTTATATCTTATTACTCAGTCTACTACCCATTGATCTCAGGCAGAAATTCTAGTCTAGCAGCAAATGCCAAAACTAAACTCAGGAAATTTGGGATTCAGATTTGATTGAAGCAATAATGAAGTTTTAGTGAAGCATAGTTATTTGTTCTATTTTAATATACTTTGCATGAGGTAAAAATATTCTCACAACCTCACTTCTTGTGGGTGTACTGGTACAATTTAAGCAACCTGAGGAAAAACATAGAGGCTGTGGTTTACAGCTTTAAGAATCTGCTCTTTGTGCAGAGCCTTGAAAAAAAAAGTGGAAATATTTATGTTTTAGGGAAATGATATATAAATGGAGTGGAGTTTTTATTGTCAGCAGGATTATTTCTCATCCTAGTAGAGAATCCTCTGCTTGAATATACTTTTTCTTGAGAAAACTGCCTTTAGTGAGCCATACACCCCTTTCTGCCTCCTTTGAAAAGTAATGGACTTCAGTCATTGGAGTGGCATGTTTTGGGGAAAAACACTCAAGGTTTTTCTTCATATTTGCATTATTTGCCAAGCAAAAAATGTAGGTTAGGTTATGTTCGTTAATCTTAAACAGAACATTAACTTGATGGTGTCTGAAGGGCAAATGAGTTTTTTAAATTCAGTAATTTTGTATGATTTTTCTTTAAGAATTTTTTTTTAAACTTTAGTTCAATAATTACGCTACTAGTTGTCTGTAAGATATAGAAATCTTTGACCCCTTGATGATTTTGTAGACAGACCTCGTGCAATCCACTTGAACATATATATGTGCAGTATTTTGGTCACAGAAGTTTTTATTTCTCTGGCTGCTGACCTAATTTCATTCTATTTTTTTATATGCATTTGCAACTCTAGTTGATCAAGCTATTATGGTTTTGATGATTTGTTTGTTTTTTTTAAACTATGTTCATGGACAGTGATGTTAACAAGCTGCAAAATCTGGAGTGAAGGTTTTTGTCTCTCTGTATCAAACAGGAATTTAAATGCCTTCTTGTATCATTAAATGTAGTTCCATACTGACACAAAGCATGATCTTTTATTTATCTCTAAATTATCATTTTGCCCTCTGTGAGGTAAGATTTCTCTTATATGCAGTGATAAACAACAGTCTGGACCACTATCATCTTTCAGTGTTTGACAGACTTCCACTCTCTGAAGAGTCTTTGTAAATTTTTATAGGTGACCATATAGAGATACAGTAAAAACACAGATTCAGCAATGCTCCATTGTTCATCCTGTGCTGCAAACAACAAGCTATTAAGGATAAGATATCTCCAAAGAGTTTTATCGCTGAAATGTTGAAGAATGTTTGGCAGATCAAAACGCATTATACACTTTCCAATTAAACAGTCCTGCTTAAGTTATGTGATAAGTAATGTGTGCATATTGCTCTTGAGTATTTCTGCTCAATGATGCTTTGAGAATCCTGGTTTTTCTCCTATTGTGACACATTTTCATATCACATTAACCACCTGGGGAAATTCAAGACCAAAACTAGAACTTTAACAGAACTTTGGTTTTGGCATTGCACTTAATTAAAATACTCAGATGAAGCCCAAGAGTTGATCTATTTGAAGGCATTTCCATGCTTCAGTGGAATAAGTCTTCCTTAGAAATGTGTTCTGTGGTGCAGCTACTTATGTGCTCTGGGGGTTGCTGTTCTGCAAAATGCTTGGAGGTCAAATAAAATGCCTACATTGTAATAGCTTCAGGCAATACTAAGGATATCTCACTTGAAAAGGCACCTTGCATCCAAAGGACTTCAGCTACAAAGATTATAGGAGCAATTATATGCAAATTGTAGGGAGGAAAGCTGGGAGGAGGGAAACCTTTACCTTTTTTCCTACAATTTGAAAAGCACTTTGTTAACAGAGAACAAAGGCTGAAGAAATTTGAGGGAGGTAACTGAACTCATTAAAAGATCATTTTGTATTTTACTTTCTAAAAAGCTGCTGAAGTATAAATTTCAAGTATGAAAACTTCAATAAGACATTTTGTCCTTCAATATCTTAATTTTCTCACCTGATAATTTCAGAAAATGACATTTCTTTGCATTTTGAAGCATACTGTATTTTAGTGCTGGAAAATACTTGTATGACTTACAAATACGAGTAACAGGGAAAAAAAATCAATTTTTAAAGAACAAAAAGCCAAAACCTGGTACTATATGTGTTCTAACACTTTTAAAAATAATTTTAAAAATTTATATCTCAAATAAAAAATTTCAAACTAAGAAGAGGAATATTATTCCATCAAACATCTTGAGGGCTGTAATGGAAGGGAGAAAGAAAAAAGAAACAAAGATAGAATTTAAAGAAATTGAGAAAAGTCACATTAGATAGACAAATCTGTCAGAAAGTGCCCAAAAGTTTTAGAAACATAGGATCATGTTACAACTGGCAGCCTTCACTTTTTCTCTATTTCACCTCTTGCCTCAGTTGCCCCAAAATTCAGGCTGGTTAAAAAGATACTTGGGTCCTCTGCCAGGCTTTAACTTCGGAGAAAACTTTTGGGTAAATATTTTATTCTATTTAATTTTGATAGTGGTGTGTTAAAAAAAAAAAATCCATCGTGAATCAGTGTTTTCATGGGGAAAATAATTTACTAATAACAAGAGAGTCTAGAACTGTAGATTATATCTTGTCACTTGATATAACACTAAAAACACATTGTACCCAATATGTCTCCTGACAATCCTGCTTGTCTATAAAAAATGTCTCCATATAACCTGAAAATTGAAAGTCATCAAATACTTGCTAGCATCACATAAAAGACTTCAAGGGCTTCTTTTTTTTCTACTGAAGGCCTGAAGTCACACATATAGAGGAAGATGAGTTTTTTGATTATTGTATTTGCAAGTAAAACTTGTGCATGTGCTTACCTACATGATTTTTCCATTATTTTTCTTTTAGATCACTTGACCTATGACTGCATCAGCTTGATGTTTAATAATTTTAGGTGAGATTCTTTAAAACTATAAGAGAAGTAACCTATATTTTAGAACTGTTATTTATATTAATGAAACATGGAGATCTTACTGTATTCTTTACTATGTGTTACTGTGTTTTCTCCAGATGAGTCCTATAATTTACATTTGGTGAAGATTTGGGCCCGAATCTTTTATTTATTTATTTTTACTTTTTAAACTGAACCTTTCTGCATGGGACTATTTTTCCATGTGTGTTCAGTTGCTCGTCTGTATACAAAAAATCTGTGAAGATTTTAGTTCTTTTCAGTACCCTGTGATTAGTTCTTTAGTAAGCATATATGATACATAGATGAGTCCCTAAATCCTTACTCCAAAATAATGTGTAATTATTTTTTTCTTGATTTTTCATATGTAATCTCACTGTCACAAGTGAACTAGTAGGAAAATGAGTCAACAGTTAACTCTGAATGATGATTATTTAAAAATAGCTTTAAAATTAAAATATTATTTTCAATGTTTAATGGAAAATATAGGTCACCATTAACAGAGGGTAAAAGGGGCAGGGACTATATATAGAAACTAAAAGAAATGCCCTGTGAAGTAATGCCAAATTAAGTTAATTTTTGTCTGCTTTTACAATTGACAGAATAAATATTAAATTTAAACTACAGAACAAAACTGGATTACCTCTGAATAGCTGTAAGATTATTAAGATTTATGTACAAAGTAGGCATAGAAACAGAATAAATTTTAGCAATATGACAAAGTATTCATAGAAATTATGCATTAATGTGCATAATATGAAACGAATAAGCTAGCTTTGATACAGCTTGTATGAAATTTAAAATACATTAAAAAGTTCAATTTTGTTTTTAATTGCTCAGTTACGTAGACGATTTTTCTGTACCTGTTCACGCTAGGTATGCAACAGTTTTATTAACTTAGTTTATTTTTTTTTTGTGCTAAATACAAAAGAAACACCAGATTTTTATGCCTTGTAATACAATCCATGCTAAAACTGATAATTTCCCCGATTTTCATTGCATTGGGTATGAATTCAACATCATCTTGCAAGAAATTATACTGTTTTATGTTGCTGAAGAGATCAGGATTCTGAAGAAGGTAAAATACAACATGCAATTATGTGCTGCCTTTAAATTAGTACTCAAGTGTGTGTAAAAGTCTTCAAGTTACCTTCTGGAAGTCAAAAAGATACCTACAAATATCCATAATAAAAATAACCTTTACAACGTTAGGTATAGATGATTTGTTTCTGAACTGCTGAATGTGTACCTGGAGTTGGCTAACTCGCTCTTGAAGATCTGTGCCAGACAAATGAATTGTAAACTCCTGGCTCAGCTGATTTCTGTGAAATTTACTTCAGTCAGTGCTTCAAGGAACAGACTGCTGAAGTGAAGAACTACTCATAATGCCTAAGAGTGTTTCAGAAATTAGAATGAAGTTTGGAGATTTAAAGGGCAATACTGTCTCGTTTCACCTATATCACAGCTAAGTAAAAGGCAGGCCAATCACCCTTAGCAAAGCTTGGTAAATATCCTGAGCAGGGACTTATTATTACTATTACTGCAATTATTATTATTAGTAATAGTATCCATCACCTTTTTGAAGTGTAAAGGACAGGGTTATCTAATGCATTTTGTACAGCTTTAATTATTATCTGGATTTAGTCTCAGAAGCTTGGTTTGGTACTTGCAGTCAGACAGCATCTTTGGATAAAAACAATATTGTAAGCTTTTCAGATTACTTTATACCTTGTATAATGAAAAAATAATTTTGTTTAGATAGTGTGCAGTTTTTTACACCTACATTATCTTATATAATGTCACTGAGTTGTTGCTAAAATTTTGATATAAATGCTCTACCCATCAGTACCTGATAAAAAAAACTGTGAGTGTGGGGAGGTGGGGAATAAAATTTTTAAATACACTTAAATCAGTTGGAACTGAAGGACTTTATGCAGGCAAGAACAAAATGCAGTAATTTTGTTTAAGAACGGGAGCTGTCTCTATTTCACAGAAATAATTTCCATATGTGTTTGATTGTTTGATATTATTTCTTTTAAAATTATTTAAATTAAAAAAGATATCATAATAACATATACATATATAAAATGAGCAATAGAAAAAAGAGTAACATTATGAGTTTTTACCCAAGTGTCATCAGCTATTCCGAGCAGCCCATCTTCATACTGTTGTTTGTTCTGTAACATTCCCTTCACTGCTGGAACTATAGGTGTTTTATTTACGAATACAGATCTCATTAGTTGGGCACACCACAGGCAGTTACTGCTCCAAAGAGATTACCACTGACATATAAAATAAGAAATAGTTGTTGACAACCGGATCACAGGGAAATGATGACCTACATTATTAAATAGCATAGTTAGTGCACTGTGTACGAACAACCTATTAGTGTGCATTCAGCCAAGTGAATATTTCAATAAAAATGAGGTCTTAAAACTCTTCTTTAATACCCTGTGCTGTATAATGCAAGTCCATCCCTATAATGTCTTTCAGAACCAAGCAGGCCTGTTAGAATCATCTAGATGTAATTCTTATCTTTTTCTAGTAAGATTTAAAAACAGAAATGATCATACTTTGTGCATCTTGCTGCAAAAAGCACTGATAAAAAAAGAATAAAGTTAGCATTGTGTGGGTTTTTCTCTGCAAACCAGGAAGCTTTCCTTGGAAGAAATGATGTTGTTTGTCACTGACATGCTCTTTACTGGAGTTATTTTTGGTGGGCAGGCACAAAACCCCCTTCTGTAGTTGCAAAGATGTTATCCTGCATATAATCATAAGAAGCACAAGGATATAACTTGCTATGCTCAAAAGCACTGAATCTGAAATCTCTTTGAATGTTAAACAGGTGTGCGTTGGTGGGGAGTTTTTATTCTGTGGGGGTGTGTTTTAAAGCACCTAGAGAAGGGAAATGGCATTCTGCCATTAACACTGATATTAGCATTACATTGCACATAGATCTGAATTCAGTGAGAATGCATTTCTAAAGGAAATAAAGCTTCAGTTTTCCTTAAAAGGAGAGAAGACTGTTGTGGTATCTTTCAGAAAGAAAATATATGCTGAAATAAAATCTTCCCATATCTCTGGTGAGAAATGGAGAGATGCACTTAAGCAGTGTTCCTGTAACGTGTGTCAGCTATGGGAAGAAAATTTACGACTCCTCTGGAAGCTTCAACAGGATATCACTACTATTAAATAACAAATAGAAAAATACAGGCTTATATCTACTTGATTCTATTGCAGTACAGCAGATTTAAAGGAAGAAATACAGGATAGTAGAACTCCTTTGTGCAGCTGGGTGTTAACACTCGAATACCATGAAATTGCAAGCACTGTGGAAATGACAAATTTCTAAAAATTGACCCCATAAAATATAAAATACTCCAGAAAATCTGAGATGAGCAGCAGCTTTTATTGCCACCATATATTACCTTGGTATTCCAGGGATATTCCACAGATGAGACCAAAAAGAGTACATTTACAACACAAAACTGAGATGAAGTTTAATAATGAAATCTTGGTAGATTTTACACATAAAATATTTATTTGTTTCTACATTACCTTTTAATAATAACAACCAAACCAGGGGTGTATATAGCCAGCTGTACAAAAAGGAAAACATACATACAGGGTCCTTATTTTGTCTGGCTAAAGAAACTAGTATTTCCATTCACCAGAAATAAAGGTATCCAATTTGAATTTCAAGAGCAAATGATAATTAACTTAATGATCATTAATCCCTTTCATATTATAAGGGAAGTTAAAGGAATTGATTACTGTTATTACATCCATCTTGCAATCCCTTTGACTGTCCAAGGCAGTGTGACGAGATGATGGTGCAACTGAATTAGGACCTGCATGTTGCAGCATGATCTAATTAACATTTTTAGACTGCTATTAGTTTGAACTTAAATTGGTCATCTCAACTATATGTAAATAAATTGACCTTTTGGACTTTATTGTATCAACAGAACATTTCAATTTCAAGTAAAATATTGTTTCTTTCTTTCCTGCATATTTAATTATCAGTCAGTTTATGTGCTCCATACATGAAGAATTCTTCTTGTGCAAGCCCTAATATTAAGTAACATAATATTTCACAGACATGAAAGCATATAGAGGATCCATTTAATTTTCTCTTTAAGGCTGCGTTTGTGGATTTTGGTGTTTGGTTTTGTATTTTCAATATGATGTATTTAGTGATGTAAAAGTTATCAAATGCTTTCAAAGGATCTATAGTGCATTCAAAATAAAATACACTGTAGTTTTAAACAAGAAAAATTAAGTTGTTTCTCTTGTTCTTTGACGAGTTTGATCAAAGGACAACAGAAGACTTGAAAGTTGAAGTTTTAAAGGGTAAGGGATTTTGTTTTTCTGAGACAAAAAATTTATAGAAGCCCTTTTTTGTTACATTTAGAATCTCAAAAGGTGGTAATAATTTAAAGTAACATAATGAAACTACGTAAGTGCCAATAGAAAGGATTTGATTGCAAAGATTTTAAAAATATTGGAATAAAGAAGTATCTATATCAAATCCTGTTGTTAAGAACGTTGAGTTCTAATTATATCTTCCGCTGTGCCATCAAAATCCTTTCTAAAAATCATTAAAAATGCATGGTAGATAACTTCCTTTTGCTCTCCCATATCATCATAATTTTCTAATTATGCATGCACATTTCAGTATTTGTGGTTGAAATAGAAAAAAAGAAACCACAACAATTGTCAATGTGTTTCTATATTGAGGATTGCAAATCTTTAAAGGTTAACTTAACTTCCCTAAATTTCTTAAGATAATCTATTTCCTTGGTATTTGCTTGAGAGGAGAAAGTGGTGCCACCTCCGATGGCAAGTGAAAATGTGGAAACAAGTTTGTCGGTTTTGGTATGTGTAGTGGGGGTTTATTGGTAGTGGTTGTAATTTTTTTGTGGTGTTTTGTTTTAGAAAACCTGCATGTATGATCCTGTATTTAATTTTAAAAAAAAAACCAAACAAAAACAACAAAAACCTGGTTTGAGGTGTAAAATATGAGGATGGACACAAAACAAAATGCTCACAGTTCTGAGAGAAAATAATGTTGACTAACATTTCTATGGTTAGGTTGAGTTGTTTCCTGTTCCACCTCTGGTGGTTTATAATTTTTTTTTTTCTTTTGTACCATGCTGGGAAACTGTTGGGAATCACAAACCATCCGTCTTCCTGATGAGCAGTTCATTGATACTAGATACAAGGATATTAATTGTGCAAACCATCCACGTAGCCAATGATGGTGGGCCCTACTCATTGCGGGGCGACACAGAATCGCTTCATGATGCAAAGATTGATGCCGTTTCAATAACAGTGCCTGAGCTTTCACTGCTGGTTTGCAGTAATTACTGGCACAATCTCCTTTGCCTTCATTTTGCAGTGGAAATTGTTCTCTTTGCCCCTCCATAGGATGTCTCCAATATCATGGTATTGCTTTTCTCAGCAACCTGGTGTAAGATAGTCACTTTCCTGTCTTGGCTTACAAAAATAATGAGGATAATTGGTGGTTCCATGGGAGCAGGTTAGTTTTGGTCTTTCCCTGTAAGCTTTGCCAGTGCTGTGCCTGGTGTGCCTTCATTTTATTTTTTCCCTCAGCCACAACAGCACAGGATTCAGCTCATGAAATGTAGTACTCTTGGACAAGGAGATAACCAGAATTCCAACCATGGGAAGTTTTACAGCACCTATTTACACCTGAAACAAAAAAAAATAGATGAAAAATGAGTAGGTAAGCTCCAGACCCCTTTAGTAAATCTGTTCCAGGAGCCAAAACACAACCACTGCATAAATCAATCCCCCCACAAAAGGTTTTTGTCCATGGAGGGCCAAAATTATACACTTGTTAAGATTCAGCAGTTTTAAGTCTATTGTATAATTACAGTTACAAAAATAATCTGCAAAACTTTCAATTTAAACTTTGGCTAAGAGTTTGGTGAACACTATTGAGAGAGGGGAAGAAACAAAAGTTTGTTTTTTTTCATGTGGCATGAAAACACCCAAAATGCATTACTAACACCCAGAAATGCTTTAGTTAATAGGCATTACCTTTGAATTTTATAAATCAATATTTTCAATATTTTGGGGTGGTTTTAAATGAATATCTGAGCTACATGTTTATAATTCTCTAGGTGGATATTTTGAGTGTCAAAAATTTCTTTTGGTTTTTTTTTCTAGTAAAATGAGTTATTAATTTTAATTGGATTTCTTTTTCAACCATTTTTAGCAATGGATTTTTAATTTATCTCCTAAAATTTATTTATATTTAGAGGTTTTATTATGATCATGAAATTAGTTAGCTTGTTTCTCTGAAAAGCTCCTTTTAAGCATATTCATGTAATAGGATAAACAGTCTAAGTTGTTAAGAAAAAGTAATTTTTTTAAGCAAAAGCGACAAATTTTTTTCTTCTCTCTGCTAGAGTTAGTGATTAGATCTCATTGCTCTTGTGAAGGAAAAAATCTATCTCAGATTGCACAGAATGCTGGAGAGGACCCTGGTGTGATGCAAATTGACCAAAAAGCTGCTGAATGTTGAATTCTGACAATACTTTAAACAATTTCTTTCTTCTGAGAGATTAATATTAAAAACTGCAAGTAGAATAAAATTTCACAGGACTTGACTACTGAAAAATTTTAGGCAATTTGAGATTACCTAGAGTTACTGAATAGCTAGCAATATTTTAAAGGCATATACCCAAGACATGTACTTATAGAGTATTATATAAAGCTTTGAACAGTCACATTTTCAGTGAGTGAACTCTGTGTCACCTTAATAGTTAAAATGCTGTCCTAGTAACATAATACGCGTTATGGAAAGAGTACATGTGGTCCACATCTTGCAAGTACTAACTCTGAGATATAATAGATGTTTGCTTTTCCCTCTCTGTAAACTTATGGCAAGGTAAAAGGACACTTTATACTGAAATCAATATAAAATTTTTCAACTAAAAATATTCTCAGGATTGAAAGCTATGTAATAACTAAAAAAGACCAAGGAGTGGTATGATAGATTTCAGACAAATTGGCTTTGGAAGCTTCTACAATTTTGTTTGTACATTAAAAACCTATCTGTTTCATTTGAAATGCCTCATATTAAAAGAAAGATTCTGAAACATTTGGTTGGAACAATTAAATTTAGGAAAAAATTCAAAGTTTTCCATAATAGAGGGAAATCGATTTGAACTGATTTTCTGACATACTGATTGTAAGTCTCTGAATACAATGACTGTGCTGAAAAACATCTGTCAAATGTTAAACATCATTAAGAATTGAATGAAGTATACTCTAAAGTGATCATAAACCCTCTTCCTTCAATGAATTCCCTAAACAGTAATGAATAGAGAGTTAATAAGAGGGTCTGCTAGCTCTTGATGTCTATTCTTTGTGAATTGATTTTGTTTATAAAAGACTTCAAACAAAGTTGAGGGTAGAAGCAAAGGTGCTTAAAAGGAAATTTTCCTCGGTTAAACAGCAAATCATCAGTGTATTTGATACAGTGTTCAGTTGCAGGAAAAACATTGCTTATCTAATGGAAAAATAGTGATGCAGAAATGCACGAAGTGTAATACCTTGACATTTAAAACTTTTTTTTTTAAACCATATCTAATAAAATCTCCTGTATTTGTGCTGACCCTCCAGCTATCCATATTCACAATTGTTTGAAATTAAATGTAGGTGGGTTTAGTTGATATTTTCGTGGTAAAGAAGCATTAAGTTATACCTTGCTATTAAGGCAATTCTCTGTTCCTGTATTGGGTTTGCGTGGTCAAAGTTGGGTAGCAGGAGGGATACATGGGTAGTTTCTGTGAGAAGCTGCCAGACACTTTCCCCATGTCCAACAATGCCAATGCCAGCCGGCTCCAAGATGGACCTACCACTTGCCAAGCCCAAGCCAGTCCCAGGAGGTGGTGATGGGAAAAAACCGCAGCACAATTAGCAGCTGGAGAGAGGAGTGAGAATGTGAGAAAAACAGCCCTGCAGATGCAAAAGTCAATGCAGAAGGAGGGGCAAGAGGTGCCCCAGGCACCTGAGCTGAGATTCCCCTGCGTGCTGTGGTGAAGACCATGGTGAGGCAGGATGTGCTCCTGCAGCCCACGGCGGAGCAAATATCCATCTCCAGACCATGGGGGACCTCATGCTGGAGCAGGTAGATGTCCACAGGTGGCTGTGACCCTGTGGAAAGCCCAAAGGCAGTGTGGAAGTTTTAAATTTGAAGAAATTTGTGCATTAATTTCTTGAAATTCATATGGGGATTAAACTTTAGGAGTAAATGCTGTTTGATACAGATAGCTTAGTTACACTAGAGATTGAAACCCTCTGTTAAGATCAAATATTTACTCTTTCCAATTATGTACACATATATTGGTTTAATTATCTGGAAAGAATATAAGGAACCATCTAGATGCTGAAAAAATCTGAGATTTTTCAGTAATGGGCCATTTCTTGGGTCTTCAGAGGGTTTCTCAGCCTTTCCCTATGTGAGCTATTAGGTAGAACTTATCTAATGCGACTTTTGCAGTTCCCTGAATGTAAATCTTGCTACCCCAATGTATTGTCATAGAATAGCATCTGGTGTTATTTGTTTCTTGCAAAGTATTTGCTTTCTCCTTGCAGGGTAGGTGAGGAAAGAGACAGATGCTTTCTCTGAGTGACAGTTTCCACAGTGCCCAGTATTATTCCATCCAAGCAAACATGAATTTTCTTAAGGCTTACACTAAACACCTGTAGAGGGCTCACCCTGCTGGATGCCAGACACCCACAAGAAGCCGTTCTGTCACTCCCCTTCTGAAATGGACAGGGAGAGGAAATATAACACCAGTTCATGAGTTGAGATAAAGTCTGGAAGAGATTACTCGCAAATACTGCCACAGGCAAAACAGATTCAGATTGGAGATATTAATTGAATTTATTACTAACAAAGTCAAGATAATGAGAAGTAAAATAAGACCTTAGAAACACCTTCCCCCACCCTTCCCTTCTTCCCAGGTTTGACCATGCAAACCCAAAACATCTTTCACAGAGCAACTCTATTTGTTGTTTATTTATTATTTCTCTTAGGAGAACGTGTTTTAGAACAGCTCTGTCTGCTTTTTGTTTTTTAATTGGTCTGAATTTCTTTGCTTTCACTTCTGTTGATCTCCTGTCTCATTCCTCTTTTATGGTGCATCAGATTTGTGCATTCACAAAGCCAGTCAGATAAATGACTATAAAATTCAGTTAAACACAGCATTAATGACAATAACAAAAAAAAATTCCAAACAAAGCAAGAGAGTTGGAGATGTATGGATTAAATGAATTGGACATTTTAATTCATGGACAGTTTATACCTTAAGGTACTTTTTAATTGCATTTTAATTCTTGGTAATTATGGGTGGAGGTTTCCGTTTTAAACTTACATTCTGTGTAGATTAATTTGCTTTGCTGGTGACATGTAAATACTTGAAATTCATGACTGTGCTTTTGTCTTTCACACAAGCATGTAAGAGCTGGGTCTAAAGCACAGTAAAATCACTTCGTTGACCTCAGAGGAATTCAAATGAATGTCTATATTTGTCATTGAGATAGATTTCAGTGTATTCAAACTAAAAAAGCAATTTTTCCATCAGTTATTCTTTAATTGACTTTGGTAAGACAAAAAAAATATGCTTGAAATTTCTACTTTGCTTGACCTGGCCTCACACAGCCTTGAAGATTTTACACAAAGACCAACTGGATTACAAAAATTGGGGGGAGGGGTTTGTTTTTGTTTGGTTTAGGTTGTTTGTTGGGGGGTGGTTTGCAGCTCTCATAAACAGCTGCTTGCTCTCACAGGGACAATAATCATCATTTTGTTCCCTAGTTCATCAGCAGAAAAGCTGACAATTAAAGCACAGAGATGAATTTATCTTATTCTGTACAGACAAGTTAGGTGGAATGGCAACTAGAGGTTCATACATGCATTTCAGTGCTTCATAAAATGTTAAGCGCCCTGTACGAAGAGAATAGTTGTAATCATTACTTGACTGCAAATGCTTTTTCTCTGCCTGGAGCATTCTAGTGTCCACCAGCAGAGTTCTTTAATCCTCCAGCTTGCTGACTTTTCTCTCAAATTCCCACAGCTAAAAACTCTTTCTGTTTTAGGTTATCTGAGGCTTCTTCATTTTCTACATATATCCTGGTTAGTGAAGTACCTGTAATGCCCCTCAGCTATCTAGTCCACATTGTGACATATAAAAATACCTACCATCCTTCTTTTTCTTTACCTCTTTTGAAACCCTATCTTTGAATCACTAGTGAGTCAAAACCATTCTGAACTTCTTGTTTGATGTTGCTGTTTCTTCTTCAGCAAATACAGTTTTCTATCAGAACAGCACATTTATCTTTCACTTGTATATTTGAACACCAGCGCTTTACCCACTGACAGGAGAATGGTTTCCTACAAACTAAGGTATGAAAAGTGGCCTGAGTGACAGGAAGGGCCACACTGTTAATTTTCTATCTCTCACCACTGGCAGCATGTTGTGAAGATATGCAGGGAGAAAATTGGAACAATTGAAGCCCTACTAGAACTTAGTCTGGCTACTGCTGTAAAAGACAACAAAACATCTTTCTACAAATACATCAGAAATGGCAGGAGAGGTAAGGAGGCTCTTCATTTCGTATCAGCCGTTCTGGCTAATCTGGGAGGACCCAGTTGACTGGAAGTCAGCAAATGTGATTCCCATCTACAAGAGAGACTGGAAGGAGGATCTGTTGAGGTACATGCCTGTCAGTCTGATCTCTGTACCAGGGAAGGTCATGGAAGAGACCATCTTAAGGGCTATCGCATAGCACATACCTGACAACCAGAGGATCAGGCTCAGACAGCAGGGGTTTATGAAATGCAAATCTGGCTTGACAAACCTAATCTCCTTATATGACAAAGTCAATTGCTTAGGGGATGGAAGAAAAACAGTGGATATTGTCTATCTGGGCTTTAATAAAGCCTTTGATACTGTTATGATCTGCTGGAGGGTAGGAAAACTCTACAGAGGGATCTGGATAGGCTGGACTGAGGGTCTGAGGCTAATTGCATGAGGCTTAATCAGGCCAAGTTCTGGGTCCTGTCATTGGGTCACAGCAATGCCATGCAGTGCTACAGACTGGAAGCAGAGTGGCTGGAAAGCTGCTGGTGGAAAAGGAGTACTGGTTGGCAGCAGCTGGACATGAGACAGCTGTGCCCAGGTGGCCAAGAAGGCCAATGGCATCCTGGCCTGGATCAGCAATAGTGTGGCCAGCAGGACCAGGGCACTGGTGGTCCCCATGTACTTGGCGTGGGTGAGGCTGCACTTCTGGGCCCCTCACTACAAGAAGGACCATGAGGGGCTGGAGTGTGTCCAGAGAAGGGCAACAGAGCTGCCAAAGGGTCGGAGCACATGTCCTGTCAGGAGCAGCTGAGGGAGCCAGGGATGTTTAGCCTGGAGAAGAGGAGGCTTGGGGTGACCTTGTTGCTCTCTACAACCATCTGAAAGGAAGGTGCAGCCAGGTGGGGAGCAGACTCTTCTCCCAGGTAACAAGTGACAGACTAACAGGAAATGGCCTCTTACTGCACCAGGGGAGGTTTGGAGTGGATATTATGAAAACATTATTCACTGAAATGGTCGTCAAGCCTCAAAAAATGTTGTCCAGGGAAGTGGTAGAATCACCATCCTGGAAATGTTGAAAAATACGTGGATATGGCATCAGGGGACGTAGTTAGTAGACTTGGCAATGCTGGGTTAATGGTTGAACTCTAATATTAAAGGTCTCTTCCAGCCTCGAATTTTCTATGGCACCACAGCAATCTTTACACTATTTCAATGTATCCCAGATACAGGAAGTGCAATCAAGGTCAAAAGTAGAGAAAAAATACATATGGTACGATGATACAGTTTTGAATTTCAGCACCAAGTCTTTCAGCAATTTCCTGCAAGTGACCTATGAGTGGTAACCTCTCTCTGATATCAGCTTTGCTTAGCATAGCAAACTGTGAGGGAGCAGAGGTCATCAGGACTGTGAGATTTGATTGATTGTAATGGTCAGGCTTGGTCTTGACATCCTTCACAGTCCAGGCCACTTGATGTACTTTTTTTTCTGCATGCAAGCAGAGAATACAAGCAGTTTCTAAACAAAACAGAATTAAAAAGCACTTGTTTTTTTGGCAAATGTGAACAATTGAGAGTAAGCTAGCTACTGCCTAAGCATTAATATGTTTGTCATTCCTGTGATACCAAAAGTGTCTCTGCTGTCTAAGATTTCATTGGTCGTGTGCAGGCAGGTCAGTCTCTATTCATCCTTGGATGAATTGTATGCCTTTGCGTATTTGTGTTTTCCTCTTTATTGTCTGAGCTTAGCTTTGACTGCAATTTTGTCTTTCCTACATAGCTTTGCTTTAGTTTATGTATTTGCTCACAGCTTAGTCTGGGTTTGACAACATGAAAAACACTGCATGGCTGTATTCCCTTAAAGCTAGACCTTGCTCTAGAAAGAACTGAGCTCTGGAAGGGAGGGTCACGCAGGCATTTCACTTGCAGCTTTTGTGGGGGAATGGGGAGAAAGACAGCAGATAAAGATTGTCTTCTATTTCATAATGTTTGCAGAAGTAGAAGAAGCATGAGGCTCAGTAGCGTTAGCATGGAGTTGTAATGGATCTGGACGCAATCAAATAAATGTATCACCGTTCTTTGCTATTTCCATCTCAGAAAAGAATAGGAAAGGCACTTCCCAGTGCTGCTAAACACTGAGATAAGGTAGATCTCAGATAAAGGCAGCAAAGTCTGAAGAAGGAACAGGAGAAGACTGGAATGGGGGAAAGGAAGAAAGGAGAAACATTTGTTTTAAAATATATGTACGGATAGTTGGTAAACTCTCACGTGATGTGTTAGTATCAGTAACTTTACCTTAGGATCGGTAAGCAGAATTCAAAGACACATTTGAGCATGAAGTAAAGAGAACGGAGAAAATATTTTAATTTTTGGTGCATAAGAAAGCAAAGAGGATTAAAGAGGTGAAATTTAGGTAGCAAAAAGATGAATGTTGTGTAGAAGTGTTCTGAAAACAAAGAATGAAAATGGGATAAAGACCTGGAGAACTGAGGATGTGTAAGGAATAACAGTCTAATATATAGAAGAAATAACTTTGTTTCTACATATTTCTCTGTTAGGTGAATTCTGATACTTATTGATGCAAGTGTATGGGTCTATTAGTGAAAGAAATAGGCTGATTTCATTTGACTTTAAAAAAGAAAGCAAGCCTGGATCAAGCTTTAAAGTCTTAATAAAAAAGACAGTTTTCTCTGTTTTCCATCAATTTTCATAATTATACCTTGTGAGTTACTGCCCAATTGTCTTTCTTACTGTTGCCATATCTTTCTATCATATGAATCACAGGACCATAGTATTGTCTGGTAAGAATCATGTATTGCTAAAAGTGCACAGCAATTCTTATCACTATATAAATATGGGAGGACACAATTTTTTTTCAAATAGACATTGAAATCTACTTCCCCTTGTTATCAGGAAGCTAAGTATAGTGGCAAGGTGTCTCAGAAGAAATATTAGCCTGTGTTATGGCTGATGTTGCTTTTCAGTCATGATACTGTTGAAGACTACTTCAATGTGTGGGATTTATGTGTGTATTTATGGCCACACTCAGGATGTCATAGAAGTGGTGTCTGAATGTTATCATGGCAGAGCAGATTTGTAGCTCGTTCATCCAGAAAATCCCACAAAAATGAACACGTGACATAGCAAACTTTCACAAGAAAGGCTTTTCATGCCCAAATATTAGGAGTGTACCTTCAAGCAAGTTTCTGCATATTATAACCTGCATCATAGAAACTTGAGTCTTTGTTGATTGAATTCCCCTGATATTTCTTCTAAGTTCACCAGTATTAAGACCAACTGCCCAAAAATTACAGAGGTAAGAAATGGAAAATGTACAACAGCGGTAAACAGACTGCAAGATTTGGCATTGAGCAATGAATTCTTTGTGTGGAAGAGGAATTCTGAGCATAAGCATTTGAATAAAAGTCCTTAGAATGATTAATGTTATTGGTGGGTTTATCTAAAAGGCAGCAGCACCAGTAATCTATTTGCCATTCATTTCTCTACAATTTATAAAATTATTACCTTCTTGGACTATTACCTACTTCTCCATGTAATCATAAAAATTTATGATGTAAGCCTTTCAATTGCTTGTGTAGGAAAAAAACACTGAGTAACAATAAGATATAATAAAATATGGTTTATGAAGAGAGTAGAATCTGTATCCTTATTTTAAAGGTCTTTTTATTTTCAATGAAGGTTATGCGGGGTTGAGTTAAATTGTCTGCCTCCATTTAAGAATATGAGGTCTGTCATGTAGCTCCATTCTTTGTATCTGCTTAATGAATGAAGCACAACTACATCATCTAAATGTGTGCTGTATCATAACAAGGCCTTTCAAGCACTATGAATTCCATTGAGGTGAATTCTGCAATTTCAATGAAAAAAAAACCTAATTGGTTTTGCGTTTTTTTTTGTTGTTGGGGTGGTGGCTTTTGTGTGTGGTTTCTGGCTTGGTTTTTTTGTTTTTGTTTTGGGATGGTTTTTTGCAGGGGGGTGTGGCAGGAAGGGGTGTTTTGGTTTGGTTGGTTGGTTTGGTTGTTTTTTGTGGAAGTACTGTATCCATAGGTTTGCTGGCAATCTATACAAAACGAGTATTTTATAAGAAGAAAAATGCAGAATTTAGCAGTATCTGTCCCATGTTAACTTGTCCTTTAAGTGTTCTGGATTGGGAGAAATACAAGTGAAAGTAAAAAAATATAGATAGTGTTAATGGACTTTTAGTGAATACAGGTGGATAATATAATAGAAGCACTCAACATGTTTTTGAGTGAACTTGCCCAAAGGTACTCTTGGAAAGACCTCTTCAGCAATTTTTGTATCCCATGAAATTATTTGAGTTGCAAAATCAGAGAAAATGGATGAACATTCAAGTTTTAACTTATTTCTCTGTGGTTCTCAGCTTAGGTTTTATTTCCCAGTCCTACCTAGCCAAATTTTCTGCAGCCTTTAAATTGTGAATTAATTAAAACTCTGTATTGCTTTACTGCATGAGTTTCCAGAGTAGTAGTATACAAATATATTTTTATCAATAGCATTACTAGTACTACTATCTGTTGGGAAATCTATTGGTATTCTTATTTTATTTTCCATATCATTGTATTGTGATACTTCTTTTAAAAGCAAGAAAAATACTGAAATAAATTTCCTAATGAAGATGTTAGAATATTATTTTAGAAATAAAACTTCTTGATACAAGGCTTTAGAGCAATACAGAGATGGAGAATATTCCTGCACACAACTCTGCTCCCCAGCTTGTTGTTTAGATATTTCATATAGTCACTAACATATGATTCTAAATTACTTCTTCAGATATGCTTACAAAAACATGATTATGTTTGTAACAAAATATTTTTAACATAATTTCTTGAAAAATCAAGATAAGCAACAAACTTTAAATTTCACAGAGTAGAATTAAGAAAGGAATATCAAAATGGGGTTCAAATTGAGATTATGACCTTTAGAGGCCCTGCGCATTTTTTTTCTTGCAGAAATAAATATTTACAAAAGAAACAATGTGTGAAAATGAGTGGGAGCTTGCCTTTGTATTTGTGGCAGATCTTCCATAAAGGGTGCATACTATGACTAAGGAGTACTTTAAAAAATCCATCTGGCAAAGACCTTATATTTATCAAAAAGAAAGCTGAACCAAAAAATAGTCATAATGGGGAGTTTTGCCAGAGCCAGATGCCTGGATTCTGAAACAAGTAGGATTTATCATTCCTGGCTGATGTACTAACACAGTGATTTAGAAATTTTGTGCATCTTCAGTGGTTTAGCAGTCTCAAACTGGACTGCATTTATGCATAGACTTTTTATAAATACTTAGTCTACAAGAACAACTTTGAAAATTCAGGTAGTATTGGTGTTCCTCCCTCAGGATGCTTCTTTCAGCCTGCTAGGAGCTAGGATCAAAGTATTGGTGGTGGTATAAAGGACACCGGGCTCACACAAACTGTGTGTTACTGTTATGAAAGGATCCAAAACCAGAAATTTTCAAAACTAAAAATATGTTCATAAAGCAAAGCATGTGACAACTTCAAATCTTGTGATACAGATCGTTTAGCAGAATTCAGTGATATACCAATAGCTTTCAATCCCAAAATAAACTATTCAGACATGAGTTATAAAATAAATGAGTATTTTTCTTGAGGGACTTGTGTGAATAGATTGACATCTCTGGAAAGTATTGGTTTATCTTTTCCAGTAAGTAAGTGAAATAAAATGAAATATTCAAAGCCATAGGCTCTCTTGGGATCCAGTACAGTATAGAACTCTTTCTTCACATGTTTTTTTATGAGCTCTATCTTTTATACTATACATAATGGGCTATTTCCATTCATAGATATACATGAGTGATAACTGAAACTGCCATTTGGGATGTGTGAAATGTTCATTATTAACTTCAAAATCATGTTAATTTAATTCCTCTTTACAGAATCAAATATTGTTTCCTTAAGAAAAAAAAAAAGTTTTGCTATCAGAGATTTTAATGATGTGGAACCAGAACTTTTAAAAAAAATTTTCAAATTTTGGGTCCTGAAGAGAGTAGAAGGTAATGGGACTGTTTGGCATGACTTATTTGTTCATCTAAATAACCAATGATTGCTCTAATTTTGTAATTTGTACAGACTCCCCCCCTCATTCCCCAAAAATGCCAGCTCCCTTCACTGTAGCCTTTATGGATGAAGCAAACACGTCGTGTCTACAAATTTGCAGTGTCCTACCTACTACCCACTATATCTTGAAGGCTCCCTTCCTCCCAGCTCTAGGCCACTGGAGATTATAATCTGTTCTAATAATGTCAAAAATAAAAAGAGGTGCTGCGGTCAAAGATCCAGTTCAGATTTTAATATCAACTATTATAGTAAATAGAAAAGTAAAAAAATTATTATAAGAGATCAAGCTGGCTTCCAACTGCAGGAAGAAATCTAGAAAGAAAATGGCAAAAACATGGAAAAATTAATTTGCTGTTAATCAGCAGATACTGAAAAACTACAGGCAACTAATTTGCTCTTTGAAAGTCATTGTGATACAAAATAATAATTGGCTTAGAATAAGTTGTATCACAGCTTCCCACCCTTGGCATTTAAATTAAGTAATTTTATTTCACCTTCTCACGGCTATTTAAATCAAATGGTAGAAGGAAACACATCTGGAACAGAGGAAAATTGTAAAGAACTACCCATACTAGTGCTGCACCACTGTAGTCTGTAAAGCAGTGTGTTTTCCCACCTGTGGAAGGGTTAGCTCAATTTTAGTAAATCATTTCGGAGATGGTTCCCTTTTGTATAGCACAGGGAAAGGAAGCATAAAGAAGATATCAGAAACTGCTTTCAATCATTCAAGTGGTTCCTGTATTTTAAAGCATTCAGAATTTCACTCTCTTAAACTATACTATAATTGTAGCACTTTAACCCCCACAATCTTCCTTATTTTTTTTTCATATTAACTTTGATCCATCAGCTTGTTGTTTATGTTTCTTTTCTCTTATTTCTATTACTCTAATCTTGAATTGAATTTAATTTGGAGCAGGCTCTTGTGGAGCACTCTTCCTTAAATTGAAGTAAGGATCTTTTGTTAATGGTTACAGTCAGATCAGTGGGTTTAGTTCTTATGTCTGTAAGGACTTTGCAAGACATGATTTTATTTACATGCTGAATATTAGCCTTGCTCAAGTTAACAATCAGCACTGTTTTTCCCATGGAAGGAGTGCAGTCAATAAATTGTTCTCATAGCCAAGTTTTGTTTACACGGGAACTTCAGGTCTTTCTTTGTTCACTTATTGCCTTGAACATTTTGTTTTATATAAATCTGGTTTCCGAAGCTGGCATTGTAACAAAACAAGTGCCTACCCAAGTGGCGATAGGAATGATATCACTCATGGTGAAGATTATTCTAAACAATGAATAACAAACTCACTTTGAATCACCAACAATGAATTCCATTGTGCTACTGACAATGGAAGTTAACAGTGTGCCTTGACCACTTATACTGTTTACTTTCCAAATATCCTAATAAGAGAAAATTTAAGCATTTTATTTTAATAATTTCTGCAAAAAGACACATATTTCAAGCAGATATAGTTTCTAGCTGAGATCTTCTTAGTAAATAATATAAATAAATATTTTGGAACAACATCAGTTTTTCTTCACTGAGGATGCAGACCCAGTTACTCTTATCTCTAGAAAGGACTGCTTTTATAGGTCAGCATTGAAGTGCAGTAATGCAGCACAAGGCAGAGTTACTAACAGAATAATTAAAAGCTTTTGTCTCTGGAATTTCATTAAGAAAAAAAGAATTATTGTGGTATTCTTGAAGTTTTAGTATCAAATATAAACATAAACAGAGAGATGAAAAATTAAAGCAAAATGTTTTCTAGAAAATATTTAGTATGTAAGGAACTAATTTTCCTAAGCTTTTCCTGTTTATGTCTCAAAACTGGAGACATTGGTTCGACTAGAGGTTTCAGTCTGTTACATGGATAACACATCATTTCAGCAGAAGATCAGAACTTTTTTGGTTTGGTTTCTTCTTTTTATTATTTGCCTTTTTTAGGGAAAAATAGTCTTTTCTTTTTAACCTTTTATGTTCTGTTCAATTTTTCTGGAGCTTTTAAGTCATTAAACTAATTTTTAGATAATGTTAAGCTAAGTTATGGTCATAATGATAGTACAATGATAAAATCCCCAGGCTGGCGATTCTGGCGATATTTGTATTTTTGTTCACTGCACTGTTTGAAAATGATGTATTATTGCTTCAGGCTACAGTTAGTAAAAAAAAAAAGCTCTGAACTTAAAATTTCCATCCAAAGCCTTTGATGATCCACTAGCCTGTTAGCTGTCTTTGCCTAGAGATCACAATAATACACGTGAAGGAACGTAGCTGAAAGACGTTTGACCCCAATTTTAACAAATAGGTGGGGCATCATAATTTCTTTTCCTCCTGCAGTATATGTCTAAATAAAATTTGGTACTTCAGGAAACAAGAAAGGAAGCTACTCATAAATCCACTGACAGTTCTTAAAACTTAATTTGTGCCAGGCAATTGAAGGTGATATACACATCAATCACACAGATTTGTTGGTTGTCAGGCAATTGTATGTGTTGCTCTTGCCTTGTCAAAGCTGGTGCATATTTTGACTTGGCAGTGAAGGGGTGAATGCCCAGCCTGTGCTCCCAGTTACCACAATTCACCACATAGGTGAAGGACAAACACCTCAAGTAGTCTGTGGAATACATTCTCTGATAAAAAGGATGTATTCCACAGACTGATAGGGAAGTTAGGAAATTTTGGCCAAGAGGAAGTTTCAGTTTTACCTCAGTAAAGCTTGTCCGCTGTAGATAGAAATGTTTTTTTCAACTATGGATGAAAAGAGAGACAGACATAAATAAGTGAAATACTGGACATACTTGGTGGAAATCATATCCAGGATTTGGATGAATCAAGGCAGAAATCTGGATGCTTTCCTTCCTCATTTCATTCGGATAATAAATGCAAATGCTACATTTCCCAGAGCAAAAAGTAAATCCCTGTAACTAGAGAATAATCAACAGCACAAAACTTTACACTTTTGCACACCTGTTATTTTTCCTGGAAACTGCTATTTTCAGAGCACAAGGCAAAGGGAATATAAAAAGTTAAATAGATGGAAAAGTCATAACTAATACCTTCAAATACTAAAATAGACTATATTGAGGAAACAGGAGAGATTTCTGAGGCCTCATACTTAAAAGAGGTTGTTGCTCCCAGGCAGATACTGGAACTGCTCCTTCAGGATGTCTTCTTATGGCTGAAATTGCTTAGTACTTCTGGGGTCTGGGGCTTTGCTTGCTGATGTGATTCAGGAAAAAAACATTGCAGCTATGGTATGGCTGTTAACTATCAAAACTGAGTGAATATATAACACAAAATACAAAAAAAGATTTTTGTCTTCAAATAGAAAAGGTAAAATTTAAAAAAGGGCTTAAGGGGCTTGTAGTTGCAGAGCTGAAAACACAGACAATTATTTAGAATAATTGAAAAGTAGCAAGTTCCAGTTCGGTTACTCCAGAAGTTTTCCATTTCAGAAGGCCCCGTGAGCAAATGGTTTCAGTTTACTTAAGGCTTTGATTCCATCTTATTGAGAGAAGAGAGTTTTATAGAGGATCTGGGTGATTTGCCTAGAGAATCTAGAGGCAATTAATAAAAGATGAGACACCTAGCTGAAGCTTTTTGGTCTTTAAAGTGCTATGATTAAAACAAATAAGTGAAATCTGATGCTATGTTTCCTTTTACCTGAGCTTGTACACGTGAAATTCAGGTACCTAGATTAGGCTTGTCATGCAGAGTTCTATCGGCAGTTGTGAGAATGAAGTCCATCCCATCTGAGTGGGATCAGTAACAGCAATTTTCCTATGAAAGTGAGGTTTAGGCTTCTCCAGTCTGGTACAGTTATCTTTTAATCAGCTGAATCCCTCCTAAGTGACTATTTTGCGGCACTAAGCTGCTGACTATTTAAGAGGATTATAATGTATTTGTTGATAGTTTTCATTTAAGTGTTCTTATATTTGATTTTTCTGAAGTAATTTAGAATAAATTACTTCTGATGAATTGTGAAATATGTTGACAGGCTTACAAAGACTTGTATATTGAAAATTCATACGTAATGAGCAACTTTATTATAATTGATTAAAAATTTGTCACTTTGGAAAATTTATAAAAGAGTCATTTTTGTTGAAAACAGGAAAGTTATGAAAGGGTGTAAGTAGATTAAAATAATCAACCCTCCATTTTTCCTCTGATTACTACACTAAAGAACATCTGAATACATCAGTGATCAGTGAATTTAGGTTGTGAATTCCTTATAAATATAAATTAGAAATAGTTCTTAGTGCTGTATCTTGCAACAAAATGTTGTTAATACAGTGCTTGTTTGCATTTCTCAAATTCTTAGCTGCAATGTAAGCTGACCAAATCAGTCTTCAGTGTAGTCAGTAAAATTCTGCTTTTGGAATTTATCTGTTTGCTGGTACCCAAGTTTGATACTGAAGGCAAATTAAATTAGTGTTATGTTCAAAGTTGAATGGGTGTTAATGTCTTTTTTTTTCATTTATAAAGTAATTTGCAGAAGTGTCACAGCTATGATCCCAGAAGAATAAGTTGCCATAGACAAAATTATTTTAAATACCTGCTCTGTTGAAAACAAACATATAGAATATTACCTTTTAAATTTTTTTCATTTAGAAGGGAAAAACATCTTATGCATAGCTCCCTTTTCTCCAGTTTTCATTTAAAACAAAAACAAAATCATGTATTCATGTGTATTCATGTGTTGATTTCACTCAATTTCACTACAGATGGATTTAGTCAGTTGAGTCAAAGTACTTTAAGACAAGGGGGAGAAGATTATCATCTCATTTTCATTGTATTCTTTACTACGGTACTTGAAACTAATGCCTGTGTGTCTGTGAAGATTACGTTCTAACTTGAGTTTGTTGCACAGCATTTTGCACTAAAACAATGGGTAGAATTATTCTTTTCTTTTGAGGGGTGTGGGGATAGGGTGCACAGAAAAAATCCAACAAACTAAAAATTTTTAAAAAATGGAATTTCCTTGAGTGGCAGCCACTGAGACCCTTCCCTTCTCCTGTCTTATGAATGGAAGAAAGTGTAGTTTGAACTTATGACCTTCTCCACTGTGGCATTTTAAAGTTCTCACTTGTTGAGACCTTTAGAGAGAAAAGAAAGCAACACAGGCACATATTTTAAGTGTTTAAAATGTGGAAATTATTTCCTCTTTTAAAAATTTACTTTGTTTTCCTGAACTTCCATTCTTCCACCTTGTATTTGAGGCAAAAATCAGAGCTTATATCTCAAAAGGTCTTATGGTCATTCCCAAGGTATCAGTTTTGCTATGCATTATCATTTTATGGATGTCACAGAAACTTTAACAGTAACAAAGAATAAACACATTGAAATAGTAGGTAAAGGTGATTTAGTTGTGGGGTTTTTTTTTTCCAGTTTTCTTTTAGATTGAAATGGATGACTTGTATTTCTTTTTGTGACAAGCTAGATGATATACTCTAATAGCTCTTTCTGAGAGCTGTGCTAGGCATGAATAGAATTAAATAAATCCAGGAACTGTAACGAAGCCTGATGGGAACAATATATTATTGCATTACTAGTATACTGTTTCTAGGCCTAGCCTTTGGCTTATATTTGTCTGCTTTAAGTGACACTTTATGAGTTGTTTTTTCATGTTATAGGAGTCAGTTTGGTTATTATGAAATAACACCAATGTCCATAGGTGTCTTATTAATTTTGTTATTTATTATCAGTTTTGACAATAAGTCAATGAAAAATAGGTGGCTAAAGAATACAAACTGTGAAGTAAGCTTTTTCCTTCAACAGAAGTTCTTCATATTCAAATACTGTATTTTTTATGCATTTCATATCTATAGGGAAGAATAAAACAAATAAAGTATTTTTTAAAGCCAACCATGAATTCAGAAGGCGCTGAAATTAAGTAACACTAAAGGTGCTTATAGCAGGAAAATTAGAAAATGTTTTGAAATGGTATCAGATAAAAAAATAACCATGGCCCAGAAATTTCATCATCAACATTGGGTCAAAATAATTAAAAGTTAATTTTAGGAATCTAGTCCAAAAATATAAAACTATTTTTACATATATCTAGCTTAGGTTTTGACCAACCCATATGTAAATAGAACATATCTTTTTTGGTGGAAATACTTAAAATTGAGACGGGAAATCTGATGATACAGACCTAATTTGTAAAGCTATGTTGATGTTATTATGACTTTGAAAAATTAGAGGTAGGAGATAATCAGCTACTTGGGTTTAGCTGATATATAGGGTTTGTTTGCTTGTGGGTGTAAGGTGGGGGTTTTTTATTTTTATGATAGAGATGAGAAGGTTTGTGAACAACTTGTGTCAAATGTTGCCAGTGTGTGTGAAGAGCCTAAGAAATTTTAATGTCTAATCAAAAATTCAGTGTAGCATATCAAGAAATACACTTCATTAAAAAAGAGGGAAAATTTGTAGTTTTAAGACTTTATACAGATTCAGCAGTTCATTAATATAATATTTCCCCTTGTAAACATTTATTTGGGTAACATTGTGACTGGTGTAACAGAACTCAGAACTTGGATTCTGAATCACTGACTACAGGAAATTCTTTCCTTCCCCGGAACCATCTTATATTCTCACTCATGTCCCAGATGTAGAAAGGAAGGCAACCACTTAAATGAGTGAAAACACAAACCAAGTTACTCTATTGTGATCGTGGGGTTTTTTCGGTTTGGGGTTTTTTTTAAGTGCAACAGAAGATTTTATTCTCCGTTGCCCAATGCCTTTTACTCCCTAACCAGTTTTCCCTGCATGACAACCATGCTTCAATCCCTGTTGACTATTCTCAAACTTCTTCCTCTGTCATCATCCCAGGTCTTTCCTTGTCACTTTTCTGTTGTTGCATTTGCCTCTACTGTAAATTGATGCTGTGATATCTGTCTCCTTGTGTTAGACATGTGACACATGCTTAGGTTGCTCTTTGAAATTCTGCAATTTCAGGAATCGTTTATAAAATACAGGAGGTAGGAAATCAAAAAGTAGCATTCTTCCTTTACTGAAGAGGAGGTGGCTCCATGTGGGTCTTGAAGTATTGGCACTGGTCAGGTGTTGCATCCTTAACTTCAGAGAATAATACTGGAATAATTCTCCCTTTGTTCTCTCTTGGTTCTCGTTCTTATAAGGACTGTGACTCTCTTTCATGTTTTCTTGTTATCACTTTTTTATTATCTTTGTATCTGACCAATTCAAATCTATTGGATATGTTCTTGTTCTCATTTATATCCTGTAAATCAACTCCCACGCAGCTGTGAAGACTACATTTCTTTAATGACCAGTAACTAACCTCCTTAGGTTGTGCTATTATCCTTAGAGAGCTCTGTTAGCATCCTGGGCTTCTATTGTTAGGGATTTCTGCTGAACTACAATTATTCTTGTCACTCTGAAAACCCAGTAAATAGAATCCCATGTTTATCTTCAGTAGGATTAAAACCATGTCCTTTTGATCGTTTGGTCACCCTCTTGCTTCCCCTTCCCTCCCCTGACCTCTCCTTTCTGGTCCCCATCATCATACTGAATTTGGAAGTAATTCTGGCAATAAGAATTCATATTAAGGATCCCTCCAAAAAGAGTTTAGAATGAGTATGTTAGCAGAGTGTCAAAGGAATGATATTCCCCACAACTTGCCTGCACCCCAGGGCATTGCTGTCATGGAACAGAACCTGTGACACATGGATATACTGCTTCACTGAAATGCTAGGAGAATAAGACATCTTTAGACAAAATAGGAATATGGTCTGCTCATGACTTGGAGGCTTCACTCTGTTCTTTAGGATTTAATACATTCTTTAGTCATTTCCACAGATAAGCAATATAGAAAGTTGATTATTAAAAGCAATGATCTCTTTTATCATTTTGTTATAATTTATTGGAGAGTTTTCAGTAGCAGTTAATGAGAGAAGGCAATCAATAGCTCTCAGAAAACTTGAAATTTATTTATACTAGGCTCCGTCTATAGTAATTTCTTTTTGATGTATGATAAAATCCCTGACAAACAGCAAAATACATTTGCAGAATTTAATCCCCGTATTAGCATAACTGTAAAAATGACTGCAGAAGCACAGCCACAAAGTGTTAGCAGGATCCCGAATTATTATTTTCACCTCTCCACTGAATATGTGTGTTAAAGGTAGTTGCATTTTTATAGAGAAAAGTAATTGCTTACACTTTGCTCTCTGTGATGTTCTGTATGAACACTAATCAGTCTCAGGGAAACTCATTGTGCTCTGCCTGATCTGAAGCAGAGGGAATGAAATACTCATTAGATGTGCATTATCTATATTGTTCAATACAATAACTGTTGGGAAGAAGCAGGCAAAGGGGTAGCAATAGTGTTTTCCTGCAGCTCTTTATGCAGTTAAAATAGCTTAAAAAGGAAATAAAAAAGATACTATTTCCAAGAAAGCCTTGTATTTTATCTACACTGCTGTGCTGCACTGCTTGAGCTCCTGATTCTGATGACACTGCCATAATGTGGTTTTAAGAGTAGTTCCTTGCCATGATAAACGTCTCAATGTAACATTGCTAAGCTATGCAACTGCTCTATCATTCTTTAAAACTGGTCAAATAATATTCTTTAATTCATTAGGTTAGCTGCTACACAGATTAGCTGCGTGGTTGAGAAGACTAAAGACTAATAGCTGGAACAGGTTTCCAGAGCCTCCTGTTTTCTTCTGGTTATCAACATAAATGATTGTGTAATTTGACATGTTGATAGTCTGTAGGTGGATGTCACTGTCATGTTTAATGATCCACAGTTTGCTTTTTCTTTAGTGTATAATCCAGAGTTTGGGGATGCTGGCTGTGTTACTTTCCTTGGCCTATGATGTACCTGCTCTCAAGACAGACCTCTGGGAGCTGACAGGTGCTTGGAGGTGTCTCTTGCTTCATCAGGACTGCCCTGGATACATTACTGGGATTACAGTTGTTTCTTTTTCCTTCTCTGGGAACCTTAGTCCAACATCTTCCAACTATTTTCAGAAAATGGTGACTGGCATGCAGGAGCTGTGACATTATCAGTTACCACTACATGGCCATGTCACTGTACAGGACATTGTGCTGTCACCTACATTAAACTAGGGTAAAGTTTCCTTCAGATTTTACTCAGAACCAGTGGAAATAATTATAACAATTTTCTTACCCTGGTGGTGATGGTGCAATAGACAGTTAATATGATGTATTTGAGCTTTACAGGTCTTGTTGACTCCACGTAGTGGAATATAATGTGAATTGTGCTAACTCAGCATCCTGAATATTAAGACTTTTCATATACAGGAAGAACAAGGAAGTAACACATCCATGGGAAAGTGTGACATCTTCACAAGTAAGAAAAGGAAAAACAAAATAAAATCCTTCACATAAAAGATGTTCTTGGAGAGGATAAGACTATTGACAAATGCCTGCATATATTTATGACACCAAAAAGAAGACTTAGTAGGATGATCTTTGGGATGAATAATAGCTCTGACACTGGAAAAGAAGCATATTCATGTCATAGTGGACATGTTGATTTAGATTGCTTCTTTATAAGAAATCTATGGAAGTTATACCGTGAAAAGAGTAGCAGGTTTGATAAATGGTTCTCTTTTGTATCTTTTATATTTAATAATTTAAAAAGTGAAATTCTCAGTAAATTAAGTCAGTGATTACTAGAATATGTTCTAGTTGAGTGGATTTAATTAACAGTTGTTATTGCAGTAAAGTAATATCAGAAGTCTGTGAAACATCACTACAAGAAATTTGCATCAGTTGTCTTTTTCAATCACTCAGCAACAATATAGAAGTGGTTATGTTTTCAAAATCTCAGAAATGCTTAATCCTGGTTTTCAAGATGATTTATAAATGACACAACTTGTTGATCTCAAAGGGATATTTCCATTAAAAAAATTAATTTTAAGAAGAACAGTATCAGTTGTGGACAGCTAAACAAAATGGAATGAGCAATAAACCTGTCCAAACCATGTTCTTCCAATATGGATAGACTTTCTCTGGGGGCTATATGAATGTAGATTTAGTAAAATTGTAAAAAGGGATATCTGTGTTTTCAAACTCATTCAAAACTTCCTTTCAGACAGTAGAAGGCCCCTGCCATAACCACTTAGCAAAGAAAGAGAGCAAATGTGTCTGCCCTAACGCTGAACTGCCGAAAGAATTGGGTTTTCCCTACTGCCTATGAGCACCATAGCAGTAAGCAGGAGGGTGGCCTGTGCAGCAGCAGCTGCTTTTGCCTCTGTGCTGCCTTACTGTGGACCAATCTCGCTCCATACCTCCAGCGTTTTTCCCCTTGGCAGTGATGAAACCTCTCAGAGCAAACAAGTGACTCCGAACCCTGCTCCTGCTGTCCCTGAGACTTTATTCCTCTGTGCAGTGGAACTCCACTGGTGTCTGTAAGGGGGTTTGCTGCTGCTCTGAGCATCTCTACTCAAATGCCTTCGGTCACACACTTCTGTGGGAAAGGCTGAAACAGCTGACAAACTTCACCCTTCCCATCATTTTGATGAAAGCAGCAAAAGGATCATTTATTTATATGCCATGCAGTTTCCTGAAATAGTCCTGATTGAAAAAGTGTACTGATTTAATGGTAATTTGGAGAGTTGGTTTAGAATACTTGTCTGTTTTGGCAGACAAGTTGTTTAAGGAAGTAGGGGATTTTGCCTGACAGAGGTTTTGTTTCCTCTAGAAAAATTTGAGAAAATTTCAGAATTATACATTTTGAATAACCTGCTGCATTACATGTATACCTGCAGATTTGCTTCTCATCTCTGGGTAAGAGGGGAAAAAAATTAAAAAAGATAAGGTGAAGTCTTCAATGAAACTAAATTTTCTTGGTCATATTTACCTGTTATATATCTCTACATTTCAAGTAGAACACTAGAAAATTATGTAACCATCCTGCTTATAGAAACAGAGGAAAAAACTCTCGACCTGCTATTTTCATAGATTTCAGTGATTACAGTATCTAATTGAAATAGAGTAACCATGAAATAAATGCTCCCATCTGGAGCAGATGATATAGCCCTAGGGGCTGTAGTGATCTGTTTTAAGTTTTCAGCAGTGAGATTTCTGTAAAATAGAGGTCAGTTCTCTTAGTTAAGATATAATGCAAGACTTGGCCAAAATCTTCAGACAAGGGAAAAAATATGCACTATTCCTATGAGTGAAAAAATTAAAGTAGTGACATAGAGACACCTTTTACCTGTATCAAATAATATTTGCCCTGGGACATACCATAACAGAAAGCTGGATACTACCAGCTTTCAAACTGTGGAGATAACTTCCTTTCTGAGGGCCAGGTCTCTGCTCAAATGTTCCACACACTCTTGGCTTCCCAGAACCCGGGAGAGGTAACACAGCCTCAGGCTTTCCCTCAAATCTATCTCAAATCAGCTTTCTTCCTGAATATGCACAAGACAGCTGCCAGGTTACATAACTTTCTGTGACTTCTCACAAGTTCCTGTAGAACCATGTGAATGGTCTTCTCAAAGATCAGATGCTTGCAGAAGAAAAAAAAAGCAAACCAATACACCCCTCCCCCAACAAAAATAATAATTAAAAAAAAAAAAAAAACTCAGGGAAAATAACCCCAAAATTTCTGGGTAGATGATGAAACACTGCAACCACATACCTATTATTTTGAAGTTAATTATCAGCACAAGGAAGAATGGGAGCTGGAAGTAGTGCTGAAAAGTTGTAGGGAAAGATTGAGTTTATTTGCACAGATGCATTTGCACATACCTTATTACATGGATGTATTTTGTTGCTGTGCTTATCTAGCTTCCTTTCTGACTAACAAAATAGGTGTTATTCTCAGTTAGTGCAGCTTAAGAATGGCATGGGATGGATGATTCTGCCTCAAGGTGCCTGAGGCAGACCCCAAGCTCTCCCAGGAAGGCGATGCAGTCCTAGGAGCTGAGTTGTGCGGTTTGGTGGGTACTTCATGAACTTGCAGCGTGTCAGGGTGGGACTGACCTTTGTGGGATATCCAGAGGAGAGCAAGAGTGAAGGAGCCTTCCCCCCATTCCTTTTGTGAAGGTCTTTGCTCTAGTGACTGTAGAGTTGCTTTGCCATCATTGTCTCACGATACTGTGATGGGACATTGCTGTGCTTGTGTTCCAGCGTCACCTGTGCTGAATACACGATCTGTGCTAAAACACAGAAAAGGTACAGTCGGATAGATATGTGAGTGCATATAGAGGGCTAGATGAGTAATAAATGAATTTTTATGCTTTACATCCAGAAGAGCTTTTTGAGTAGCTGCATAAACCTATAATTTTAGATTGTAATTATATTTGTATTTATAATTATAGCTCAGTTCATAACCGGCTATATCTACTGTGACTTTCCATAAAATACCTTAAAATTTCAAAATTAGAGAAGATCATTCCTTTACAAGTTTAAGGCAAATGATCTCATCTTTCAAGGAAGAGAAGTGTTTGCTGGAAACTCAGGTTGGAGAGTAATAAATCCTTCAGAAGACAAGAAATGCTTGGTGCTAGGAATAAAACTGAGGGTCTCATTTAGAATAAGTAGCAATAGGGGTGTGCTTTCACCTGCAGGAAGATTAGATCCTTTAAATCAACTTTCGTTCTCAGGGGGTTTTTTTGCGTTTGTTTAGAAGCAGAATTCATCCTAGACCATATGAAAACCCTTCCCGTTGTTTTGATGTAAAGCCTTTGGGAGCTTATAAATCACAAATAACTTTGCTGTTTCACTTCATGGCTCCCACTTTCACAGTTCCATGTATTCAGTATGTCATTCAAGGTGGATAGAGTTTCATCAATCTTCAAAATGTGCAATGGGATAAATTCCCAATGTTTAATTTTTCACTGTGCTGAGAACTTCAGTAAAAAATAAAAAAAAGCAAGTCCATAAAACAGATGTCTATTGGAGAATATAAAGAGAAATCTTTACTCATATCCAAAGGAAGAAAAATTTTAACTGGTAACAGAATATGGATCACTCTTGTATAATCTCAACTCAGTGTTTAAAGAGAAGTCTTCGGTTTATAAAAAAAATTAAAAAGACAAAGAGCAAACAAATGCCAGATGAAGCATTTGTTGTGAAGCTTCTTGTATCTCCTTTTGGAAGGAAGATGTTCGAATTTTATTTCCTTTTCTGTTTACTATAACAACATTAATTTTTATCATTTAAATACCTTTTACACTTTAGAGGTAGAGGTTATGATCAATGATAGAGCTAATTATTTTACACATAATTTTATTTAAAGCTGTTAAGAAATTGACTAAATGCATAAGAAACAGGATGCTGCTTTGTGTCACAGGAATTCCTTTCCAGTTTCTGTAGAAGTAGATATTTCATTGTTTCTGCAGCTGGAAATAAATTATGTCTTTCAGAGCCTGTTTCTTAGTGAAAGAGTTCACTTTTGATAATAAAAGAACTCTAATTATATTTAGATATGTTATCAAAATGTCCTGTGGCAGTCATCAGCTACCATACTATTGGATCCTCTGTGTAACTTTGAGCTCATTTTATTCTTCATTATGTAACAGAGTAGTATTCATTTTGCCATTATCCTCACACTTTATATACATACTGTGTATATAGTAGTATAATTTACTGCTAGCAAATAACTGTTGTCTGTAGAGCTTTAATCTTACATATAAAACCAGTGCTGGCAATTTAGTCTTTCTACAAGTACATTCTTACTTTATTCCTAATATCCCTTTAATTATGATGCCAGGAAATCTGTCATGGATTTTTTTTAGGAAAAAAAACCAACCAGCAATCATAAAGATAAATTAAATAACTTCCCTGAAGTTCATTTCAATATGCTTATTTGCAGCTAACTCCATAATAAGAATGTAATGTGCGGAAGGAGCAAAACAAAAATGTTGCTATGGGGTTTTCAAAAGGCACATGGTTTTAAAATTTGATGTGTCAGCCAGGAAAAATAAGAGAAAAAAATGTAATTAAGAAAAATACAGGGACAAAGAGACTACACTTGCAACAGACAGGAATTTATTCTCATCTGCTTTAGGACAAGTGGCTGATGTGACTACTTGCCCAATTTCTGTAGGTCATCATTTCATCCCATGATCATGGTTTATATTGCTCTTGAGTAATTACTGTGTGCTGGTAGCAAGCTTGAATTCAGCTGAGATAAGAAAAAGTGCAAAGTTTGCCCTATTTGAGGACTATCTAAGCAAATAACGTCTCGATTTTATTTTTTTTTTACTTGTAAGCTCTTCCAGGCTCTGTCTCAAGCTTCAGAGACTAAGAAAAATACTTAGAAAAAAAGCTTGTGCGAAATGTTTTCATAACATACTGCTATAGCTGTGTTATGGTGGTTGTCCTCAAGGTCCATTCTGTACTTCTGTTTGTGGCCTCCTTGTTTGTTTAGTAGAAAGAAAATAAACAGTTAAAGACCATTGTTTCTCTGCACAAATAAGTATAATAACTATATGAAAGGATGATTGCCAAATCCTGCACTGTCACAAATAAACAGAGTATGGTCTGTCCTCCCTCCTCTTTGCACATAGAGTTGCTGATATCAGTTATTAATATTAGAATACTCATTTTATTTCGTGAAGAAAGCCATGGAACAAAGTGATTGTACTGTCTTTATAAAGTTCTGCAACTATTTATAGTATTAATTTAGCTCTTCCATTTCTTTCTACCAAAAGTATAATCTTATAAATGACTATGCTACTTAGCTATTTTGATATTTTAGTGCTTCATCTAAAAATAATTAATATAATTTGTAATTAGAATTTGTATTATTTAGGAACTGTCCAAAAATCTATTTACACTCTTTGTCATACACTCCATCATCAGTAATTATTATTTTGTTCACACAGCCAAGATTTCAGATCCATTCCAGCAACAGTTGGTGGTATAATCCATTTTCCCTATTAATCTCTATGACAGCAAACATTCTCATTAGGGCATCATATCATCCATTTGCTTTCTTACTCACCCGCACATATTAAAAATGATTGTAACAACTGAGATCTCATTACAAGGATCAGAGCAAGTCTTAAACACAGATTAATACCAACTAAACAAAAAGCCACAAAGCCAAAACACCCCTCCCCCCCAAACAAAGTTCTCAAACTAAACATGAACAGATTCAGCTTTTGAAGTTTTCAGGGATGGGAAAGAGGAAATAGTAAACACTGTTCTGCTGCTACAATTTCTTGATACTAGAGGAATAGAGTGGGTACAAAATGTGTTCTTTATTTGCCCAGCTCTGCTTGTGATTCATAGGAGCAAGCAAACAGATAGGAATCCCAGTTGCTAGTCCAGCTCTGGGACTGCTTTGTTTCTGAGGCAGAGTTTGCATTACTTGCTTCCAGATTTAATTTTTCACTTTGATGTTAGCATATCAAAGAAATTCAACCTGCACGCTATATGGGATGGTTTGGGGTTTTATTAACTTAGTTTTTGTCAGTACTTAATTAATTTATTTTTGGCAATGCATTTAGTATGCATATTTTATGGGTATAAAATTTATGAAATAGTTCATATTCTCCTGTAGGGGAAAAAAACCTCACATTTCAAATTTTCTGAAACTTGTGTGATAAGAAATTAGTATTATAGCATTACTGCCACTTATAACAGGTTTTGGTTTGAATTCACTTTTAATTTTGTAAAACAAATTGAAGTTTTTTCCAGCTAGAGCTAAATACTTCCTGGCAGGTGATAAATATGTTAGTAGTCTATGGTACAGATAACTTTGATTATTGTTCTATTTTTGATACACTGCTTTTGTTGCAATAACATCTGTTTGGCTTGTTTAAAAGGAAGGAAAAGTGGTTAAAGCCAAAATCAACTCAAAATAGCTAGCAGAAAATAAATATTTTCTTAAATTTCTGTCTTCATTCTGGAAAAAAAAGAAACCCAAAAAACCCAACCCCAACAAAAACAACCCCCCCCCAAAAAACCCCCACAAAATATTGTATCTGCACATTTTTTAAATGTCAGGTCAGAAGATACTATTGGATTATCAAGTTTGTGTTTATGTGAATCAAAAACCACTGTCTGTTTTCCTGTAGTGTCAAATGTCTTATGAATATTTAAACAGAAACACAGAATCATACAGCTTTCTGTAAATTGCACTTTGCATCATAATTTCCATAAGGCTACCCTAGACTTCAAAGGATGACTAATGCACCACTTTTCTAATAAATTGCTCTAATCATGAGCCAACTTTGATTTCTGTGTTCTCACTGAGCTAGAATTTTGAACCTAATTTAATTTTTTCATTTTGGGCATTTTTATATAAGTGGAAAAATACCCTTGAGTCTGAAAATTAGCCTTCCCCTCAGAGATAATCAGGGTTCAGTTTGAGGCTTAAAAGTCCTACTTTTCAATATTTATGGTGGTTGCAACTTTTTCCCAAAGTTTTCCTGATCAGCTGGGAATAAGGTGTTGCAAGTAAAGCATGGTTAAGGGTAACAGTAGTAAAGAACTTACTAGTGATGTCATGAGAACAGTAAATTTTTATTCCCCTACTTGAAAATCTAAGTAAATAAAATTGCCTACTTGCAAACAGGCAGCTGATTCATCTTGAAATTAATCTGGGAACTGTCATAGATGAGTGCCACGTGAAGGTGAGCATGGTGTGCTTTGTGCTTGAAAATGGGTGTTCTTAAATGATTATGAAATACTTAGTCTTGTTGCATGTTGAAACTATATCCCTCTGAAATTTTATCCCTTTACTGATATTTTTGAACTAAAAATAATTCCTTAGTATTTATTTAGACTTTTTTTAATGATAACAGGATTATGGTTTTGGAAAAACACTGCCATTTTGGAGCCAGTAGACACACAACTACAGGTGTAATTTTTCAGGAGAAATTTTTTTTTATGAGAATTAGGATTCTAGGTGCATCCCTTTAGGCGAATTAAGTATCTGGTAAAGCCCAAGTAGAAAAGTGCTGCGAAAGTGAGCTGGAGGACAAAGAAGGAAGAGAATATGTGCCCTCTGTCAGAAAGGGATGAACAGATCATATGCTCAGAGAAATTAGAAGTCAGGGAAGTGAGAGACCCTTCCACTCACCCCAATATTAGAGAGCAGCTGAGTGCCATGAGGGAATATTAACCACAGTGCTGTGCAGCATATCCCAGACCTTAGAAGATGGTCCTTGGCTAGGTGGCATTGCAAGTATCAGAATTCATGCAATATAATTTTTAAAAAAGATAAATCAAAAGGAGAATTCAGAAATATCTATTTTGCCTGGATACATAGATGTACATGGTTTTGCTGTATGTAATCCTTAATATAGGCCAAAACATTGTCAGAATGTCTTAAAAGTTAAGTAATTTTATTTTTTTTAATGTTAAAAATAGTTTAGTCTTGTTACTAAAGTCAAGGGAAAACTACATTTGATTTCAGTAAGAACAAGATTTCACCAAGTTATACCTTTTAGTGTGCTGGATCTCATTATGATGTTATATGTGATAGAATCAGCCATTTTCAAAAATCTTCTTGTCTGAAAAATTAAAAAAATAAAAAAATTGTTCAAAAGAGATGTGAATACCTCATTACTTAAAATTAATAATCTTTTTTCTGTATATAATCTTGCTCTAAGGTGTAAAAAACCCCAAATTAATACTAACCTCACCCTCCCCTAACGAACACCTAGTATCATGAAAGAGCTTCATGGATGCTTTATTATGGAGTCATTTGGTTTCATTATAGAAACTGTGTCTTTTTCATTGACAGTAAAAGGCTAAACAAAATTATTCAATAAGAATACATGTAATTATAGTTGCTCAGCGGTTGTTCAGAATCAAGAATTTGATTTATATTAATTAATACATAAAAGTGACGTAAGACTGCCTAACGCAAAAGATTCTTGTATAACAAAAAAGTATTGCCCTAAGATTACATACATCTGCTAAAAATAATATCCCTTAAAGAGGCAAGACAGGAGTTGTATAAACTATCAGTAAATTTCAAAGGTAAATGGGTGACTATGTCCCTTGTAAACCTCCTTTAAAAACACAGCCTTATAACCCCAATCCAGATAGAGAGAAGCCTGAGGTAGCAATTAAATTCCAAAAGATAACTGTCTCAGAATTTTTTTTTTTTTTTAACAAATGTACCTTTAAATGAACACTTTGTTTCCAGAAATTATGTTGAAACATTTTTTTAAAAATAATGAATGCTTCCTAAGGATGGTGATAATGAAGCTTATAAACGATATGTTATTAAATTCAGCCTGTGTTCCAATATCTGGTACGGATGGAACAAATATTTTTAAAGATTTCTCATTTTCCAGATCATTTAGTTGCTCTTTGCAGGGTGCAAACTAATTACGCTTCTTCATAAAGGTCTCTGTTTCTTAATATACAAAGCCTTTTTCTGTGCTGTACCCCAAGTCGCCTGCTTGTACCTACCCTAGGTACTCTACGAGCTCTTAACAATCTGTTTGGCTACTGAAATAAATCATGAGCTCTGAGAGCAGCACTTGAAGTTACTGCCAACGTAGCATGTACTAACATCTGAAAAAATTAAATATTTTATATTTTTCTTACTTTCAATGATGCACTTCAAAGAAAACACAAACACTTTAAATACTCAAGTGTATTGCTTGAATACACCATAAGCCGTTGACATCTGTGAATACTTTTGTTTATTCCTGATAGGTAGCACTTATAAGTTTTTTCCAACTGTTTTTTCGCTGTATTTAAAAAATATATTATATGAATTATTTTTAAAAATACGAAATGACTATGTACCTATCATTAACATATGCAGCAATACCTTATGTATAAGTGCACACGTTCCCCTCTGTCCCCTCTCCACCCCACCCTCCAGTATGTTTCTGTTTTTGTATCAGGTTAATTTCTGGTGTACATCTGCAGTGTGCATTTTAAGGTATCATAGAGACAAATTACTTTAGATGAGGAGAAAAAGTAGCACAGCAATATGACACATTACCATTACTGCAATTACAGTTTCCAGTTCCCTTCCAGCTTGCTTAGGGATAGTTCACTTATTTAACAGCACTTTGTCCTACATGCTATAAACTCAGTTTCTCTGTTGTCATCTCAAGTTTTTTTAGACCTGGAGAAGAGGAGGTGTCTTTATTCTTGTCTTTCCCCCACAATATTATTACTGCAAAAAGAACCTGTATGTTTATGTATAGAAATAATATATATATATTTATATAGAGCACACTTCACAAAGAAGTTCCCATTCTGGATGAGATTTTTTTTCCTGTATGCTTGACTTTACTAGGTGGAAGGTACACACTTTTTTTAGTGAACATATTCAGTCTATAAATGAGATAAAAATCACAATTTATAGGGGTTTAATTAAATTGTCTACTATTGATTCCTTCCTTATTTATCTATTTATACACTCCTTTTCACTGTATGGAAATCCAAGTACAAAGGCAAAGTTGTCCTGCAGCATAAAAAGGTCTTGGTTTAGTCCTCAGTCTGGATGTCTGAGGCACTGGCAGGCTGCCACAGAAAGTGGAATTCACTCACTTCATGGAGGAAAGGTTCATCCAGCCACTGTGTGTGTCTAGGAGTTGTTAAATTGGCTCCCTCAGGAAGAGTATAAACCCATGGCAAGCATTTAATTCCACTGATACTCTCAACGTACTGAAAGATTTCGTAGGATTTTTGTCTATTCAGTAATCCTGGACTGCTTTGCTTTATGTCTGTTCAAGAAAATACTTAAGATGAACTCTGAAACTCTGAAAATGAAGACCCAGAACATCTTTTTTTGATGCTGTTTTGCCATAAGCTGGTGGTGCCTTTGCTGCTCCTTACCCTTAGTTTTCAGAAAAGTTCAAGAAGAAAATGAGGATGCTCCAAGGTAGGTCTCCAGGTGGGGTGATGATAAGTTCACATAGTGGAGAACATTCCAGTTTTTACCTGGAGATCATAATGAGGACTAAAAAAAAAATCAATGTAAAATTTATT
Organism: Acanthornis magna; assembly: GCA_036785705.1. NCBI lineage: Eukaryota > Metazoa > Chordata > Aves > Passeriformes > Acanthizidae > Acanthornis > Acanthornis magna. Next base: position 34,848,343 of record JAWUZG010000018.1, read on the forward strand.
AGACATACTGTGCATATTTTCTGGTAAGGAAGCTGAAAATATAAAAAAAAGAAAAGTCCTCCCAGAATAGGTTCTTTTTCAGAATTCTTAATGATTAGGTATTAATAAGTAGCTTGTTCATAAAGAGCTCCTTCAGTGTTGTTTTCTCCTGATGTGTAGAATCCTTGTTGTTTTGATCAGTGATATAAATAATGAAACATAATTTCTGTTGCCTGGATAGCTGAATATATCTTAGGAGCCAAATAATGTCTCAGGTGTTCATCACTATAAAGATGAGATCCATTTCTCACAAGTATTCTGCAAAATTAATTTAAACTATGCTTTTCTCATTAAATTTTCTCTCCTTTAGTAGAGTCAGTCCTTCAAATGCCCTCTATATAAAGAACCCAAACGTCTTTAAACCAAATTGAACGCAGTGCTAATAAAATTACAAAAAATCTTTATTAAAGAACTGAAATTTTAACATTAAAGACACAATTAATCTGTTTTTCCAAGCAAAAATTACCTTAGTACTTTTCCATACAGTGAACTTGCCTTATTTTGCTACTGTTTTTTGGCAGGAAAAAGACAGAAATATGGTAAATAACATTAAAACATATTTGCTAAAGAATTTTTTTTTACATAGTATTAAAAAGTTTATGTGCTTGCACATTATGGACTAAATTTTATATTTTTTATTTAAATAGAACTGTTCCTTAATATAAAGTTAGCAGACCAAACTAAGCAATGGTAGCAGACATCTGAAGTATTTCAGTATTTTTTCCTTTGTTGTTAAAACTGCTAACATGACAATTTGTAAAATGTAGTATTTTAAATTTATATATTTTGAGGGTTTTTTTTTTTCTTTTTTATAAAGTAGCTTTATTTGAAAGTGGAGATAAACAAGGAGCAATGTATTCAGTGTTCAATTTTGTCATGTTTTTTCAAGGAAATATTACCAATGCATTTCTCTAATTTTATTGATGACAAGATTTATGTGAAATTCAAGTAAAGTAAAAAATATATAGTTGAAGTAAATAAGATCATAAAAGACTAAAGTTAAATAGTTGCAGTACAGCTGGTATGGTCTAGTAGAATTGAAAGCCTAATGACTTTAAATATATACTTTATATCTGTGGATAATGTTATGGAACTAAGAGATCAGCTGTAGAAGAAATTATAGTAAGGGAAAAGAGCCAGTCAGTGAATCGGATCTAATATCCATTTGAGAGTTGATTAGACAAGTTATAGAGTGGTGGTTGCAAATCAGATTGCTGTAGTTAACACACAGCCTTAAAAGGAAAGTGTTATTTGTACTAGGGTGATTTTATGTTTTCCTTGTGCAATGGAAAAAGCAGCTGTGCATGTCATGCCCAACATTCACAGACTGGTGTAGGGGATTAAACAGAATAAGAGTGGAGAAGAATAATTTTTATTTAATTATTGTACTTATCACATGCCAAAGCAACTAAACAAACAAAACTGCAGCAGAAAAAAACCAAAACACAACCACCACAACAAAAAAAATGCAGCACTACCCCTGAAGACATTTCTGCAGTCTCAGCCTGTGATGAAAAATGTATTTTAAAAAAAAGAGGACCAGATCCAATTTTGTTAGCTAGTAATGGTCATTTAGGATATACAACAAAAAGAGAATTTGCTATGACTTGGGAGTCATCTGAGTACTTTTAGTACTTGGAATGCACTTATCTGTCATAAGCTGTCCCACCCAGGTGTTACTAACCTTTACAGTTTGTTTCTTTCTTAGTTCTCAGTTTTAATTTATTTGATGGGAAATGAAATTTGCTTGTGTGAACCAGAAACAAAATTTGCAAAGAAAAACCCTGGCAATGTTAGAGCAGGTTGCAATTTTGAGTAAAAATTTTGTCTCTTTTTTAATATGCATACAAAAAAGAACAAAGAGAAAATTTGTAACTACGATAAGGTAGAAGTTGAACCCCTGCGGTTTCTGGGTTTCTTATACGTGAAAGCAAAATGGAATGTAGAGTTCTTCCATCTTTGGTGAGTGTCATGAAATTTTTGGTTCTGGGAACTCCCCTAGGTGCCTTTGGCTTCAGAACCTGTGCAGCTGAGGGAATTAGGCTGTCCCATGTAAGTGGGAAAGAACCTGAGCATTTAAGGACATACCATGTCTAGGAGCAAGCAGCCTAGACACCCTGAGAGCTTCTCTCAATCTGGACATGTCCCCTCCTTTCTACTCCATAAAAATGAGGACATTGAAAACTGCAGGTCTTGAAACCAGAATCTTGGCTTGGAAGATGGGTCTTTTAAGGCTCCCTGATGCAGGGCTGGAGCACAGATGGCTCCTGGGCTCTGCTGCAGGATGCTACCCTTGCCTTTCGTTATCTAAATTTATTTCACAGCAGGGGACTGACACCGGCTGATCCAGAACATTCATCTCAGTTGAACTGCATATAGCTGAGGTTCAGCATAATGAAATAGTGAACTTAATTTCATTTGAAGCTCATGCCAGTGTTGTAGACAGGTTTAAAACATTGTTCTCTTCTCAACTGGTAAATACACACAACCAAATTGCTCAAAGCCCTGTTTCTTTGAAGATTCGTGCTTGTGCATAGCCTCACACAATTAATAGTCTTGCTGAAATCAATGGGACTGCTGTCTTTCATCCTGACTCTTCTGAAGACAATTTCAAATTTCCCACTGACTTCAGTAAGGCCAGGCTGTTCTCAAAGTGTTCTATGTGCTGCATGCTGGGTAATAATACAAAGGGATGCAATCCCTGTGAAACTAGATAGACTTTTTATCATGGAATTGTGTTTTGGTTTGGTTTTGTTTTCTTAAGATACTGTGATATTGCACAGCATTCAAATAAGCATACAGAGAGGAAGGCTTTGTTGCAACTTCCATATTTTTTATTTTGGAACCTGTACTGCACATTAATTGTTTTTTCTTTTTAGAAGTTAAGCTCCTCATCTTTTGTGTAGAGATTTGTTTTCTTGTGTAACTCTAGTAAAAGATGTGTTCCCTCCAAAGGAAAATGGCTCTGACGTCACATTAGGGCCAAAATGATAGTACAGAGTCCCCCTTCTTGTTTATACCATTGGTACTACTTATTCCCATTTTTTGCCTTCTTCTTCAGGCAGCCTTGGAGATGAGACTTTGTCCAAACTCTTCTAGATTTCAGTTATACCTCATTTGTTGGTGTGCCATGTTTGCTTTATCTCTGAAATGTTACATCTCTGCTACATATGTTACATATCACCTCTGAAATATGCCTTTGACAGTCTGGACTGCAAACCTGATGTCATGTTTAAAACTCCTGAGATAAGGCCTTGGGCCTGCTCCCATAAATAAAATACTTCCAAACTCTATTACAAGTGCTCTTAGTAATAAGACTTCTTTTTAAGAGCCTGTGGCAAGTCACCATATTCGGTGATTTATTGAGGATCTTCAAGTCCTCTGTCAGACATACAACTGTATGCAATGTGCTGATCATTTATTCTTTGTGTATAAATATACTGTAAAGCATCTCCTAGTACTCAACCACCTTATCAGCCTCAGTTTAACATGTACAGATTATCACAGAGTTTTGATCAACTAAGATGATGTTTTGTGATGAAATGGCTTGAAATATAACTTCTAATATAGTTTTGCTCCAAAGGTGAAAACTAGATTTTTCCCCACCAAAATCTGTGCATCAGGGCATACATTTGTACTTGATAATAATCACTATTTATCTCTTTCTTGTCTCTACTAATTACTGCAAAGAAATGTTGGCTATGCACTAGCATTTATACTCATGCTGCTTTACAAAATGACTGCATGAGCAATACATGATTTTAACATTCAGTGATGGGAGTTTTATCTAAGGTTTTCTTCATCAAATACTTCAGCACATTAGCCCACAAGCTTCTGCTTTTACCTACTTCAGAAAGATAGTTGATGATGCTCATAAATAACTTATTTCATGCTCTAATTAGAATAATTTGATTCTCCTCCCATCTGCCCTCCTGTAAAACCTGAGGAACAACTTTTTAATAATTTTGTGAGTACAAACTTACTTCAGAGTTGTCACACTAGACTGCAGATGCACTCGAAGCAGTCTCAGGTGCTGTAATGATGCAGACGCTCTGTTGGGAGACAGAATTCTGCATTTGATTCCCCAATGAATTCCATGTGGGAAAATGTTTCTAGTGCAAACTAGCTTCCTACATGTTTAGTTTCTTAAAGTATATCTTGATAAATATTAAACTATGTCCATGGAGATTCATCTCCCTGTTCTTTCACTTGGTGATAATTGTGCTCAAAAGTCAAGTGCTCATTCTATGCTTCTTAGAAGTGCAGGATACTGTGTTAACTAAATTTCAAGTATTCCTTGTTTCATTAAATTCTTGCTTATAGTAGCCATTTCGAAATAGACATTAAAACTAAGCACTTGCTTAATATTTTTTGCATCCGGTGTTGTAAGAGTCATTCCACTATATCTGACTTCACAATCTAGCTAGGACATTGTCTACTAACATAGATGAAATAAGGAAGTCCAAGAGACAGCAGCTACTGTCTTTCATGTGCAGTGCAAAGCTTCGTCTATTTGCAAACAGCACTACAAAATTCAGGTATTTGATTTGAATTTAGTTATCTTCTTTTACTGGGAAAGTTATGGAGTCAGAACATAATTTCTTCCTATCCTTTTATTGATGGCTGTGGGACATTTTTTTTGCCTTTATATTTTCCACCGCATACGTGGAAAAATCACATCTTGTAATTAATTTGTCTTTTCTTCTGTCTTGAGTCCTGGTAAGTTTTAGCTTATATCTGTGAATGCTTCTATACCAGTGGATGTCATTATTTCAAACTTATGAACAGTTAGACTAGCCTTGCTAATTAGAGGCATCTTTCAATGTTAACTCTGAAAACCTGATGTAGTACAACCCCAAGCACCTCTCTTCCATTTGGCAATCTTTAATGTTTTGGACACTGGTTGTTAGAGTCAAACTTGTTTGACACTTGGTTTCAGTTAAAAAAGTAAATAACTAAATCATCTTGGTTGCCTCTTTATTCAAAATTGCAGTCAAGCCTTTTAAAGGTTCTTATAATTCTTCAAGCAACTTCTATGTAAGGAATTTCTGGTTGATTTTTAATTAATATTAAACCATGTAATATCTCCCCTTCCCCCCCCCCGTCTTTTTCTTACTTTTTTTTTCTTCAGTCTCACTGACAGCTCTTGATATTGGATGAAGCTTGATCTATATCTGTAACAAAATATTTTGTTCTAAAAACTACACATCCCTCCACTGTACTGTGCTCAAGTTTTCCAGACTTTCCTTTCTCTGCGAAACAGTTGGCAGTGGTAGTAGTCACTACCCTGATGGAAGATGTTAGGCTTCATGAATTTTTCAGTGAGTGAAAACATGAAAAGGTTATTTGTTTATCATATTGCATGACTTTTTTTAACAGAGTATATGTTTCCAGGCAGGGCTGCTGTAAGTGCAGCTAGCATTCTGACCATGTGCATACAGGTTTGTTTCTAGGTGCCTTTTCCATTTGCATTTCTGTTGCATTGAAAATGCTCTCAGGCAAATGGTGTGATTTTGGAGTTGATCCTGTGCAGGGCCAGGAGCTGTACTTTGATGATCTTTTTTGGGTCCCTTCCAACTCGGGATAATATACGATTCTATGATTTTCTGTAGTAAGTAAAAAGCTGTGAGGCTATTGCAGAATTAGGACTTACTGTAATCAGAGATCTTGTTTAGGTACAAATAACAGTATTCAAGGGAAATAGGTGTAAAAGCCAGTGGAAAGAAAATTCTTAAAAAGTGCATTAGTTCTACTGACCTCTTTCATTTAATGTCCATATAGATAATGATGTATAAGTATTATGGTAATAAGTATATTAAAATGCTGTTAATAGAAACCAACAAATATTCTTTAATTATAAATTATCATGAAGGTTAAAGGGCCTTATTGTTTCCTGCTCCTTAGAGAACAAGTGCTATTATAAATTCTAATGGAAATTCTTCCCCAGAAAACAAGTTGTGTTTCCAGTCCCTGTACTGAATTTCCATTTGATTTAGCAGGATGGTGCAATTCCTCAAACAGCTCTAAGAGCTTTAAATCTCTCAAAGGTGTACATACATGTGATAGGTATACATTATTTGATTTCTATCTATTGACTTTGGGAAAATGTGTTGTAGGTTTGTTACCTTCACCTAGTTGCTTTTCTGTCATAAAGTGTTCTGTGGTTAAAATCAAAACAGAATTATTTTAGCAAGAAAGGTTGTGGTCTTAATTATGAGGTGGCAAGTTCGGTGATGAAGAGAAAAAATAAGTAGCAAAATTATCAATATTTACTAGAGGAGTTCATCTTGGCTGCCCTGTTATGCCTCATCCAATGTTAATGAGATCTGGCCTAGATAAATTTTTAAACTTGGGGATGTCTGTTGCCCTTTAATACTGAGCCCTGAGATTTTGCTGGGCAGCTGTTGAGAAGCTTCCTTTGAGACTGAGCCTGTCTGCCTGACGTTCTCTCTCATGGATTCTGCGTTATGTCCCCCCAGCTCTTTTCAAAGAGGGATTTATAGGTCTCTTAATTTCAAGCTTTTTATCTGCTATATCCGGTTCCTAGGAATGCGGTTCTGGTGGTTCTGTTTTTCTTGTTAGGTTTGTTTCCTCTGGGCAGCAATGGTACATAAACAGGGATGGTAGCTGAGCCATTCTCCATCAACAGAAACAGAGAATTCAATACTTATCTCAGTAATTTCACTTTGTTAGGATAATTTTAATACATGAATAATACCATATGTACATGGTTAACATACCATATATAATAAAATGGATAAAACCCACAACCTTTCCAAGCCATTAATTTTCAGCATGGCTTTAGCTCAAAACGCACTAGTTCGAAATTTATTCCAAGGAGCTGATTGTTGCAGATGGTTGTAGTGGGCAGCAATAATGTATCTAGGATTTTTAAAGTGTCTTTCCATGATGACAAACATTAACAAGCAGATTAATTTGTGGCTTAATTGTAAAAGGTTACCCAAATAGCATGGCCTTCAGAGCTGTCTTTCCAAGTACAGCCTGCTACAGAACAATTACTTTGGCCAGCACACAGGAAGAACTGGAAGCAACATCTCATTTGTTATGCTGGGATCAGCCTGTGGTGATCCTACAACCCTCGCTTAATTAATCCAATTTTGGCTTTAGACTTCTATCTCTGTTTGGCACAGCAAATACAGCTGTGCTGTGAATTTTACTGGAAGCAGACGTAACTGTGCTATGCTCTCAGAAGGTTTTCATGCTGAATATTTATTCTTTTGACTCATTTCATAGTTAATATGTGCAGGCACTTGCGACAGGTTGCTACTAGCTGACTGATTGGCACAATTAATTTCCATGTTCCAGTTGAGTTGCAATCCTGAAACACAGTTTCCTCATTCATTATGGGCTATTGCACAGAAATGGAAAAAAAAATATCTCTCAATTGAAAACTGACCTTTCCATCAGAGACTGTCAATCCTCTGGCTCAGATTTTTAAATATTCAGGGGCCCTTCTACTTGTTAATTGGGTAGCAATATTGAGAAACAGATCCATTTCTTCAGGAGGAACAAAGCACAGAACACAATTCAGATTAGTGAATTTGAAGATCCGGTTTTGTTAATATATAGGGAACTCCAAATTGTTCTGCTTTTTTTGGTATTTTTCCATCTTCTGTAGAGCATTCCACTTCTGCTAAGAAATAAAGAAGAGTAGCTGTCATCAGTGACTCCGTTCTGAGAGAAATAGAGGGCCCAATATAGCAATTGGAACAAACCCATACAGAACACAGCTGCCTCCCTTGGGGTCTGGGTCATAAATGTCACCAAGAAATCCTCCAGCCTGGTGTGATTATTATCCATCACTTTTTCTCCAGGCGGGTAGCAATGAAATCACAAGAAAAAGTTTGAGGAAAATGAATAGAGACCTCAGGGTCTTGGAATGACTGGTTCGGGCATCAGGAGCACAAGAAGTGCTCTCTCTATCCTGTCAGTTGCAGGGAATGATGCAGGAAGAAACAGGAACATCTTACAGATGAATACATGGCTAAGAACCTACTGTTACTCAACTGCATTTTTGGTTTTTTTCATGAGGGGTCAGTTTATACAACACCAGGCCTGCTGGTGGCACACCGGGTGCACCTGTCTCAAAGGGAGAAAAAAGAACCGTGCTCAGGGTTTAGCAGGTCTCATTGAGCATTTTAAGCTAGATTTAAAGGGGGAAGGGGATAAAGCCAGCCATATAGAAAAGCCTGGGGATGGCTCCTGATGCAGGAATTAGGGCATGACCCCCGTCCCATCACGCTGCAAAAGGAGGAGTTGGGGAGGGGTCTTTTTGATAGATTTGTGGGACGAAAATAAAGCACAAACACAGCAATATTATATCTGAGAACCTTTTATTGATAAAGAAGGGTAGGTGTTCCTACCGAAGGGGGATAGAAAAGGAGCAGAGAAGGGAAAAGAGAGACAGAGAGAGAAACAGAATACAGGGACAGATCCTTAGTGCTGTACCCCGGGCACCCCATCAGTGGCAGCTCTGCAGATGGAGTGTGTGCACTGCGAGGACCTGTGCAGCTCCCGTGGCGGGCTGGGCGCGATTTCCAAACAGCAGCAGCTGCATGTCCCTATCGTGTCCCTTCCTCTTCGGCGAAGAACAGGCTGCCGTGGCTACGGGCGCTTTCGGGGAGCAGCTGTGGCTGTTGGGCCTGGGGCGCGGAGGCTGCGTGTGGCGCTAGTGGCTCCGTTGGGCAAACAGTAGAGCGCGGTGTTCAAAATCAGGTAGATGTGGCATCTGGGGATATGGTTTAGTGGTGAACAGGGTAGTATTAGGTTAGCAGTTGGTCTAGATAATCTTAGAGGCCTTTTCCAAGCATAACAATGCTAATACTCTATGAATATTAAATACATGTCTTAGGTGCTATGTCATGGCTCTAAGCAGAGCTTATTCAAACACAGTGTTGTGCTAATGCAGCTATCTGATTTCTAGACGCAGTGATTAATTTTTGAGCCTAGAACATAAACACAGCTTATCATGTTTTTCTTGGTACAATCTATGTTGTTTACAGATTTTACAAAGGAATAGTAACGCCAGTTTACAAATACAGCAGTCGTGTTTTGCTGGTGCTTCTTCCATAGAGAAAACAAGCATGAAACACTGGAAGACTGTAGGGAATAAAAGTCAGAGCATGTTATTTGCTCACTGCTCTGAAATCAAGTATCTCTTGTGCTTTAGGAGAGGATGAAGTAGATGGCAGTTGTGTCAAAACCAAGTAACTGTCAAATAATAATTTATAAGTTGCTTGATCTGAATTCTGAAACCTTGATATCATGAACTGTTTCTCTTTCGTGGTCTTTACTAATAAGGCCTCTCTATTGGAGCTTGAACTGCTCGGTGTTCTTTTGGGCCACACAGACCAGCACAAGAATAAAAATCCTATTTAATGGAGTCTGAAAAGAGCAGGGTTTACCCGTAGTATTATTCACTCTATGAAAGTGTGCCTACTGCAGCTCATTAGGTGACAGAAACAGCCTCAAAACTGTAACGACTGCAGAATCAAAAAGTTCTAAATGCTGCTGAAACTGATTTTATATGCACTATTTTGCTTATCAACATAGTATATATACTGAGAAACTTTCCTTCTAGATCACTTGGAAGAATTAATCTCCTTATTACTTAATTGATAAGAAAACCTTGAATGTTTTAATTTGCATTTCTCCTAATTAATATAATTACAGAGAAAATGTGATACGGTGTCAAAGAAAATGTAATAGGTTATGTAAACAAAAAATTATACCCATCACATGAAAAGTAGTCAAGATCAAGCAAAGCATTAGGCAGTGTCATTGTTTAAACAAAAATATATTTGTAATGTGGAACAAATGAAATCTCTGCATTGCGACACAGCACAGTGGAAGGGTTAAACCAGAGTTACGGTACTGTATTAAGTACCTAGTGTACTGCAGACCTCTAGGATAGAAATAAGCAACCAAACAAGGTGTTAATGAGATGCAGCCATTTAGATTCAAAACAACAAATTTTTTACCTGGAACTTTCTACCTAATGAAAAATACTATTGAATAATAAGAATAAAAATAGGTAATATCAAGTATATAAATAATATTCCTTCCTGTCTTGCTCAGTAGAACCTGTCTGAGATGGTGGCTTAGACATATGGTTGAATGTATGAGGTTTTTTTACTCTCTAAGCTAACAGAACCTTGATTGTTAACAATGTCGGGGGTAACAATTGCTTTGGGTAACGGTTAAACTGAAGTAACAGTAGTAGCATCCCTATGAAAATTTCTTCTCTTAGAGTTTTATGTTTACTACATGACTATATATTCCAAGGGTATAGCTGCCATTTTACTTTTGTTTTATAGTTGTTACTGTTTGCTAATGCCTTTTTTTTTTGGGGGGGGTGGGGGAGAGACAATGTTGGATTGGAAGTTCTTGGATCTGAAACAGATTTTTCAGTTTGTCCTCCTCTTCCACAAAGTGTATTTTGGTTTTATAGGCAGCACAGTATCAAGCTTCATCTACTTGAGGTATTCTCTGGCTTCCCTAGAGCTTTCAGGTCTTTGCAAATGAGTCATTCCTCATCTAACTGGGCTGTGGGTTAGTGTTGTAATTCTTAGTAGTGGCTATTAGAGATGATAGAGGTATCCCTTTGCTGGTAAGACTAGCACCTAAAAGAAGGAAGAGTCTTTGACTGTGCATGTCTTGGTGCTAATACTGTGAGGATGCTTTTTCCATCAGTTGTTTTCCACAGTATCTCCCAAAAGATGGATGTCTTGACTACTGCAAAAGTTATGCATTAGATGCAAAATGATCAAGGAGATGAAAGGCTAACGATGAGTAAGAAAAAGGTGGAAAACTAAACTTGATGGGTACAGAGAAGCATGAAGTATTGATCTCCATCTCTTGGTAGTTTTCTCCAGAGAAAACTGAAAACAAGAAAACATGCAGTGCTAGAAACTATTGTTAAAGTTAGTGAAAGAGCAAAGTGTATAATCTGGGGACTCAACATCCTTCATCTGTTGTAGAAATCATGTGGAGCGAATCTATAAAAGGAACCAAAAGCACTGAGGTGCTATTTTTGCCTGAGAGATCTTCCACATAGGAAAGTTCCACTGCACATGTTTTATAATCAGCAACCATGGCTTTTTCCAGTGTCTGGGAGCAGCAAATAGCAGAGCTGATAATTACAAGGTAATCCACAGGTCTAATGAGAAGTGCGAGGCATGCTAAAGGCTAATTGGTCATATCCCAATGATGCCACATATTTAGCAGAATTAATTTGAATATTTGAAACTGTATATGATCATAATAATTATAAAAAGGTATGTGTGTCTTGTGGAAATGAACAGGTGGGAATTGTTCCTCTGTAAGTCTCTGACGTGAATGGGTTGGAATTTACTTTTTATTGTCTTGCATTTCTGTGCTGCCAATCAACTAGGAGGCGGATAGTGGATTAAGAAATCCCTTTGTATCTTGCTCGAGGTTATAAATAGTTTCTAGCCATATTCTCATTGAAAACACTCATTTAGTGTTACAACTGACATTAAAATGATATTCTGTGCTATCTAAGAGCTCCTAAAGTTTGGTTTGGAAGCTTATTTCAGCATTAGTTTACTAAACTTCCTTTCACCTTAAAGGACCAGTCCGAGCCAAGGTCATCTCAGATCCTAACAGAAGTGCATATTGAATAATTTTTTAGTAGCTTCTTATGGAGTAGTGATGGCGTGTCCCTGTTCCTTGCAAGCATGTTTCACTCTATTAGGCAGATTCAGTAGCAATACCAAAAATGGTTCAACCTAGGAGTAACAGCTGAGCAGACAAATATTTGCTCCATCCTTTTAGAAAAGTGTAGCTACAAGTACTCTTACACTGACCTCAGAAATAAACCTTCATGGTGCAAAAGAATTATTTAAGGAATTTATATAAAGTATTATTCATATCCTTCACTCACTACAACTACATCCCTTTTCCTTGTGACTGCAGGGGATACAGTATGTTGTAAAAAACCAGACTGGCTCTGATTTTCAACTGCTAACCATTCTGTTGGTTTCCTTGCAGTCCCATTCTCTCAGTTTTCTCTCATTTTCAAGAAAGATGGTTAAACTTTTTCCTGTCTAGTGCTCATTAGCGCAGATAATATTTGGACTTGCTAAAAATATGTCATCTAATTTCCTGCATTCTTTTATCTCTGAATTTTCATTTATCGTGTTCCCATTTTTTTTCAAATTACGTGTATTAATTTTCTGCCTACTCCCTTGACTCTTTTTAATGTATCTCTGATTTGCTGTGCCCATTTTTTCCCTATATTCTTGCTCCAGTTCTATTAGTAATATTGTTTTCCTGCGTAATGTAACTTAACATAAAGACCAAAAAATCATCAAAATACTTATGGCATCATTTTGGTATGTTTAGAAACAGCAATTCTTTTACTGTTTGGATTCTGCACCTATACTGACTAAGCATGTAACTTATATGTTACAAATTAATGTGATGAGCCACATTTCAGAATGTTAGTAGAAGATTTTTTTAATTTGAACTAACCAAAAACATGAATGCAAAGGCAAAATTTGCAACTAGTTTTATAACAACTGCCCTCCAAATGTGAATAGTTTTTCAAAAATTCTTTACAAGCTTTCTTTATAGAAAGAGAAGAAATGTGAAATCTGTCAGCCTCTGGTGATCTAAGCAATGTGTCTTTGTAGCCACTTTTACTAACACAAAGTCATTGCCAGTGGGAGGGCTGTTTGAATATATTTACCGTATCCTAAAAAAAAAAAACAAACTCTTTGCTTGCCTATTGATTGGTTGTTTTTGACGTGACTTCGAATTTTGTCAAATCTCACTTATGTCTGGAATCTAATGGAAGATTTCTATCAGGAACAAAAGCCATTTTGCAATTCTGTGGTATTAGAACTACAGTGCTGAAGTTAGGAAAAACCAACCAACCAAATAAAAGAACCTCAAAACACCCACCAATATTATTTTTATATATTTATTGGTATTCTTTCACACTGATGTTAAGAATAAACACAATCAGTTCAGAACTTTTAGAACAATAAAACTGTGATGATTTATAGTAACAGTGGGGTGTTCACATACAGTATATCACATGAACTTGAGCACTTTTATTGAACATCTACAATTTCTTGGCACTATAATGCCATTAAAAATGGCACTTTGGATTACATAAATTTGTATTTAAATTGAAGATTTAACATTACCTTTTTTCATTTTGTGGCTCATTTTTTATTGATTAGGTGGTTAGTCACTTATTCTTTATTTGTGGTGCCATATTTGGCTACAGCAAATAATTTTTTGGACAGTCCTTATTTTCATTTTTTCAGACTAATGACATGATTATAAAAGAAAAATTTTTGTATTTACTTTTGCTTTCAAAGGTTGTGCTGTGTAGTCCAGTGCTAATGTCAGGTGTAGCTCAAATACACAAAACTGACATTGCAGAGAGCAAGAAAATCTTTTTTGCAAACAGTATTATGTGCTCAGTAGGGATATTTTTAATTATAGTAAATAGACTACCTGGCAGTATTTTAAGGTTTTAGATATTTCATAGCCAAAATAATCTTTTGTATACTGAAAAATATGGTAGTTTTTTTGCTGCTTTGAAGGCTTTTTTTATTGTGGGAGCAGGGGGAGACAGGCATATTATTTTCCCCTTTCTCTGGTATATATGATAATCTTTGATGGTAACTAGGTAATAAAGGAATTTAACAGAGATAAAATATGCAATTACTAAAGCAAAACAGTGAGCAGTGTTAACAAAGATATCAACAAATTGACCTAAGGCTGGATAGCTTCCTCTTGGTATTTATTATCACTGTGTTACTGGTAGCAACTTTTTCATCTTTGTTGATGAAAAAAGAAAAAAAGGAAGAGAAAAAGGAAGGATTTATAAAAGGACATATTTTGGTAATATAAAACGAAATGGGTAGCTGTGTGCTGTATCTTGTATTGCTGAATGCTGTAGATGCCTCTCAAAAGGGTAAATTTCCATCCTGCAAAAACAAAGCTCTAGTAAATGAACCTGTGGAGACATTTCCTTGTAAGGTTTAATTGGGTTTGCTTACATAAAACATAAATTTTATTTAAATACTCTAATTTAATAACAGAGGAATGAAACAGAGCTAACAGGAGCCTGTTCTTTGTGTTCCAAAGAAAGAATTTCATCCTTTTCATGACTAAGACAGGGTTTGCAGCTGAGATGAAACTCTGAACTGCAATCATAGCTACATTGTCTAGCTCAACTATATTCTTATTGATTTATACACCTGCAGTTCTGCAAAAAGTAGTTAAAAAAAACCCAAAAATCAACCACCATCTATGGCTAAGTCCAAACATGTCTCCTAATATCTCTTCACTTAAAAAAGAATATATGGAAAGCTATTAGAAGGAGGATGTCAAAATCCAGTATTTGGAAGCTGTTCCTTCTCTGGATTTCTTAAAAAAACCTTTTTTATCTTACTCTTTCAAAATTGTTCTTCAGGATAATAAAAGGAGTGTTCTTCCCAGCTTTCATAAATATTGACTGTCTTGAGCACATTTTTCTGTTTGGTACAGGACATTTGCCTCCGAGAATTGACAGTGTTTCTTGTTAACTTGATATTAATTGCATTTTGAAGAGAATAAACACTAGGTTGAAAATGGGGTTGTGTATTATCCCAGGAGATGCATTTATCATTAAATTAACAGGGAGCACTATCAGAATTTCATTGTGAAAGTACCTTAGGAAATTCTGCAAATTGGCTGCTCATAGCCTAGATAGCTTTCTATCAATGTGCATCAAAGCTTTTTCTGATTTTCATTTTTACTACCTTAAAAATATAGCAGCTGAGAAAAAAAGTATAAACAGTAGATGTATGAAATTACATTGACATAGTTAACCTAAAATGAATACATTTAATAAAAACCAGAAGTAATAAAAGGAATGAGAAAAGGAAGAACATGGGTCAAATATTGGAGAATGGAAACTTGTCAAAAGTTTTTGAAGATCTAGATTAGTTATATCAATTAATCTATGCTTGTTAACACCTTCAAAGTAATCTGATAGGCAATAGTCCTCCCAAAAATCTATAAAAGCCATGTGGAGCTTTAACAAATATTTCATATTTATCTATCATCCACTAATTCTAGAAAAATAATTCTTACTTATTTTCCTGATGGCTACCCAATTTGCTATTCTGCAGTTCCCTAAGTCATTGCATGAGTCCTTTCTCAAGAGTTTTATCTCTTCAATTCAGTTTTTTATTCCTCTTGCCACAGAGTCTTATTAGAGCAATAGTTTATATGCTACAGTTGGTAACTCAGCAACTTCATCCTAGACTTCCTTCACTCTTGAACAAATTGCCGGGTCCTGACAACTGTTACAGTTCAATTTATTAATTTGCACTAAAACCTCTTCTATTGATGCTTTTCTTAAAAAAAAATAGCATCTCCATCTCATGCCTTGTGAAGAAGGGAACCTTCCTGACCTTCTCCATACTGAACACTGATGAAAGGATTTCCTTGTCTTTTCTGCAGTGGTCTTCCCTTTCTTTAGTGCACCTTTTGTACTTTGATAATCTGCTGGCCCCACTGACTCTACAGTCGTCTTACTTCTTCTGTGCTTGAAAATGCTTTATTTTATGCCTTCAAGTTTCATCTCGGAGTATCCCTTTGCTTTACTGTAGTTTTACTTTTGGCTTGTTAGGTCTGTTTTATTTTTTCTCATATAAAGGTGAACAACAATTTTAATCCTTTTCCACCATTTATTTAATGTGTTGGATTTTAAAATTAATTTTGTTATTCTTTTATTGTTGACAAATCTTTAATCAAAGATTCCAGTGTATTGTCATCACCACTTACCAGTCACCCCAGCAGATATCTGAAAGTTTTGTGTCACTCTCAAAAGCTGTGAAAGATGGAAATTTGGAGAAACCTAATAATCAAGAATCTGTGAGAGATGTGCATGAGTCAGCAATCCCACATCCTAATATGGGTCATTGAGATGTACAAAATTAGAACTTTTATGTTTTTGTCAAATTTTAAAAATAGGTGGGCACTGAACAGAACTATTTCAGGATTGTACTTCCAAGTAGTTTTTAACATGCATGGCTTTTTCCTTCTATTTCAATTTATCTGTAACACTTCAGTTCTTCTTGGTACAATTTTTGTCTTTATAATGAGCCATACCTTTAACTT
This sequence comes from Acanthornis magna, assembly GCA_036785705.1. Classification (NCBI taxonomy): domain Eukaryota; kingdom Metazoa; phylum Chordata; class Aves; order Passeriformes; family Acanthizidae; genus Acanthornis; species Acanthornis magna. The sequence continues at coordinate 34,864,552 of JAWUZG010000018.1, forward strand.
CTTGTCCAGATATAGCTGCTTGTACCTATTATTTTATATTATGAAGTCTAACATGACTTCTTTCATCTAATATATGTCTGGAGTACTTAATTTCAGTGGCATTCTAAAATCCAAGACTTCCCAGCATATATACTGTTAAGCACATTAGTAAAGATTTAGATAGGAATAGAAACTATGAGCAGTATAAATTTCCAATATATTTTTGGGTCATTCTTCTTTAAACACATTTTTAAAGTGCTATTTTCTGTTTTCACTTTTACATTGTGTTATTTTATGTTTGTTTGCAGATGGTATTATGTTAACATTTCTGTAGTTATCGTTCTAATGCAAATGATCATTGTAAAAACTAAAGAATTTAACAGTATAAAAATGCAAACCATCATAGTAACTGAAGGTGACAATGTTTTAGCATATCTTGTTGACACTTAAATGTGCACGTTTTTCTTATATAATTTTCATTATGTAGCTAAGTTAAATTGATTCTAAATTGATGCTATGAAAAACAGAATTACCTCTTCCTTTTCCCCCCTTTTTTATAGCACGATTTAAGAGTTTTGTCCATGAGGAAAATATTATTGCTGTTATAATTTATTTGTTTAGATTTATGAATAAGGAAAGAGCCTCTCACATGCTTTAGGCATCATTGTAAAATTACTTTTCAGGAAATTAAAAAAATACATCAATCAAAAGTTTTATCACATCTACAGCCCAAATAATCAAAGCCAGTAAAGACAGCAGTGTTTGTCAGTAGTTGTTCGTAATGATGTATTTGTTTGCAGAGTCAGTGTTGTAAATTGTACATTTTAGAGCACTCCTTTCTCAGATGCCTCTGTATTTTTCCTGTATTTCTTAATCAGAATGGAATTTCAAAGTAACTTTAATACTTACCTGTTGAGTTTGGGTTTTGTTTTAAATCACATTATTTTCAGTCAACGAGCTGCTAAGAATGAGTTGCAGCATGCAGGCTCTCCAGAAATGTAATTGGAATCTCAGGAACTAGAACCTTAGAGACCATGGAAAGAACAAAGGAAATATATTCAGTAAAAGACAGAATAACCAGGAATTGTGAAATGAAGCTCCATATAAATACAGTATAGAGTATTCGATGGATAGATAGTAGTTGGTATGTGTAGAGATATCTGGGAATTTTGCCTGTAGTTACGCCACATATGAATTATTGACTCTCCCTGAACTTGTGAAATAAAACATTTGTAGTCTGACATTTTCTACATGAGTACAACCAGAGGCTGTCATATATACTTGCTTCTAGTCCTATACAAAAATAAATGTGCAATTAAAACTAATTTATATAGAAAAATGCTCTATGGGACTGAAAGAGTCTGCTCAAGAACCTGGTTTGTTTCTTGAGCTAAAAGCAAAGTTCTGAACAACCTCTGTCTGCAGGAAATCTTTCATACTTGATCTGCAGTTCATTTCTTTTCCAGTCCCAGTCTGCTATTATTCTTCAACCAATGTTCTTGGGCTAAGATCAGCGTTGATTTCCATTTTTTGCACTTCCATCAAACGTGTATGGAGAGTTCCACATAAAAAAAGAATCTACCTTGAATTTCATTTTTCACTGGACCTTTTTTTATGGGCTAGATATAACATGGCTCACTTCTCCCATATCACAAGTTTTAAATAAAATCAAATGGTTTGGGGATATTGCAATGCAGAAAGGATTTTTTTTTTCTTTATTCCAACCTTAAGATGAGAAACTAACCTTTTCTATTTCCTATGGAAATTGCTTCCTATACAGTTTATTTTCCTAGCCAGAAGAACTGATTCTTTTTTTTTTTTTTTTTTCTTTTTCTTTTCGGGGGGGGGGAGGAGATAATTAAATCCTTGAAATAAAAAGTAGTAACCATAAACCAATAAACAAAAAACTAGCTTTATTTTACTTGACTTTCATGTTATAAAGACAAGACAGTTTTCACAACTAATACTCAATAAGAATTTCCCCCTGCACCCCCCCCCACCAAAAAAAATTATCATTAAATCTATCTGAACCAAACATGATACATGAAAGACAAATGCATGGCAGTTTAGCATAATACAATCCAGTCTGGGCAACCTTTCTTTCAAGTATGCACTTGTATTCATTGACTGGTTTTGACAATCAAGAGGAGGAGGAGGGAAATAGCAGCAGAGCACAATACCTTCAGGTCCAGCATTTAGGAGGGACAGTCAATAACAGTTTTAAAACCATATTAAAAGGCAGTTCTTACAATGTGCAACTACTGGCTGAACAAGTCTGCTGGATGACAGAACACATGATAGAAAAATCATCAGTATTAAAATTTTTCATTTGTTTAACACCTTTTACAGTCACTTCTTTCCAAATTTATGCTCATAGGAAATGTAGCTAGTTCTGGGATGCAAGGAAGGATGTAAAGACATAAAGCTCTCAGGTAAAGAAAAATTACCCTGGAGAGATTAAAAATGAAGAGTCTATGGAGACTGTTGGAATTTAGTTGTCATTACTATCATATTGGAAGGATCCTGCATAAGAAAGTATGACAAAATGCTGCTGAAGTGCACCTGAGTTTGGCATCATAGTATTTCATCAACATTGATTTCCCTTAGATAACAGTGTATTTTGACACTCAAGAGAAGCTTTGGTGATATAAATGAAGGGGAAAAAATTATACAGTGAGAAAAAGTAAGTAGTAAATACATAACCTCTATACATTTAGTGAGCAGGGGTATTTTATGCTTGTGACTTTATATTTGCCCCTTTCATTGATGTATTGCTAGCTTGCAGAGAATAATTAGAGTACAGAACTTTGCTTTGCAGTTCCTTCCTGAAACCCACAGCTTGCAGCTGATTTATACATGAGCAGAGAATCAAATTCTGCTGTTTGAAGTCGCCATTTTACAGAAGAGGAGTGGCTGTGGGTGGCAAATAGAAACATGGAATATTTCTTTAGGGAAGCATTGGAGCCACATAATGCCTTAACAGAAAGAATAAATATAAATGTGCACAGAGATTTTATGGTTCTTTAGGGGCATCTGCTTCTTTCCAAATCGTAACCTGACTAATTTCAAGATTTCTAGGAATTTTATTGTCCTCTTAAGGCAAGGACAAATAAGTCATCACTTATACGTCAAGTGAAAAATTTGTTTTGTGGGTGGATGCGCTTAATGTGTGCTCATTTTAGTGGTATCTGATATAGTTACTCAGACATGTTTAAGCAAGAAGGAAGCAATATGATCCTAGCTGTTCTATAAGCACACTAAATAGGACTTCTGTGTATTCCTGAGCAGCAGTATTGGTTTTTAAGAAAATAAAAAGCTATCCCATCAGATGATGTTAGCAATGACAGTGATAGAGAATCCATTGCAATCCCTGCTAAATTTTTTCTATTATTAGTTTCTTATAATAAAAAATGTGCACTGTGTGTCTAGTTTGAATTGGTATGGTTTTGTTTCCAGCTCTTATATCCTTGTTGTGTCTTTGTGTACTGGGCTGAAGAACTCATTATAAAAGTTTTGTCCTGCTGTAGATGCTCATAAACTGAGATCGATTCACTACTTAACCTTGTACTTGGTAATCTTAAGTAGCTTGACCCCCTTTGGTCTTTCATTTTATTATCCAGCTCTTTACAGATTGTCATTTGTTCCAGTGAGACAAGTGAGTCTAGCTAGGGAAACCAAAAGAAATTGAAAATTGCTCAAAAAATAAGTCTTATCTACCCTCCCTCATCTCTTCTTCTTTCTCTGAAAAATAGCAATCTATACAATAAATCTGTTTTCAGTTAGAATTGCATCAATTTTACCCAAATGATTTTCATAATTACTTGATGTTATACTTTAGTCAAATGTATTATAACAGAGGATAAAATATACAGTACTTTCAAAGTAATTTCTCTCTGTTCTTGCAAAACCTTATATTAACTCCTGTTAATATTAGCAGTGGTTAGTAGTCTTTATTGGGGAGGAAAAAAGCAATGACGTCGTCATCCTAACTTTTAAGAAAGTGTTCCTGAACGCAGATATTAAATAAGAGAGACGAAATAATTCTGATATAATTGTTTGATCTCAAACCAATGTTATCCTCTGTATTTCTTCCATTAGTCATCTCTGTATGTAAGGACCTGCACACTTAGAATCATAGAATATGCTGAGTTGGAAGGGACCCACGAGGATCATCAAATCCCACTCCTGGCCCTGTGCAGAATCACACCATGTGCCTGAGAGCATTGTCCAAGTGCTTCTTGAACTCAGGCTTGGTGCCGTGACCACTTCCCTGGAGAGCCTGTTCCAGTGCTCAGCCACCCTCTGGGGGAAGAACCTTTTCCTGATATCCAACCTAAACGTCCCCTGACACAGCTTCAGGATGTTTCTTTGAGTCTTGTCACTGGTCACAAGCAAGAAGAGATCAGTGTCTGTTCCTCCTCTTCCCCTCACAAGGAAGTTGTAGACTGTGATGAGGTCTCCCTTCAGTCTCCTCCAGACTGTACAAAGTGACCTCAGTGGCTCCTCATGCGCCTTCCCCTCCCAAGCGTCCACCATCTTCACAGCCCTCTTTTGGGTGCTTTATAATAGCTTTAGTATGTTTTTTATCTTGTGGTGCCCAAAACTGCACACATTGCTCAAGGTGAGGTCGCACCAGTGCAGAACAGAGCAGAACAGTCACCTCCGTGGACTAGCTGGTGATGCTGTGCTTAAGGGTATTGCCTTCTGGCCCTTACTGAACTGGATGCTTTCTGTCACTCTCTGCTGGGAGTTCCTGGGTATCAAGCACAGGTTTCCAAATTTTTGCTGGGTGCATGTGGTCTCAACATCATGTTTGCGAATCTTTTATTGGGCTCCTGAGGTTAACCATGAGATATCCCATTGCAGCTGCAGTGCCTGAAAATTTCAAATGAAAAGTGAAGTTGCAGTCCAAAGCTGAAATGCTGCCATTTTGAAATGCTGTGTTTGCAAGATCCATTTCCTTTAAATAGTGCCCTGTAATGGCACTGGATACATTTCACAAGCTTTCAATTTCTTTTTATTTTTCACAGGGGTTATGGTTTTATTAATGGATGGAGAAATGTCTGACTGTAAAATACAATTTTTTATCTCATAAAACTCTTCCAGCATGTCTTGTGGAAAGAAAACAGAAGGACGTTCTTTGCACATCTTACTATAAACTTCCCATACACTGTCATTTTTTTAACGTGCTATCTATGATAAATCCTATTCAGTGTTTGATGACTCATATTGATGAAGAAACTCCAAGTGCACAAGAGCCAACCAGCAACTTCACTTAATCTACTTCTCTATGAACAACAGCCGAGCAACTCCATTTTAAACCATCTTCACTGTGTATTTTTCAGTGTTAAAAGGCAAGTAGTAAATTAGTCAACTTATATCTTTCTTTCAAAGTGACAGGCTAAAATAAAGTAGGCCTTTTCATGAAAACTTTTTAATGTGTTATTAGCAAGACTAAAGTTAAAAGCTAGATTTTACTGGACGTCTTGTTGACAAGTAAAATGTAAGATAGAAGTGCTTACCTTTTTTTCTCTTTCTCTAGGAAAAATATTTTACTTATCTGTTTTTATCCACACTTTGGACAGCAAGAGGCAACTAGCTGACTCCAAAACAGAAAATTATGTGAGGTTCTAAAACAGTAGAATATAATGATGCAGCAAATTTACTCCTAGAGCTTTTTCTACAAATGTGTTGTCAAGGTATAATAGCTGTCAAGAGAATTAAAGTACTTTTTCCTTAGTATAAAGAGAAAAAAAACAGGAAAGTATTAATAAAAAAATATTGGTGTATTCTACGAATGAGTTTTATTGTTGGAAACAATTTTCCTAACAGTTTTCCTACTGGCAATTCTGGTCATCCTTTGCAGCATGGTGTGACTGCCACTAACAATCTTAAATGCACTTTGCATTGGAACAGAATCTGTGCAATTTCAAACTTTGAAATAGATTCAGGGTACCTCACAGAAGGTTCTTCTTTGAAAAGGGAGAGTGAATTCCAAGCAGAGTTTAATTACACTAGATAGATTAGAGAGGACTATTTTACTGTTTTTTTTTACTTTTTTTTTATTTTTTACTACTTTTACTATTACTAGATACTATTACTTTTATTACTACTACTTACTATTACTAGATACACTGCACAGTACTACGGATTAAGCTTTTTATTGGCATAAAATGTCCTGCATAAAGGTCCCTTTTTCTGTAAAAAGACTTCAGAATCTTCCAGCTGGGGTTTTGGCTCCTTTTTGGGCTCAGTGATTGTTGTCAATTGCATTTTGCTATAAAAATTGGAAACAAAAAGACAGATAATAGTAGATGTTACATGGGAAAAATATCATGCAAAGGTAACCACTGCTCCAATCCTCCTCAGAAAATAGCACAGGGAAGTTTCAGAATAAATGAAATCCAGCTAGGAAGCTGCACTCAATGCCTGTTAGTCTTTGTATTCTGTAGAGATCTATGTTGAAAAACCTGTAGAACCATCCAGGTTTCTTCTCACTTACAGTACTGTTGTAGTACTTAGGTTTTTTTGTTTCTCTAATAGAAAATTGTTACTATGCTGTACATATCCAAGGGGTGGAAAATCTATAATTTTATGATGATGTTAGCAAAATCTAGAAGGAACAGTTGAAAGAGACTTCCATAATTCACTTCATTGTATGAGAGGTTTATGGAATTTCTGTAATCTCACATCTCAGACATCAGTAGTTTTACTAATGTAACATGGCTGCTAAGTAGAAAGATTAAGATATATCAAACACATTTTTCTCAGCAAAGTATCGTAAGACTGTTGAATGTCAACAGAAAGATAAAACTTTTTTATTTTACTATTATTATCTAGACAATTAGCATGGTCCTGTTTAAAATTTAGCTACATCAGGAACTTTACAAGTCTGTGAGAAAATCCCTCTTTTGGAATGTTATTCATAAAAATACTAGAAAATTGTAAGAAATAGAGATACAAACAGATTGTTCATTTCAGGTGTGTGTTAAACTATATGTGTTTTGCAGCAGGAGGTTTTGGTGGCTGGGGAATGAAAGAAAAGTAGTTTGGCAAGGGTTGCTTGATATAAAATATATCAACACAGGTTTATAAAAGACAGCATCCAGTTCAGGTAAAGGGAAAAAACCAGACTGACTCCTCATTGGAAATAAACTGTACTTTCCTCACAGTTTTGGGGGCAAAAAGAATCTAGAGTTGTGATTTATGTTATAATGTTTTGGATTGAGGTTTGCAATGGCCTGGAGATACAATAAAATTAGATTTAGAGGGTATTTAGCTTTCAGTATGAATGACTCAAAATCAACTTCTGTTTAAATTCCGTAAGTTAAGTAAAAAAATAAATTAAGAGAATTAAGCAGGTTGAGGCATATGTACATAATGAAGCAGTGGGAATACCTGAATAGCTGAGATGGGGAAGAGGGGGTTGAAAAGGATTGTCAGACTTTGCTGTTTGACCAGGACAGCAGAACACTCTGAGTGGCCCAACACAAGGCTCTGGTGAGAGGCAAAATTTTAGTAAAAGTAAATTCACTTCTGTGGGTGACAGAATTTTATTAGGAAATCAGTGATTTTCAGCTTGCTGTTTGGTATCACATCCCAAGGCTTCTAGTTTGAAGTTTAACAAAAAAGTCAGGAAAAGCAAGTTTGTGTTTAACTGATTGAAATTCAGCAAAGTAACATTTATAGGGCTACAAACATGAAAAAGAAAAAAAAAAAAGAGCAACGAAGAAAAGACAAAAGCTTAAAATAACTATGTGAGAAGGAGAGGAATTGCAGCTACCAGACAAAAAGAAGAGGGGAAGATTCAGAATGTAAAGACAGCAGTTGTTGGACCTTGCTTGAATTATTTCATGTTGCTATTCTAGCAATTTCAGATTCTGTCACTCTCTCTTTCTCATACCTTTCCTGAACTTATGTGGTCAGGGTTTGGTGAATGTGTATCAGTCTTACTCTGACTACACAGTATAAGGCCTCCACTATCCACAGCTTATCTAAAGTATGTTTTTAAGGGGTTTATCTCAAACCAGTTCTATATTTCTTTTCCTCAGGTGAAGTAGAGTCTTCCTGAACTGCTTTATGGGGCTATTTTACTAGATTTATACTGTTTTGTTCTTCTGTGCAGTTTCTTTTTCAAGTTCTGTTTAACCAGTGAAAGATAGCCGTTAGGACCTTATAGCAATTTTTATACCACTAGATATCTTTCCTTTTGTAATTGTGGGGGGAGGACAGGAGGTAGGATTGAAGAGGTAGGTATGAAATAGATTTAAATTGCGTTGGCTTTGTCCCCTCTGTTAAGCATCCTCCATGACGTTTAATCCTAAACATCTATTTGCCAGCCATTCCACTCCCTCTGTCTGTCTAAAATACTGTTCTTTTCACCACAAGAGCTACACAGTATCTATCTGTGGTTTGGGGCTCCCCAGTACAAAAGAAAAGTTGATAATGGGAAGTGCTGTGGAAAGCCTCTGAGACAGCTGGGAGGGCTGAACCACAAGACATGCAAAGAGAGGCCAGAGAAACTTGATTCATTTAGCCTGGAAAAGAGCAAGCTGTTGGAGCAGGGAAAATCTAATCATAGTGTGACACCACCTAAAGCAGGGTTGTAAAGCAGACAGAGCCAGCCTCTTCTCAGATATCCACAATTAAAGGGTAGCACCTGGCAGTCCCAACCTGTAACAGCACGGAGGTGTGTAAGGAAAACATTCTGACTTACCCTTTTGGACATGCTGCCCAGAGATACTCTGGAGGCTTTCAAAACACCCCTGGGCAATGTTCAAAAAAACCTGGTCCACTTGTGAGCTTGCCCCAGCTTGGAGAAGGCTGCTGCACTGATTGATATCCTGAGTCGTCTCGAAAATGATGTTTTATGTGATTCCAAGCAGCATAACTGTTATTATTCCTTGATAAGGATGGACTGCTGAAAAACTTATAGAGTGTAATATTTGTTATCCTGGTGGGTAGAAGGGTGTTAAGTGGTTGAGCTTGTATGCATATGTGGACAGAGAGAATCAAAAAGAAACTTTGATCCTGTTAAATTAAGACTTTTAGAATCAAAATTTGGGGGGTTGTTGGGTTTTTCGCTTGTTTGTTTTGGAATTTTTGTTTGTTTATTTCTCCAAGTTCTCTTAAAATGGACTAATAGGAAAGATATTACAATAAGTTCTAGAGTTGTAAGTATCAATAATAATCCACAGTTCCAATGAACTTCAGCTTGTTGCTAGTACAGTGTAAAAAGCATAGAAACTCAGCTTAGTGTGTCACCAGTTGTTCTCACATAAATTACTTCTTCAAGGGAAAGCAGCAGTTCTCTACTCTTAAAGGTACAAATAGAGTGCATTTATGGTGTTTGATCTGTTAGGAGACAGAGGCTCTCAACAGGCGATGTCATGTATATGAAAAATTAATGAATGTTGCAGGTGTCAGCAGAGACCTAAGCAGGTCTCACACACATATGACAAACCTTTTTCACTCTGACTATCCAACTTGTTCCAAATATGGCTTAAATAATTTGAAAACTTTTTACAATGTTTCATGACACCTGCGAAGTATAGAAGATGATTAGTGAACTATAGAAGATGACAAGATGACTATGAATTCTGATGAAGTGTTCAATTCCTTTTCCTTAAGAATATGTATAAACTTCTTCTGCTACATTCATTCATGTTATTACCGTGAGGCATAAAACATAAAATTAATCAGATAGTGTTAAAAATTAAGAAATTTGGCATCTGGAGAATAATAGTTCATTCAAGTTTCTTAAGTCTAAGGAGCTGTCGTCAAATCCAGGAGACTTACTGAAGACATTTTCTCTTATGCTAGCAGTACAAAATATCTGACAATTTTATGTCTTTTTATGAAGCTGTTTTTAGAAGGTGTTTTGACAAGATTTATTTACTAGTGTCTGTGTGTTCTTGTCATGCCATGTAGCTTGGATTTACTTATGGCAGCTTATAAGTGTTAGTGGCAGGAATCAGAGGAGTTTCCAGGTTTCATGAAGTCAAGTTACAAATAGGATTATAACTCTCCCCTCTCCTAGTGTCAACCTCAGTTTCAGGAGCAAATGTTATATGTCATATTTATACCTGGATAATAATGATTGCAGGGCATTACAGATCATGTTTCTGGTTTCTAGTCACCAATATGCTCTCAAGGCACTAAGCTTCTTTATTTTGTTGGATCAAGACATTAACCGATCTACTCTACCTAGTAAAGATAAGTTGAAGAACCAATTAATGCAGTTTAAGTTGAATATTGCCTATTTCTCTGGAATATTGATAAGCACAAAGAAAGCTTAGAACACTGGGGGCATGCAGCATGAAAACTTCCAAAGTCTGTGACAACCTGCTTTCTTAAGCCAACCTGTTTTTCTTAAGCCAATTCCTTATTTAAAAAAGAAATACAAGACTTGCCAGCTTCTGAAAGCAAAGTACGCTTCAAAACCTGTTACAATACACAATATTGTTACAATACAAAAAGAGCAATAGACACTATTTTTTTCCCCATCACTGTTTGTACCGGTTGATGTCCCACCAGTTTCTATGTTCATATAAAATATTCTGCCTTTGTCTCCTGAACACAACAATTTATTTTAATTGTAGAGCTTCCTTTGCCATCAACTGATTGCCTCAAGCAATCATAAAGTGCTTGTGCAAATATGAGCCAATCCCAGTCCCTGAGACACTACCCATGAGGAACTGCTTTTTTATTAATCAATTTTTCAAAAGTGATTCATTTACTTAGATTAAGCCAATAGTATTAATTCTGCTCAATGTCTTTTAGAAGGAGGTTTTGCCTTCTGTGTTCTGTAAACACTATTGCTTGATACATTTGAGAAATTAATTTGAGCCTAGGTAAAAGATGAATGTTGATTCAAGTGTATTGGAGCATGCATAAATGTATGTCAAATAGTAGTTATAGAATTATTCTGAAGGCAGTGTTATGGGGCTTTTTTGTAACGAACCTTCTGTCACGGTTCCCACATAAGCAGATGTGTGGTGGTTCGTTTCAGCTATGATCTCAGAGTGCAAAAAAGTAAGTAAAGCAAAATAGTAATTCAACAGGTCGAGGGAGTTAAATTTCAATCCAAACTGGAACTTTATCAATTGTGCCTGTAAAGTGGCTTGCAATAGAGAGAGATAATAATGGAAAAGATAGGGAGGAAAGGGATGAAAAGGGGATTTATATCTACCACCATGGGTTCACAGACGTCCAGCGTCTCTGGGGGTCCCAGTCCAGAAGGCAATCCTCTGCCTCTGTCTTGGATCGATGTGATTTCACGGTGGGGAAGATCTTAAGAATACAGCTGTTCCAGAACTGTCTTTTATGTTAGTCCATACACCTGGTCCCTCCTTGTGACCCACCTTTGCTTCCCCTTCATTCTTGTGGAGATACGCCAAACTCTACCTGGCAGGCCACACATGCCAAGAGGGGAGTGTCTGAGGCGCGGTCGGCTTTGGAGGCAGGGAGTCTGTTATCTGGTCGTGCTCCATGGAACTTTTACAATAGTAGGGACTTGGAGACAGGTGCAAAGCCTTCGTTCCATACCAGCTTCAGCAGGCACAGAGCAGTCGTTCCAAACCAGCTTCAGCAGGCACAATGTTCTTTGCGTAAATCCTGCACCTGTGGTTTCTGATGAGAAATGTTGAGACAGAACTTGATTTTTTGGCCGACCCTTACACCTTCAGATGCACCTTTGCCTTGGATCCTTGCCTGTGGATTCTGCAAATCTAGAGAAACAAAGTATACACTGAATTTTTTCCCTCTAACAGAAAATTTTCCATATACAAGAATTTCAGGTGGCTAGATGACAATCAAATACTCAAAATGACAGAAAATTTTTTGACAGTATGATAATCAAGATTTGCTGGTTTAAGCTACAAAACACCATGGTGTTTAAAGAAAAGAATTTTATTTTTTTTTTTACTTATTTTTGATTCTTTTTTCTTACCTAACCCAGGAGTTGTGCTCATCTTTGTACTACAGAAATGTAAGCTGTAATGCTGAACCGACTATCACATGTCAGCAGAGTAACAAACAGCTCACAGAAGCCTGTCCCAATATTAGATTTAATATTAGTTCTATTGGGCTGTTTACTTTTTTGCGTGCTTCAAGCTATGAGTTTTTATCCCAGTGCAAACACAATTCATTTTAGAAATATTTCTCAGAAATCCTCTTTAGACTTCCTCCTGTTCTTGCAAAAACAAACAGAAATGTAGTTTGCTAGCTAGTTTAGCTAGCTAAGCCATTAATGTTTTGTAGTATGAAATCAGAAGTTCTCTCCTTCCAAGATTTCTTTCTTTATCCTATCCTTTCATCTTATATGGATGTAAAGATTAAAAGGAGTTCACAACACCTTAAGACTTCAAGTCTTTTTCTTAATGGTTCTGGTGTGATTCATGATAAGGAATAAATTATGAAAGAAAAGACTGATAACCTTTTCCATTAATTATTTTGCTTTAAAAAAATTGTATGCCTCCCTCTCTGTCTCCAAAATATTCCGAGTTGGAAGGGACCTACAAGGATCATCAAATCCATCTCTTAAGTGAATGGCGCATACGGGGACTGAACCCCCAGGCTTGGTGTTATTAGCAGTGTGCTCCAACTAACTAAACTAATCTCACCAGACAAGGAGGAATCAAGAGAAATTTAAAACAAACAAACAAAAAACCCTTCCATCTGATTGCATTAATGAGTTTGGAGTCAATGGCATTGAGAATTATTATAGGTACTTTCCATGACAGTTCATTTAACAGTTACTCAGTTATGTCACTCTCTCTGTAGGTATTTCCACCTACTGTGAGAACTGCTTTGCCATGTGTGTTCATTTTTCAGTAACTGTAAGAAATTACATACAGGATGTTACACCCACAGTATATCAGCAGAAGAGCAACTTGTTTCAAGGCTTGATTTCAACCAGTTCCCTGGTTTTTGTATTACAACACATTCAGTCCTCACCACAAGACCATAGGAAGGTTCCTTCTGTCCCATTCTAACATTGGGCTGACAATTCTTTATTCTTTCTCCCCCCCCGCCCCACAGGCTTCCTGTTCACTTACTACACTCTGTGACCTCTGAGTCTTCTGTCCCCAGACTCTTAGCTCCTACCTAAATCAAGAGCAAACCTCAAGGAACTCCTTTTAATGCAGTCACCCTTTTTAAAGAAACTTAAAGGACAAACTGAGAGCACTTATACTGTGTCTATCATATCTTTTCATCTAGGTAGGTGGAACAAGGCAGGAAAAGGGGATTACAGAAGTAAAGAACTTAGAGAAATGGTGGCATGTATTTATGATTCCAATTTTTAATGTCTTTAATAACTTATTTATGATAAATTATAAGGAAATCTGGATGAGGCAATATGGTGTTCAAATAAGAAATTTCTGTAAATAAATTAAAAATTGAAGGATGTGTGAATCAAAGGGAGTTAATTCACAGATCATACTTTTTGATGTTAACTTGTTTTTTTAAATTGTGTAGAAGAAAATGTGCAATCTATAGAAAAGTGCAATTCAATGTTCTGTGAAAAAAACTCACAAACCTAAAGGTAACCAAGAAAAAAAATACCTCTTTTATGGGACTTTATTGCCCTAAATGCTGAATCTTGAGAAACCTCCTGCATCCTTCTTTCTTGTAAAGTGTAGTTTACCACTAGGTAGAAAATTGCATTGCCTGCCTTAGCCAAAGCTGTCTCAGTTTAGAGGTGTTTTAGCATGATTAACAGCCCGCGTTCTGCCTTCCTATGAGAGCAAATTGTCCAAGAGTGAAAAGTGAATGTGGTATTTTTGCTGCTTTCTCCTTATACAATTAATAGTAAATAGAATTAAGCTTGAAGAGTTTCAGCATGTTGTGCAAGAAACAGATGAATTCAGGCAGATGAAAGCAACTGCAACAATATGCATGAGCCAAATGGCTCAGATCTCCTTCATACCCTGTCATTTGGCTCAACAATCCAATTCGAGCTGACCAGTGGAATAAGCTGCTGTACAATTCCTAACTAATAGTTGCACCCTTGTTGTGGTGACTGATGCAGCCAATGAATGTTTCTGAAGAATGAGAAAGAGCTTTTAATGCCCATTAACAAATTATTTGAGAGCAGCCAAAATGCTGTAGAGGCAGGCACTACATATGAACTTCCTCCCAAGAAAATGAAGAGCAGAGATTCCTTGTACCCTGTGAAAAATCAGGATCAATTCAACAAGTTTTAGACAAAAGAGAAAAAAATTTAAAAGACATGCAGAATTTACTTAGACAAATGTTTTGAAACATCCTTTATTTTTTCACCTTCAAAATAATACAACCCCCCACCCCCAGGCTTGTATTCCTGATACATCTAACTGAAGAATTTGAGCTGCTTGAGAATCAAAAAGTAATGGGAAAGCTGTGAGTAGCTACCTCGTTCCCTGACAAAGTAATTTAGTCTGATAATTGTGTCACTCCATCACTCAAAAATTTTCAGGCATGCAGTTGATTACTGGGAATCCTAAGGTAATTCCCAGTCTCTACTTAGTGGTTTTATTCAAACTCTAAGTATCTGGTGATGTTGGCCTTTATGCATTAGTTTAAATACATTTTCATGCTGGAGATTTTATATGAGGTAATTGCCTATTGTATCTCACCAATACAGGTTTCTGTACAGTTACAGCAGCATTTATAATTTGGTTACCAGTGTGGACAAAAAAAAAAAAAAAAAAAAAAGACAACCCCACAGCACATCCACTTTAGAGTTATACATCAACTGAAAAGAATTACTCTGAGGCTGAGATGATCCCCAGAGCGTAATGGATCAGAATAGAAAAACTGATAAAGCCTTACATCTTGTAGTGTGAACAGCATTCTTGTGATATATTCTGTTCTTCGATACTTCCACTTTTATTTCCCATTTCTACATACATAATTTATTGCTTTCTAGTAGGTGGAAGTGTGATGTTGCATAATTTGTTTAGATTTTCCAGGGGAATAATAAAATAGATTTCCTCCTTTGTTTCACGGATAAGTAGTAATTTATGTTTTTAACAGAATCTGAGTGACATGTAGAAAATGATGTATGATCTCCATCTATTGCAAAAAGACTCATAAACAGTGCTTCGAAACTAGCATCCCATTCTCATTTGCAAGATTATATGCCTGCTGCAGTAGAAGCAGCATTTGGTTGATTTGTAGCAGAATGTGCAGCTAAGACTTTTACTTAACCAGGCAGCATCTGAGCCCTGCTGTGAGCAGCAAACTGTGATGTCTTGAGTTCGCACAGTACAGCTGTCCTGGAGCGTTAAGATTCTGCCTTTTAAAGGCAGCATCTTAATACTGTGCCATGGAACTCAACTACTTACTTAGGTCTGTTCCTAAGGAAGATGCAGACTTAGGTGCTCATTTGACTTCGAAATGCTGGTGACGAGCTCCAAAGGTGGTGTGATTCAATACGGTCAGGCAAAGTAACTTGGTTCCTGAGTTTGAAAAGCCCTTGTTGGGAAGAATGTTTTAGCAGCTCAGAACTATTTGTCTGCTGGCAAAGTTGGGAGTTTTCAGCCAGCTGAAGGAATGGCTTACCATAAAGTAATATGTTGCATCAAATTAAGACTGAAAGATACATGTATAGATAATACTATGAAAGTTTTGAGAGGGCTTCACTTGCTTTATGTGATGAAGTGGATAATGGGAAGAAAACATGAGCTATGCACTAAAATTCAGTCAGCTTCATAAACAGTGTTTGTCAGTCTAATATGAATATAATACTTTATAAGTAAGTTACTCTCAAATCTACTGACTGCAGTCAAGAGGACCCAGATACGGATCCCATTTCTACTTTATTTAGGGACTATTCAAGTGTTTGGAATAAAGCTTTCATACACTTGCATACTTTTTGTTACATCTATGCAAATCTTAAACTGCATATTTAATTGATCTACAATTAAACACCTTCTCTGCAGTGAAAAACATGCACCTTTGGCATGTGTCTCTTCACAGTTTCTTCTAGTAACTTTATAAATGCTGTGCAGGCTGTCCTACACAGTTCCCAAACTGACAGGATACTGCAGAGAAAGAATAAGAAATTTTCTCGCCAGTTCACAAGCGAAGTTCTTGAAAACAAATTTATGTATCCAGAAGAGAACTAAACTTAGCTTTCAAGGCACTCTCTATATACAGCACGCTCACAAATAGAAACAGTTCAATAGAACCAGAGTATATATTTGTTATGAGTGTTTTCCATTAATATCTGGGTTTAGTCATGAAGTTTATTGAATGGAAGATGTCCCCATATTTAGCTAGTCTTCATAGATCTATTTGGGTTTTAGAAGCACCAAATTAAGTTGTATTTGGGGGATAATGGCCATACACTAGAGAATGCTCATCAATATGTTAAATAAAAAAAGAAAAAGGAAATAATGAAATGGAGTAAAACAATTAATATCTTTCACTCAGAAATCATTGTCAGTTATTTATTAAGTCAGTATGAGTTAATAGAGCGACCTAATAATTTTGTTTCTAATACCTCAAAAAAAAATCAGTTCTCTTGCCCTCTGCTGACATGCTTCCTATACTGTGTGGGGCAGATTCTGTACTCCACTAAGGACAAAACTTGGAGTGTTTGCACATTAATCTTAACAAGGACAACATTAATATCAGCTTGTTATTTAAGAAAAAAAAAAGGTAGAAAAAGAAGTGATAACAACACTCCTGAGTGATTTTACAAATGCCGTGGAAGATGAAAAATCTTACAGCAGTCCCTTGGGGTGTCAAACATTAATTCCCTCAGTCATAAGCACACTGAGTCTTTTCTGGTTTTAATTGCAGTTGTAAACACTTCACACCTTGTTACTCCTTTTGAAATTAAAACTGCATACAGATCAGTCAAAGCAGCTATGAGATAGAACAAACATTTCGGGGCTTAGAATCCTTAGCATTACTTTGTGTATCCTTTTCTTTCTAAAGGCAAACACTATCTGCAGTGTCTGTGAGGTAAACATGTTAGAGATGTTTTTCTACTAGTTTCAGGGAGGTTGGAGGACAGCTGCACTTGCTTTTAAAAAACATTTGCAAAGAGAATAGCTTGGAAGAAAAGGGTTGCTTTTCTATGTAGAGGGATGGTTTGCATGTTCATGGAAAGAGATGCTAGCTATGAGTAGAAATACTTATCTAGAAATGCCTAAGAATCATACTTTGGAAAATCAGAAAAAGGCATTGAAAACTTTGAATGTTGTTTGTGTTAGATAATGCGCTTAATAACATGCTTTAGTTTTCCCTTCCAACTGAAATATTCTACTCTGTAGGGGATCTTGCAAAACAGTTAGATCTCTTTCCTATGCAAGTTTTAAAACTGTATTTTTGAAGACGAACACATTGTATTGAGTTGATATTTATTTATTTCTGCTAGATCTGGACTAAAGTTTTCATTTTCCTTATCTTTGCTAACAACTGGCTCTATCAGAAAACATTATTAAGTTGAAGAAATGCTCCATATACTCAGTATGAAATCTGAAAAGTTTATCTGGTCTGATTTCTTATGCCACTGTCATCCTGTGAACACAGGAAAGGATGTAGTTAGTCCTTGTCATTTTCCTGATCACATCTATAAGCAAATTAACTCATTTCTGGAATCAACAGTTAGTACTTTGTCTTGGAATTTTGAACTTCTTATATGGTGTAGAGGATTGGTAACATTATGTTAGGAAACAATATGTCTGAAAAGAAGAAGGTGCTTGCAGTATATGCTCATGAATTTAACATAGGCTGTAATTGTTATCTTTTTCCATTCTGAATGGGGCTGGAGGGCAGTTTGGGAGTTGTGAATATCTGTGAGTAGCTCTGTTGTGAGATTGTGTTTATTGCTTTTATGTTAAGCAAAATGTTTCTTGGGAATAAAAAAATATAGCTTAGTGTCTGAGATTATACAATTAAATACTTGTTCTCACCAGGTAAAAATAACACAAACATAATCCTATGTATTAAAGTAAAATACTGAGTGGTTATGGTTTATTTTCTAATGTCAGGACAAAAAACTGTGAGACAAGATGCTCTTTCATTCATCTTAGTTGTTGGTGCCTTTGGTCACTGTGGACATCTTATGCAGATGTCTCAGTCCCCAGAACTGCCCATCCATGCCTCCAGCTCTTCTCTGTGCTTTACAGTTTCCCTGGTGCAGTGATGACAACTGTTGTCTTGGTAAGAAGGTAAAACCTTTCCCATTGTGGCTAGGGGAAGATGCTACAATAGTTCATGTTGTAGCAGTTTTACTCAGATAACTTTGTTACATATGCAGTGCCCTCAAAGATGATCTAATTCCAGGAAAAGCACAAATAAATCTTCTGTAATAGAATCTCGTGTACTGAAATAGAACTGATTGTTTGTTTGTTTGTTTTTCTCCTTGAAATTTTAAATGCTGCAATGCACAGATAAAGAGAATTAGTTGTGAAGCATTAGGCAAAGAAGTCAGTTAAAACTTTTGTCTGATATGATTGAAGTATTCCCGATGCCTGAGTGATTCAGTCAATGATTCTGTTGTTGTTTGGTAGGAATTTTAATCTTTGCTAATGGAACAGATCTTTTACGTTTCTTCCTTTCGAAGTTTACATAGATTTTGTATATTCATTGTGGATGGGAAGGTCTGTGGGTAAGAAATAAACAACTTAATCTAACTTGTCCTTGAAATGTCTGAGAAAAACAGATGCTTCAGTCTTAATTCTAAAAGATTGAACATTGAGTGTTAATTTTAGTATCACAAACTTGGAAATTCTACATCTGTGCGGGCACGTTTTGCAACTATAAAGCAAGACAACTACGTCTGATATCATATTGAACCTTTACTGTGCATTTGTAAATGCTGAGCGTTTTGACAAATGTGTTTTGCAAACATAAAACAGCTCTCAGAATGACAAAAAAATATGTCTTTAGATAACACTATAGAAAGAAATATATGGGCATCCTAGAAGAGATGTGCAGCTGCAGCTTCTGTCAGCCGAAGCTGCTGATAATAAATGGGCAGAATGTGAATGATTGATTTGCCTTACAAGAGGGACTGTTGTAGGTAGGTAGGGTGCCTTGCAAAATCATAGACCCTGCATCTCCAATAGATCAGAGGTAAGTCGCAATAACAGGTAATGAGCTGTGCAACAACTGATCTCAACTGTCAGGTGCTTAACAGGTGACAGAGGAGCAGAGAGAGCACTTTAATCTTTAGGCACAGAGAAAGCCCTACATATATGTATGTATCAAAAAGTCACCGTGTGCTGATAATTCCTTGATCAAATTGCATAATTTGATTGTAAAACCTGGATAATATTTCTGTTGGAGAGAAACCTGTCTATCTTAATATAATTCTGAAGTTTTTGCTTAATAGAGAGCCTTACAGAAGGAAAATATATTTGTCATTAAGCCCTCAAAAAAATTTATGTTGGGATCTTAAACTCAGGCATAAACTTTTAAGCTTGTAATGTGAAGTGAGAAGCATTCTAAATTACTTTTGCCTGCAAAGAGATTTGATAAGGTGCCAGAAAGTAGATGTCTGGTTGCATAAAACCAACTTTTAAGGTATAAAAAAAATGAATATGATACAGAGATGAGATAGGACATGCTTACTACTGAAATTTGGTCTCAGTGCAATGCTTGGGACTTAAATTGCCTGGAGCAATTTGCAGCATGCAGCTTGGTAACCTAATTTACTTTGTGTTATCTGAGAACAGGTAGGAGTTAACAGACATTAACTAAATTTTGAAGTGTGTATGGCATATTGTGTGTTCTTTGCTACTTGATCTTGACCCTGGCACACTCAGGTGCTTCACACGAAAATGCAGCCTCGCAACTCTTATCCAGTTGTGGTGGTCTCAGAACAGGCACCTATGAAGTGGAGAAGCAAGAGGGGCAAAGAATGAATAAAAATGGAAATATTATGGGTCAGATTTGGCTGTTATGACTTTTATTTGCTTCAGTGAAGTTCCTTGGTGCAATTCGGTCAAATAATAGAAAGAATTTCAGTGTGTCCATGTGGCAGCCTGGGTTATTAAGGCTATATAGAAATAATGGTATTGTGCTAGTTTTGGCTGGGATAGAGTTTATTTTCTTCATAGCAGCTGCAATGGGGGAAACTCTTGGTAATACAGAGATGCTTCTGTTATTGCTGAACAATGTTCACATGGGTCCAAGTCCTTTCCTGTTCCGCACCTCACCCACAAGGAGTCAGGGGCACAAGAACTTGGGAGGGGACACAGCAGGGGCAGCTGAAACCAACTGACCAAAGGGATATTCCATACCGATGGCATCATGCTCAGCAATAAAATGAGGGGGAGATTAGTGGGAGTCCAGTTGCTCAGAAACTGGCTAGCCATGAGTTGTTTGGTGGTGAGAAATTTTTATAATTTTCATCACTTATCTTTCTTGGTTTTATTTTCTTTCTCTTTGATATTTTCCTTTTTCATTACAAGTTGCTATAACAATAATTATTATTATTGTACTGTTTTGCTCTCAACCCACAAGTTTTCTCACTTTTACCCTTTTGATTCTTCACCCCCCACCCACTTGCTTTCTATACCAATACCTGGCAAATGGAATGGCAAAATTATTTTTGAAGTGATACAATTGAAGTTATATTAATGGAAAAAAATATGTTTATAGTACTGTGCTTAAGGAAAGGACAAGCTTGTGGAATACTCATGATGAAATGAATCAGCTTAATTAATGCTAGTATTCCTAAAAATTCAGTTGATATTATCTCAGATGTTGAATTTCCTCTATGAAATGCATTTGCTGTTCTAGACAGGATAAGGTTCTTGCTACACAGCACAGAACAAATTGTAAATCTCTATTTGTACAGAAATTGCTTATTTTGTATGTTAAAATGAGAGGAAGCTTTTTTCTTTTATTAGGCAATGGTTCTTTCTGGTTGCAGAAAATTCACTGATCCATGATGGGGAAATAAGGAAAAAGTAGAGAAAGAAAAGACAATGGAAACAGAAACAGATTTTTTTAATGAGACAAGAGCCATTTATTAAATTAAGAATAGTTAAAAAAAAAAAAAAGTTTAAAAAAATAATTTTGCGTTGTATTTCAAATGTGCTTACAGCAATATTATCAACACAGGGGAATCTTTATTACGTGTTGATTCTCAGAAGTGACAGCTCTTAAGAAAATGAGATGCTTCCAGAAGGAAAGCACAACCTTTTTATACAGGAAAAAATGAAATTAATTCTCTTAAACTTAGATGGCCTTCAAAACACATTTATCTTAAGGTAATATAAACAAAAAATTGGATTCAGTCTTTCAGCCCAAGAGAGCCTACAGGAGAAGATTTTTATTCACAGGTGATTCAAACTGTGTTTATCTTTTAGCCATACACAAACTGCTCAATCCAGCTTTCTGGACTAAGTGACCTTTTTCAGAAGAGCAGAAATAGCATTTAAAATAAGTCTTGTTGATAAGTGGAAGCATGTCTGGGTCAAAAGTTAGTCCATTATCAGCAACATTCCCCATAGATGAGGACAGCAATGATTACATTCTGAGAGGTGTAAGAATGAAAGTCTTCTCTCAAAAAATGAAACAAATGTTCTTCACACTCAGAAAACCGTTACAGTTGTAAATAAAAAGTAAAGGTAATAAAAGATTCAAGTAATACATGGAAGAATACAGAGAAAATACACTAAAAATATTCACACTTGAAGTTAGGTTGGTTGAATAAAGAACAAAATAATTTTAAGTATTGGAAATAAAATAGTATTAATGTAATAATATGAGAATGATTGCAAAAAAAGTAAGACTAAAAGAGTTCAGAGAGAGAACAAAGATGTCAGTAATTCCTAAAGAACTTTTTATAGTGTGTACTTAGTCTAAGACTAATTCTGTGTGCTGTAAGGGCTGTGTTTCGGAACACCACACTAACATTAATGTTGAGAATGAGTTGAGGTTTTGTGTACTTGTTTTTTAGGGTTTTGTTTGTTTCTTAGTTTGTTGTTGTTTTTCTATATTAAAAATATGCCTTTAAATAACAGTATTACAAGGTAGGTTCACAGAACAAAACAATATGTTGTTCTGACTGTTCTGGGTAACAGGACACAGGGATCATCCTTTCTCAAAAATCTCTCAGGTGGAGACAAAGATATATATATATACATAGTTAGTTAGGAGGTAAAGGAAGTAATAAGGAGAATGGATACAAACTAGAAAATAGATTTTTTTTTTCTTAAATCAGTATTTTCTCACTATTAGATTCCAAAACATAACTAGGCTGCTAGTAAACTGAATTGAACAGATTGTTTTCTTGGGGCAGCCTCATGGCTTTTCAAGCCCTGTATGTTGTGGCACTGAAGCAACTGCTAAAAATAATATAATTGTCACACTGTAAGGCACACATCAATGAACTCAAGGCTAGTTTTCCAGGTCTGATCAAGAAGGATAAGAAAAATTCACATGTACAGAGATTAGATGGGATCATCTTTCTCTTTGTCCTCTTTAATAAATCAATCTGCTTTAAAAAAGCAGGACTGAACTTCCTAATGGGTTTGGTTCATCAGGCACAGAGAATGATTATTATAATTGTGACTTACAGATGCTGAGTCACTCATAAAAGCCACTGATTTAATAAAAGAGAAAATTATTCAAAACTGTTTACATGATTTTCAGAAAACTGACAGAGAAGCAAATTCCTGCTTATTAATTAATGCAGTTTTTCTTCTTTGTACCCTAATTATTTTGATAATCAGAATGAAATTATTGCTTCATGTTTACATGGTTTCTGTTCTGGTTTTGGCTGGGATAGAGTTAATTTTCTTCCAAGTAACTGGAACAATTCTGTGGGTTTTGGATTTAATATGAGAATATTGTTGATAACACACTGATATTCTAGTTATTGCACAGTAGTTCTTACTGTAATTGAAGGATTTTTCACTGTCTGATGCTTTGCCAGAGAGGAGGGACACAAGAAGTTGTGAGAGAGAACAGCTGGGACAGTAGACTTGCACTGGCCAAAGGAATATTCCATAGCATTGGGCATCATGCTCAGTGTACAAAGGGGAGTTGGCCACGAACAGCCAATTTTTGCTCGGGGATGGGATGGGCATTGGTCAGTGGGTGATGAGTAGTTGTGTTGTTATGGAATGTTGTTCCTTCCTCCTCCCCACTTCCCGCTCTCACCATCACAATTTTACCTTATTCCAGTTATTATACTGTTCTTATCACAACTCACGAATTTTCCATTTTTCTGATTCTGCTCTCAATCCTAGTGGGCAGAGGAGGGGAGAGGGAGGGTCCACTGCATGGATCTTAGTTGCCAGATGTGGTTAAACCATGACAAAGTCTTATGTAACTTTTCTCTCTCAGGCCTTTGGAGTCCAATGTAGAAAATAAAGTCAAGGGAAATTTTACACAGTGAAGCTTGGAGGGTAGAATAGCTGTAGCCATTAAATTGCTTCTCTATGATCTCTTGTTCATCTGGTAGAAAGTAATTTGTTTCAAAGGTCAAACATTGCTTGTGGCAGGGACCACAACATGTATCTTTCACTTACTTAGGATGGAGGTACCTTAACTGAAAGCCTGAAACCACATTCATTTCTGTGTTTTCTCTCTGGCCTGATAGATCTTCATTCCTGTTTGCAGGAGTAGGAATGCCCCCGGTTCAGCTGAAGGAAATGTGGAAAATATCTGATTAACTCCAGTTTCTAGTGATGAATCAGACTACCATCTATTGCTTTACAGGTCAAACCTAAGAGACAACATACAGAGATGAGCAAAAATATTCATAATCCCAATTTCCATTACTTTTTGAAACTGCTGTTACTGGTCTCCTTATTTTTAATACAACTTCTATTGCTTTCTTCTTTGTTATTTCAATGGCATCTTACAGAAAATGCTTTTTTACACCCCTTTTACTATTTTACTTCAGTTTTCAAGTACAATTTCAGTTTCACATTGGGGTTACTTTCACATCTCTCTCAATGATATTTTTTTTCCATTTACCCACATTTACATCTGTCACATCTCACCGTCCTTAAGTCACTTTTTAAAAAACTGACTCCTAGGTGCCTAATTTGTTGGGGTTTTTCTTTCCATCTGAACCTTAATTATTACTTTCTTATTCATGATCTCCAACTGGAGTAATTTCTACCAAATTTTTACTTAGGTTCTGATGCAATTCATGAAGTCTCAGGTGCATCCTTTTTACTGTTACCCAGCAGGTTTCTGACTTTGTATGAAGATTAAAAAAAAGTGTATTTTTGTCTAAATTTTAGCTTTTCAGTTGTAATACTATTTTTCTTCTTTTCTGTCTTTAAGAAGAAATAGACACTATATACATCAGTGTGTTGAACAATCATTCCCCTTTTGTTCTTGGCATTTTTACTTATGACTTTAGCTGGATGATATATAGAAGATGGGATTAGGTCTAAAGTACGTATATATTATTCATGTGTAGTGTACTGATAGAAGAAGTGTTATTTGTCTTCCAATTTTATATCATATATGAGTTATCATCAATTCCTTTTACTTTCCAGGGTTTTTACTCTTTTTAGAGCTGATTCCTCATTACACTGTTCCCTGCTTTCTGCTATCCATACTTCTCTTCTCTTGTTCTATTATTTGTTCTATTATTGTGTCAAATCACAGCTTTAAGGCAAAAAGTAAAGAAAACTGTACTTCTGGAAGTGCATCATCTGTGCTTCCTGATATGCAGCTGTAAATCTAATATTTTAACATTTCCACCTTCAAAAGTTTCTGTAATATTTGCTCAGCTGATATGGAAAAATATTAACTGCAGGTGTTATTCATTTCACTTGGCCCCTGTGTTGTTGGAAAGACGCTATGAGAACACCATGATAGTTCTGAATTTGGTGCTTTTGTACATGTAAGGTAAAATGTTCGTCCACAATGTTAAATATCTATCAGTAACAAATATTCTCAATTGATTTTTCAATGTTTGTTTCGCTGATGATTCATTGTTCATTATTGCATTTTCTCTGAGTTTTTTATGATGAAGGGTTAAGGATTTTTTTTTTTAATTATTTGTAGTTTTAGAAGTAGTACAGAATGTGTTAATTTAATCAAATCTTATTAAAAATGTACTTGGAGTCCCTCACAGTGGTGGATTCCTCTCTTCACATAGGAAAAAATGGTTTGGGGCTTTTTTCTGTTAATTAGTATGCTGTGTAAGAGGCCACATTGGATATAAAACTTTGTACAAACCCTATTCTTAAAATAATTTGCTGTGATCTTAAACACTGAAAAGTAGGCAGGATACCAAAATTCATGATCCACTTCCTACGCCTATGTGGGTTAAGGAGAAATATGGCTAGACCAGTTCTGTGTCCCCAAAGTATGGTTAGTTTTAAGCAGTTAGAATGCAGCAAGTTAGAATTCATAAAATAAAATTTTATTTTATAAAAATCAGTACAATTATTTCAAGAGACCTAAATAAGTTCTGGTATTTCACTTGTTATTTAGAAAGTCGGGATGTCTCTGTGGAAGAAGAAAAACAAAATTCTTGTTATAAAAAAAATTTGTTGCCAAGAATTAGATAGAACGCAAAACTAGTAACATGGCCTGGGCTGATTTAGAAGAGACACTTCCTTCTTAGGCTATTGCCACACACAAATATAGAGTATTTTCTACGCTTTTTTAAAGGCTGCTGTCTACAGTGGAAGCTCAAATGCCACTCACCCAAATGAGCAAAACTAAAATTACGTCTCCTAAGTTTTGGCTTTTTTACAGAAGTGATGTGCAACCAAGCTTGCAAAGGAAGCAAGAAGTACATAGGAGTTCAGGAGTTCAGAGTTCCTCATTGTTTTATCCTTTGTTAAGTTTTTTTGCAGGTTGGGATTTTTTAATATTTTAATTTTTTTCTCTAATTTAATGTAAGATCTACATAACCCCTGAGTTTGTGTATTGAAATTCAAATGTTGTGTGCCATAGAAAAATGTACAATTGTCTTTATTCAAACAAGAACAGGAATGTATTTTGAGGATTTTAAATCATTCATACTAACACAACAGAAATTCACATAATTACAGAATTTCTGAGGTTTGAAGTGACCTTTTGAGATCACCTGGTTCACCCCAAGTCTTCCACCTCTCAAGTAGGGTCAGAGGATGAGATTGCCTTGGACATGTCCAGTCAGTCTTTGAATGTCTCCAAAAGTGGAGAATTCTCAGCTTCTCTGGGTAAACCTGTTTTTCTCTTTGACGATCCTCATAGCAAAAATATTTTTTTGCACATTCAGATAGAATTTAATGTTTTTTAACTTGTGTCCATTGACCAATTCCATCCAAGAGGGAGTTACTAGAAGCTCAGACACAAATTAAATGCAAGGAAAGAATGCAAAGATACTGATGATATTCATCTGGCATTTCCTCTAGGCTCATAGATTGTGTGGAATTTCTTTTACTTTCTGCCAAATCCCCTTTTTGCCAGTAAATCTGGAGGCAGAGAGAAATTGAGATTAGAATTACTAAATCCTAGTAAATTTCATTATAGTTGCATTCATACAAGGAAACAAATCTGTTCTAAAAATAGAGTTATTTCAGTATATTAGCTTTCACAACAGGTATCAGTGGTTTCACACATCATCCCTTCACTGATCTCTCTCTGAGGGAGAGGAATTCCAGAAATATGTAAAGCTTCTAGTTGAAGAACAGCAGTAAAACAATCTCTTCAAAATTACAGACATTCTCTGAGTTCTTCTGACAAAGTAGAAACCAAGTGGATGCAATGTCATCAAGCATGATTCAAAATCTTAGCATTAAAAGAAAAACAAAATTATTATAAAGAATGGATAATATATTTATTTTTGTACTTATGTTTCAAGTTCAATAAGAGATCTATGCCAAGGTAATGCACATTTTTTCTAGCTCTTCCCCACCCATCGGCCCTTAATCTTCATTGCCATAAATCATTGTGCCAGCCTAAAATATTGAGAGTGACTTAGGATATTTGTCTAGCCACACAGCACAGATGGACAAACTAAGAGACTTGGCAGTTACCAGGTGTTGATTTATGCTGAATTCAACACTACTGTCGCAGGCCTATTGCTGTAGTTATATTTAGGGTTTATTCTGGTAAAAATATCTGCATCTCCTTTTGTCAGAGCAAGGCTTTTCAACTGATTTCTGAGGGAGTAAATGTGAGTCAATGTTGAGCTTTTCTAAACACACACACCTACCCTAGACATTATGCAGGATTAGCAATAAAACTTGAAGAAAAGTCTTGAAGGCAGCAATGAGTTTTATTCTCTGAGACCATGCATAGCCTGCGTTTCTTTGTAACCATGCAATGTCCTGCTGGGGCACTGCAGCGGTTTGGTAGAGCCCCTCAACAGGCATATGGCGATGGATGGGAATCCCATTTTTTGGCTGGCACTAAAGTCTGGCACCTGATCTTCACTTGTGTTTGATTTTTATGGCAATAGTAGGAATTAGATATCCAGTACATATGTAGACTCTGAACTGTAGTCATCCTAATAGTAGAGGTATTCCCATCCAAGAGCTGTCTGTATGTTTTCCACATTTATATATGTGGCTTGCATATGACTCCTGAATCTGGCCCTACTTCTGATGACACAAACTTGTCACATACCTTACATGTCATATATCTCACTGAGATTTTGGTTTTCTGAGGAAAAAGCATTTCAACCTTTTCCTGTTATATTATTGCATTATGTCAAAGTGCGCTGTCATAGTTGCTGCTCAGCTGCAATTATAATTAATTCATAACCTGCTTTCATGACTTGGAAGAAAACTATTCATGCACAATCTGTTCTCATCTGCTTTTTTGGTCTTCTAACATCAAGATGAGATCAGGTCAAAAGATAAAAATGGATACCGAAGTTTAAAAATCCTGAAGGAAGTGAATTGAGACTCCTAAAAGCTGTTTCAAAACAAAGAAAAATCTGTTGTATGAAATACCTGATATAAAATGGAAAAAGATTTGAAATATATCCTTCTGGGCTTAAAGTATAACTACTTCTGTGAAAAATGTTTTGAGAATTCATGGTTTCGATGAAGTAGACAGGTAGGAAAAATGAAAACAACCTTTTTTAAAAGTTAGCTTTTTTCAAAGTTAAATTCTTGATTTAGTGGGAACACCACAATTCTTTCAACCTCTCCACATGTGTAAAATAAGGAGACACATGATTTTGATGATACTTGTAGTTCCCTTCCAACTCAGGATATTCTGTGATTTTGAATAGCTGCTTTAAAAAAATTGTTTGGAACAAAATGCTGTCAAATTTGTATAATATAAATTCCCATAGATTTTATGTATTCAGTAATCTCTTGACCACCTGACCACTCCTGAATGTGACTAATCTGCATATATATAGTCTAAATTGAAATGCTTAAAATATCTGAGAGAGGTTTCAAATAATCTAAATTAATATTCTAAGAGAAGGTTTCAAAGGAATATTTCTGGAACTAGGCATCCAGCCTTCAATCATTTTCACAGGCTGATTAGGAAACTCAAATGATACATTTTTCCTTTAGATTATGGTGAAAGAGGTAACCTTCTTCTCTAACAAATAGCTCCTGTATATAATGGTACTTCTTACTCTTTCTTTCTGCGCAAGCCCATGAGATAACATGACCTTAAGTTCCTAATCAATAAATCAAAACTGCTTTTAGGTATCATATGCTTCATGACATTTAGAAAGAGTGGCAAGTTGAGCGTTAGAAGTGATTTCTCAGTATCCTTTCTATACTCACCAAAATGTCTTCTGTTAGAAAGGAAGACAGATTGCATTCATTTCTGCTTCAGACTTTAGTTCTCTGCTCAACCATATTTCTCTTGCAAGAAGAGGAAAATTATGATATCTGTTTTGAAGTCCCAATTACCCTCATTTATGTCAATGACAAGTTTAACTCTATTAAGGCCCCTTTGTGTTCTAAGCCACTGAAATCCAAACACTGAATGCAGCCCAAAGGCTTGACCTTTCTTATTATATTGTACAGACATGTCTGTGTGTTTCCCACTGGGAGCTTTAAATAGCAGGCAACTAATTTTTAATTATTCAGTGCTGCAAGTTGGATTCTTGTGGCATAATGTCAATTAGTAGGAAACAAGTGAACTGCAAACTTTTGACACTGCAAGAGTTTTTCCTCTGTCCACTGAGAGTTGGTAAGTACTGTAAAAGAAAAATGTTTCTGTCATTTAGCTTTGCTTGTGCCATTTTTCCCTTGCACAAAATTTAAACTAAGAAAAAGTCTGTGGTTTCATTTAAATGCACAGTAAAGACAGCAGTGTCAAAAAATAATGTTTAGTTGTTGGGCTTAGTCTAAAAATGTCAGTCAAGGCACACAAACCTATTAAGACACAGCTAAGTAAATTAAATGTTGCGTTCCCCACACAGTGAGCTCTTCTGACATGCTGACATCATCTGACATCACAGATTTGGCTTAGAAGGGCCCTCTTGAGATTGTCTGGTCCAACTATCCTGATCAAACAGAATGAGCTGAAGCTGGTTGTCCAGGATAATGTCCAGGTGGGTGCTGATTATACCCACAGGTGGAGACAGCACAACTTCTCTGGGAAGCTGACAGGTACTGGTGTGTGGAATTATTCCTCAACAGAAAAAACTGAGGATGATGCATGTCATATCACTACTAGATAATATAAATTTCACAGTGAAAAATAAATACATGAAGCAATCAATATAACCTTTATTTGGATGCTTCTACACAACTCCAAATTAGAAGTTTTGGGTGGGTTTTTTCCTTGCTGTTCAAAAGAAAATAAAATATCCTACTGTTTGGAAGCCAGAGGATTTTAAAAGGTTTTAGAGATTCCTTTTTTATTCTGTTTTATGTTGTCTAATATGTCATCTGGTTCATATATAATAAATACTTTAGGTCAAAATACATATTCTTTAAGCATGGGCTTCTTTCAAACAAGTTGTGTTAGGTAAATGTCAGGATAGATCTAATTGTAAAATAATTTCAATTCAGTTACTAATGTTTGCTTTAGCTGGGATATTTTCAGTTAATATTATTAGCAAGTGACTGGATAGAGTTTTAGATTTATCTTGTTTTTAAAAGTGAAATCATGTGCAGTATCTATTATACAGAGAGGACATTTGGTATGCCCATAATGTGTTTTGGTGTGCAGGAATATTTGTATTGTCGCAGAAACAACCAGAAGGAGTGAGTACAGCTGTGCTATGAGCCTGCTGTTAGGGATAATCTGTCATATCTGCTTAGATGCATGGTGTTTCATCATGCAATGCAGCAACAGCCTTTGTTTCTGTCCTATGGCTGAAAAAATGTCTTCTGAATTACATTCAGTAAAAGACAGGGTTGGGGAAAAATAGAAGTAATTATCTTTGTTCTTGGTTTTGTGCTGGTTCCTCATTCCTCTGGGGAAAGTTTTGCGAGGCTCAATTTTAAGGAATCCTTAGGAATACAGTGGTGAACATTAACACAGCTTTCATAAATGGTTTGTTTGCTTGAGAGGAAAGTTTTCTTTTTCTTCGGCTGGTGCAGGAGAGCAAATCAATTATTATGTTTAATGGACAAGTGCATCCACTTAAAAAGGACTGTCTTCTTTTGTTCTCTTCCAAACCGGAAATGTATTGTGCATTTTAGTGTAGGAACAGATCAGGTATGAGTGTGCCGTTGGCATGGGCAGGACCAGCTAACCACCAGGGTCGGTCAGTGGCTCGTCAGCGGTGTCTGCTAGTGTCCCTGGGTCTCAAGTCCACTGCAGTCAGGGACCGTCTCCCCTAGCCGCGAGCCGCTCCCCCCTAGGATGGCAGCCACGCCGTCCCAAAAGCCGGAGTGCTGCAGAAGAGAGTGTTCCCTCGCCCGGACCCCAATCAGACAGGCAGTCACGCGGTGGTCAGCGTTCAGGTCAAGGGCGAGACACCCCGGGTCTCAGCCGGGCATCAGACTTTATTCTGAGGGTTACAACCAATCTCGGAATGGCACGGGGGAGGAACCGGGGAGGGACAAAGGGCCAGGGACCAATCGGGAAGGAGGAAGGGAGGAGAGAGGGAGATACGAAATACCATTAGGAACTGCGGGACAGGGGAGCTCGACCCCTCTCTGGGGCAACCCACCTTCGACCCAGGGGGGTGTTATTCTCTAGGTGTCCAGAGATTTCTCAGGGGGGAAGAAACTCTCTGGGCTTGAACCAACGCTACATATGAGCAGTAGAAATTAATAAGTTTCTTATTTATTGACCTTAAAGCAATTTATAATTGAGCCGGCCATGTAGATCATGTTTCAGATTAATTTGTATAATTAATCAATGTTTCAGACTCTTCAAAATAGGGATTTAATTGGTAATATAGACCAAAGTTAGAATGAACTGTCATTTATTGACATTGCATTAACAAAGCACTGAAAATCTGCACAGCATTTGAAATCCTTAATTTCTGTGGTATGTTTGCTTTCACTCTGAACTCTCCTTAAGCAGATAATATGGTTAAATATGTCCTCTTACCCACTTTTCCAGGTTCCTTTTCCTCCAAATGCCCATACAAATAAAGGATATAGGTAGATATAAAAGGGAGGAATTAGTGTGAATAGGTTGTTGCATATGATCATCACGTATCATATGAATTATAAATATATTTAAAATGCTGGTGTCAAGCTTGAAATAGTTTTCAGCTATTTTTTGAACATCTATATTCTTTCATTCAATTTTTTGTTTTACATATTTGGTTTTTGAAAGCTCGTGAAGGTAACTAAAAGTACTAATTAAAAAAACCCCTATGTCTATAACCTCTTCATAAATGTCACTTCGTAAACTGATTCCATTGCAAACTTCATCCACATGTGTATCTTCTGTAAAGACTACCACAAAATGGAATAAGCGTGTATCTTCCAAAATAGTTCATAATTTTGGGCATATGAGTTAAAGTACAATGAAGGGAATGGTAAATTTAATTTATAGGTACAAAACTGTCGTTAGTGAAAGGAGGTGTTTGGTATTGACTATTAATGGGGTCATAACTTATCTGCTTCTATTTTAGGAAGTGAATAAGTAGGGGTGGTCAAAACCAATAGATATGGTTTTGATTTCTATTAATCCATCATTATGTTAGATTTAACTAAATTACATGATCAGGTAAGAGTTTTGAGTAGGCTTTTTCTTTGCCATTCCACTCTAAGGGAGACAGTGAGTACAGCTGGCATTGAACACAGATTAGACCAATTATTCTGGCCACACTTAAATGCTTTAATTCTGAATACAAATCAGACACAAAGAGTGGTCCTCTCCCTTTTGATATAGCACTGATGCAAAATCATAATTCACGAGCCTGAAATTCTTTTTAACATTTGGGGGTGGGAGGTGGGGAATTGGAGGAAGGACAAGTAATGGTAAATTTATTGGAAATTCAAGTGAAAGTGCACAGTATCCCCTTCACCACAGAGTTAATTAAATTAAAATCTCTAGTGGAGTTGTAGAAGTACTACTGCTTTGTCAGGAATTTCATGGTAAGATAAACACAGCAATTATTATGCACTGATATATTCCATACTTCAGAATAAGAGTAGTATAATAATGTTAATTAAACATAAGAGAATTTACATTTAATTGTTTCTACAGTCCAGAGGTTATATTTGAAGACATCCCATGTACTCATTTGACTGCCTGGTTCCCATTATATCAATAGTGAACTGGGGGAAAAAAAAGTGGTTTTTTCATAGTACAAACATATAAAAAACTATCTTTGATAATTAGAAACAACACTCAAAATGAGACCACTATCCAATATTCAACAATTCCTCAAGCTTAACAGGTGAAATATAGACTAAAAAGAGAATATTGATTACATATCTACATACATTACCTATTAAAATTAAAGCAGTATTCTTATGTGTTCATATAAACAAATAATAGTATGTATATAGAATGCTAATTTAAATTTAAAATTGAAATATTTGTCAGTATGTTATCATAATGAGATAGTTTTTCTCTAAATTGGTGGGAAAAGTTCATTAATATTTGTGAAGCGATAAGTTAATATTAAGGTGCTAATTAAATATAATTTTTTGTCCCTCATTGTAAACGTTACCTGTAAATTATTGTCAAAAACAGTGAGAGAAGTAAATAACATACTTGATTGTGATTTTTCTTCGAGTTCTTCAAACTTAGAAATGTGTTTTATGTATATTTTTCAACATAAAGTGATCAAAATTTAGGATTAAAATTTCCTGCAGGATTAGTTCTTTAGTTAAAGTTTTGTAAATTCTCTACAACAAAAAGAGCCAACATCTCTCCTCTGCAAGAGTTGTAGGCAAATGTTATCACCTTTTAGGCGGTAACAGAAGTACCTCGATGTCTTTTCTCAGATGCTCTCCCTCAGCGGAGCAGCTACCATCTGTAAGAGCTCCAAAGGCAATAGAGAGGGGTGGTGAGTCACGCTGACAGAGTTAGGTTTTACTTTGAAACTTCGATGCACAAACAATCATTTCCAGTTATTGTAACGTAGTTCTGGAGCCTGAGTAAATGGACCTAACTCAGCATTTTAAAGTGTCAGACATTTTTAATTAATGCTCTACTTAGTGGGTGGTAAAATCACATGAAATAACATAAGCTATATAAACTGCTTCTCTATGTTTTGGAAAAGTACAGCCATAAATAACACTAAGACATCAGTCCCAGTTGATTAGCTAAATGTAAATCAAGAAACTGTAAGTACACAGTACAAAGGGCTGTATTAGCATACAAAGGGCAATATCTTTCGCACAGATTATACACTGGTCATAACCAATACAAAGATCAAAGTGTCTGACATTCTGTAACCAGCTTTCCACCCTCTCCAAAAAGAATTCCTAATCTATTTTGATAAACTAGAAAATACTAGCTTAAACAAAGTGAGTATCAGGTCTTTGCTAAGTTGAATTATTTTGCCGTAATATGAGACCCATAGCTAGCTAGTAAGGGTGACAGCAATCAGCTGGGCTCAGGCTGGAGGCATTTGACAGAAACTGTACACTCGTGCCTGAGCTAAAAATATAGGCTATGGTTTTCTTTCAAATTCTTTTCTTTCTCTAACATTGCTTACAAGTGTCTAACTTGTTTGATCTGACCTCTAGCTCAGTTTTCCTAGATATAACTCACATCTACTTGCGCTGGGTTTTTTTCCCCGGTTTTATTTGTTTTGATTAGTAGAAAATCCAGGGTTTCAGTAAAATACTACAAGTATTTGTAAAGCTGTATGGGAATAGTTGTACACATTTTAAAATACCAAGAAAGCAAATTGTGTATTTCAAACAACTGCTACTAGAAAATAATTTGACTAGATCCTTTTCTTTTTCCTGACATTTAAAGGTGCAGATAAAGCCTCACATCAAATATTATTATAAAAATAAGGTGTTTGGAAGAACTGTTTCAGATGAAAAATTGCTCTTTTCTGTAGAGAAAAGGTGAACAGGCCCTCAGATCATGATCTATATACTGTCCCTGCTTTATATGAGTGACTCTCATGTAAAAATTCTAATCTTATCTACACATGATTTTCTAAGTTGTCTATGCAAAAAAAAATGTGTAAAGTGTCTTAAGATGAGGAGGTTATGGGTTTTTTGTTTATCTGCTTGTTTTCAGGTCTCTCTCTAACAATGTGAATTATGTACTGTAGAAATAAAAAAAAATTCCTTCTTAGTTTTCACATCCAACAACAAAACCTGTATGTGCACTCCAGTGAGAGCTAAGACCAAAAAGCCATTAAGATACAACATCTAAATAGCATCAATAACTCCAGTGTTCTGAAAGAAAGCAAAATGCATTAAACCAGCAGGAAACAGAAAAACTGAACACAGAAAATTATATTTGTTCAGTTTTGTGGTTGGAGAAAAGGCTGTCTCACCAAGATGTCTCACCAATGAAATACTAGATCAAGTGAGGCAGCTTATTTTTAGGTATTATAATATCAAATAAAAGATGTTGCTTTAAGACTGTTACTCTTGTAGAGACTTTAAAAGAAAACAAAGTAAGAAATCCAAATCTGATCTTGCTGGTATAATATACACTAAGATACAGTGTACTAGACCAACACTAGAAATGGTTAGAACAGATAAATAAAACCCAAACCATGTGTTTGTAGTGACTTTTTATCTTTCATTAACTGTACTCAAATTAAGTGGTTGTATCCAGATTGCTTGTAGGAATCAGCTTGAGTTATTGTCAATCCATTTACTTTCCTTCTGTTTTCCTAACAGGATTAAGACCTGAGATGGAAAAGTGAGGCACTGTGTAGGTTGTGTGGACTACCTAAGAGTTTTGAGCCTGAATATAGAATCAGGCTGCAAGTCAAACACCAATGTAGATCTACTCACAGAAGTCAGGATCAAGAAAAACACACAGTCAGCCTTGTAAAACAGACTAACAAAATCAGACTTGAGAAGCAATCTCTACAGAACCAGATCTAAAGAGATCTAAAACTGGATTTATTCCTGATAGTCACATACTAAAGACCAAAGGTTTTCATCCTCTGAATATTATGACTGTAGAAAAAGAAACAAAGCTTTTCATTTTTATACCTTTACACCTCTATATTTGAGAAGAAAATCTGGCTCAGGCTTTTGCTTTGATATCCTCTGGATAAGAATATAATCCCAACCCTCAAAACTGATGCACATTTTGATTTCTTCTGACTAGCAGCACTTATAGCCATCTGTTAGACTGGCAGCACTCCTGGGCCAAAATTCTTCTGCCAGTTTAAATATGGCATGAAGGACCAACTGGTGGAAAGAATCAATTAAAAAATGGCGTGAAGGAGCAACTGGTGGAAAGAATCAATTTCCATTTCTTCTCCCTCTTGTGGTAGCCTTCATCAGATATCACTCTAAAATTTGCCTTTTTGTTTTTTTCAATTGTTTTAAGTGTTTCTAGTTAACAACAAGGCTAATTACAGAAAGTTAATTGCCCATGTACGTCTTTAACCACTATTAATCTTAGACCTTTACCAACTGATTTTTGTCAGATTATGTTCGAGCTTTGTAAAAATTTTTTAAAAAAAGGGGGGATGAAGTTAAAAAAATATGGTGAAAATTAAGGAAAGCACTAGGAAGTCAATTAAATGCTTATTTAATGGCTCAAGTTGTGTTACCGAATCATATTTTTTTTTCTTTTTAAGTAATAGTTCATTTTATATTGAGACATCCTGTGGAGACATAGCCCTCATTTTTACTGCAAAGAAAAGTCATTAGCTTTAGCAGTATTCTTGAGCCTGGGATATCACATATAGCACAAATTCTGAACAAGTGGAATGATTATTGAAGCATCCAAACGAGTGTGCTTCTGATTATCTGAAAAGAGGTAGGCAAACAAATTTTCTCCAGAGGTTGCCTTGAATAAAAAGTTTTATTCTAGACCTGTGGCATTGCAGTGATTCAGCTATAAAGCTTAGAGGTATTCTAAACACTTTCAGGAATTGTTATGATTATTCCTTAACATGGGAATCCTTCAGATGGTCGTACATGGCATGGAGTGCTAAAAAGTATCAATCAGGCATCCACCATCCATCTTCCTGTCTGGTTTAGCACTTAAAAGTGATGAATGCTACACAGCAGTCAGAGTGTGGCCTCAGAGTGTAGGCAGAGACCGTCACCTTTACATCTTCTGTAGTAGACACAATGCCGAGCACACTTCTAGGCTGGTATTGAAAGAAATGTTGGGAACAGAAGAAACCAAACAATGGATTTCAATGCTGATGGAGCAAATTTGGTTTAGAAAATGCTGCCACTATGAGAAGCTTTTCCAGCTGTGAGAAGATGAATGCAGCATCTCTCTTATCTACAACTACATTAATTTAGTGTATATTCCACAGAATTTGACAGTATCAAATGTTTGCTTTGAGACTCATTCACAATTTTGTCTTCAGTTAACGATATGCTCTTGCCAGTTTCTTTGTGCAGGACTAAGTTCTGCTCTAAATTAACTGCTCTCTTTGACGAGTTTCTGCTTTCAGTTGCATTGCATACATCTTTTGGGAATGCCTATATTTTAAACTGTTACGGTTTCCTGGTTTTATTTTTACAGAGATCTGTTCTGCATTCTTAAGTGTTTCATTTTCAGTCTGTTATGTTTGTTCATTAATGTTCTTAATGTCCCTTGCTGAATCACTGCTGCACTTCTACTGTCAAACATGCATCAATCTCTCACTCATTTATATCATTTAATGAAAATTTGGGACTGCGACCTAAATTGTTTTGATACAAATCAATCTGCTGTTATCCTGTACACACCGGCATTAATTGATTGGTTTGTTGCCATTTATTTAATTGCTTGAGTTACACAGTTATGACAGATCTTGTGAACCGGTAGTAGGCTTAAACAGACTTGTTAGGAAAAGAATTTCACTCAGGGACAAAAAAAAAGAAAAGGAATGGAAAAAATCCCACCCACAGGATATTTTATAGTGTGACACTCCTAAGTAAAAGATCAGAAACCTGGTCACTACAACTAGCTGCATAATTGGTTAAATTATTATAATTTAGTAGCTGTCCCATGACAACTTCATATATCTTTAATTCAGTGAGGATCTTTTGGGGGTTTTTTTCAGGCAATGAGTTATTTATTGAGTACCACAAACTTCTTTGAAATTAGCGTTCTCTTTTCTCTTGATATAATCCATTTTAAAGGACAAATGATACATTCTATCTTCCAGATGAAAGAAAAAATAATTTACTGTCATCTATTTTTAGCCAGGAATTGATTAAACAAGTTATGTTTTCCATGAGACTTGCACTAGGCCAAGAGGGTTGAAAGCAAATTAAAAAGGATGGAGTGAAGACAAACAAAGACATAGAAAAGATTAGTTTTTTTTTCAATGGAAAAGATGTGTGGAATGTGGGAGAAAGATTAGAGAGGGACCTAGCTGAGAGGACATCTACTGAAGCTAGACACAAATACTGTCTGGTCATATAGAACAAAATACTGATGCATGTAGAAAGTTCTGTCTGTAAAACAGCACAGATTAATGGTTCAGAAATCACTATGGGATGGGGATCAGTTCAGTCCAATATGATGGACTGTTAATTCTTGTGGAGTATGCTTACGCTGGAGCATGCTTATTCCAAGAGTTTGTTATTTGAAAGGAGCTGTTATATTGCAATGAGAAAAAATTCCAGGACGCTCAGCTTTACATAGCAGGATGTATGGTAATTAATATGACATAACATACATCCTTTGGAAGATCACTTTGGCCTTTTGTGATCACGTATGGTCTTCAAACCAAATATTAGCAGAAGAATATTTATAAGTAAGTATCTCTTGGAGTAAGAAACTGTGTCAGAATTGATTCTAATAATTAAATAAGAAGAAAGCACAAGCTGAAAGTGATTGAATAGTTTGTGCAGGGGGATAGAGAGAGCTCTAAGTAATGCATGTGTAATGCAATAAATCATTCCTGGAGCAGAGGAACCATATTTCTCAACAGTAGCTTGAAGCCGAGTATACAAAATAGTTGGTGGTCTAATAATGCTCATGACATAAACCTTACTCACTACTGGTGTCCCTGTTCCTTCAGATGAGAATCTATTGTTTCCTGTAGTCCACAATAGCTTTTATATCACCTTCAGTTAGTGACCAAGCACTTTTCAGCCATTCTTCCAATTTTCTAGGACTTCTTCTCTGAAAGAAATTATAAAAGTTGATCCCCAGTTTTAATGTTCTGAAAGACTGGAGGAATTCAGGTACTCAATCACTATTTTTATGGAAAAGAATGACTCTGTCTACATATGTGCATAGGGAGTCTGTGTAGGGAAAGCAGAGAATGAATCTAGTCTTGCCAAAATGAGTGATATACTATCTGTATCTAAATATGTAGGGAAAAAAAGGCTACGCTTTCTCAGATATATATTTAATATGTCAATTTTCTACTGTATCTCAAATATTTGTACGTGTGCCTTTATATGGTCCTCATACTAAGAGCAAAGTAAAACACTTCAATTTTTCTATATGACCAAGACCAGAAACAGATGATGCATAATTCTAGTCTTCCTTTCACTCAGAGGAAAGATAAGAATTCAGTAAGTTAAGCTTTGTGTCTCGTGTCTGCATCGCCAGACATCTTGTATATCAAAGGCTTCCAAGAGATCTAAGGAAACAAAAATGAGTTCTGCCTTCTTGATGATTTTAAAAACATAATTGAAGTGTGAGACTACTACTAATGCTGTATGTTACTGCATTGGAAATCTGTATGTATAGAGGCAA
The DNA here is from genome assembly GCA_036785705.1 of Acanthornis magna. NCBI lineage: Eukaryota > Metazoa > Chordata > Aves > Passeriformes > Acanthizidae > Acanthornis > Acanthornis magna. Next base: position 34,903,654 of record JAWUZG010000018.1, read on the forward strand.
AAAAGTCTCAGAATGTCCAAGTATAGCCAAAAATATTGAAATATGTTCTTAATCTTATTGATAGTTTTCCTATTAGGAGAAGATAAAAGTAAAATTATTGATATGAGGAGACTCACTGTGGCAGCAGGAGGGGGAAAAAGAAATCATTCATTTGTGAATAAATGCTATCCTCTTTAAGAATGACTCTGTCAATTTAACAAACTCAAAAATTCCCCAAAAGATTCAGTATGTATGTAATTCTGCTTTTGCGTAGCTGATTTCCTAAATTACTTCTTTCATTCTTTCCTTCCTTCTTCCTTCCTTTCTGTTCATTTGTCAATTTTTTCATGCATTAGCATATTTTCATATCTCTGCAGGCTATGTCTACAGATTTCTTTGACATGCCAAAGAAGAAAAGAGCTCGAATTCTTTAAACAAATGCTGCATGAAAGAAAGTGATTTATTCTTTGGCTCTTGCTCGTGTACGCTCACTTTAACCCTGGGGTAAAATTTATTTAGGCTGATTTCTTCCACTCTTTCATGAAGAACAATGCTAGTATAGGGGGATATTTAGAAAATGTGGCATACCATACTGCATGGATTCAAAATTATTACAATTTTTTTATTGCAAATACATATTTGCCTGTTGAACAGGAAATTATATAAAATTTTGCAAATAATGCTATAGATCTTATAAGTTTATGTACCTCTATTATACTGTATTTTGAGCAACCACACATTCTAGAGAGTTGCAAGACAGTTTTGGTGTATTTTCTCTTATTTTGGTGCTGAAAGTGGCAAAATATTAATTTCATTTGTTTGTTTATTTTGTCTTCCATGGTCTTCAATGAATCTGTAAAATGGCAGATGCTTGTGTGCTGCCAGCATTAAAAACCCTTCCTTTGAACATCTGTTTTCAAAAAGTAAACTAGTGATTTTCCAGGTTTAGTCCCTATCCAGCTACAAAATATAAACATGCATATTAAATATAAGCTTCCTTTTTTATGTTCTTAGATGTATATTTATAGAATTTAGTGTCACAATTATAAATCCCAAATGCAACATATCTTCTGTAACTCTGTACTAAAAGTGTTTCTGGTTTAAATCCAAGTGGGAGGTAAAGGAGGCATTTGTAGGTTTTTAAAATCAATTCCTGTTTTGGAGCTGACTGCATCTTCAAATTCAATTTTGAAATGACTGTTGCATTGCTATCTCTCTGCACAGTACATTTCTGCAACAACAGGAAGCAAGCTGAATTCAGCAATCAGATATCTTGTTCTCTTATCAACAGAGCAGACTTCATTATGAGGCATCCTTGTTTATCTAATTTCTTTCTGTACATACTGTCTGAATGAAGTGTCAAACTCCTCCTATCTTAGTATGTCTACAATTGCCTGTGGACAAATGCTTTTTACAAGCAACAATTATGTTTTACTTGCATATATAGGTGTATGTGTGTATCTATATGTGTGAATATATATGTATATATATCTGAAATATATTGAAACATATGAATATTTATGTATATATATATAAACTTCTGATCATCCCCCTTTTAAAGCAGTTAGAGGTAGAGAAAAATAAAATTGTGTAGGAGGATCATAATATAGGGGCTAAACATTACTGTGACTGAAGTTTTATTTCCTTCAAATTAACAAAAATCAGGATTGTGATCTCTTTCACCTCCAAGCTTCCTTGCCCCAACCCACCACTCACACTCTCCAGCCATGCTGTGGCCAGGGCTGTACAGGAGACAGCTGTCAGAGAAGGCAGGCCAATATCTCAGTATTTTTATGATTCAAATAATTTTCATGGTGGTATGTTGAGTGCCTAGGCCATTCAGTGGCACATGAAAGGTGGAGTTCACGCTCTGTTCTCAAAAGACCTTGGAGATCCATACATGCCGTAACATTAAGTCATCCTGCCCTGAAAGAAGACTATAAACATAGTTTGTGTTCATTATCATGATTAGTTTTGCACAATAATTTCTAATGATGTGGCTAATTGAAATGAAAATTGTTTGTGGTGAGTGCCTCAGTTTAAAGGGAATTTTTTTTCTTGAAACAGTTTGAATTTAATATAGGACTTCTCCCCACACCAGCTATTCAAAACCTAGGCAAATTGACTTGGCCTGCAGTGTGGGAGGTGCAAGGCAAGGTCACTGCTCTGACCCGGGAGCACGGCAGCTTTAAGGGTGAGAGACGACCAGGGACTTGTCTGTCTTTGGACTTGCATGGTTCTCCACCTTTTCATCAACTTTTCTTCTTGTGCATGTACTAACGAGATGCTGTTGGTGCTTTTCACATCCTCAATAAGGTGCTTGAACCCTAGTAAAGGGAAGAAATTGTCATTTTTCCTACATTAAAGAAAAAGACAAATAATTCTCCTTTGTGTAATACAAGCTGTGGAAATTAATTAGGTATTTCAAACTGTAGAATTTCCATTCTCAGTGATTTAATAATCCTGGGTTATTAGACACTCCAGATTTTCAAAGTCATTCCAACAAACTGTTTTCAAAATGTCTTACATCCAGGATTAAAAACTATTTACTCTTACTATTTAAAAATGGGAAATTTACCTCTATTATCTGCCACAACTAACATCAGATGGGTGTAAGAGAATATTATTACTGTTATGTCATTATATGCAAACGCAAAACTTGAGCCTAAATTTCAGTAGAAATGAATCGTGAGATCTAGAATCTGTAAAATAATTTTTGTAAATTACAAATATTTGAGTCTAGAATGAAGAAAGAACTACAGAAACCATTTAACTATTTGATCTAGAAGTTACATCTGATATTTTTCTCTATTATTTGCAAGGTAGCAGTAGATTTCTTTAACAAATTGATGCCCTTACCTGTTTTAGAGTGTGTAATTTGAAACAATTGGATTGCTCAATTGGATTCAGTAGTTAAACTCCTTTTACTTGAGTTTGTCTTTGGCTGAAACAGTGTGTGCTTGAACACATAAACATTTACCTTCCTCTTTCATCTAGCTGTACTTTGAAGCTACTGTAATTGTACTTTCCTCCATTAAATATATTGCTACATTTCCCTCTCAAATCAACAACCAAAGATTCTTTCAGCAGGCTCCTAAGCTACTGGTTTAGGCAGATGTATCTTCCCTTTTCTCTGACTTGGAGACTATCATTCAACAGCCACTTGTTTCCATAAAGGAGCTCAAAGACCTTTTACAACAATATTGGATGGAGAACAGCAGTTATTCCTAATAGCTTGGAGGTAATTTCTGGCCTGAGAAAAAGAGATCTGTACAATGTGAAACTCCTAAAGTGAAATGGGTGAATGTATATTAATATTATTATACTAATGGAGTATGCTAATATTATTCATATATATTAATGGTATAGGGTGTTACACAGAGTTAGCCCCCAAGAGATGTAGGAGGAAATTTTAATGACTCCTGAGAAATCAAGTATTTCAGGCAAAATAAGCTCATTCAAGAGAGAATTATTGAATTTCTCTTTATGATTGCATTGTGCAAGGCTCACCTGCAACTGTTTGGTTTGTAAATTAATAGTCCATATGGCAAAGCTAACCTCTTATTTTAGGGGGTCAGCAGACGTACGTGTTTGTTTACTGACATGAAGGATCTATTCATTAGAGTATGTGGTAAAAAAATAATGCAGATTAACTCATTATTTCCATTTCTATATAGCATACGTTTGAGGGGTTTTTTTGTGGTTTGTGTTTCCTTAACAATACTCTGTAAGGGTGATCTTTCACCTTAAAACACACTGCATGCAAGATTCCATCTGACAGTTATTATGATGATCCCTCCGAGTGTGCAATGTCTCTTATTAGAACACCAGGAAATTTCTAGGCTTGCCTTTGCTACACTAAATTAAGGCATACCTTTGGTCACTCCACAGTTACTTTGTGTGCACGTCTCTTCTATTTAGGAATCAAATTTTATTAGGAGCAGTAGCTTTTCTATTCACGCATCACGGTATCAATCATGTAGAACCTATGATACTGAGCACATAGCCCTCAGGCATGCATCAGTCAGGTGTACGAAACACAAAAGTAGGTTTAAATATTTGTAGCTATGGTTTTAGTTTGGGTCTCTGGTTGATGTTTAAACACTGGGCTAGAATTATTTTATCCATCATTTAGTCCTAATTCTAGCTAGCAATATTTTGTCTTTTGTAACTCTTCCGGCATTTTCATATCTTACAATATCAAAGAAAGTCTCGATAAAAAAACGACAACAGAAACCACCCCAAAACAAACAAACAAACAAACAAAACCCCATGGATTTTATTTTTGTATAAAATTTATCTCCTCAGGCTTAACTTACATATTGGTCCTAAGTAAGAAAATATTTTACCTTATTAGAGATTATTTACCTGTCAAAGAAGATGTTTAAAACACAAAAGGGAATTTTTTTTTTTTTTTTTGCCCTAGTAAAACAGCAAAGAAGTGACTCTTTAGGAGTAGTTTATTGATTTAAACAGTTGAGTAGCTATAATTGCCTAGAAAGTATTACATCATAAAATGTATTATGTCTCCACAGAAAAAAAAATTGCACTGGAATCTCTGAACTGGTAAAAGGAGTTCATTAGAAATAATAGACACTTTTCCCCAAAACTGTGGCTCTCTAGATTAATTTTGCTGCTTTCTATATATTGTTGCTGCCTCAAAGATATGAATTACTAGGACTTCATAGCAGATAGGATCTAGATTTTTATAGTTTCTAATAAAAAAATTCTGTCTTCTGCAGTGTTGTGTGGCTGTGCATAATAAATGCTAAATTCAATATGTAAAGCTTCAAAATTATTCTTAACAGTAGTAACTTGAATCCATTAGTGTTAAGTAAACATTTGAAAATATTATAAATATACTTGCAAACTTCTCAGCCTTCCTGAGTTATATTAGGAAAGAACACTTAATATTGTTGTTCATTGTGATACGGTGCTACTAATAATGAAGGTATCTTGTAAGATATGTTGGTGCAGAAATGGTGTTTTATGCCTTTAGAAATGGCAGCCGAGTGTTTCATTTAAGAACAGGGTTTTCCTGAGCGAGGGATGCAGGAAAGCTATCAATTCTTAGAAAGTGGATCGTGTCAGTATAATCCTTTCCTGACTTCTCCTGCCCTATTTATAGACTTTAGTGATGAAAACAATTAAAAGCAGGATGATGTTTCCATGATTTTTTACTTAGTCGAAAAAGGTTTTATTTTTTGAGGTATTGAGAGATATGATTTTTTTTTTACTAACGTGTCACTAAATATTGGTAAATATTTTTAAATACTCCAACCTTTTCTTTTTCTTTTTTTTTTTTTTTGGTAACCTGGAAAATGTTTCTACAAATTAAAATAATAGATTTATCTACAGCTGAAGCTATTCTTAATGGCACTGATCTGGAAATAGAACTGAGCTGTTTAGGGAAAGCAAAGCAGTTTAATTTCAGGCTGAAGAGATTATTCTGAGCATTTTATCTATGAGTTAAACTCCAGCAGAGGCATAATGAATTCCCCTGTGTATTACAATGAAGGTTTTGGCTAATCAGACAGAATAAACTGATAATAAACTTGTGCCTTGAATAGTCTGCCTCATATCCTGTATAATTTAGTGTGAGTTATAAAAGAAGCTGGTGAAGAGAAAAAAAACAGGATCAACAATTAATCAATAGTAAATGCAGATAAGGATGTAGCAGAGAGTGTCTGTCTCTGTTGGGACTGCATCGTATTGCTTTTCTTGGTTACTTCACTGTCACTGGCCTAAACTTTATCAGTGTTTACTCACCCACTGGAGAAATGCACTTGTTTTTCGTAGGTCACAATGACCTTTAAAAGTTTGATATTCACAATATTCACTGTAGATCTTAATTAAATGAATGATTTGGAAGGTATTTAGGAGGAAAGGTTTGAGAGAGGTGCAGTTTAATTTGTAATTCTATATTTGTGGCTAATGTTAGGTTCTCTTGGTTGTGAGAATATAAGCGCGTGAAAAAGTGCATGCATTATGTAGTTCTTATTATTGAGAATCCTAAATCTAAAATTCTGTTTCTCTAAAATCTCATTCAGGTTTGGGCGAAAGAGTAACTTTCAAAAGTAAATGGCAACCACAACCAGTTTTCACTTTCTTAACTTGTATATATGCAAAGCGCACTCACAAATTATGGCATCAAAATCTGCTTTATCCCTGGCTGCCTGTTCTAGCCAGGATTCAACCTTTTGTTACCTTTCCTATACCTGGTTTTAAGCAAACAAACAATCAAACAAAACACTTGTTTTTCCAGCATTTGACTTTTTTTTTCAAATGTAGTGTTTCACATGAATATATGATTCTATTTTTTAAGATTCAGAGCTAGGCAAAAACCCAGATTTGCTATTCTAAATCTCTTGCAATAGAATACTTTTATCAGATGGAAGCTTACGGGTGGAAAACACTCAAACATCAAAACCCACACTAAAAAGCAGTCTCTTCATTTGTAATGCTTAATATTTAACTTTAAATCTTCTTATGTTCCTCAGTACCAGATAAAGAATTTCTGTAGCTGGAAACCATCTCCCTAGGCACCTGCTTAACAGAAAGCTATCAGGTCTCCTTCTGTTGAAAAGATAAATAGCAGGCAGAACAGCCCAAATACAAATCAATATTATTGTGGGTGCCTCTGTCACAAGCTCTATGGTCATCTCAAGTCACTTTTGAAGTACCGCCAGATGATGATTTACACAATACCTTCATAACCCTGCACGGTTTTTAAAACACTTCAGATCAAGTCACTGTAAATTTGAGAAACCAAAGACATACAGCGTGGAATTTGAGAGGGTTTGGTTATTTTGTGTTGAAAAAAATCAGTGATTGTGTGGAACAGAAGCTTCTATGCAGAATATTACATCCTATGCAGAAGGTTACATGCAGAATATTTTAGGTCTTTCTAAGGGAGGAAAGGAAATAATGGTAAATGCAAAAAACTAAGATCAGGGAAAAAAAACCCTAAACTTTGTCTCCCATCTTTCAGAGGGCTGCCATGACCTGTTATGCTTTATTCATTTCTTCTTCATAAAGACTAAAGTGGGAATTTATAGAAAGCAAAAGTGCATTTCACCGGGTAAAAATATCTTGCCATAATTTCTTGATAGACTGTTCAGGACGAGTTAAGGATCTGAGTTGTGGGGGGTTAAAATGGGAAGAACATTCAATTTCCAAGGAATTGCTTAATTTTCTGGTAGTTTTGTGTCACTGACCATTTGCAGATTTTCAGATATAATTCTGTGAATTCTTCTGGAATGACAGAATTCATGTGTATTTAGATAATCAAAAATTTCCACATCAAAGATAAAAAAGTGTGAGCTTTTTACAATATGAGGGTGTGGAGTTTCGATTTGGTTTTTGTTTGGGGTTTTTTGGGGGTTTTTTTGCTTTTTTTTTTTTGTTTTTAACATAGGAAGGGAGTCTGTGAAAGCAAGCCCTTGGTCACATTTTTTAAGATATGTATTTGGAGTGAGTTCCTCCTACTTACCAATTTGTGTTTCTTGTCAGAATGATCACTCCAGATACTTGCATTTCTGCCTTTTCTGCCAAAGGTCACTTTTTCCTCCTTACTTGTACAAAATTAAGTAAAATGAAATTTTCCATAGTTTTACCTTCTTATGTTAGTGAAATTATAAAGGTCATTAGACATTAGGGAAATCAGTGTGCAATAGTGATTGCCTTGTATTGTGCCTGTTCTAATCTGTTGCGACATACTGAAGTTTTCATGCTAGAAGTATTAGTGCAAGAGTTCACAATGTTCTTAAGACTCTGAAAGAAGGTGATATTATCCCTGTTACTTATTTTCCCACAGAGCTTGACAAAGGTTTCTGTCACAATGGAGTTCTTAGTGTGGCTGTTTTTGGAGTGGTGAGGTTTGGAGGTCTCTTAGTTCTTAAGAATGTACTGAAAAATTCAATTGAAACTACCAGGATTGACAGAAATTAATAACCCCTTGGAGAAGATAATCCTTAGTTGACTGGCAATCCCAGATGTCAAGGGCATTGAAGTCTGTGGCTAGCTTTGAAAACGTTTCAGGGAAAAATGAAGTGAAAATTGAAGTTCCCCACAGACCTTTTTTATAGTATGGCAAAGTTCCTGATATTTCCTTTCATATTAAAAAAAAAAACCAAAAAACAACCAAAACCAGAATAACAAAACCAAAAAGATCCAAAATACTAAACTGTAAGACTATGTATTTTCTAAATCTCCTTCTTTGTTAACAACCTTGACTAAAAGCTTATTCTTCCTTTATTGCTTTATGGAGTTGTTGGCAATGCATTGTTATTCCTGATGGAACTATTTTAGTTACAAAATGGGGAAAACATACAAACCATGTCCATTGTTCTAGGTGGTTTTTGTCACAATGAGATACAGATACAGCATGGCTTATTTATTACTGCCGCAATGAAGGGAATATTCCAAGTTCTAATGTTGCATAGATTGACCCAAAGCTACTAAGTTCAGAAGGTTTTCCTGTATCCTGAATAAAAATCTTATTTATTGTATTTTGCTTTTAAAAAAGGGAGGAGTATAGGTGGAGACTCCATTTTCAGAAATATTCCTGTTAATTCCTGCTCCTGAGAATTTTCTCTAATAGATCCTTCAATAGTCTGCTCTGTATCATTAGCAGAGAATAGAGTTAAGCTAGGAAATAGAGTCAAGAAAAACTCCTGTACGTGAATGTGCAGTATTTATAGCTAGTGAGTATTTTAAATCATTTTGTTTTCAAGTTAGCAATTAGTAGTAAATATTTCATGTTATGATCACGTGTTCATTTATTAAGTTAGAGGAACAAAAATATCTTGGATTGTTTTCATTCATAAAATATCAGATTTTCTGGCTGAAAATAAAAAAAATCAGATGTAGACCTATTTAAGAATGCATAGAAGGTGTGTTTTGGGAGTCATGGAAAAAACCAAGGCACCAAAAATCTTTTGATTTCTTAGGGCTTTTTTGTGCTTTTAACCTCCAGCAATACAATAATGTAAAGTCTACTGCTTTCCAATGTATTGTTGTTTGGGTTATAATGAGATCTGAGTTTGGAAATTAACATGAAAAATTGGTACAAATGTTGTCTTATAGTGTTAGTCCCTCAGCTTGTACAATGCCAGAGTAATAATTGTCACATTTTTAATCAAGAGTAAGAAAGTATCTGAGAAAACTTTAAATATTTGCCCCAACATGATGGAAAAGACATTAATATTTACTACATACTTCTGAGGTTATTCATTAAATTAAATACAATGAACATATGGGTTAAGTATATAATTCCACTGCAGAAATCTTTTGTTTGTAAAGAATTTCTCACTTCTTTTGTACTCCAGATTTGATTCTATTGATGAGTTTTATAACAATGCCAGAATGCTGCAGTGGATTGGTTCCTTGAATTCAGTCCCATACCATCTGTTATATTCTAGCATTACTACATATCATACAGTAAAATACATTTGGAAACTAGTGAAAATTGGTAACACTGCACAAGAGATATGTTAAATAAATGCATTTTGCTATCCTGTCTGTTTATGAGTTATTCTGACTGATGTCCACTAACAACAAATATCTGACTTTGAAATTTCTGCTACCACTGCGGTTTTAATTACTCACACTGATTCAGATGTTGGTATTTTCAAAGATGAAATTGTGTCTGTGGAATTACTATAGTTTATAATCTTCCCTAAATATTTATGTTTTTTGAAGTTTTTTCCACTGTACTGTGTTTGATTTGACATTTTATTAATTTTTACTTCAGGATTGAGAGGAGATAGAATACATTGCATGCATATGATTTATATTTAAAATATATTGATTTATACATGTACTGCACATGCATGAATCACACAGATTTTTACATGTTCAATACATTTATAAATACAGTTTATAGTTTAGAATTTTTCACATATTTTTATGATTTTATGAGGAACTTTTTCATTCGATTCTAAACTTTTTCTAAGATTGTAGCATTTTTTTTCTACATCTTGAGATTGATTTATACACGTTTTTTTCCCTTTTCATTGGTGAAAACTCATATAAAGAATTTTCATTCTATAATGAACATATAAAAAGCCTGAAAAAATCGTATTATGCTGGCTTCCAGCTACTGCAAAAATCATTGATATAAGAATAGAAATTATATTTATACTTTTTCTCATTAAAATATTCAGCATAGATAGGATAAGCTAGGAGAAAGGAAGTAGTCCTGTTAACTAAAGAGCAGTTTAGGGGAATCTTAACTTTTTTCTGTTGTGGTTTTTTTGTTTTGAACTTTCTTCCCCTCTTAAGCCTAATAGTAAAAAGATCTGTTCTGTGATTATTACAAGGCTAACATTTCTGGTTATATATTTTTGTGACCCAATTTGTTTTGTTTTCATCTGGGTTCTTTAACATTTTTGATGCATGCTGTGTTATATAATTAATATGCTTGTTCACTATGTAAAAGAGCTAAAAGAAACATATTTTTTAATTTGTGAATATTTTAACAGCCTGGACAGTTACGATGTACAAACTGCAGAAAATACCTCCCAGTATTACATTCCTCAGTCAAGTTATGGTGTAACAGAAGAGTTAGTTTTCTAAAGATTTGCTGCTACTAGTTTATCTTTACTACTTAATAAATATTAACCAAAAACACTATGATTATAATTTCTTCATTCACATAATCCATATCTTCAATAGACTACTGAACTACTTCTTCAAAAAGAATCCTGAAGTAGCTTTTTCCATCTTTGGTGGGGTCAGAGCTGGGTCAAGTGAGAGGGAATGGAAGTATTAAGTAAATTTCTTGCATTATTTGCAGTAATAGATAGCAGGAATTTCTGCTCAATGACAAAAACCAAACCTACCAAAGGCTAATAACTAAGAGCTCTGTATGTAAAATGCATTATATGTGGTTCTCTGAACAAAATGTTACATGCTTCAGAAATATGTTTTGTCTTAGAAATGGGGCATGGTAAATAGGTAAACTAGTTCAGGGAAAAAATGCAAAAGCTGTGATTTTCTTTTTCCTGAGAGTGTCTGTAGATTCCAGGCTTGAAATGATGTTACATGAGTTGAATTCCCAACACTTTTAAGTCAGGAATTTTGCTGAAGTAGAGAAAGAAATGTTGTTAATACTCAAATTCAGAAAAGACTGTAATTTTATAATTTCAATATATTGATTGAAACATTAGTGATATAGAATTCTAATGCTTTCTTCTTGTATAGAGGCTAAACCTTACAGTTAAAGATAGGAGCAAAAACCCCATTTCAGAAAAGAATAAAAATAGCTATGCCTTTTAGGAAATAACTTACCTTACCAAAATTTCCTTACACTGGTATGAATGCAAGAACCCTACCAAAAATAATAGTTATTCTGGATTTATACCAATGAAATGATGCTCAGACTCTGGACCAGTACCCCACATTATTTTATTTACATAAGTTCATGCATGAATTTTGATAGTAAAAGTCTTGAAATGGGAGAGAAGGCATCTGAAAACATATTTAGGAATGTATATGCACTGCATAATGGGAACAGAAGTAGTACACAATATGAACTGCTGCTAAAATTATCTTTTCATGGTCTGCTTTTCTTAATGGAAAGATTGGATGGTGGAGGTAGCACAAGGGAAGGTTCAACAAATATTTTGCTATGTAAATAAATTCAGGATTCTTTTTGTTTCTGTTTAAAAAGGATATAAATTGTAAGTGCCTGATGCAATGTAATGATTTTCCTTTTAGACAGTAGGCGCACACACAAGCACACGCACAGAGAAATAGCACAGAGTCATTTTCAAACAGAGAGGTATTCTGACAGAGACTGCCAATTTTCAACTCATTAGATTATACAGAGTTATTGGTTTTGTGTGCATATAAAAATTTCAGCATGATTAATAACTTATAAATATATTAAGCACTATGTGCACACCTTGAAAGAACATGAGATTAGAATTATGAAACTGAGGTCCTGCTTCAAGGAAGTCATTAAATGTGGTTTATCTCACTTAAATTTAAACCTAAAATTAAGCCTGTATTTGTGTGTTTGTCAAGGTAAAGCTTAAATTAATATGACAATTCCTCTTAGAGCAGAAGTGTGTTTGACTGCCACAGACCAAAAAGAGAAGCTATTAGACTCAAAGCACAAAGCTGGGAGAGAGAGAAAAGCAAAACTGGATCACTGAAAAGAGAAACATGTCAGACTAAATAAAGTAGAGAGAAAGTGGTATGGATTATGGAAAAAAACAAACTGTCCTCTGAAAGACAGGGTACAGCAGTCCATAGGGAAGAATATTACAAAAAGTTTAGAGATCATGGAATTGACTCTAAATTGAGCTTTGGAAGGCAGAAAAATGTCGCTAGTGTGCTGACATCCTGATTATTTTCCTCCAGACCTTCCTTAAATATTCAGCCCAAGTAATCCTCATTTTTTGTTCCCTTTTTTCCTCTGCCAGCCTTCCTCTCATTCTCTATGTGTCCTGTCCTTTCTATGTTTTTTCCTTGAATTGTTTATATAGTATTTTCATCCACTTTTTATCCATGAATGCCTTCTGGACTGCTGAACACCTATGATGCACTTAAATGAGAGAAGGTTTCTTACCCATGGTAGGAAGGTTGGAATTAGATGGTCTTTAAGGTCCCTTCCAACTGTAACCTTTCTGTGATTCTATGATTCTCTAAGGTTGTATGCAAAGATTATGCAAGATATTGTGACAAGTCATTGATACTGATTGGTACAAATCTGAGGAAAGAAAGGAAGCTGTATTATTCCTAAATGCAACCACTGTTTTCTTAGCCAAAATTACTGAAGGCATTTTGGAAAGCTGAAGAGCAACACATGACTTCCCAGAAGAACAAAAAAGCCTCATTTAAACCTCCAAACACACAAACAAAATGTTAGCCATATCTGAACAAAAATGTACAGTCTAACTACAGAGAAAATTATTAGGATGGAAGAAGGCTCAGTTAGAGCCTGAGAAGTTCTTACTTTGGATATGGCAGAGTGCTCCCTCACCAGAAATTTCTAACCCTTACTAAAACCTTTGTATCTCATTTTCTTCCTCTTAAATTGCAGGCAACACGGTTCCTTGCACCAACATTTATGTGGCAGTATCAGCAGCAGAAAAGCCAGGTGCTAGTGATGTGAATTTTCTTACTAGGTTGTCTTTACTTAGAATAGTGTTTAATTTCAGAGGCCTAAGGTGAACTTTGAAAATAGATGCTCTTTCTTTTATGTCTGGGAATTCATTGTAAATCTGCCCGTCAAAGTGTTCTGGGCTCATTTAGAGCGTGTTCAAAAATATCTGGCCTGTCAGTACCTGCCAAAATTGCTACATATGTGGATGCATTAAATCCATCTGTTTCTACTAGAAGCTGATTGAGTGAATTCTCTTTCTCTCTTCACCCTCTGAAGTTGCCCCTTCCTCTCTTCCTTCCTACCACATCTATTTCATGGAGGAAGAGTATGCCCAAAGCATTTTTCCAAGCAGCAGCAAATAAGTCTCTAACTTGAGCTGGACCCACATCAAAAAATATCTCTAAGAATTCTGAGACATTGTGATAAAATGGCACATTAGCTTCTCCAGATGTAGCTTTAGCTAGAAGTGTTTCTCCAGTACCTGGAGGACCTGTCAGAATCGCCCCCTTTGGAATTTTTGCTCCCAGATTCTCATATTGTTTGGGATTTTTCAAAAAGTAAACAAACTCTATTATCTCTAATTTTTCCTCCTCACATCCAACTACATCTTTGAGTTTAACATCTATTTCATTCTTAAGGACTTTGGCTATGGATTCACCCACACTGAAATGTGGGCCCATTCCCTGTTCGAGCCTGAAACATTGAAGTTAAATCCCTGTGTGGGTCATTCACTTAAGAGTTGGACTTGATGATCCTTCAGGGTCCCTTCCAACTCAGAATATTCTGTGATTCTGTAACTTAAGCCTGCAGGGCCTTGATGTGTACAGTAAAGAATCACTAATCAGAACCGTAGGCAGCAAACTCTGGAGAAATCAGTCATCCCTCTCTGATGAGTAGACTACAGGCAATCTGTTCTCCAGTTCTGTTCCCAGGTCTTGCTGCTGCTTTTGTTTCTCCAGCTATACCTCTGGTTCCATTAGCTTTTTTCCCATTGGGAAATTATTTTTTAAATTCTTATAAGGAGTGAATGGGGGAGCTGGGGTTATTTAGCCTGGAGAAACAGAGGCTCAGGGGAAACCTTATCACTCTCTGCAACTGCCTGAAAGGAGGTTGTAGCCAGGTGGGGGCTAGCCTCATCTCCCAGCTAACAAGGGACAGAGCAAGAGCCTCAAGTTGTGCAAGGGGGTTTTTCTATTAGATATTTAGAAAAATTTCTTCATGGAGAGGGTGTAAAACATTGGAATAGGCTACCCAAGGACATGGTTTAATGGTGAGTGTGGTGGTGGTGCTTGATTCATGGTGGGACTTAATGGTCTTAAAGGTCTTCTCCAACCTTAAAAATTCTGTGATTCTATAGCAATGTAAGCAAAACATGAGCAGTGTGTTCAGGCAGTATGTACATTGTGCCGGTCCAGTCACCCTTAGCAAGAGTTTCTCCAGCTCTGCCCAAGATCACAGGGACAGGCACACTGCCGCTGTGGCTGAGTGCACAGCTGTCAGCTGCAAAACATCAGAAGGTCCCAACACCCTGCCTTCTGTGACTTTTTTTCCACAGAATGATGAGAATTTATTCAATAGCTTCGTGCTTTAAACTGCCTTTTTTTTTAACAAGCAGGAGCGGAATAGTGGGGTTTTGGTTTTTGGGGGTTTTTTTGTTTGTTTTTTTGTTTGTTTGTTTTTAATTGAAAAGTAAATTCAGTAAATACATTGAAGGGTTTTCAATACACATATGTACCTACACAGTAGTCCTCCGTGGGGATTTTGCTGGTCATTCACAAGCTCAGATAGCTGAATGTGAATGAAGGTATGAGAGAGAAATTTAGGCCTTTTACAAAGTAATGATTATCACTTCTGATTTCCAACATGTAGAAGATAAATATCCTTATCTTCCTAGAATGGTCATGATAATGAATAACCTAGGCAGATTGTGTTTTCAGTGGTAAATGTGTCATAAATCTCTTGTACCATATGCATGTGCATTCTTTAACATATACACCCTTTCACATATCTAGTACTTCTATTCTTGTTGAAATCCTGCCAGTTTAAAGGGTAAAGCTAAAGGCACCGAACTGGAGGCAATCTCTCAGTACAGCTGATGAAACAGCAGCTCCTTGTAGTACAACCAAGGAGAGAAAGTGAGGAGGTAAATCCTCATAAGGTGGGGAAAATATTGTTTGCAGAGTAACACCAAACTTTCTGAACCTCTTACAGTGAAGGTGCAATGATCACCAAAAAAAAGCATACACAGGTTGTCTAATAGTTTCCAAAGGGAAAAAGATTCATTTGTTCATAGACTAGGATGTCCTTTTAATTCCCAAGCGTGAATGTTAATAGGCTTCCTTATTAAAGAGCCTCATTAAATTTGAAATCCCACTGAAAATTAACAGTGCCATGATAATGCTGAGAAGCTCATAGAAAACCAGCAAATATATTTTGAATATCCTGTTAATCCAGTGAGATTAGCTGTTGGAACATGTTGTCTTGGACCTCCAATGACCATAATCAGAGTTCATTTTAATTCTATTTTCATCATTCTACTAATGTGGTAACAAAAAAAAAGCATCCTGATATGCCTGCATTTTGCAGTACTGTTTTTTTGAAGACTCACTCCTGATTAACTGGATGGTTTTGCTATAGATTTTCATATGCACTGTGTTTCAGTGCACATCTTCATTTCTGGTAATTTCATTTATTAAAAGGTTTGTGATATAACAGAATGTTTCATGATTATCAAAGTGTGTGAAAATAAGGCCAAGATACAGAATGAGCAAAATACGAGTAAAACAAGAAACATATCCAGCAATATTTGACTCCATTAAAGGCTGAACACTTTACCAACAATTTAATCATAGGTGCATCTTTATTTCTCTTTATTTTTGCCTTTGAAATTGTTTCTTATTGTCCCACTTCCCCTGTTACTTGATGACCTCTAAGGAAGGTCTTGAGTTCCACCAAGGCAAAAGGCTTCCCTCTGTGGTCCAGGCTCAGAAAGACTGTTCATGATGCTCAATTATGTGGGGTATGACATCACGAAAATTTCTTTCCTGCAGAAGAGTGTGGAATTTGAAAGTAGTAATGGTCGCATCACACTTGTGTGTTTCCACAGAGAAGTTGTTTCTGGTTATGAGAGAGCAGTGTTTGCAATTTATAGGTTTGCATGTTTAGCACTTTTCTCTCCACACACTTGCAAATCCAGTCATCCTGTGGCCTCTTCCGTGCATTGCAAAATCAATCTTAATGTGATTATGTTGCAGCTAATGTTAACCCCATACCCAGTGCACACTCCTGGGAATTATGCCTGGAAGAGACACAGGAGTTATATTTGTGGACATGGAAGACCACTAGTTAGGACAATGCCCCACTTGCCTGGAGCTGCAGACTTACTGCCAAGCAGAGCAAAAAGGAATCAGCTTTACAGTGGAAATTACAGCACTTTTAAATATGGCATATTTTTTGCCCCAGTAGGAAGCCATGTATTTTAGGGCACAGGCAAAAACGGATGTTAATCTTTTCCTCTTGGACAGATACAGGCTTTTTATTAGCACATGCTGACTGACAAATTGGTAATGCTTGAATGAAGGAAGTTAAGGAATACCATGTTCCTTTGATTGTTGAAGAAGAGAGCATGATTTAGTGCCAGGATCTTACCATACCATTTTATATATGGTCAGTTATTCTCTACACTGGTCAACATAAAGATGATATGGTTTGGATCGATTTGTGGCTACACAAAATTAGCCAGAGCCTTTCTAATTTTATAAGATTTTCTACAGACTGACTATTTAGTATGAGGTCACTTATGTATTTAAATATTTGACTATTAATATGTTATTCAACTAAGAAACATGCTAGATTGAGATGTGGACCTCTCTTGAGGGCAAGCAGTGGTTTCTTGCTCGCCACAAAAAGAGGTCTATTTCCCTACCACTAAAATAATAATTAAAGAAGTCTTGCTGTGATTGCTATTATGTATTCTAATCATTGTGAATGCATTAGAGATTGACAACAGTAAGCCCTGCATTAGAAATGTTCCCCATACTGTGTAACCATGCTGCTAGCTAAAATGATTTAATCTTCTGCCAAAGAGATTTTTTGTCTAACATTTTTATTGTTGCTAAGTTCATAAGTGGGATGCAGAGGTCACTTGCACTTTTATGGTTGATAATATGCCCCTCTCTGGGACATAATTGGCATCACTGCAGTTGCTAGCCAAGGAATAAAAGGCTTTTATCTTTTCCAAGTGATTATTTCATGACCGTTTTTCAGTCAACTCTTTAAAAAATATACAAATAATAAAGGAAACTAGGAAGCTTGTGACAACAAAGTTATAGTCAAAAGAAACATTCTGTATAGATAACAAAAGGGATAATAGGGCTCATTTTTTAGTCTACCCAGAGAATCAAAGGTTCATTTATTTAGAAAAGAGTCCTTTTCTAAACTCATTTGAACTTGTCAGAAGACTGACGAAACTATTACTGCGGTGCATGCTGTCCATGCACATTTAGCCTGTTAACACGGGTGGGACAATGATTATAAATGAGAACGATTCTCAGTTCCTCAGCACAAGTGAGACATGGACATACTGGACAGAATCCAGCAAAAGGCTGATGATTATGGGGCCTGGAGCATCTCTCCTGTGGGTAAAGACTGAGGGAGCTGGTGCTGCTCAGCCTGGAAGAGAGGTAAGGGTAGCATCTCATCAGTGTACATAAATACCTGAATGGAGGATGCAAAGAGGATGGAACAAGGGTTTTCTGTTGTGCTCTGTCAAGCTAATGTCAGGACACAAGAAAAAATGGACACAAAGAGGAAACACAGGAGGGTCCATCTGAACTTGAGGAAACTTGGTTATTGTAAAATTGTGAGCACTGGCACAGGTTGCCCAGGGAGCTTATGGAGTCTTCCTCCTTGGAGGTATAACAAAATTGGTTTTGGTCAATTGGCTTTAAGTGGTCCTGCTTGAGGAGGACAGTTGGACCAGTTTGTCTCCAAAGGCCCCTTCCAGCCTTACTTATTCTGTGATAAAGACACACATTAAATGAAACTCAGGGGTGAGATCCGCTGACAGAGCCATTTAAGAAACCAGCCATTGCTCTAATAGCATTCTTAGGGATCAGAGAAATATCATAGAGGTAATGATGTCTGCTTTTTTTTTTCAGGGGGGCTCTGGTCACTGTTGTCTTTCATTGCTTTTACCATTAAATATCAATGACAGCTCAGAGTAAAATCTGTTGCCATTTTATGCCCCTGGAGTTGAAAGCAGTATTTGGCCCAAACAGATTTAAAATTGGTTTTAAGCTATGTTATTTTGTGTTACTAGGAACCCAAATACAGAATAATCAACAGTAAGCCCTCAGATGTTTTTGGCATTGAATACACTTAGGGTAGCTTACTACCAAACAAGCTGTGTCTCCTGAATGGGAATAAATAGTTACTCAGATTTCTCATACTGATTTCAATAGCACTACACAAATACAAGTGAAGGAAGAATCTGGCCCATGAAGAGAGCTGTAACACAGATGAATGAATTTAATAGATTTTTCAAAGGCTGATATTGGTGCGACAGCTTGTCTTTATTTAATTTTAACTCTCTAAATTTAAAGAGCAATTTAAACCAAAATGATGGAAGCTAGAGGGGAAAGATACCTATTAGATCACTGAGTTAATCTTCTGCCACTACACAAATGTTCTCTATTGTGCATTTTCAAGTATTTTGTCCAGAATTGTTCTTAAAATCGAAAGCAACAGGGCTTCCACTCCTTAGAGAGGATTAGGATTTTCCGACCCTCAGGATATTTCTCAGACACGGTCTTTCTTTTCCTTTTCATACTTTGATGTAGGTCTAATGTTTTGTGAAAACAGTAGGAAGTTTAATAAAGCACCTTTATTGCCTGCTCTTTTCCTGGCAGCCTATAAGGCAATGGGAGCTACAGCTTTAGGAGCAATGCAGCTCTTTCTAATCCAGCAGAGCTGCAGTGAAAGTTCAGCCCCACCCTCCCAGACACTCAATGTAACTTGCTCTTTCTTATGCCCAATATGAAGTCCTACCTTCTGGATATATATATATATATTTTTTTTTTTTTTAATTTTTTTTTTTTTTTTGTCTCTGCTGCTACCTCCAGAAGCTCTTTTAGCTTATGTCTTTCTTTCACAGACAGAAATGTTCATTTACTTTTTTGCTGTTTAGTACGAATGTCAAACCAAATAGTGAAGATGTCTCTCCTATCTATTCCATAGACATCCCTGAGCTTTTCATTTCTTTGCTCCTTCTCACACAAATAATTTTGTTCATGTACTGTCAGTTTTCTTTCCCAAAAGTCTTAGATATTTTCTGACTGCTAGTTGTTGCATTTTTTTCTTTTTTCTGCTGTTTCTCTGAGGTGACCTGTTCATTATCTGGCCATTATCTTTCAGGATTTTCTTTTTCTCTCTCTTATTTTCCTAGCCCTTAAATTCCCTTTATTTTCCTTTTCAAACTACTCACCCACATCTCCTCCTGCAGCTTGCCAAATTAGTTTCTTTCTTCTAGATTTTGTCCATGTGTAATGACTGTTGCAGATGCTGAGGAGCCAGGATATTGTGGGGTGGAGATACTGATATTAAGGCTGTTGAAACTTTTTTATTTCACGGAATATTCTTAAATAGTGGTTAGAGCTGAGCTGATAATGGATTAGAACATCCAGCAAACAGAAGAGAATTGGGTTCTAGACCCACCACAAAAGATTATTATATACAAAATATAACAATATTCATGAAATTAATTGAACTTTATGCATATTTAGTAGAGGAACAGTGCCCTGCTGCTAAATTGGGACTCATGTTGACACTGAAGATTGCTAAACTGGCCGTTAATAACACTGGAAGAGCTTGAAGAGGAGGAGCTGCCCTGCTCCGGGGCCTTCTCTGCCACAGAAACTGAAAAGCTCACATGGTATTTGGGCAGAGTAATGAATTCTATCTGGATCTTTAATGTTTAAGATGATAACTGTTGGACTACTGTATTACAAGGCATCCCATTTAATGGCTGGCCTTTTCTGTAAGACCTTGGTGTTCTGCAATGGTTAACATTGGTGGCTGGCTGCTAATTACTTATTTTTTAAAAAATTGCTTACAAATGGAGTCTAGAAACCTGGCATTAGGTTTGGGGGACTGTTATGTACTGGAGAGAAAGTCATCTAAAAATTAATGCTTCTGTGCCACATTTCTTATTGTCATGTATAAATTTGTTTCTGGATTTCTACCTAGTAACTATTAAGACCACAAAGATGCAAAAAAAAAATCTGAGCGGAGCGGTGGGATAAGTACTCTAATGAAGACAAAAAATGGAATTAAGAAAGCTGATGGGTGAAGTAAGAACTCAAGAAATACGGCACACAAAATGTAGAATATATTGATGGATGGATATGTCCAAAACTTGATTGACTGTTTTGAGGAAGGGCTTTGTTGGTGAATCTGAGAAACTGACTTTATTCTGAAAAGCTGAAAATATGTTGTATATCTTAGATGGAGTATTGATCCCTAGTGTGATGCAGAGCGGTTTGTCCCAATATGTCCTAAATTACTTTTGTTTCACATTTACCCCTCTCTTAAGTTCATATACAAAAAAATTAGTTTTTGTGACATCAATTCTTTTTTTCTCTAGTTTTCCAAAACTGTATCAGGATGATTATTATTTTAAAGAAAAGGACTATAACGTTGGAAAGCAATTATTAATTAATATTTAACACATCAAGAAAAGCACTATTTTCTTTCTGAAATTAAATGGTAGAATGCTCCATTTTCTGTCATGAGTCAAAAGTACTATGCTTATACTGCGCACTGTTATGGTGCAGCTTTCTGAATAAGGTATTGACTTCATTACTGACAAACTACAAGATAAATTAGATAAAACACAAACAGACACACAACTATGCTTTATAAATAAGCACCTAAGTATTTTTAAATGATCTTATAATCAGCTATTGCAAGAATAGATAAAAGCATAAGAGTTTTGCAACGGCAGCATACTACTGAAAAGTACAATAAAATTAATTACTCTACATGACATAAGAAACATTCTAGTCAGATCTGAGATTGTGAATAGACAGACTGATAGAGACATGATTAGAAATGCATTAGGAAAGAATGGATTAAATCTGGAAAGACACAGTTCTATGCAGAGCTCAGCTCTCAGAGTGTCAAGGCCCTGAGTGCACCCACAAGCATTGATTGTCCTGACCAGTCATAGTGCACCTATTTACCCTCAGCCTTTTGGTCCAGGAACTTTGTTTAAGCTCAGGCTGTGTCCCTAGTTCTTGCATGATCTATGAAGCATGCAACCCTGTGCCCAGACAGATTTCCTGCTGGTCCTGATGGTTTTGTTGGATTTAGAGCTTAATCTCAGCCCTGACAGTCACATCATACTTGTCCGATGATCACTGGGCTGAGCTTGTGACTGCCACCAATCCTGCTTGGTCCTGCGGATCTGAACTTGTGTTGAAGTCCCTACCCTAATCTGTGCCGAGGTCAACTTTAGCTCGTCCTCCACTGTGCAGGAGTCTTGCTCTTGATGCTCTGTGATAGTTCCAGTGCTCACTTCCCTGCAGCTGATGGCCAGTGCAATCCAGGATGTGATTTGTCTTCCCAGTTGAAAGGCTGAGTTGATGGTTTGAGCTCAACTTGTTGCCTACCATAAACATTCCGATTGTTCTGTACAAAGCCACTTTCTAACCATGGGGTTCTCAATCTGTACTATTTTAAGGGTTTATATCATCACAGATGTAAGACTTTCCATTTGCCTTTGTTGAACTTCATAAGGGTCCTTTCTGTATTCAGTCCAACTTTTTTATCCATTCAGTACCTCTCCAGACCTGTCCACCCAGCCTGATGTCATCTGCAGATATGATGCAGGACCCTTTTGTTGTGCTATCCAGGCCATTAATTAAGATTTTAAACAATATCAGCTCCAATGTGGAAACCTGAACAACATTACTTGTTACTAAACATCAGAAATTATTTTCAACAGCAATTTTAAAAACTAATAGTCCAACCTAATGCAAAAACCAAGCATGAAGTATTTTTAAGTATGAATCTAAATTTCTCATTTGTAATTTTAGGAATTACTGCAAAGTCAAAACCTGTGGTGCAAATAGCCCTGCAAATGGACAAAGGCAATGAATTCACAAGCTATGGCTACAGGGTTGGAAATCAGGCAGCTCTGAATACCTCTCTCTGCCAAACTGAGACAATACACATCTCTATTTTTTCCTTCTTCATCATTTAATATGTTGGAGAGACAGTGTGTTTGGGAAGTAGACAGCCAGCCAGCAATTTTTCTCACACTGATAGCTTTGAGATGTCTTAGTCATAGTCATATAATGTGATATTTCAGCATTTCAAGCAAAGTAGCCATTTTTGAAAGCAGCTCTTTAAAATGAAAATACAAATATTTTTTCCCCATAAAAACAGAGAAACACATGTTTTTACCACGATATGTCACAGAATTACTACAAATCATTATTATTCTAAATGGCATTCTTCTCCAGCATGCCCAGAATTTCCGGAAGGTGTTGAATGAATGCCCCAGAAAGAGGCACTGAGGTGCTGTGAACTGCTACTCTCAACTGAAAGGGAATACACCCTTGCCTCTTTGACAATCATTTCCTTTAAAAGCCTGTCATACACTTCATCGGAAGCCCAGGAAATATCACTACTCACTTGTGAGTGGTAGTATCTGTAATTTATCTGTTATTTCTTAAAGCTAGCTCAGTAGAGATAGTGCCTGAGAGTAGATATAAGAAAATTCTTTGTCTTTGCTTGTTTCATATGATAGCACAGCCAGATCCATACTCAGCTGTCCCAGAGAAGTCAAGGAGGCTCCAACAAGTTGTTCCTTGAGGACCATGCATGGAATGTAAACATGAATTTCTGAAGATGGACAGACAGAGAGACAGACTGACTTCTGGCAAAAGTAGTGCTTAAAATAATGTTAAGCAACAGTAGGTATTACTTACAGATGAGAAACAGACAGTCTCTGCCCAAACTCATCCCAAGGATACACTGTAAGATACTTTGGACCATTGAACCAGGATGGCACATTTCCGTGAGCTTTTGCATCCCTGTAGTTTTGGTTCATTACACATTGTGGGTATGAATTCTGCTTGAACCTCAGGTAGGCTCGAGCCAAAATCTTTGTTGCCGGATGTCTGATTTTTGTGCCTTGGATCAGTTTCCACTTGCTGAATAGACTTTATGTGATTGGCAGTCTAGCAAGTACTTTATTTTATGAAATGCATGGAATAACAAAACTAGTATGAGCTTTTTGTTCTGTAATTGACTCGTTGACATGTTAAAAAAGATGTTTGAAAAATTAAGGAAAAAGGAAATTTTTCAAATAATGAAAAAAATTGGAGAGTATGCATTTGAACATCCAAATTACTATTTACCTCCTGCCAGTTTCCTTTTCTTGTTGATTTTCCCCTGAAGTGCTATGTATTCAACAAATGCAGAGGGGAAACAGAATGCTACGTTTTTGTTGTGGTTGTCTGTTCTTGTATTTGTGCAGACTCAAGATGTGAACAACTGCTGCTCTGCTACCTTTCAGAATTTTACGCAGTTATTAAAAATACCCTATGTAATTTCAACAGATGTGCATAGCAGTTATATTTGTAGTCATCATTTCTAGGAATGATTGGTGGATGAAGTGACTTGAAGCATGAATATACATCTAAGTGGTTACAAATTAAATGTAAGTAAAATGTAACAGTCATGTAAACAATGAATTTGACTAACCAGAGAAAATATCGAAGGCAGTGTTGAGGGAACTGTCTTTGAGGGAACAGATGTGTAGATGTATATAAAGCAAATGGCATTTAAAATTTTTATTCAGTTATCCTTTTCATTTTATTTTAAATCTGGTGAAGTCACATGATTTTCCCTTGAAATATATCCATATTTACAGTGTAATTCACTGTTTCGCTTATCAGGTGACAGAGACTTTTGTAGCTTTTTTTTAGTGGTGTAGAGTTTTTTCAGTTTAAATAGACAATGAAGACTAGTTAAAATTAAAACCTTCACAATGTTATGAACCTGCACAAAGTCATACAAAAGTGTGGGGGGGGGTTGGGGGGGAAGGTCCTGATTGAGATGATTCAGAAGTTTTGATTGAAACATTCATGTAAGTGCTTTTTTGGACATGAGCCAGGGCACTTAGTTGTTCTTTCACTCATAACTCTCCAGTGAAGCAGACTGTTGTTGACACAAGTTCTTGCTCCAGCTTATTGTGGTAACTTGAGTTGACACAAAACCAAAGTTTACATTTTAATTATCAGGAAGTTTCAGGCATATTCAAAACAGAAATATGATTTGAAATTTGCTATTTAGATCACCTCATACCCCAAGAACTCCATAGAGCCCTTGATGGACTGCCTCCCCTTTCTGCCTACTGACACAATCCAAATGAGCTGCAGAACAGCTCAATGTCTCCTCATCTGAGAGGAGGTGTAGCTTTTAGTAACATTTCAGTGATTTTTATTTTGCTCACTTATGATATAATTTTTTATGGCCATATGGCCTAATATAGTTTAGGTATGAACTATCTTTAAACAGTTAAGAAACATGTCTGTCTGCTTCACTTCAATTAAATGCAAAAAGATGGTAAACTGGTGTTACATTAAAAAAAAATCTAAAAACAGAGTAATATTTTAAAGTATTTGAGGTGTAACTGCAGGTTTTTTCTTAAAGAAAGGAACTTGAACTAAAACAAAGAAGCTTGAGTAGAAGCTTTAAAAATTAAGTGTTTGACATCTTAAAAGGCAACAGAGGAAACTCTTCAACACCTGTCAAACAAATCAGAGCTGTATTACACTCCAAATAAGACTGAAAGGCTTTAGAAAGATGTGGGTTGGGATTGTGCGCATGTATCTTTTATACATATACGGTTTTTCTTCCTTTAAAACTTCTTTACCTCTTCTTTTTAATGAGTAAGTGGTAAGATATTTTCCATAACTCTGCAGGAACTGACAGATTCTTTTCTACAAATCTACAAATATCTCCTTAGATCTGATTTGCCTTCATCTTAGCTGTGCTACTTTTCCTGCAGTATTCTAAATTTTGGTTTATGAAAAATTAAAAGTCTACAGGAATTTTAGCAATAACCTCATAGAAATTCTCTACAACATAGCAAAAAATTATTTAGTCAAAAATCCTGCTTTAAGAAGGAGAATATTTTTCAATAATAGGCTCTAAAATTGTACAAAATACTCATAAAGTAAAATGCATGGAAATGCAAATCACAATAATGCATTTTCTCTTCTAAGTACATTTGTGTATGTTTACTTTAAATGCCCTTATAAATCTCTTCCTTTTCTAGCAACGCTTTCTGCATGTCCAAAGAGAGAAAAAAACACTTTTTTCATTTTTAAAATATGCTGCTATCATTGCCATAATCTGCATCATTTTACTGCAAAATTGCTTGTTTCAAGGTAGTGGTTTTTTTTAGCGAAGTCAGATAATTAAATCTCTGGCACCTGAATGTTGCAAAAACTTTTCTAACATTTTTCAGATATGACATTTCCAAAAGAGCCTTTCAGCTCTGTCATTTCCACAGTAGTCATTAAACTAATCTATAAAGCTCATAGGTGAGATCACTGTGTATTCAAGGTAGCAGAAGTGTTGTTCATTCATCATCAAATGATTTGCAAGTTAGTATTGGATAAATGCAAATCCTTAAAAAGAATTTTTCATGTTTAAAAATTTCTTCTTTTCCTATTCTGAAAAATATTATTTTATCTTGCTGATATGTAATTATCATTGGAATTAATACAATTTTAACAGGACGTAGTATTCCTAAACCATCTTGAAATAAGTATGTATATGCTGGTCTGGATATTGTGAAATATTCAGCATGTGACAAGAAATACTTCAAAAGGTAGATATGTTCTGGCACTGCAGTAACTGGGTCCATGAATTACTTCCAACAGGAATATGAAAGTTACTTTTCCTCTTTCCAAATAATTTCACTAGTGCTCATGAGGAAAAAAAAGAAATAGAAAAAAAAAAAAGAAGAAATTTTTAAAGATAGTTTAATAAAATGTATCTGCTTACACAGTTGAAATACTGAATACTGACCTTTTTTCCTCTGATGATCCAGGTATTTAGTGACACATGCAAATTTTATACTTAATCTAACAATGTTCTCTCACAGGTCAGAAGCTGGATTAGACCTGGAAAACAAAGAACCTGAATAATTCCTCAGTTTTGGAAAGGGTAAAATGTAGCGGTATGTTTGAATATTGAAAGAGAACTAACCTGGTTTGAAGTTCTGCTTCCAATAATGATCTGGAAAAGACATTAAATGAGCTAATCTTTGACTATTTATAATAGAACTAAAAAAATAATTTGAGAAGTACCAGGAGGATTTAGCAGAATGAAGTCACCAGCATGATCATGGGTATAATGTAAAGCTGGTCATGGTAGAACAACGCTCAGTGCTGGCAATTTTCTAATGTTTTTGAGCGTCTCTGGATCTATAATTAAGATTGCTCATTAAAGGAAAGACTCTGATAGGTATTTGTCAGCAATAGCTCAACTCCCTGCCATCTCCTCAAAGAACAAGAGGAAATAAAAGTAGAGGAAGAGGAAGAATAAGAGGGGGAGGTAGAAGAAGGAGATGATGATGAAGAAGAAGAAATTAGAGGTCACTGTGACATGAGCATTTGGAAAATGCACCTAAATTAGTATATGATACCACAGAACTGGTATTTGATTAGCTGTGATGGCAATGCTCCTGGCTGGTTGTAACCATCAAGGCAGTCAGTTTTCAGAGCTTCTGCTGAAATGATCAGAAGCCAAATCAGGCATCTGCTTTTTCTCCCCCAACGTCTGAGATCTGGCCATTTAAAAGAAAGCTGAGTTTCACTGTAGAATTCAGCTCTTGGTTTGTGTCCCTAGGCTAAGAGTTTTCAGGGATGTTACCTTGCCAGGGCAGTTCTTTTATGCTGTTTCTCAACTGTAATTTCTCTTGTATTTTAATTTACTTAAACAAAACTTTGTACAGTGAATGATATGGGATCTTGTATAAGAGAGAGGAAAGAGCAAGCTTGAGAAAATGAGTTCTAATAATGCTCATATGGGGGTAAATTTTATACTTGAAATCCAATTTTTTTTTCTTTCTTTTACAGTAATTTCTGGTCTCTATGCCTTTGAATCCATACATATATGTATATGATAATGACAGAGAGGTTAGGCAAATTTAGGTTTCCAAATTATTGTTGAAATTCATACCGTTAGAGGTTTCTAGACCAGTCCCATCTTATTCAAACTGAAGTGGGTTTTGGTATTTTGTCTAACTGAAAGAAAGAAAATGTGGTTTTTTTATTATTGAAATTAAAGTTTAGTTTCTATTGAAGTACAGCTTTGATTGAACTGATATAAAAAGAGGGACCATAGCACCCTTATTGCTTATGCTGAACTCAGCCTTTTGAAACCTGAGAAAGATGTGTTACCCAAATGCTTTAAATTATAAGAGCAGGGAGAAGGTTATAATTTTTCTCAGTTGAACTTTTTCTTTTATTAAACCCAGACACTTTGATCACTTTTACTGTTCATCCACAAAATAAGAAGAGTTATTATTTTTTTTGCTCTGCCTCAGTACCTGCCCTTTCCTTCAATACAAATGGCTGGGAAGGCTTGATGATGACAGAGCTATTTTGCCCATCTTTCTACTTCTGAGGTATTCCTAAAAGAGGAAGAATTTTAAAAGATTTTCTGTCTTTTTTAAGGATAATTTATAGATCAGAAAATTTTGTCACTTCATCCCCCCACCTGCTGAGAAACACTTCCTTTCTTTTAAGGAAATCAGCAGCTCCATTTGTACTATTCCTTCCAACAGCAATTGCAGCAAACAAGCATAAGATCATAGAATCGTTTGGATTGGAAGGAAGTTGCATTTGGGAGTTTTTCCTCATTTGCTGCTATTAAAAAAAAAAAAAAAAATCTCTGCTTCCCAAAAGCCTTTTCCTTGACAAAGTACCAATTTTCCTTACTGAAGCTGAAAATAAGGCATGAGACTGAAAAAGAGGATATCAACAGTAAAATCTGTGTTTGCATCTCTTCCTCAGTATCTCTGAAACTCCTTTTCTGAATGTGAATAGCTTTATTGTCAGCTCTATACCTCCTTTAGGTACTAAATGACAGCTTTCCTGGTATTCTCCCTTTTCTCCCTTCATTGCCCATCAGAATAATTTGTACTAATATGTTAAACTAATATTCTATTCATATTTTCCTGGTTATGATGCAGCAATTAAGCAAGCAATTCTTCCTAGTTTTTCCCCACGGACTTTTCTTAGCTTCTGTCATACATGATAAATAGGAAATATTTTAAACGATGGCTGTTCTTCCACCTCAAGTTATCATTAATTCATTAAGATAACAAAAGAAAAATTAAACTGCAATAAAACAGTCAATTACAGCAAATATTTTGATAATGTTGGCACAAGTCACAATCATGTTACTGTACAAAGGCCAAAAAGCTGATCTTGGTCCCCTATGTACATAAAGGGACCTATGTAGATAGAATGAGACAAAGAAAAGTTGCAAGTAGTCTCAAAAATATTTTCAGTATGACAGGGTTTTTGGCTCTTCTAAATAGCATTAAAAATGAAATTATGTAACAGATGAATTTCGACTGCTAAACCCAACAGAGCTTTGCCTGTAGTCCTGTGAAATGGTGCCAGGTACATGTGGCTCATTCATTCACATGACAAGAACACACCGTGCTTTCAATTCCCTGTTTCCTGGGCATTTTCTTCATATTAGCTCATTTTTAGACTCTATAATATTTCTGTCTTTGCCAGTTTCACCTGCCTTGTCAATGGAGTAATTTCTATTTTACTTCCGTAGGTACCTTTGTAGGACCTTCAGAGTTAACTTGTTTGACACTCGTTTAAACATTCTGTATAACATATCAGTGATCTTGACTCCAGCTGCTCTGCAGCATTTGCAGCTATGGAAGAAGGAGTTAAATCTTTTCAGTAGATGGTGTGTCTTTACAGATCTCTTCTGGACCATTATAAAAGTTGTTGTAGGCCAACATCTGTCATGAGTAAGCTGTTCTGTGCTTAAAATCAGTCATGCAATTCCCACTTATACTAATGGGATTTTTTTTTTTTTTTTTTTGCCATAGTTGCTGCTGAAATCATGATCCTTTAATGTAATAATTTCTTGGAAAAAAAACCCTTGTGGATCATGCTATAGCACATTTTAGAAAATGACATTGTGTCTCATGGAATACTCTGGAAACTTCTAGAGCACACTTTTCATATATGTCATAGGCTACTATACCCATGTCTACCTACGAGGAATGTTTTCAGACAGAGTAAGTTTTAAGGAACTTTTCAAAAAGGAACAGTTGAAGAATTCACTGTGATTGTGTTGAAAGGACTACATGAGAATTTACTGTGCATTTCTTGCTCCCTCCCATGCAGTCCCTGTGGAACCAGTCTTTGGGGTTTATGCTAGGGGAGCACAGTTCATGAAACACTTCAGGTGTAGTAATATACTCTGCAATGAGTCTGCACAAGCTCACTGTGCTCTGGTTTCCCTCTATAAACAGCATCTGAGAGTTTTGTCCTTTTCTGCAAGGGCAAAATTCAAGATTTCTGTGTCAATCTTCACTGGGATTTAGTCTGATGTATCTCACCATGTATCTCCATGTGATCACTTTCTAAACAAGGAAACAACCATGAATTTGCGTTAAAGTAACTCATTAAGAATAATCTCTAATTACATCTGTTTGAACATTTGTTATCAATCTAGTTTCTACTGCAGTATTGTTATGTTCAATTCACTGGAAGAAAACGTGATGATTTAGTCACAGCAATAGCCAACTACCATGTTTTGTTGTGAGACATGCTTTCAAACAATTTGTAAAAGCAGCAGTAATTATGTCCATAACTCAGTGAAGAAATAAAACCAATGTAGCTTGCCTCCTTCAGCAGAACCATTTAAGTTGGAGAAACTACGTAGCCGCTTTGCCCACGTTTTGGGACATCTCTTCATAGTTGATTGCACCTGTATAGACACAGCAGGTTATGATTATCTCTACATAAAAGCCTTATTCATCTCTATAGATTACCTTTTAAAAAGATTAAAGACTAATGCCTTCATCTTATTTAAGCCTGGGGAGAGATGGCATTGGTACTCTTGTCACACATGATGAAGAATAAAAGTACAAAAGAAAGGTAATCCCCTGAATAAACTACATTTGCCCTGGAATTAGTGTTTTAATAACTTGGCATTTCCAATCAATCATGAACAGAGAGTTTAGGTACTCCTCTATTTCTTTCTGATGTTCACTACAATTATGTATCAAGTTAACTACTCATGCTAGTATTAGTATTTGCTGAGTGGTCTTGTTTATATGGACCATGGTTTCAAATGGTTTTGCCATTTTGAGTGTTATTTTATAATTTTTCATGACATGTAACTGTTTTATTCAATTCAGTATGAGACATTGAATGCTGACTGCATGACCAATGAATGACTTTGCCAACTGATTCAAAGGTGAACTTGTCTCGCAGCAACTATGATGGAATAAATGAGAAAAAGATAACATTGCCTTACTACCTCAGATATCTATTTATTTATTTAACTTTTCAATATGTCCCAAGTGCTCTAATCTATGTGGCAAGTACTTCTTCCTACTATTTTTATAAAGGCCAGATTGAATTCATTTCTTTGTCTCTTTTAGAATGAGGCTCCATTCTGCTTATTTTCTGAATTGAAAGTAATTTTTTCTCCATGTTGGATGAATTTTTGGTTTTAAGAGTAAGTTTCATAAATTTGCATAATAGAATGCAGGTATCCAATTAAGATCCGACAGAGTCAATTAAAAAAATAAGTAAGCCATTTTGAGAAAATTTATATGGAATAGATCAATTTTTCTCTTCCTTAATCAAATATGGCTACTGAAAATGTATTTATTATGTAGGGCTCGTGAAACAGTTTTCTTTAAAATTATGAAAAAATAAGATTTTGGCTTAAACTCACAGGAAATAGTGTAAAAGGACAGCTTTAATGTGAAAAACTAGGAGTTTCGAGAAGTTTCTAATGTAAAATTTTAAGCATCACTTGATATTTCTAAATTCAATCAATTTTATGGACTAATGTGTTAACTGCAGTTTTTGTCTCAGCGTGTTTGCAGTCAGAATGTTTCCGGTTTCTGGTTTCATTTTCTGAGTTAATGGCATAGGTGCTTGCGTTTCCAGATCTATGTAAAATGCTGGAAAACTTATTATAATAGGGGATCCCAAAGTTTCTTCAACTTTGGAGCACACAGCAAGTCATTTATAGATTTGCATTAGTAGAAGGAATGGTGCTTCTCTGAGAGGAGAATATGGCTAAATCCTCTAAATCAGTCTGACATCTTCAGAGCTGGAGTCTTGTAAAATCAGCTAAGGCACTCAAACACAATGATGTACTCAGCCAATATTTGGTTTGCAAACCTGCATGACTGAAGGCAGTATTGTTAACACCATAAATAAATAAACTTCCAAATGAGAAGTCCTAAAAGTTAATAGCCACTGATGTCATTCCCAAATTATCTTATGTCACAACAGTATTTGATCTTAGTATTTGTCACGTTTCTTGACAGACTCCTGTATTATGTGTGCATGATTGTGTGCTTGCTGCCTTATAAATACCTATAATATTATTACATAAAACCTTAAAAAAATTCTATGAGTAATTCTGCTACCATTATTATGCAGGCTAAATATAAAGAAGGGCTAATAAAGTGTCATTTCCTGAGATTATTTTTACATTTTAACATAAATAAAAATGATCAATTTATGGTCAAAGCATTTCTGAAACCATTCTCTAAAATAAAGCAGAAAATTATGAATCATTTGTCATAATTGCAGAATTAGACTATGTGCAGAATGACATTTCTCCAGTTACTTTGAAGTAAATCTGGAATGATGTCAAAAGTCAGTCCTTCGGTATTTATAAATAGTTGCCATTCTGTCACAGGCATCTCACTCGTGCATTTTCCCATCAGCATAAAAAAGGCTCGCAATGATTCAATGGCTTTTTATCATTATTGACATGGGCTGGATATCTATGTGGCTCAGTAAAGCTGAGGACCATTTTCAGAATCCATGGCTGCCAGTCATGAATGATGAAAGCTCTTCCTGTCCTAGAGCAGCCCTTGTCTCCTGGGCACATGATACAAAGAAAGCAGTTTGTGTAACAAGATGGTTTTTTTCCCCTGATCAGTCACCATTCTTGTTTCTATTTTTCCTGCATCGGATAAAATTAATTGGACTTTTTTCTTTCTCTCTTCAAGCACTTAAAGCTCCATAATTATAATAATGTTTTATGTTTCTATAATGGCTGTGCAGAATATATTTGTCCAATTCTGTGTTTCTCAAACACAATTAGCACTTCTATTTAGTATTAAATATTCATAGATTTGACCTTAGGGAACTGGTGACTATTAACTAACACAGAGATTGAGAACAGCCCTCAATTCAGAAAGCTGATGGGGTTTTTCCTCTTTTGGCAGAATGGTGTAGGTACACCCAGCGACTGCAATGTCAGAAGGGGATGCAATTTCCTTTTTATTTTAATATCATAATTTTATTTTGCTAAAGTGTGTATTTCATGAAAGAGAAAAAGGAAACAGCATTCTACAAATGTTTCTAATATGTAAGCTTTCATGAGACCAAAACTGATCTGAGTAACACATAATTGTGTGGTTGGAGAGCTTAAGTAGTTTTGCCTATTCTTTGCTAGAACACTTCTTGTCTCTTGATTAACTCATGCTGAAATACTTACTGTTCCAATGTTAATTTCAAAGGCATGAAGTTTAGTTCTTATCTCATAAATTGCAGTAAGCAACAATAAATCTAGATAATGCAGTGGTCTTTACCAATTCCTGAAAAAGCGTGTGAGATTTCATTTTCCTTTTGCACAGAGAAGTCAGATTGTAAATTGGGAAATGTTAAAGGTTTGGGAACCATCTTCTACTCTTTTACATTCAAATGTCTTTACTGAGACTGCTTTCCATGCGCTGAAAGGTTTTGTAATATATTTCCTCTCTCACTATGACTATATTGAGTTGAAAACATGGACTGAGGGAGCAGAGTGGGTTAGGGGGCCATGAAGAGCAGGTCTGAATTTTCTGAGCTCGGTGTTTCAGCTGAAAAAGGTCTATGTTTTCTTAAATCTTATATCTTGGGTGGGTGGGTGGGTTGGTTGGTTGGTTGATTGGTTGGGATTTTTTTGTTTGCTTTGGTTTGTTTTCATGAGATTTGAAGCAGCTAATATATTGAGTAGAGACCATCAAAATGCATTCTGGGTGTAACCTGTGTTCATATCTCAAAAGGAAGGGAAACTGGTCTGTAGTTTTGGGCTCAATGGAATTTTGTCCTAATTTTCTGGAAATGTATTGATGGACAAATTATAGACTTGGTTTAACCTTTTCCAAAACAACATGCAAAATTCATGTCAAATATGATCATTGCAGTGTTAAACTCCTCATACTGAAGGTATTCTGTTAGGATGTCAGCCTTAGTGGGCAAGGCAAAAATATCATTGGTTTCTCTCTCAACTATTTTTTAACCATTTGGAGATGGAGTTACTTGAAATATTTTTACCTGTATAGGAGGAGATGGGGAATCTCTGAGTATCCTGCCAAAAAACCAGTTTAGGCCAATCAGTAGTGAAACTAAATAACTAACTAATAAGGCAATAAGAGATTTATATGATTATTATGTCTTCAGAGTTGTACAAAGATGTAAAGGTAGTCACAGAATACAGAGCTTTTATTTGAGAAGGATGTAATGGAAGAGTACAAGAAGACATTGCTAATTTTGATCTATTTATTTTATTAGCTATTTTAATTAAATATTTATACAGTTTAGCAGCTGCAAACTAAGAGAAAGTAAATTTTTGAGCTAACATGCCTTCCTGAAACTGGCAAACAGAACACAGTGTGTATTAAAAAGATTTTTATTATTATATCAGAAAATAGATACATATAAATTACAGGGCACTTCCTTGAGATATAGATAGTTAACCTATTTGATTAAAATTTGCTGGAATGTCTTAGAATTCAGGAACTTAATTATTAATTGATTCTAGGCATGAGCAGCTCATTAATAGTGTACTAAAAGAAATGGCAAAATATCTTCATTGCAAATGGGTCCTCTACGTAACCAATTAGACAAACAGGCATTTCTGGAGTCCTGACTGCTACAACTGTGCCTGGAAAAAAGGCAAAAGAGAAAACAAGTTTATGACTTTGTCTCATTTTACTACAGCTGAGAACTCCATGTGTCAATGAAGTAATGCTTGAGGTAACAAACAAGGACTCTTTTCACAGTTAGTGTTCTTTTGAAGAAATACATTTTCTGTTATCTCTTAGTTTGGTTTTATCTATCAAAGCTCTTTTATGTGAAGGTGAATCAAAATCCTAATTTATACAAGGTACAGAAAAAGGACAGCTATTTAATTGGGTTAATGACATTGACAGCTCATTTTCCATTAGTTTTTCTTAATTGTAGGAAGTTAATGTATATGCATTGTCTGAGATTTGAAAAGTATTTAGAATCTCTATATTGCTTAAGACATTGTAGCAACAAATGCTGTATTTGTTTTAAATTTATGGCAAGCCAGTTCCTTTCAATAAATAAGCAGGGGAAAGAGATTATTGCCAGAGAAAACAGCTGTATCATCTGTATACTAACAGAGTTCTTTGCTTTTTAATAAGCTGTATTTCTATCTGCACTCTATTTCCAACCTCACCATCACTCAAATCTACTTAAAATATTTTTTTGTATCACATGAGATTTCCCACTTGGAACATGTTCTCTTTAGCCGAAAAACACAGCAAAACGGATATGCATGTACCAATGTTTTCATATTAATACTATTATGTACACTAACAGAGAATATGTTCTGAGCATGTGGGATTTTTTCAACCTCTTCTAGCCTTAATGTTTTATATCAAAAATGTGTGGGTTTAGTTTTTATTTATTGTGTTAATGTATAGACCTGTAAACTCTGAAAAAATCCTAATTATTTTCCTTTTTTTGTCTTTTTTTTTTACATGTCTTCTAGTCTTTTTTGCAATTTTTAAACTACCTATGCAGTGTTACTTATTTATAGAAAGAGCGAACAAGATAAAGAGGAAATGACAGAAGATATCTCTCTTCTATTCTGATGTTTCTTGGAACCATAAGAAAAAGACTATGAAACTGATAAATCGCTAGGGAATAGATGTGTTAAATACATATATATTCACATGCATATGTGCATATGTATGCATGGTTATACCTGAACATATAAACCTCTCTGTATATCCTGTTTGCTATGAATGACATAGCTATTAAAGGGATGTACATTGCAGATAGAAGTGTAAACAGAAAGGATGCTCTATTATTTGCATAGTAGTTAGTTTCCTTGGCAAGTGTCAGACACAGAAAAATATAGTGGAAGAAAGTGTCACTTTTACATTGCAATTTTTCAAATTGTAATCAACCATGAACATGCTGGATTACTTATTTACGGCACATAAATGTAATCTGTAGAAGTTAAAGCTCATCAGTTCATTTCTCAGTCTGGACATAGACATTAAATTGAAGCTCAGCAAGGTACATCTTGACACTGCTGTCAGGACTAAGTGTATAGATTTCTGAATTCCTGCAGGTATCTAAAGAACTCATTTTCTTTTTTTTCTCAAAAGTTGGAAAGATGCTCATGATATCTTTTCCAGGTGTGTATTTGACACTTCGGAAAACAAGACTGTAGCATGCTTTTAAAAAAATTTTTCTAAGTCTACAGCATTATTAATGTTTATATTTTGATCCTGCTGTTATGCATGGATGTTCATATGCACCATTTTGGGGGAAGCTGATTTTCAGTTACTTAGGCAGCTGTGTCACTAGCTCTGCTGTCTTACTGTATGCTCCCTACAATATTTTGAAGCGGTAAATTATGGTTTCTATTTCAGGATGCAAATAGTTCTTTGATTTATTTCCTTACACCCCTTTTTACTCTTAGTCAAGCAGCAGCAAAGGTTTAAGCCTTGATTCTTGAGAATTTTAATGATTCGTTGTGGAAACTGAGCATGATAGTGTGATTTAGGTCACTTTGATACATAGATGATATTACAAACCAACTGCACTACTTTTGAAGGCTTTTATGTTAATGAATGACAGCAGGATGTCATTTTGCTCTTGACACCTTGGATATAAGCATGAGCTAATACTGTAGGACTAGGATCTGTAAACCTGTGAAAAAATTTTAATTTTGCTTCTGACATTGACATCCCTTTGCCTGAAGTAAGCCATTAGCCCATCTCAGAATTCCCTGTTATGAAACAGTGAAGATATTTAATGTCACATAAGTATCTTTTACATAACATCATTAACAGTTAATGTTCTAGGATATGTCACAGCATTGTTCTTTATTTCATGAAGTTTGCATAATATTGCGTTTATTTCTTTTGGGTTTTGAAAGTAGAAAAGTGGCTTAAAGTTTCCCTTTTGGATTTAGTCCTTTCTTTTAAAACAATGCTGTCAAATTAGTGGGATCTCTATATTGAAATATATGCTTATTTTGATAAGTATTTTAAAAAATTTAAATTATCTTTCTTTTGGTGATACCAGTATATGTGCAAAAAATTACATCTCAATCCTTAAATGATAGAAAAGCCTTCAAGTCAAAACTGTCCCAGCAGTTTTCTTTTTTTAAAATTATTATTATTTTTTTAACTAACTATGTTGATTTAGTTTCTTAGCAAACAACCTTTACTCTTAAGCATGTCTGTCTGACTACTGAAAGGCTGCCACATAGGTCTAGGGGCAGTCAGTGCCTGAGACTTGACCTCTGAGTAGATGTTTGTGTATAAAGGCTCTTATTTTCCCAGTGTTTACGTTGATGCAGAGGAAATAAGTACACACGCAGAGGAAAGAATTACCTGTCCAGTGCATTCCAGAGAGTAATTACCTATTCTGTGCTGCAGTACATTACATCTTTGAGAGTATCCTTCAGACAGGGACAGCGCTGCCCCTGTAAATGCCCTGTGATTCGAACCCTTTTGTCCACAGGGCCAGCTGAAGACCATGGCAAGAGTTCCCTTCTCTTGCACTCAGAAGCAGCAGCAGCAGAGGCCTCCCACACTTGATGAGAATACCTTGGTTGGGTGTGTGGGACATAAGGGACAGAGCCGACACAAGAGCTGTGCTCAGGGCACAGAGTTAAGTGGTACAGTAGCAGTAGCATAGTAGATTCTCTGAGGCAGTAAGAATCTTCCAGAAGCACTCCTTCCTCTCAAGTGTGAAATATGAAGTGTGTCTTGAGCAGCAGGGGGTGACTCTTCATGTCAAAGGGCTAGCTTGGTCCTACTTCTCATGCAGTCAAATAATCTACTGCAGGCAGCTCCTAGGGAAATGTTAGGGCTAAAAATTCACTCCAGGTCATTGTGGGACATTGAATTCAGACATTGTTTCAAATTAGGCGTTGTGATGTATTAGTTCCAAAGGAATGCATGCAAATCTGTCATGCTGTGCAGTTAAACCTGTGGATTTAAATGATACAAGAGTCTGAGTTTATTCAACAAATATGTTGTGTGATTTCAAACACGACCATGAACAGAGTATTTCATTGTTTTCAGCTGTGTAAATATTTCTGTACGCTTCACAGTGGTTGTGTCCAGTTCCCAGATTTTGAAACATTCCGCAGTGGGCTGCTTTGTAGAGCCTTGGAGGGAGCACTGCAGAAGCAGTCTGAATAATGAGGCAGAGCTTCCTTGGTGATGAATGAGCCTGTATAGATGTGGCAGTAGTCTTTGAAAGGGACCAGACTATCAAACTAGAGCTGCTCATTCCTTGGTATGTTTATGTATCTGTTTAGGTACCTATACAGGTGTAGGGCTTCATGTGCCTACATCCTTGATGACTATTTTACCCCAAGTAACTGCACTATATTTGCTGTAGAGATATTCTGCTGTACATAATTGTTTCAACAACTTTATCTAGTAGTTTACCTATCTTTATTCCTCTATTCCTTTATTCCTTTATTTGTTCTTTTTCTCCTCATCCTTCAGCTAACATGGCTCCTCTTCCTTCATAGCTTCAATTTTTTAATATTTACACTTATCCAGTTCCTCTACATCTGCATTGTCCTTGTTCCTTCGTTACTGCTAATGCTGCTTTCCTAACCTATATTATTATATATTAAATATATATTAAAGAAGATCTCATACCCTGCCAATATATGTCATATGCAGGAATTTTGACTTATTTTCTTACAGGATCACAGGATATTCCGAGTTGGAAGGGACCCACAAGGATCACTGAGTCTACAGCCCCTCCTTTTTGTGCTTTAATTCAAGATAAATTTCAGAGGAAAAAGAAAATATTCTTAAATTAGATTTTAAGAGTAACAATTATATAGGATATCTCATTAGTTATGCTTGTTTCCAAATCACATTTACCATATTGTTAATTTTGATTATTAAGCCCTTTTCCCTTATGTTTCTATCATAAATTCACTTGTATATGAGGTCATGATAGCCACAGGGAAAATTTCTTCTAGACTTTTGAAGCCAGAAATAATAAATGAAAATATTGCCTTAATTTATATTTAAGGATATGTTTTAACATTCTCTTCTGAACCTCTTCTACTTGGTCTGTTATTGCAAGTAGTGCATTGAAAATTCCAAGTCAATTGGTTGGCCCTTGATTAACATATCCCTTTTCTACACTGATTCACAGTCACATATCATAATTCTCCTCAGTAATTCAAAAGTCCAAATTCCTTTTTAAAATCAGTTTTCTCTCACTTCATCCTGAGTAACTCTGTTTTTCCTCTCATAAGTTTGAGTTTGGGGTAGTTTGGGGGTTTTTTTTGGATGGGAGATGGTGCTGATGTTTGGGTTCAGAAGTTTTAAAAAAACCTTTTGTCATTACAAAACTACAGTATTTTCAATATATACAAGGCTTGGTAGCCTGTGTGCTGAAGGCAGTAGTGAGAAGACAGGAAATATTTCAGAGAACTACATTAATTCAAGTTGATCCAGGTTAAAATGAGAACAAGGCTAAGTGACTTAGTCCATACTGCAATAAATGAAAAGCCATAAAACTTATGGTTATAAGTGTTGGAGTACATGCTAATGAGAAGAATGAGTTCTACAGAATAATCTGATTTCAGACAGCTCATTGTACAGTATGAATCAATATTTTAAAAAATCAGGATCATGAATGTAACTGAATATTGTAATTCATATTTTCATGTTAAATGCTCAATTTTTGGAAATAATTTTTGGGCACCCCAGTGGATAAAAAACTGATAGAGAACATCTGAGAAATGCAGTGGCTAAAAATTAGGTTATATGATTCTTGAATTCTTAGAGAAAATAATTGTACTATGGTCAATAATTTACAATGCTATTGAGATTGATACTATAATCGCATAACTAGTTTTTCCACACTCAAAAATAATGTTGGAAAAAAGAGGGAAATATTATGAAAACTTCTAGAAATCTTTCCTATTATGAATGTTTTAGCTGATTTTAAGACAAAGTTTAAGAAGCAATTGCCATCACATGTAATTTATATCAGAATGTAATCTTTGCCAGACAGAAGTGTCTTTATCCAGGGAAGGACGCATGAATCTGTTCCTTAGAAGCTAATGCCGGATACATTAAAAAAAAAGGCAACAATGTTAATAGTGATATTAAAGTTTAATTTTAATAAATGAATAGAATAATTTTAAAGGACAATTAAAATTCTCAATAGATGTGTAAGAGATCATAAATATATTTTTCAATATATGTTCTATTTCAGATATACAGACTTATTGCAAGTGTGGATCACATTAGCTAAAACTGAAATAGTTCTTGTTCTCACTTGAAATCCTATGGAATTTTTAATCTTGCTCTACCCTACAAGCCTTGGTATATTTAGTGTCATATTTTGCTTTCACATACAGTAATGTCATACATCAACACAGAGTGAAAGTATGGAAGACACTACCAAAATTACTTTGCATCACAGTTGATGCCATTGAATGTTAAAAGTGGTCCTGCTTTACGGTGGGAAGGTCTAGCTAAGAGCTTCAGTGTTGTTAGCTAGCAGAGAGGAGATTTTCCAACCTGTCTAAAATTTATTGCTGTTCTTCAAGATAGGCTATTAACAGGTTTATGCTTAGTGAATAGTAAGTTGGCCAAATACCTCAATCCTGTGAAAATCCTGTCTACTGTGACATGTTGACATCTGATAACAGCAGAAAAGTAAAAGTGAACATGAATATCCAGTATTTTTCTTATTGTACACAACAGTCACTAATTCAAATTTAAGCATCTTAACTTTGTTTTTATCATAATGTCATTTGTCACATTAAATATCTGTTGGAGACATCTGTTTGAGAGAAATCTGTGTTTCCACACTGCAGAAAAGACATTCCATTCCTTGTCATTAGTTTTCTCAGATTTTCCACAAAATGAAGCCATTTACAAGAATATTATTGAATGTGTTGGAGAAGTTGGGATAGTCAATGTTGTTGTTTATGGAACTAATCCATTGCAATAATGACATAGAAGTATTCTTGGAGTTTCTGAGTTGGGACAGTTTAAAACTGTATAAATACATATATATAAATTATGACTGCCATAAATATCGAATTTCAGGTCACATTTTCTTGAGAAACTTGGTCGTTGGTTGAGTAGCAGGGTGGTGGATTCACTGAGTTGAGCTCTTGTATACGTCATTTAAGTATTTGCAGCTACACTATTTTTAAATTCTGCCTCCCTCTTCCCCTTCCCCATCCCCCACCTGATTTGCAGTATGTGCAGTAACAATTAGGAATATTAACCAGCTAAAATTAGTTTTAATGTTTTTAGCTAATTATTATACACACCAAACTTATCTTCTGGCACTAGGAAAGAATTTGTGATCAGAACAGTAGTTTTCAAATTCACAGTATCATCACAGACAAAGTCATATATGGACTTGTCAAGGCAGGGGTAAAAAGCAGGAGATGAAAAAAGAGAAGTATGGACACCCTTGTCATCAATGCGTTAGTGCTCAAATAGATCAAGCCTCCCTGAATAACTGATTTCTTGAATTATTAAAACATCTTCTTACTTCCCTTCAGAAGATGATAGACCTAATTTAAAAAGAGATAT
The DNA here is from genome assembly GCA_036785705.1 of Acanthornis magna. Taxonomy (NCBI): domain Eukaryota; kingdom Metazoa; phylum Chordata; class Aves; order Passeriformes; family Acanthizidae; genus Acanthornis; species Acanthornis magna. The sequence goes on from JAWUZG010000018.1 coordinate 34,944,918, forward strand.
TAAATTTGCAGTGATAGTTCTCAACATCTTTTGTTCTACATTAATATGATTTAGTGATATTCATTCTTTCTACTATAGCATGTTACCTTGCTTAAACTGTATGGAAAGAAAATTGCTTAATTCAAAAAAGGTTCAAATTTCCAAACCCTTCTGATTTTAGTGGTGTCCATATCTACTCGGGAGATTTGTCTCCCTACAATTCCCCTATACATCAAGAAGTGGAAAGCCCTTTCCAGAGGGTGATTTGTGTGCTCAAATTTGTCCTCTGAAATAATGTCTCTCATTTTGCTGCGAGTAGAAAGAGCCTCAGGAAGCCAGCTTAAAATTAGCCTTTTTGAATAACCCATCACAACCCGAAGACCAGATTATCAAAGGAACTCAGGCAATTAACAGACTGATTTTAGTGAAACCTGCTTATTGAACTGCTTTTAATGTTCTTTTAAACATTTCACATCTTAAGAGGAAAAATTCTTGAATGGAGCACTAAGTCGGACAAGGAGTTTTACTCACCTTGGGCTGTGGCCTGTGGAATGAATTATTAAGATTATTTCTAAGAAAGAAATTAAGATCATTTTATTTTAAATTATAAGGATGTCTTAAGATTTAAGATTATTTTTAATATCTCTGGGAATGATATGTAAGACAATAAACAAAAGAAGTAGCAAACCCACATACTTTCTTAACAGCTAATGTGAGATAAGATTTTTCTTTTATCCTAAGGTTATTGTTTGTATAAAGATTTTAGAGGTTTTGGTTTGGTTTCATATGTGGGGAACAAAAATTAGTGATTTTTGTTGAAAAGAAGGTTACAATTGTAGAAAACCCAGGGAATATTCTGCGTTACTTCTATGATAGTCATTGAACTGAATAAAAAATAACTTTCCATCTCTAAAGCAAGCAGATGATTACATAACATATAGAGCATACTGCATATAGAGCATATGTATACATTGGTAAATATTGTCACATAGCAGTCATCTGAGGGCTAATATAAAATACTATAATATTATGAATCAAGATAAAGTAAAATTCCCATCCAGTAAGAACAGAAAATTAAACCAAGCATGTCTGTGTCCGCTTGACAAGAATTCTATGAAACAATTGCACAAATATGTAAATATAGGCAGCACGGTCATAGTTTCACATATTTTCCCAAAAGTCTGGAACATTTCATAATAATAGGTTGACAGCTTCAATATACTTTTGGATCAATTTCTAAAAAAAAAAACCTAAACCAAAACCGCTAAAAAACCAAAGGACAGGAACAAAAATAACCCCACCAAAACCCACCAGAAATAATATTTAGCAAAAATGTGACAGCATAATTGATTGAGGATATTTTATAGTCATGCCACGAACTCATAGCAATTTTCTTATGGGAAAAATTATTTTGTTCCTTTAAGTACTCCTGCACAAATGGTGAATGTCTGCATGTCATTAAACAGACCCATCATTATAACACAGAATTTTTGAATACTTAGATCATATTGAACTACAATGATATATAGCAGCACTTAGCATCCAATTATAGATATCCAGAGGAGGGAGCATAAACAGACTAAATGTGAAGTGATGCTTCCAAGGAACACCTACTGTTCAAGGTTCAGAATCTTTTTCAGTCAGAGGTGCTATTTCTATATTTGACAGTCACTAATTAGTCTTTTCCCCGGGTATTTGTCAATTAATTTTTTCAGGCCATCCAAAACATACTGTAGCAAACACCACTGCATAGAGGGAATAGGTAGCTTAGGCACCTGTCTTCTCGTTGCTTGCTTTGCATTTTCTGACTGATGGTTTCACCTGTTGCTTCTTCTTTTTCCAAGAAAAAAGAGAGCAAGCATTTATTCTTTCTAAGTCTCTGCTAAGGAAATCAGAGCAAAGGGAATACACATAACAGAGAAAATTGTCAAGAAGGTTGAATACCTGGTCAAAAAGCTAGCTGTAAAAGAAAGTGTTAAGGAAATCAGATGTAACTTTCATTTAGGGCCATATACAGATATTAAAATATCACACTTCTCATTCTGGGCCATTTAAATAGTCTTGTGCACAGTATAGCTGTGAATGCAATTTTCTAAGAATGAGACTGAGAATTAATTTAATTGAACTCAGGTTAAATTACTTCAACTGAGATAAGATGAATGTTGATTAACAGAGTCAAATGCCAAGTCAATTAAAGTAATTCAAACTTAAGAAGAAAACATTTGTGACATATTTTTTGAGGTAAAGTCTCTTGAAACAAGATTACATGTGTTAGTTTTGACAGTACGGAAGTTCAGGTATGTTCAGGACATATGAGCAAGAATTGCTGGCAATAAATATAGACCTTAGAAATAGTTTTTTCTTAATATTCATGAAGTTAGAATCTTAAATGGAAATTGTAAAAAGGTTAAATTTTCCAGGCTGATAGCCTTTAGTTTTTAATGTAAAAATAGAATTGCAAACATTGGAACAGTAAGAATGGTCTTACAAATCAAATTTGTTTGTTTTCCTGGACCTTTAATAACAACAAGAGAGCATTTTTCCCCCTAAGATTCTTGTATCACAAAATTTGTATTCATTCCTCAGACTGCCAAAGCACAGTTTCACTTGCAATAAAAATATTAGCTAGCATTACAGTGGAATTAATAACTATTGAAATTACAAAGCTGGTAAAAGGATCTATTTTCGTTGTATCAACCCACTGAAGTGGATTGGGGGAAGGAGGGAGAAGGGGAGGAAAGTAATACAATGTTGTTGAACTTTACCATACAACTAACAAATAAACTGCCCAGAGGAAACTTTTTGAGCTCTAGAAAAAGAAATATGCTCATTGTAACTCAGCATTATATTAGAGAAGTAAAGCTGGGAAATCTATTACTATACAACAAAATCAAAATGTATGAAATTCCTGTTTGTAGGGATGACACTTTTTTTGAAAAATAAAGCTGCCATATTGAAGGTTTGAGAAAGTGCTTAAAGAGCACCACATTTTAAAGAGAGAAAAAGAGATTAATTCTCTCTGCTGAAAAAAAAGCTCACATATTTTGGGTTTTTTTTTCTAACATGCTGGAGGTATATGGTAGTTTAATAAATTATCCTCATTCCTCCACCTGTCAGCAGTAGAGTCTATGTGAGGGCGGTGCTAAACACTGAGGAAAGGATTTTTCCAGTCAACAGATTGAGTGCTTAAAGCTTGTGCCTCTCGCCGATGAAGTAGATTCTCCTGTCAGCAAAGAAATAAATGAAAATGGAGGACAGAATGGCTCTCACAGAGAATTACTGATTGAGTAATATCAGTAGCAGACAATGAGTAAGGGTGGATAAAAAGAAAGAGTTTGATTTTAAAAAAAGTTTTAGAGAAAGGTGATAAAAATGTACTCTGCTTGAATATTGTATGAAATGCATGATTTTCATTCAGAGAAGTTCAAAACAGCTAACCTGTGAAATTGGCAGTTATTAGTAGGAATTTCTAATGAATCTGCCAAGTTGGAGTGGTACCATATGACAGGAAAATATAATATCTAGCTTATAGGACAGAAAAACATGCAGCTGCAAGCTGATTAGTCTATCCTCAGTAGCATACGATTTATGAATAAATACTGAAAGTAAGTATTCAAGTCATGACTGTAAATGAATAAACATTGGAAAATAATGCATCAGTTCATCAAAAGTAGATTGAGTCAGACTAACCTTATATCTGTCTTTGATAAGACAACAGATTGATTGTCTAGACAGGGAAATTCAATAGTTTTAATCTATTTTCAGTAAAACATTTTATATAATACCATAGAGAGAAAGACAGAGATGCAAGATGCTTAAGGAAGTTTTCTTAGCGAGACAATTGTTGAATTTATTGAAGTTTGGTAGCGAAATTAAAAGATAAGTAATGGGGGAAATCTTGTTTGGTGCTTTTCACTGATGTATTTGCCTGGACAGCAGAAGTTTGCTGATGCAGTGAATCTGACAATCAGTACAGAGAACATGGAGATACAGTAAGAATTGAATGTCTCAATTAATAGAATAAAATTCACTAATTTGAAGTTCCAAAAGTACTTCTATCAATGGTTTAGGCTATTTAGTGGAAACCCTACAGTTAAGAAATGAAGAAAATATTTGGGATGTCCGAGTTAGTTAAGGATTGGTCAGGTTGAATAGGGCTTTGAACAACTTGGTCTAGTGGAAGGTACCCCGATCAAGGCAGGAGTGTTGGACTTAGATGACCTTAAGCGTACCTCCCAACCCAGCACAACCTACGATTACTTGAAATCACGAAAGGAAAGTGGTTTTGAAAAATTATTATTGAGCCTTTGGAAACATCAGTCAAGCATTTTTAAGATGGAATTACTGTTCTTACATAAAACACGCAAGAGACCTCCTCAGAAATGTTATGTGCAAGGAAGAAAAATCTTTATTTTCAGGATAAAGAGGGGAATGGGAAATATATTTAATAAGAGGAAAATAGAGAAGTTTGGCTGAAATGATGTAATAAAAAAATATTGGAGAGGTCTATAAATATAGTGAAAAAATAAGATAGTTAACACAGCTAGGTGAAAAACACCTAAAAGTGTATAGGCACCAGAACGCAAGGATGTAAACTTCTCACTAAGATAGCCTGAAAAAGGGAAGACATTTTCTTACCACAACAGAAACAATGGGACAAAGATATTTCCTAATTTTAAAGCAGATTATGATTGTTTTAGAAGGAATTACGTAGCATTGGTGGCAGATTCAAGTGATTCCTTCACCTCTGTGCTTCTTGAAGAGTTATTGTGTTTGTTAAATAGATTAATCATTAATTTTATTTTGGTCTGAACTCAGAAATGCTTTATGTAGGCTTGAATACGGTAAGAAGGAAAAACAAGGTTAAGGATCAGTACTGAAATACATTGAGCATAAAATGTAGTAAATTCTTTCAGGATAATTTTTTGTCTCCCACCTTCATCTTCACATTTTTTAAATGATGGGAATTATTGCCTTTACATATTCTCTATTTAGTGTCAAATGAGTTCCATATGTTTTACTGATAAATAAAAGATTAAGAAGATTAAAATGAATATTCTGGCAAGCAGGGCTAAGATGTGTGAAGGCTTACTTATAAGCAACTTTGAAGTCACTTGGGGATCTGCATAGTAAAGATGGCTATACCTGTGAGAAAGTCTGCAGGATGGCATGCTGATTTGAGAACTTTCTCAGTGTCAATCATTATAATCAGCATATGTGTCTCAATAAGAATACTTAACTTGAAACTTTTTTGTGAGTCATCTGTAATTTACAGTTTTTTGATATTCTGAGATAGAAATTAGTCTGGAGTCAAAGAGGCAATACTGTACAAAATGAGAAACTAAACTAGAATAACAAGCCTAGTTGAATTGTGTGGTCTTGTTAGACTCGGTAGATTTAAGGTATGTTCAGGTTTTAAAAAAAATTTTGTTCCATTACAGTGTTAACCAATCTAAATCCTTTGTTCTTAGACCATAAACATTTTTTAGAACAACTGCTAAATCTAATGCAGGTTATAGAATCATAGAAGATTTCTGTAGGTATATAACTAGGCACATGTATCACATACCTCATCAAATATGGAGGGAATGGGAATGAGAAAAAAGGAGGGAAATGATAGTGGAAAAGGGTCAAAATACGTTCACATCAGAAAAATGTGAAATAAGGAATCATTGTGTCATTGAAGAGGTTTTTTTGAATGTTTAAGAAAACAGTGAGCTGAAGAGCACAAATTTGGGAGACATATCCTACTAAATTGGATACTTTCAACTGTTTTCATAAGCTTATTTGGGGCTGTAATTACATCTACATTTTTGCATATATCAAAAATTAAAATTGCTGTCTGTTAATGTATGATTGGTGGTAGGAAATGTCAGAATACTCACAATTACTGGAAGAAAGAAAAAAGTCAAGAAGAAAGAAAAGTCAAGTTTTCTGTCAGCTGTGTTGCTTATCTCTTTTGTCTCCAGTGCATCACATAGTCATAGTCATACAATAGCCCATTTCATATGTGTGACCAAAAAGTTGTATCCTGTTGTAAAGTTAAAAATAACATCATTAATAGAATCACAGAATCATTTAGGTTGGAAAAAACCTTTTAAGATCATAGTGTAAATTGTCATCAAGCTATTAGGACTGTCAGCTGGGCACAGGAGAAAAGAATAGACATTTCTTTCAATTGTGTAAATAAAAAAAAATCCATGCCAAAACTCAATGCAATTAGAAAATATCATTTATGCTATAAGCCTCCTTTGTAGAACTACTAAAAATATCAAATTGAGATCCACAGACTTCTCTGTAACCTGTCCAACTATTTACAATCTTTTCTCAAGACATCTATGGTCTGTGGGCTTTCTGAATTTCTGTTTCAACATTTCAGAAATGTATGATTAGCCTACTATAAATAGTTCTAGTTTATAATTGCTTTCTTGTGCAGTGTGTTCAGGAAGATACCAATATTCAAATGAAAATGAAAAAATCCTTAAAAAATCTCCATTAAGTCTTGTCTCACTCTACTGCAGATATCAAAGGAGAAACAAAACCATTTCATACCTAATTCATTTAACATAAATATTAAAAAATTGCTTTACAACAATAACTGACAGAGTTATTAAAATTAGTACTACAAAAATGAGACTTCTTACAAGATTGGCCCATATGAACAACTTAGTTTAACTTTCCTCAGCTGTTACCTGGTTGGAATGTATTACATTACTGTGATTGGTTAGTGTGAGTAAATTAGAATTGGAAGACTGAGTTATTTGTATAGAAAGAGGATATTAATTGAATTAAACCTATACTTTCTCATTGACAATATTCATCAGATGTATATTGTTGGGTGGTTTTCTCTATGGTCTAATATTATTCAAAAGTTACTCATTGATGGAAAATATGCAGATGATACATCACCTAGAAAGAAATTCTGCCTGTTCTCTAAATTTTGAAGTGTTCCTGGTAAGAACTGGTAAAGGACTTGGCTTAATTCTCATTCTAGTCTACTTCTCTATTACTAATAAGCAAAAAAAACTTGACTTTTCAAAATCCCTAGAGTCAATGCAAAGACTCACTGTCTCCCTGTGAATCATAAAATATATTTCTGACATTGCTTTACAGCTGTCTATTGTTCAACAGCATAAAAAACTTTGTAATTCCCCAAAAGTCATCATCAGAATCAAATCTTATTCTATAGATCATAACTCCTTTAAAATTGTCACTTTACCAGGAGATGTAGTGGACTGACAGGCATATAATATGTGTGATCATACAATCATCTAATATAAAAGCTAAAAAAATAATGTCTGTATTATGAGTAAAAAAGCAAATAGAGTTTAAGGCAGGAGGAACATCCACTGGGAGTTCTGTTTATGTGGATGTCATTGCACTAGCTGATTATGCTTTCTCAAATACAGTGACAACAAAGTTGAATATAATGGGACATAAAATTGTTGTGGTCTGGGTTTTTCATCCTGTCTTGAATTTGGCAAGAACTTGGATATATAACGGAACTGTTTTGTTGATGAACCCATATTGGGCTATCAAAAAGAGGTGAGTGTATGTCGAGGTTAATCCTTGCAAATTTGTGTGGCAGAAAAATCAGAACCACATTCTGAAATATGTACTGCATGCACACAAGGGAATTCTTGACCTCTGCATACAGGGTCTTCTATTGAAGTACATAAAGGAAAAAATTTCAGATTTTATTCACCTGTCAAAATTTCTCATGAGCTCAGCGTCTCTTGGAGGTCGTTTTTGTGGCAAAGTAAAAGAGCGTTGAGGAAGAAAATGTGGCGTTTTTTTATGAGATGCACAAAAGCATCACATGACAAATGTTAATAGTTCTACTAAAGCATTCAGATAGTACTACAACTGCCTTAATTTACAGTATGGTTTACACTACTGCCAAAAAAAAAAAGCAAGCTGAAAGACATCCCGAGAAAATGAATAGAAAAAATCTGAGAGTTGCAAAGATAGATGAAAGTTACAAAAAAAAGTAACTAAACCCATAACTGGGATAACTTCCTACTGATTTTTCTTATCTAGCTTATAATAGAAGGGAATATGATGATGTTCTCCACATTAAACATTAAAGTTAAGCTGAAAGCAGGATAAAACAATCCCAACTCCTGACAGGCATGGTGAGAAGAACTTGGATTCACATTACTTCTGTTTTCAGACGGAAAACACCATTATTGTAGCTTCTTGTGTTTCAGAGAGGTCTAAACTCAGTGTGACAGAAAACACTTGGTGTTCTCACAGGCACAGCTGTACTAGCAGGTTGGAAAGGTAAGTCAGGTCTCTTGCAGAGAATAATTGCTTCTTTTAAATAAATGATAGAGAAGATTGAATAGACTGGCAACAACATGTTAATCACCTTCAATTCTGCTGCCAGTAACTGTTCCCCACAGACCATAAAAGATATTCTGATTTGACTTTTAGATTCTCAGCCATCTGTTTCCTGAACATCTTGTATTAATTGTCTGAAGGAATAGAAATTTGGCAAGCACATGTAGCTTAACCTGTCTGTTCATTCACATGAGATGCATCATTAGTGGTACGCTATCTATTGTCCACAGTTTTCTCTCCCTTTGACAAGTCTGAAGTAATTAGGTGTGTGCAATGTGAATCCTGTCACACCAGGACAGTCAGTTGTTGATGCTGTCTCATAGTTATATAATCTGTCAAATGATTACTCACAACAGAAAGGGACAGAATTAGTGTAAGTAGCGTCTCTCCTGAAAATGAAATTGTCCACAGTATCTTACATGACAGTTATGTTTTTCCTTACATACATCACTGTTGCCTTCAGGAAAGGTGAGTTTTAAAATGGAACAAATACAGCTGTTTCCATTGGTATAGTTAGCTTAGAGTTGTGAAGTCTGGTCACTGATTTCATATCGTAGATGTTACTGCGATAAGAATAATCATTAACATGCTCTTGTTATTCTTTCTGGCTGCTTCAGGTGAGTTTGATGCTGCACTTAGATATAAGACATAAAACCACACTGAAACGAACAGACTCAGAATCACAGAATATGCTGAGTTGGAAGGGACCCGCAAGGCTCATCCAGTCCTACTTGTAAGTGAATGGCTTGTACAGGGATCAAACCCACAATTTGGAGTCAGCACCACGCTCTAACCGGCTGAGCTAATCTAAGTCATTCAATAGTTTTGGTTGGAGTTTCTTACATACAATTATTCACTTCTCTAAATGGTTATGTGGCCCTTAAAGCTTCATTTATGAGTTCAACAAAGCATTTAGTAGAATTATCGATTTGCTTTAAGAAAGGAAAAAAAATGGGGAAAGCTTGAAGCCCTGAAATATCACCATCACAATTGTGTCTGGTAAAATTTCATGACATTCAGATCAAGGATACATTCAGGCATGACAAATCATGTTATAAGCAGGATTTTAACTAAATTCATTCTTCCTTGATTGGATCAGTGCTAGAAAACCTGCAAAGTGCTAATGCAAGTGGAGCATTCTGGCAACAGACTTTTTGTTAGTGTTATTAATAATATACAAGATTTCTTGCAGATAAAATAAAACTTAAGGAAAAAGATTTTCACAAATGCCCTCTGAGAACTGAGGCATAACAACAGCAGATAGTGAAAAGATTCTCTACAATCATAGCATTGGTTTAATACTTCAGGACAAGAGAATTCCTTCTATGCTTTTATTGTCAGTGGACATGTACATCAGTTTTAAATTAGGATCTTTTAAAAGAAAATGAAAGGAGAAAATCTCAAAAAAACACAAAATGGAAAAAAATCAGCCAAGGTTTGAAATTGTACCCCTACCTTCATACAAATTGTACACATCATATTATCCATTAATGTTATGTTGCATTATCTTTTAAATACTTAATGTCTTGCAATAAGGACTCAACACTGATCAAGTGTCCCTGAAATACTTTTTGACGATTCTTTTACAAAGTTTTTAATCATACTGGATAATTTTCTATTTTGTCCTCTGGTTTCTCTTACCCCTCTCCCTGTGTGAGCTGGGATCAGCTTAAAAGCAGAAGAGTTTTAGAGGGACTGAACAATAGTTCTGTGTTACTCCAGATATACCTGACCCCTTTTAATTGAGTTGAAATAGGTCCATGGTGGTGCAGAGGGGAAGACAGACTTGCTTTGAGCAAACCTTTCTCTTTTATCTTCTTTAGAGTACCTTCTGTAGGCAGCAGCAATGAAGCCAAGGTAGCAAGCTGTGCTTCATGGGTGAGAATAGTCCTGAGCACTTGGGCCAACAAAGGCTGCCAGAATCTCACAGCATCTGAAGGCACTGTCCTTGCTGTGTTCACAAAACCACGGTGTGGCACCTACATGGGAGATCTCTTCAGCATGGCAGAACCTGTGGTTCCATTTAAGAAAAAGATATAAACACAGATCTAAATTTAGAGATGGAATTTGAGGACAAGTATTCTGATATTTCTATGCATTTGGTAAGTAGTTATTGGAGGAAATCACATACTTAATTAAAGAGAATATTTTCTTTCATTTTCACATCTTTTGATGGAAGTCTTAAAAAACCCCTTAAAATATTTAAATAGTAGCAGGCAACACAGTACTTACAAGGTTCACAACGCTGACCAGGAACATTTGCATCTACTTCAAAAATGCAGCTGTTTGTGAATTTTCTGACCTTTCTTTTATTTTCATATTTTTGATTTTTCTTCCAGATATATGTAGGATTTTTTAAAATAATATTGTTCTTTCCTTCTTACATGGATGAGCTGGCATTCCCTGAGTGGCACCTTTATGCTAGTCTCAGCACCTGAGATCTAGAAAGAAAGACAGTGGGAGAAGAGAAGGTCATACTGGTTTTATGGCTGTAGTCTCCATACAAACTGTTACACTTTTTGTTGCTGGTTTACAAATTCCACTCCTGTATAGCTTTCAATTTAAGGGTGCTCTGGAAGAAAAGAAATCAAGATGACTGCAAACTAGAAGAGTAAACAAAACCCAAACATGTCAGAAATACTTGTTTTGAAAAGCACAAGCTAATATGTAAGTTTTTACAAGTACGTATCTAAATCCATTTTTTCCCTATAGACATGTGATTAGAATTCCATAGAAACCCAACAGAAACACTGAGGTTGAGGTACAGTATGCATATTTATGTTTTAAATTGGTATGTGTTTTCTGTTCTGGTCCTATCTTAAAATGTTACTTCATGAAGGTAATACAGACAGTTTCAATTTTAAAATTACCAGCAGCTCAAGAAAGTTTTGCTGGTTTTGAACCCATTATATAACCATTATTTTGCTAAGTGTTGCCATTATTTGTGTCAGATTGTTTCTACTTAAATGGATATATTTTCAAAGTCTTTGAAGTCCCTAATACTTCTCTTTACAGGACATTTGGATTGTATATTTCTTTCTGTCACTAATTTGCTACTGTTTCCTGCCTCTTGGGTGGCTTATAGAAAGCCTGAATGCATTGTGCAGTTTGAGGGAGTTTGGTTTTAAACCACACTATATAAAATATCAAGGAAATTAGTAAGAGAGAAAACCATAAAATTAGGCTGCCTGCACTCTACTTTTCACTGGAGAAATGTTGAGAAAATAAAGGATATCTGACTAATTACTGTTCAAAATAGCCACAAAGAGCAACCAGTGATCAGAGAAGCAATTAATGACTTGGGAATCTCAGTCCCTCAGAATTAAGTACTAAGAGGAATACTAAGAGTTCAGCACAAACTAAGGCGATGGCTGCAAAAAGGTGGACAGGATGTATTAGGGGAAAATTGGAAAGGGGTGGAGAGGGACATTCTGGTTTTGAAGAATTTGAGGATTGCGCAGAAATTATTATCAAATATTTGAGAAGAAAAAAGCTTCACAGCGGAGAGGTGGAGATGAACTGGGATTGAACAAATGCAGAGAAACAGAGAGAAAGGGGCATAAAAGAGGCTGGGGATGTGTAAGCAGGCTCTGGAGCAGTGTGCTTGTCTCACCAACCTTGCAGATGATCATCACCCCTCCTTTCCTGGGAAACCTCTGTTTTGAACCATTTTCTGTCTCAGTGCGGTCTCTATTCTGCACCCCTTAACAAACTTCCAGGCAGACTGTCTGGCAAGCAGGAAAAGTCTGGGTTAATGGGGATACCGAGGGTCTTGGGGCTGGTTAATTGGAGACTTGAGATCTGATAGCAGGAGCCCAGAGAGATGGAGCACCTGGGAGTCAAACACTGGTGAGATCTGGGAAGGGCTTTTTCCCAGAGAGTTCTTTCCCAGAGAAAACAGGGACTTAACTCAGGCAGTCCCTGTTTTAAGTGAGTGCCTGTGTCAATACTCTTCTCCTGTCTGTTTTTCTCTTTGCAGCTGTGTCTGCAGACCTTGTGTGTGCCCATGAGGGTGTTCACCTTCATTCCTGGCAAGGCCTGGAAAGGGGACTGGAGCAGATCCCCTTAGCTCTGGAGGGGGTGGACCACCTGCATCTTTCAATGCGCTGGTTTTGGCTAGATATTATATGTATATTAAATACTTTAAGTTTACCTACTAATCTTAATATTTCAAAATGTAGAGTCTGTGATTGCTTTCTCCCAGGAGTCTTTTAATTCTTCTTTCTAAGAGTAGGGGTGTAAGGGTAGGAGTGTGGAGTTTTGTGTACTTCGGGGGGGGGATTGTTTGTTTGTTTTTTTCCCACTTAGTGTATCATTACCTTGGATCATATTTGGAGTGGGGGTAAGAGGAATAGTTATTTAAAGACTTTAAACATGGAGATTCAACTATTTCTTTTGCTGTTCCAGTGAAAAATTCATGTTACAATTGGACTCAGTAGAAATTTTGATTGTCAGGAAGTGACCTGAGATAATCCTGACTCATCTCCCTGTAGGTCACGTTTTGGCTGGCTTTGATGTTTAGGGTATCCAGCCTGCAAACCCGGACTGAACTTTTGCCTTTGGAAAAGAGATTCTGTTTCAGGATTTCTTTTACTTTTTCAATAATTCATGGTTCACGCATTACTGTGTCATGTCTTATACCACAAGTCTGAGGTGCAATTTCATTCCCATGAAAAGCTGCAGACCAAAGCACTTTCTTCCATGACTGTGATAAAGATAAAATACTGCAGGGCAGGTTATCAAGGTATTGAAAGGATTAAATGAGGTTAGAAATATCTTCGGGGGTTTACTTTGTACAGGAAAAAACTTTTGTGAAGAAAAGGGACTAACAAGTTGTATCACCTGAAAGAGAGCACATTTTTTCCTGAGTCTCTTGAGGCTATCACTGAGTCTTACTGGGGTAAAATAATAGAGAACAAAATATTATTGATTTAGATTTAAAGGGAAGCATAAGACTTGAAAATATTTTATATCAATTTCTATTGATATATTTTATTAATATTTCTATTGATATATTCTATTGTTTCAATCAAATATTCTATTATTGTAAATGTTACTACCAAAAAGTTTGGCATGAGAAATAATTTGTATTACACTGATATTTTTATCTGCTGTTTTTACCTTTTGGTAACATTCTTACTTTCCTTAGTATTTGGCCAGCTAAACAAAGACTTGCAGTTCACACTGGGTTTTTGTAAACATTTCTTTTTCATGATTTGCAGACTAGTGATTTCAAGACACAAGTAGGAAGCACTCCAATTTCCTTTAGAGACTAATCCTCAAGTGCAGAAATGCATCAGGCAGCATTTAGGTGCAAAATGTTGACCTAACAAGACATACTGTCATCTGATCTTGCAATATTAAGCTTTACTTAATACTTTTCCCTACCTTCATTCCCAGTGCATCAGTTCAATTTTAACCAACAATGTTTCTTGTAAAACTCAATGAGTTGACATCTAATGCCCCTTGGAAGTGCAGAATTTTTTGGATTTCATAGTTTTCCAAATTCAGCATATTCAAGTATTGCCTATGAAATGTGCAGTCCTAAACAACTCTTTCTCATTGTCATATAATCCCTTCTTCATTCTTGGCTCTATGCGGATATGACAATATAATTTGACATATGAAAAATTGTTATTGATTTCAGAGATTTCTGTCCTACTATTCAAGAAAAAATAAAATTTCATGGCTAATAACACTATTTTTTACCTCCTGGTATGCCTTGTCTTACTCTAAGCTACAATGCTGTAGAGGTTATCGCATACTCTTGCGGCATATCCCTTTACTTGCAAAGAACAAGTAAAGGTCTCAGTGCTGTGTGACTTTCAGAAAGTGTAGTTTAGCTCCTGTCCGTGATGATCTTTCTTAGGGACAAATCCTTACTGTTGTACATGGAGCTTTAGAGAAACTTCCTGAAGTGTAGGGTTATTTTAATTATTGAAGAAGATATTAAGTCAAAATGGAAATTGATCACAAAATGGAAATTGAATTTTAGTAGAGGCAATTAAAAAGAACATAGAAGAGCCTCTTTATAGGAATAATTAAACAATTACAGTGAAATATCATAGATCAAGAATCCAAGTGACAAAACAAATCATGTAAAAATGTCCAAGTATCAGTGTAAGTTTATAGAGTCTACTATTATTTCCTCACTGCCTTCATTACTGTTGCTTGGGGCATGATGTTGTTTAACAGAGGGTCACAAAATTTTACATACTCAACTCTCACAAATCAGGAAGGAAACCCCAAAGTTTAGTAAAGAGATGCCATCCATCTCTGCAACCACAGGCAACAGTGCCAGAATATCTGGGGGGGGGATAGGAACATTTAAGAGAAATAAAATTATCTGAAATATTCTTTTTCATAAGGAAATTTAGGATATGGAAAGACTAATGAACTGTAAGAGGTCTGAAATTAGCAGTCACATCTCACTGATGCTGTGACTGGTTGTGGTTCAACTAAAACAAAATGTTACTGAAATACTAGCAGTAAGCATAATTGAGAATCAGTGATAAAAGACAAAAGGTAGCAAGAAATTTTGACTAGAGTAAAACATTTTTTTCTATGGCAATGGTTTTCCAACAAGTGTGGCTGCAGTTTGACACCAGGCAGGCTCGTCATGCCATATAGTGTTGGCTCTGCTGTTTCCCATTGCTATATCCCCTAAGGCAGCTAAAAATACTTTCCTGCTATCACTTTTCTACGTAAACAGCTGTTATAATGGCTAGTAATGGCAACTGAGCTGGGAACATCCATAAGAAGTTTTCTATTTGGTATTTATTCTATGTTGCTGCTAAATACACCTGTTCCTGCTGCTCTGAGTTAGTTTTCTTGGAAGCATGCTGATTGCAGGTACATCTTGAAAGGCTTGAGAAGCTAATTTATGCTTCATGTGTATTTTTTTGTCCTTTGGAGTTTGTGACAATAATCACCATTGACTCATTTCAGTGGATTTTCAGTGAATAACCTGCATTACAGTAGAGCCGTTACTTACAAAAGGAGGAAAAAGGTAGTTAAATAATCAGCATGTATTCATTGTGCTTTGCCCACTATGCTTCAGGCACTCAAAAATAAAAAAAAAAAAAAGTATATTGCAGGAATTCTCTCTCTTTTCAGTGTCTCTGATAATTACCAACAACTTTAATACAGGAAATTTGTATGTCTGAAATATTGGAAGGATTTATTCTTGCCTGAAACCTTGCTGATGGATGTAATAGGTATCTAAGGTATAATAACGACATTTTCTTATAATTTATTATTCTCTCTCTCTTTTTTTTTCCCACTTAATTTCTCCAGTCTAGTAGTTTCTGATATTACTACCAGGCCTTGGGTTATTTTTTCAGAGCAAAATAATAGCTGCTGCAGAAAGGAAAGCAGTCTTGCTTCTATTTGGATTCAAGGGGAGGGAGGCAGGAGCAGTACTTCTTCCAGCGCTTTCATTGAAGCATATTAATTAAATGTTGCAAATTATATAGTTTCTTCTGGTTTTCTTAAGAGATTGTTTCAAGGTTAAATATTTTGTACTATCATGTTTCCTTTTTTATTTCTTCTATTATACTTCTTTGTTTTCTCCTCTCCTAAAACCATGTCAGTCTTCCTACACCATGGAACTCCTAATCTCTTCCTTTCCCTTAAGCAGTGAAAGATTTAGCTCCTTCAGTAACAGTTTGTTATATTCCTAAGCTATTGCTTTCTAATTTATATTTTAGTTGAGATACGTGTCTTCATTTTTTTTAGTTTCCAAAGTAGATTTCATATGTTGGCTTAATGTCGTTTCTCAAATTCTCTTTGAACTGCTAAATACTTATTGTCAAGGCAATAATAGGACTGTACATGGGATCCCTGCCATGCCACATATGCAATTACTGTCATAATATTCACCTTGTATTAAAGCCTAGGAGATTTTTTATTCAACAAAAGAAGTTCATTACCAATTCCATTCCAAGTCTCTCTAAGTGGCTTCTTTCTGTTAAATTGCTATTTATATTAGTTCTGTATAGTGGATCAATTCTTAGAACACTATAGAATTAATGACTAATGGAGTGGCCATTGTGAAAAAATCCTTTATTCAGATTTTACAGGGAATGTTGTATGTTTTTTGGCAGGTAAGATACTGTAAAATAAAAGTAACAATAAATATTAGGAAGTTAGCACAGAATATTTTCAGGGCTCATTACATTTTTCTGATGATTTAATCACAAAACCTTTCTCTCATTAAAGACACTGGAACTGCAATTTCTGAGTGTAATTGTTAATTGGAGCTTAGAATCAAGTATTTATTTTAAGCGTATTGTAAACTATAACGTTTACCTAATTATCACTTCTTATGGTATATTCAAAACCCTGATAAATACTTCTACTATTTATAACGTGGTATTGCATACATATTAAAACTTTTATCAGATCACTTAATGAAAGTTTTACATTACATGAAAATTATCTTAATTACAGGGTTATTTCCACTTTTTAATACAGGCCAATGTGGACTTCCACACCTGCCTCACTTCAAGTACTACTCAATTCCACTGATTTTGTTGCATTTTCTTCATATTAAGCAAGTACTTATGCTCTTTATAAGATCAGTTTACTTGCATTTTAAAAATAGTTAAATATATGTGTTTGGACTAGAAAACTGTAGGTCTCTTCTAACTGAATTATGCTACTTTATTATAAATAAATAAATAAACTGGTTCCCTAGAATTTTACAGAAACAATTGTATCTGGTTCCGTACTGGTTCCTGGAAAAATTTATTTGTTAAAGATCATTTTAAAGGAATAAGGTCCTTAGACCAAGATTGAGGCCGAGAGTTTGAAAAAAGTAATTTTTGAAAAAAATTGCCTGTGGATTTTCTGTGAGTTTAAGCCCTATGCTTTGGGTTGAACTGTGCTCATTTGTTCAAGGGTAGAGTCTCTACATTTGTGGAATTTGGGGAAGAGATAAAAAGAATTTTTTATTTGTGAGAGAGACCTTTCAAGATAACCATGGCAGCCTGTGTGCAAAAATTAAAACCCCCTCCTAATGATCCCATTCCTCTTCATAAACTCACAGGTATTAAAGTCAAAGAGAAGACGCAGTTCTTTTACATTTATAATGTCAAGAATGGGGACATCTAATGCCATGGAGTAATGAATGTAAAAGGTTAATCTTAGTCCAGAAATCCAAGTAGCATAGCTAAAGCAATGACTGGTTACTTCAAGAATTTCTGAAATTATGTACTTCAGAAACATTTCATAATCTTCATCTTCTTGCAGCACTCAGTAGACAAGGCAGCAATTTTCTGTCTTTGTTAAAGGAGCTAAAAATACTTCATGGTGAGCTACAGAATAATTAATCATCCTGCAAGATTTTGAATTTTCAAAGGCCTATTTCTGAACTACTAATCCATTCCTGAAAGGGTTTTCTGTGTTTTTTTTCTCTCCAGAGAGCTTGGTTCTTAGTACCCTAAATCTGCACATAAAAATAATAAAATGCTTTTCTTAATCTTGGCTTTTTTCAGTTTCAAATCCTTTTATAAAAAGTTTTTCAATTAACTTGCATTTTGAATTATTGTTTGGCACAGGACCTGGGTGTTTTCAGGTCAGTTTGCATCAACACAGATAGCATCAAATGTCCTTTTTTTAAATTTTTTTTTTTTCTGAAGGCTTGAAGTCAGACACAGAGTCTGATCCAGTTTTATTAATGTAAATGTGTATTTTTCTATTGATAGCACTATGTGTTCACTCAGCCTTTTAGACATTCTTTGCTTCCTGATTTTTGAATTGCAATTTTAAACCTCAGATTTCCTAGAAATCAGCAGTGACCATGAAAATGTCATTTACTTTACCTTATTTGTCACTTTGTGTAGTGGGCATAGTTGTGAGTAAAATAACATAAGACTCAAAGGACAGTAGTCTGAACTAAACAAGGAAGAGAGTCCTCTATAATTAGTGGTGTAAGATTTCAGCAAAAATAATAGAACGCACTGTAGTTCCTGTGTGGCATCCATTGTCTGTTCCATTTGCAGAGTAGCACTGGAGTGAACAGACACTGATTCATGACCATAGACCAGCTTTCTATTTTCTTAAACTCTGACCTTTGTAACAAGGAAGGGTAGAACATTATTTCTGCATTTCATATCCTCAGCATATGCAACTTCTACCCATTCAATATTCACCAGAATCATTCACCAGTTGATACACTTGCTATAAAATATAGAATGTAGTAACATCCTCCAAGGCAAAAGCTCTGAACTCTTCACTCTGTAATGGGTTGTTTTACTCAAATGCTGTAAACTGTATAGGTTTTATTCTCTCTTAAAGCAATCACTTTCCTTATAACTGAGAAGAAAAAACCAAAACACCTCTGTGACTAACAAGCATTAACTTCAGAAATTCACTGAAGTCTATGAGCCCCAAACCCAACGGGACTCAAAGTGACCCTGGAGACAACAGAGGATCGGTGAACTAAGGTAGGCAGCATTTTCATGTTAAGCAATCATTTCAAATTCTTCTTCCTATTTTTTATACTCTGGGATTGATATTTAAAAAGTATATATCCGCAACACATTTTGCACTCAACAGATCTGAGTTTAAATCATTTCACTGTTATACTGGGTGAGAATTTTTTTTTAACAAGTCAGCACAAGAATAACAGATGTTTTGGTCTCTAGTAATTTTTTTTTAAAAATACAGTATAAAGGAAAACTTTAATGTCATAATGTTCATGTTAAAATAGCTTAGGTGTGCTTTATGTCTTTACTGTTTCTATAAAAAGCTTACAATTGTATATTATTTGTGTAGTTTGAAGAACAAAACATGTTTTTCTGTGAAAAAAAGTAGTGCCTCAAACACTTCCATGGAATTAAATTCAAGATCTGATTTTTATGGAAGATACAACGTAACCACAACAACACTGACAAATTGGGAAAGTAGAGTTCAGAGGTGCAACCAAATATCTCTGAGCCTTCAGGGAGTGTATTTTCACTTCAGGAAAGTGTATTAATTATCATATGTGTGCAATTATGGTATACACACACATACACTCTTAAAAAGACTTGTTCTTGATTTTTGAAGTTTTTTATTACTTTGGAGGAAAATTGAAATTGAGAACTAGCTGAATGGGAGATCTCAGAGGGTTGTAATCAGTGCCACAGTTTCTTGTGAGTTTCTCTCACAAGCGGTGTCCCCCAGGGTTCAATAATGGGCCCACTATACTTTAAACTGTGGAGAAAACTCTGCATAACATCATGGAATGATACTTAGTTTTTAATATAATGGATCATATAGAAAAATAACAAACTTCGATTGAAACTTAGATTTAATCTTAAATTGAAACAATAGTTATAAGTGCTGCCACACTTCACTGAAATAAAAGTTGTAGGGCTCCTCCCTAGGAGAAATTTCTGACAAGTTTAAAATCTCTTTTTAAGTTCAATTTTTTTTTTCAGTTTGTTCAAGTTCCTGTTAATAGACTCACCACTCTGTTACCAATTTCTATTGAATCTGTGCACTCATTATTTTTTAATAAAAAGTGGATTTTAATTAGCAAGTCCATTAGTCAGAGTAGCATAAGAGAAAGTCCACAAAACATTTTAAAGTTAATAATTTAAAGTTGATCTTTACAACTCTTGTTTACCTGCAGCTATTTTTAGTTTATATGTCCAGTGTATAACCTTGTACCTAACACTTTTTTGCACAGCATTTAGTTCTTGTTGCCTTCAGAAAACCATTATAGAAACTTAGCTGTACTTTTGCTATGTTTTACTTATTTTTATGTTTAGAACCTTCATCTTTCCAAGAACATGCAACCTCTCACCTGCTCCGTAATTTTTGCCTCTCTGAACAGCCATTACTGAAAAGATTGCTAAATGCGCTTTCTGTCCCTCTCATTTTCAGTTGTGTAAATTAAAATTATGACTCTCTTTGGCTGTTTACTAGAAAAACACAATGGAAGTTTGTGGAATTTTAAGTTACAGTTGGTTTAGTTTCAGTTCAAGTCTTAGCACAGAAGTTCTCCTGAGATATATGTGAAGGTATATAAAATATTAATCTCAAAAAAAAAGGATAAAGAAAGGTAGATAATGGTATACACGATTTATCCTGTTGCTTATTTTTTATTTGGTTTTTGATTTATATTACTAATGTAGAAAGTTTTATCACCATCTTCTACATCTTCTCGACCTCTCTGCTTTAGAAGCACTATTTTATTTAGTTAGCTAAGATTGTTTACTCCTCTATTCATTAACTTTTATTAAACAAGAATACAATTATTTACTTCCTTAATTGTATTTTTATGCAATTATCATCAATGCCAAATCACTCTCTTTAGCAAAATTCAGGAGCAATTCTGTTTAATAGAGCTATGTTTGGTATTTTATTTAAGGTGTAAACTTAAAGGTCAATCAAGAAATGAGGTGTTTAGCTGGATTGAATAAAGCTAATACATTTACACCCAACTCTAAATATGGAAGTAAGGATACCAATAAAGAAAGTAATTTGGCAAAAAAAGGTTAATTTTAGTAAAAAATGCAATCATCTGGTTGGAGATAAATCATCCTAAGAATAATGAAACAAGAGGAGAATACAAGCACATGTGAAGCAGGAGCTTACTACGCTCTCGATTGCCAGGTGTCATTTTAATACTCAAACTAAAATAGAAGAGGAAGAAACCTCAACTAGAGAAACGCATGCCACTATTAGAAGCATGAAGAGGATGAACATATTTGTGGGCTCAGTTTACTGCTCCTTCATAATGTATCATGTCTTTGTTTTGAAAAGCTCATGGGTACTCTCCTTCTAGAATTTCCCTGCACTGCACCTAAGAGAACAAGGGTTGGGTGGTGGCAATTGCTAGTTCTTCCCACAGCTCATCAGCAAGGAAATAATAACCTAAGCTCACCTTTACCAAAGGAAAAAATGGTCAAAGTAGTCTTGCCACAGGAAAACAGTAAACCACACAATTGGAGAATTTTGCCATGGTCATCTTTTAGATTGCTAATGTGATAAATTTTAATTAGAAAAATGATGAAAGCTTCTTTATTTTCTTAGAGAAACTGCAGTGTTGAATACCAAAAGATTAAACAGCTATATCAGTTAATTGGGGATGACTTGGTTTTGAGTTCCCAGTAGAATATTCCTGAAAATTTGAAAAGAAATAAAGAAATAAAGAAATAAAGAAACAGGGAGATTTTTCTCTGCAGAGGTCAGGAGTCCAACAAATTCATCTTCAAAAGGAAAAAGTAGATAGAATTTTCCTTAATTCTCTAACAAGAAGTGGCAGGGAGCTCAGTTGACACATGCATATTATAATTTTTTAGAAGAGAGAAAAGAAGGAATTTTGAGTGATAAGATGTAAAAGCAGACTGAACTCAGGAACAAGGATGTACACAACAGCGAGCGGCTTCCTTGTAATGTGTTTTGTTTATATCTTTGTTGTTAAACCAAATTCTGCATTATTATATTTGTTCACAGAAAGGAAACACAGGTAAAAATGGTACTCTGTTTGTTGGGAAAGATGAGAGGATGAAAAAACAAAACAGAAAATGGATGGATAAAACTGAATTTTACTGTGAACAAAAACAAAAGCAGGGAACAGGTATGATCCAAGCTTAGCAACTTCACTGAATGTGAAAAGTTGTTAGAAAAGGATAAGGAGGAAAATAATGAAAACCAAAAAACATCGAAGTGTGGCAGGAGAAAATCCTGCTCCCGCCCTCTCCAGGGCCAGCTCCGCCTCCTTGGGGGGCGCCACCCTGACGGGGGTTGGCACAGAGATCTGAGAACTGCCCTGTGGGTGGGGAAGGAGCTGCCTATCATCCTAGTTCCGCCCCTTTTTCTAGACAGTTCTTGACCATTATGTTTGTGATTGGTTGATTCAAATATGTATCTTATAAGGTTTGAGTTTATTGGTTCCGAGATGTGGACACTGCCGCTTCCCCACCCCTAAGCTTGTTCTCGATTGGCTAGTCGGCCGGCTATTTAACACCTTGCACAGCCATTGCTTGTCAGTTGGTTCGGCTTCGCTCCTCCATGCCAACAGGGGCTGTTATTCTGTAACAATCCTGAGTTATGTGTGATCCTAATAAAGGGTTTTGAGGAGAAGGCTTCGCTCCAGCCTTTTACTTCTCCACTGCTCCTGTTTTTCATCGCCTCCCTGCGCAGAGATTCTCTTGCCTGGGGCCGCGCCACCAAAGGGGCGACTCCACCCGCCTGTTCCACCTAGTGCCTGGCGCGTGTGCCCAGAGGTGAGCCTGCCTGGGAGGAGGAGGACAGTTGTCGCCGAGGACCTGTCACACCACCAACATCGAAGGTGTGACTACAACATCAAAGAAAGTGAGTTTCCAAGCTAAAAAACAACAAAAAAAGGCATTAAAAAATCTAAGGAAATATATCTGTTTAAGAAGCGTAAATCAATTCGTAAGGTATTAAAGAAATTCATATTGTAGGATTAATGTCAGAATGATATTTGCAAAAAATATATTTGCAAGGCAATGATAGTGCTAACAGTGCTATTTCCAGTATGGTGAGTAGGAAAACATAACAAATTATATTTTAGCTACCTGGGAAATAACATAAATGTGATGGAAACAATAGAAGAGGGTAAGAAGTAAGTAGATTTTTACTCTGTCTCCTTCTTCTGTGACAGTGATGTGCAATTGTCATTTTACCTGAGCATCGCATCACCTACAGAAATATTTTGATAGTCCCTACCTTCATTGTCATCATTTCATAAGGGATATGATTTTTTTTTTATCCTTTGTGAGCACATTGCTGCAGCTGTAGCATTGCTCTGTACCTGTGCACATATTAACTATGAAAGTTCTTTGGCCACTGCTGCAGAACAGATGTCCTTAAGCTTCCTCTTGGAGAAACTCCCCAAAGGGACCAAAAAGGTTTAGATACAAAAATAAGTTTTATTCCAAATAGACATTTAAGACTGATGACTTTCAAAATGAAGTCAAAGCAGCGATGAAGCACAAGAAAAATAGTCTAATGTGCTGCCCATTTTGTCCCTGCAGACTGGAACTTTCTTTTGTGTTTCAGTTCAATTAGCTCGATTCTTTCTGAACAGCAGCAAAATTTGATCCTTTCCCCTCTGACCCAGAGAAGCTCTTTCCTCTGTGTTTGTGGGCTTGCTACCAGACTCATCCTCTCTTAACCTCTGCATGAGCTCCAGCCTTCAGGCTGGATCTTGCTTGCCAGTTCAGCAACTTTTCCTGCCCTGAACACATTCAGAAATGCCCTGATGACATCGGTGGCCTTCCTTTCCAAAGGGTTCTGATGGAGCCAGCCTCTCCTTAATGCAAGGATAGACACCTGCTTGGGAACACAGACATATATAAATTTTAGCACAGATAGTCAAGTGAGCAAGTGCGGTTGTCTACTATGCATTGAAACACTGTATTTCTTGATGGATACTTGATGTACTTTATTGATTTGTTTATATTTAGTTCTTCAACTGCCTTAAAATTACATTAGCATGCATTTTACTTATTGGGCAAGGCTTGATTTCAATTATTGGGAGGCTATGTGTTATTAATAAAAGGTAGTTAGTTAAATGTTTCAAAATAATTTTAGCTTCTGGTTAAAGTAAGCCTGATTTTATGGTGGTGGGTTTTTTTTGCATACAGTAGCCTTGAAATTCTCCTCCTTGGTGAAAGTAATTTCTGGGACATTTATCAGGCAATTGAAATTGAGATGTCTGGGTAGGTTTCCTAATGAAGGATTAAGACTTTACGCTTTTATTTCTTTGGTTTGCTCTCCTCACATATGTATCCTTTGTCATGCTATTTTCAAAGTCTTTTATCAAATGCTATATTGGTAATCCCCTTTCCAACATGTCCTTTGCAGTTTTGAGTGCTTTGATTGTTTTGTGCTCTTGCCACTTCTCTTCCTACAGGTTAAACCCCTTACACAGAAGCAGTCGATAGCAGTACCTGACATCAGTGATGGGAACACTCAGAAAAAAGGAGCATTTTGTAAATCTCAAAATCTCAGGCAAGAATGTAATTTCACTGCTGATAAAACACAAACACAACAACCCAAATGCACAAAGCAAAACTAAAGAAAGAGTAGCCAGTCCAATCTAGTTCATTCTAGATGCATAAAGATGGAACACCACTTAGACTGAAAACAGTAACCATAATATAAATTCATAAACTACATTCTTTTAGTTTTCTTTTTCATTTTTGTTTGATGTATTCTTAAAGGTTGTTACCTATATAAGTTCACTGAATTGCAAATATTTGGCATAAATTACCCCTTTTCGTGGTTCTACAGAATAGTTTAGTTGAATGGTAGAAGTCAGAAAATTTCAGTTGTTTTGTGGAACAATCTTCATGTGAAATGACTGGCAGAGTGTAGTTATAGGAGATAAGAAATAGCAGAAGAAAAGACGGAGTTGATTTCTTGTTGCTATTAGAACTTTTGCAGATAAAATTTATTGGAAAAGTAAAAAACATTTCAAAGTCTTGTGTTTCACTGTATATTAGGATACAGTCCAGTGATAATAAGTGGGTCTTCAGAGCACTCTTTTTTCTTTGCAGATTAATTTCCTAAACCAAGTAGGAATCATAAATCTGTCCCAGCAATATGCTTCATGTCTTGTAAATCAGAAAATACTCTTTAGTTTGATGACTTCAGTGCTAAAGAAGCTGTGTATAGCCAAGCGAAAGAAAAGGAGTCAGGGAGGAGAAAAAAATAATAAATAGGAGAAACTCATCATTTTTTTCTTCCATCTCGGAATGAGGGCGGGTGTCTATCTAGGAATCAAGGTGCTCGAGTTCCCTTGAGGCAAAAGAGAATAAATTGCCAGTAGCAGACAAGGCAAATGCAATTCTACATGAGGTGGGTGAATAGGAGAATGTCTTTGTGATAGCTTTCTAAACTATCAAGAGGGTCTGGAATAGGGCAGCCAAGGGGTACATTTTTCACTTTACATATTCTGTTTGTGGTGGTGTAATTTTCATGTAAAATTCATAGCACTGTATATTCAAAAATGAAGATCAAACCTGAATTGCAAATTACGATGTGAGCTTATCATTAGATAGGCTGCTACTGTGTTTTACTTAGCTCAATTCTTAAGGAAAATCATAGACACTGATTTGGAAAAGCTCCACCTCAGCAGCAGAAACATTATAATTTCTTCCCTAAATAGAAACAATAAGAGCTGTTAAATATGTTGTCAATGCATGATTTGCATTTTAATAGTGAAAATAGTCTGATAAATTACAGTTTTCTGCCTTTTTAAAGTATGCATATAACACTTGAATGTTGTATAATACTATTGCTGGATCATAGAGATTTTCAGCTTTATCTAATATCATTTATTATGAGCATTAAAATCAAGCTTCCAGCTCTTCCTGATTAACAGACAGTCGTATTTTTTTCATTTCTATAGCTAATGTCACAACAAGAATAAAATTATTTAAAATAAGTATCACTTTGAACAGAACAGAAAAAAACATTTTGCTTTAACATATTATTTTCTTCTTGCAAATTTTCCTTGTCAGGTTCTTCATAGAACCTGCTGTTCTCCCTCTCATGACACAATGCCGAACAGATTTCTACTGTAATATTTCATTCTGTAAAAAAACCTAAAACATGTCTAGAAAATAGAATGCATTTCATGACTAAACAGTGTCTTTCTCATCCTAGACTTTCTTACTTTATTCAAATTCATGCATTTAAGATGGTTTTTACCACCCTATTATAGCAGCATAAGATAGTGTCAATGATACAAGCACAGACTAAAAGCATTCTACCTGAATACACATGCAGACTTTTTCCCTGTTTAACTAACACTTAAATTGAAAAAATACAACAAAGTAGAAGATCATTACTTTAGACTTAATGAAAAGCACCTCTTCATGTAGAAGAGGTCAAAGATGGTGAATGTTTGAAGAGAGTGAAAAAACAGTTACATCTCTCACGAGCTCTGACACACCTTTTGTGCTCACTCAGGAGAAACGAGTAAGTGTATTCAAGCTGCTTTTAGCGAGAGGGTAATTTTCTATGCGAGTTTCTTCTGGCTTAGTTCACTTAAGAAAAGGTAGTGTTTTTCTTATCTCCAGAAGGCTGGGGTGGGGAGATTTTAACTGCTGGTAAAATGCAGTGAAAGGTTTCATGCTCTAAGGCTGTAATAGTTGCTAGTTGCTCTGGAGAAACATAAAAATGCAATATTTTCTCTATCCACATGCTCCACATAGCACAGGAAAGCTGTGACATGACCACATCTGAGCTTTCACATGTGAGACCAATAACACCAGAGTAGCTTTCTTTGGGCACGATGGTTTCCCTCACCCTTATTGCTTTCTGAAAAGGTAATAATATAGTTTGAGAGAATGCAAAATATTGGTTTCTGGGCAGTTATGCAAGAGTAGGATGAATGTTTCAAGCAGGAAGGGATGTTACAGAACATAAGGTATACCATTGTGTGTGGTTTCAGACCCTGTGCGAGTTAAAAACTCAAGCAAATTTTTTAAAAAAAAAGCACATAGAAGCTTCAAAAATCATATTTCTTAATTAGAAGAGCAAAGCCTACATTTGGAACATTTAACAGCACTCGTGAGTAAAAGTGCTTCTTAATCCAAAGGAAGGATCAGCCAGAGACTATGATATAAGACCTTGGATGGCACATAAAAACTGGTGTGTTCTTACCTGCTTTTAAAAACCTTGCAGCTGTGGTTGTATAGCTGAACTATTAGTTTATTTTTATTCAAGGAATGACACATCTGCACTTCACTTTATCCCCAGGCTTAAACATATTATGCTTTAACTACTATTACAGCGCCACTTTCATCCCATGGCAGACATTTCGCTTTGATTTTATTTAGTTTTACTGAGTGCTTATTTTATGACAGGTTTCTGTTTTGTTTGGATTGGGGGAAGGGGATTTTGAAGGGAGAAGGAGGGAATATTGAGGGTACTCTCACCTGAATTCAGACTATTCTATGCATTGTAAAAGGGAAGTTGTATTCCTTTAAAAGAAACATCATTTTCAACTACAAATATACACTATTCCCTGTGACAAAAGAGTATTTCATGCAAGGTTATAAAAGAATATTTGTGGTGGTGAACTGCCCTAGGATGAAATATTTCTATTTCTTGTTATAAATCTGTGCAAATGCTTTAAAAAATATGAGTTCATTATAATATATGCACAGGCATCCCTGTTTTTACACAGAAATTGACAAATATACTTGTGTGTGTCAACAAATATATCCATTCATCCATGCAAAAACACTTCAGATGAATACTTACATCATCTTTTGATTTGCTACACACACACGTGTACATATATAAAAACAGAAAACTGACTACTTCTTTGGTTTTTTTAACAGAAAATTGTATATTAGCCCAAAATCATATGTAATATGCTGCACTGGAAATACAATCAACAAAACTTTATTGTAAATGTCTTTAAAGGTTGGGGAAGATGTAAGTCCAAGGGTACTTGTCAGTGCCAGCTGAAAATGAATATTTCCATTTGGATGATAACTTATTTAGCATCTTGTAAATATTTTCAGATGTCACTTTAACAGGTACTGCCTCTGGGGAAAAAATACTTTCAAGACTTGTGGGGGTCCAGAATGCTTCTTTCACAACACTTTTAATTTAACATGGTCAGGTGAATGTGCTAAACAATGACTCTAGCCAGTCCTTACAAATCGAATGTATATGACACTTTTACAGTGATATAATCCTGGGTGCTGCTCCTTCATGATGTTTATTCTTGTTGAAAAGAAAAATTATAGACAGCTGTCCAAGTAATATTATGTTGGTAACCTTTGCCACAACTCCTAGAAATTCCAACATTATTCTTCTAATGTCTCTGACATAAATAATATTTATCAGAAAACAATTTTTATAGACAACAATAATTATCTAAAAATCCTAGGTTGCACTATGAGCTTGATGATAAACATAAGCAATATCTTTGATATTCGAATACAATTTTTACTATATGTAACATTTATAGAAATAGAAAAAACCCATTTATGCTCCTGTTTTAAAGCTTCTAATCTATTTTTCTCCCACTTATGTCTTATTCCCAAAAGTGTGTCAATGAATAAGGACGATAGCAATGCAATTTTGCATGGTAAAATAGACGAAACAAGAAGTAAATTTAAAACAAATAGAATTATTGTTTCATATAAAACAAAGTGAAGTTGCAGAATTTATTGTCTTAGGGGGCAATAACAGTCAGAAGGTATAGGGGCTACAGTGACTGTCAAATTTGACTGTGTGCATGAGACTTCCAGAGAGCCTTAGAAACCTCTCATAATCAGTACTTGAGGGAGGCTGAGAATATGTGTTGTTTTCTACCTTTTTTACTATTAACAGGTGCTTTGGAAAATACTAGACAGATCAATGAGCAACATATTTAGTAAGTACCTATTATAGTTTAAAAAAAATTATAACATAAATTTTAGTCCAGGAGATGATGTTAACTGCCATAGAATTTTTCCTGAATTGTTGTAAAAATACTTCTAAACTCAAAGATGAAAATGCACAGAAAAAAAAAAAAAAAAAAAAAGCTGTAATATTTCTTCATGGGCTTTTAACTTTAAAGTGATAGGTATGTGGAATAAAAAAATGAATTCAGCCCTAAAGAACAGACTAACAGACTGCAGCAGGTTTTACATTGGTGCTATTATTGCATGTGAAATTGTGCTTAACTTCATTTGAAACCAAACTCTCCCTACCGATAGTAATACATTCATGATTTTATATGTGTATTAAGGGTATATATAGTTTAATTTATAATATATTATTTATTCTATATATTGCATAGATAAATTAATATTTGCAAAAACATTTAACTAAGTATCTGTTTGATTGTGCAGATTTAATTTTTTGTATGGACTTGAGATTGGACTTGATCAAATTCCAACAGGCTGCACTCATGGTCATTTCTTCAGACTCGAAGAAACATGTAGTAAACAAATCTGTCCTCTGAGGATTTAGTCCCCGTTTGCAGAAGTAACAGAAACACTTAAGGTGATGACAAACATCACTGTGTTGGAATGCTTAATTTGATTTTTTAATTTTCTTCTGCCACTACTCAGTCTGTTTGTTATTCCAGTTTCTATTTCCTACTCTTAAGAGAATAACTCTGCTTTCCTGGCAGATTAGAATGAAGTGAGGTACTGGAAACATACCAGAGGAGAAAGAGAAAATAAGAGAAAAGAAGGAATTATGTATAATGTTCAGATTATGTTTTTAAAAGAATGTTTTTCAGCTGTAAAATTATTATACTTACTTGCAACCTGTACCACCTATGTTACAGCATTAGAGACTTTGATCAGTGATTTACGTTTTCTGGCTGAATTGACAAATTAAGGTTTATGAGACAGCATTTTCCTTGATTTTCCTTTACTTCTTGGAAAAACATTTATTGCATATTTTATGTAGTTTGCTGAGTTTAATAGTTTATCCCTATGCTAATTCAAACACAATATTTCTCTCCATGCTGTTACAATGCCTGGAACAGCATACATTTTAGGTGATTGAAATTAATTTCAGTGTCAAACTTTCATGAGTAAGCCAAGGGGAAAATAAAACAACAAAAAAACCCCCAAAACATTTAAAGTAGAATGCAAGGAGAATAGAGGAAATTATAAAGATTTATAAAGGATACATATTCATAAAAATAAAATTTAAAAAGTTAATTAACTGGGAACAGTGGTTTCTAATTAAAAATAATAAACAATGAAAATTATTCCACACTGTTTTGTCTATGAAACATATTTTGCATTTGTACTTTCTTTCCTTTCCCTGCCTTTCATAACAAAGGGAGTGGATAAAGTCAGAGTACACTTTTTAATTGCTTTAAAATTGGGAGAATTTCTCACACAAATCAGAAAATACTCTGGAAATGGTGTTCCTTGATAAAAACATTAAACAATTACATTTTCATCTTCATTTATCAGTAAATTTCTTGTAATCTCAGAAAAATTTGATCCACCACGTGACATCCTGAATCAATTAAAGGTGTTAACTAGCTACAGTTTATTTGGATTGGCCTCTCATTTGGAGGTTTCAGTTCCACCACTCAGCTGGAAGAATGTTTATAATTCTGCTGTGATACAAATTGTCCTTGCTACTTCAAAACATTTTTAGTGTCTGTTCATATTAACTCCACTCCCTTTAAAATTTGGTAATAGAGTAACGTTATGGATATGGTGGTGGAAGACAATCTTTTAAAGTATCACAGTTGTTTTTACCACCTCTCACATCAAATTTGTTAATCTACAATACATTCAAAACAGATATTCCTAAGCAGACCAAAAATCAATAATTCTATTTATTAAATTCTCTGCAGCACTCTATAAAATACAGCCTTCTCAGCTTATGCTTCAGGCTAATTTCAGAAGGTCTCCCTTACAAAAATACAATCCTTATTTCTAGGGTGTATCGTGCACAGCATTGCTGGATGGTCAAGGGAGGTGATTGTCCCTTGTCCCTCTCTGCTCTGCGCTGGTGTGGCCTCACCTTCAGTATTCAGTGCAGGTTTGGGCACCACAACACAAGAAAGATATAAAGATGTTATAAAACAACCAAAGGAGGGCTACAAAGATGCTGGGAAGGAAAGAATATATTTACTTTTTCTTGGCATTTTAATAGATATTAATCTACTAGGATATGTCTCCCTTTAAATAATTTAAACATGGTTACAGATTAAAATAAGACTTGATGATAACTAGTCATGCACAGTTTGAGAGGACAGTCACTGATGAGAATGGCTTACAGAGAGCTTCAATTATCAAAAACATCTTGAGCAGTTGCTGTAGACAGAAGAATATTAAATGAAATAAATAAAACATATTCTTTTTCTATCAGTCTGAATATTGTTCATGTTGCTGTTAAGTTCTGTGCTAAGACCCCCTGTTAGGTATTCTACAAGACAATTTTCATGTCACTATATAAATCTTCTCTTATTTGTGGAAAACAGATGAAATCATTAAAGAAAAATTACCTGTAAGTAATTACATATGTGACGGGGAATGTTGTTCTGTATCTCATAACTAGACAAGAGTGGGTCCAGAAGTTACAGTATGTAACACCTTGCATGTGCCCAAAACTAAGAACAAAACTGAAAGTTTTTTCACTGATTTTTTCCATTTTCAAAGGTAAAGCAAAAATCAGAGAATCCTGACATTTTGTAGAAAAAGGGAAAAAAAGAGAAATAGAAAGGGGTTCAGGTAACAGGGATTCAGAAAAGCTTTACCATGGCAACTACTGTACCACAGAAAAGGCCGATTAACATGAAGCTGGAGATTAGGATGAAATGACAGTGGTGTCACTAACTCTCTTCTTCCTTCCCTCCAAGGAAGTATAAATGCAGTCAGTTGTCACTGATAGATACCTTTTTCCTCAGGAAAGATGAAGATGACCAAGAGAGATATAGAACATTTTATTATTTTTTCCCTATCAAAATACAGAGAACCAGAAAGCATTTTTTGGTCTGCCCCTGTGATGGTGTTTGGGTCACTCAATTTACTCTCTGCTGGATATGTTAATAGAAGTCCTGCTATGTCCTATTTCTGTGAGCTGTAAATTTTGACAGCCTTCTGAGAGCTTGTATAGTAAAGAGTAAGTTTTAGATGAAATCATAGTGAAGATTTATCTTGTGCAGAAAGGTTCCAAAGTTTTATCCAAGCAGGTAAGTTTTTTTGTCAAGACAGGAATAATCTTCAGATAAGAATGTATTTTGGTTCTTTTGAAGTGTTTTCTTGAAATAATTATGTCATACTTCACCCTTACTGTGGGCTTCCTGTTGGATGATAGATTTATTTATGCTGATGACAGTTTAAATACCTTCTTCCACTTTTAAGAATTTTAAATGCTGATGCAAAACTAATTCTACATAATACCAGATGAAAAATGTAATTTAGCATTGGTACTATGAAAATAACTTAATGAAAAAATCTTTGATGCTGATAAATGCAAATATAGCTAACATATCCTGATGGTCCATCCATTTGAATAGATGATTTATTACAGCAGCTGCAGGGACACGTCTCACTCTTAGAAGTGTTCCAGTTGTAGTAAAGGGTACAGCAATGCCTTAGTCTGCATTTTAAAGTGCTTTCTGCAGTAGCATAGCTATTGCTAATAGAGCAGCCAGTCATCAGCAGAGAAGAGCATTTCTGCACAGAGCTTAAACCATGGGAATCCAGGACTTTATTTAAAGGAAAGGCTAAGAGAATTTGGTTTGTTCCACCTGCAAAAGAGAAGGCTTCGGGATGGCCTAATTGTGACCTTCCAGTGCCTGAAGGGAGCCTACAAGAAAGATGGAGAGAGACTTTTTACAAGAGCAGGTAGTGACAGGACAAGGGTGAATGGTTTCAACCTGAAAGAGGATAGGTTTAGATTAGATGTTAGAAAAAAATTTCTTTAGTGTGAAGGTGATGAGACTGGAACAGGCTGCCCAGAGTAGGTGCCCCATCAGTGGGAGTGTTTAAAGCCAAGCTGGATAGAACTCTGAGCAACCTGGCCTGATGGAA
Organism: Acanthornis magna; assembly: GCA_036785705.1. Taxonomy (NCBI): domain Eukaryota; kingdom Metazoa; phylum Chordata; class Aves; order Passeriformes; family Acanthizidae; genus Acanthornis; species Acanthornis magna. Next base: position 34,977,728 of record JAWUZG010000018.1, read on the forward strand.
GGTGTCCCTGTCCACAGCAGCAGAGTTTAAACTAGATGATCTTAAAGGTCCCTTCCAAACCAAACCATTTTCTGTTTCTACAATTCACTGATTCCATGATTAAAAGTTACTCACTTGTATTAGGCTAGCATTGTAGGTGCATATGCATGGTTCTATTCCTGAACTCCATGCCTCTAATGCTGGTTTTCTAATGATCACAGTTTGGACAATTCTGAATGAAGTTTACTGATATGGGTTAGCTCATAAATAAGGGGGATTTGAGTCTAGCTAGCTTTACATTTTCAATGTGTAACTTAGAATGTGTTACACATTAAAGCATTAAATATCACTTTTCTCACACTTCTGGTAAAAAAAAAAAAAAGAAAATTCCAACAGTAAAACTGAAAAAATATCAGTGTGGAGAATAAATATTTTAGGATGCAGAGTTTTCAGTTGGATGCTGCAAGTTTGGCAGAGGTCAGATGTACAGCAGCAGCAGTAGTATGCTGATTACAATGTTTTCTTTTCTGACCCTACAAAATGTCTTTTTCGAAGTTCTTGTTTCACTAAAGTGCATCTGACTTATCTCTTCCCTTAAGTGCAGAAAGTAACTCTCCATAGAAAGCCATAAACTATACCAGTACATGGAACAGAATGTAGATGGTAAAATACAGTGTTCCCAGTGGGCCTGTGGGGGTAAAAAGAGCACAAAACAAACAAAAAACAACTAATAACTTTCCAGTCCTAGAAATCAATAAAAACAATGTTAGTTACCAAAACTAAAATAAGTATTGAGCATAAAGATTGTGTAAAAAATTGTAGGTTTACTGGAATTATGTGATTTCATATGCGAAGGTTCACACTGTGGTGCCACAGTAGATGTAAAGTAGAAGTAAGGCACAGTTGTAAAAAGAAATTCCCATTCTGAAATCATATCCAAGCTGTTCAATTTGTCATAAGCCACCAAAACAGGTTCAGTGCTGCTAGCCTGTGCTGAGGCTTATGTATAGCATCAAAGAGTTGGAGATTGATGCTCAAGGAAAGAGACTCTGGAAGTGGACTTGAATTCTAATTCAGCATTTCACCTTGTCGTTGATTGTTTCATGGGACGGATAGTGCAGCTGAAGCTGAAATTGTGTTTGCTTTACATTCAGCTCTGAGAACAAGCTCTGGTCACACTTGTTCAAGTTTTCTCAGCCAGGGATGACTTGCAAGGGCTCCAAACTAAAATGAACTGTCTTCAAAGTGTGTTAAATCTTGTCCAGCTGGATTATAAATCCAAGTGAAAGGATAACATGACAAAAAATTTTTATTGTCATTTCCAGCAAAACAACACTCCCTTTCTCAGATTCTAAAAGTTTTGAAGAATGAAAATGCTATTTAAAGCACTTATTTTTCTGTATTTTTATTTCACCTGAAACCTGACTCTTGTGCTATGGTATACTGAAATTCTTTACAGGCTTCTGCTGTTATGAAAAAACATCAGTAGTGACTATAAAGGGTTTTGTTTTAATTTTATCCAAGAGCCATTTCACTCAGGAGGGCTAATGATGCTGTGGACACCTGCTGTGAACAAAAGGCCTTCACTGGAATGAGGAATATTCTTCAAGTCTGAAAAGCCAGACTCTGTAATGTAGGTGGGAAAATTTTCACCAATATAATAGCAGAGTGTAGCTATGCTTCTCATGGGATATATATCCATAAGATATCCATAATTAGTGATGTGATGAAGCCCTCACCAGTCAACTCCAGGCAATTAATTGGTATGGATATATTTTAGAGTGGAAGAAAGACAGAATATATGTGCAATAAACTTTGTGGTTCAGTAGAACAGTCTAACAAGAAGCCCTTCACTTTATCCACATAAAGAATTTTAAGAATAAACTTCCTTTTAAAGTACTCTATCACTACAATATCCCTAAAGCATAAGAGGAAAAGAAAATATATTTGATGTTATGACTGAAAATAAGTGCAGAAATTTTGAAGAAGAATTGCTTCTTAGGTATGTCCTCTGAAAATACTCTAGATAATCAGAAAGGGATATAAAAAGTACATAAAGGGCTATCAAGTTATTACTGCCTTGTGTGTTGTATCTGCATGCTGGAATTGAGTGTGTGTGCTGCAAACTGCCTTTTTCACTGTGACTGGTGGTTAGTAACGGTAAAAGAACCTGGAAAATTTGAGGCAGAATAGCTGGTTTATTTTCAATGTAAAATGCAATTTTGTTTTCTCCTACTTAATATGAAATTTTGTTGATCATAATGATACCTTATTGTTTATTCTTTAGGTAATCCTGTGAGAACCAAGGAGTTGGACTCTATGGTCCTTATGGGTACCTTTCAGCTTGAGATATTTATGATTTTCTATCTATAGTGTCTTGATTGCCAATTGAATGATATATGGGCTCAAAAAAGTTACATTAAATACCAGGTTTCTTTTTCTGAGCTCCTCAATGGAGAATGACAATCTGAACCAGGTGTGGACCTGAACAACCACCTAAAAATAATGTGGCTTTACTAATTATCTGTAATCTATTTTCACTGTGATATTTTTATATCAATGTAAGTATTAAGAAGGTTAAAATTTTGATAGACATTATGTATTCCACTAACTAATAAATAATAATGTAAGCCATGACGGGAAGAGGAAACTTACAAGTCAATTTCAAAAGTGAGGATATGTAAAAACAGCTTTTGTGAAGATTAGTTGCCATTAATATAATCAAAAATAGAATAGTGCAATATCATTAAAATGTTCCAATATATATTTAGGTACACTTTTCTAATAAATATCAAGACCTCATAATATCAATGTTTCTGGCAAATACATAACAATAAAAATCTGAAATGAAGAAACAAAAATGCAAATTTCATTTTAAATCTGTTTTCTTCCTTATCTGGAGCAAGCTGCAGGGGCATTTTCTCCCCCACAGGATATGACATATATGTGCCTTGCTTAGGGAATTTTCCCATCATATAAATCAAGGACAGTGCATAGCAACATCTGTTATCCGTGCCTAGGTCTGTTAGGCAAATTTATCATGCTGCAAAATAGCAAATCTGCATTACCATACCTGGCATCTATTCCTTATATTTCAGAAGCATGTTTTCCTAAATGTTTGCATAATAACAGATCAATGTAACTAAGCATATAATTTTCTTCAGATAACATAATCTTATTATATTTTACCTTCTTTTTTTTTCCTCCCTTCTTATGATCATGGAATGACTATAAACAGAAGGCTATTTTACTAATTTATTCCAACTATATTCTGAGAGGAGTACTGGGACTTTGCTTCCTTTTATTTTGCAGATTTATCTGTACGTTTTTAATGGATTTGTTTTTCCAAATGTAGTTCTAGATACTGCCTTTCCCAAGTCAAAGCTCATTAGGAGAGTAATTTAGAGATATAAATTCAGGGAAGGAGGAAACCCCAGGTCCTGCCTCCTCTTAAGCTCTTTTAGATGCAAGAGATACTATGGAATGTCTACGTTTATGAAGGGGAGGAAATACAAAGGAAACTTCCTTATGAACAACAACAGAGGTTTATATACTCAGCTAGGTATGTTCTTGCCTTGAGATAGCTGATTGAAAAGACAGAGTATGGTTGTCTGATTCTCTTTAAAAAACAGCAGCAGATCATATCCATACTTAACTATACCCAGAATCTGAATTGTCAAAGTGTTCTTGAAGCATAATTAACATATGCTATAGAAAGTGACTCCAAATTCTATAAAAGAAGCTTGGTCTTGTAACTTCAGCATCTTGCCAAACTTTAAGTTTTTGCGTTTTAGCGAAAAACCTCATGGCAGGATCATGCTGAAGTTTCCTCAGATGTAAGCCATCCTGTTCCTCAGTTTGAAGAAGATGGAAGAATGTGTAGCCCAGGTTGCCTGAGTCATGGGGACTAAAAAGAAGCAAGAGAGAGACTCATTAGACATTCAATTCATATCTGAAGATAAAAAGTCTTGACATTCAGGACATCCTTCACAGCCAAATATCTGATCACCTAAGACAGAAGTGAGACTAAGCAGCAAAAGCAGCACCACCACTTTAGGAAAAGGCATAAGGCAGCTGCTTTCTGAGCAATACATGTCTTCAGGCTCTACACGGAACGACTCACCCCCGGCAGTCAAGAATGACGTTTCCTACAGACTGACTGCAGTCAGGGCTGATTGCTATGGTTAGCAATCCAGGTTAACTACCTTTCCTGCCGCTACCATTTCGGTAACACAAATATCAGCGTTGCCAATGGCTTTCTCAGAGATAGCTGCCCATTTCCAGGGGCCCACAATGCTGAGGATTGCAATGACAAAGTCCTATATGTATATGTGACTTGGTGTTTGGCTGTTTTAAGCCATTTAGACTTGGCATTGTCAAACAGAACAACCTCTGCACAGCCTTAAAAACTAGGCCTAGCAAAAAGCATGAGAAAAGATCATGCAGACTAGTCATGTTTCACTTATAACATGCAACTATAAAGAATTCAAGGTGTTCAGAGCAAATGACTCCTAGCAAAAGATTCTGGGAAGAGAAGGGTCTTACTCCTTTGTTTGTCTTTCTGGTAAGCAAAGAAACAGAAAGGAGCAAGGCGGGATGCTATATTATTATTTATGATTAATATGTTTGGATGAGAATCTTAGGAGGATTAGCCAGGATACAGACTGTTCCAGATAAGTAAGTGATTTACAAAGAGCCAGGATAAAAAAGTGCTTAGGATGGTTTGGAAGATCAGGCAAAGCTGCGGACAAGATGAGTATGGGTTGGAAGAATAAACAAAAAAACTGTGCCAAAGGAGTTAAACATCTTTGGGGGGGAAATGAAACTGTTTTTTATATCATAATGTCTGATGTCAAGGTTTCCAAGAGAAAGCTTTTTCAATTCTTTCAGGGTGAAAACAGAAGATGCTTCTGAGAAACTTCATTCTACTAGGGAGTAATTTTAGAAAAAGATCTCGAGAGCAGGAGCAGTCAAAGAGAAACAAAGAAAATTCCGGTTTGATTCTAAACATTTTTATTTTTATTGACTAGGGAAAAACATTTTAGTTTGACTAGTGTCTATACTGTCTCTATAAATAATAACTCTGAAGCAGAGACTGGAGCACTGTCCAGAGGGATGTAGTTAGTCTTCCCTTCCACAGATTGATTAAATGATCAGATCATTTACCTTCTGAATCAGCTGTGACCTCTATTTGGAAATAAACACAATGAAAAACACCATGAAAAAAATTCTTGTGATTTATGAGGCATGGTCGATCTGTGTGAGATCCAAAGGCGAGTAGTAGAATCTTTCCTACACCGTAATTCTAACACATTGCTTGTATGAAAGTTTGTTTTCCAAAACTTTAATTCCACAGGATCATTTCCCACCTGATTCTTATAGTTATAAAATAGATCCTTTGCAAGGACGCCGAAGTTCTTCTGTGTGGAAAGAATAAATTTTAAAAGAGATAGGTTTGAAGTGGCAAAATTGTTAAAGTCATTAATATGAACTCAAGCACCTGATGTATCTAATGGACTTTGAAGGGACTGGTAATTTGAAAAATCATTAGAAAGTCATGCAAGAAACAGTGAGGTAAATTTTAAAAGGATATAAGAAAAAGATTAAGGATATTAAGAAATGTGAACACCCTCATATAAGTAAAATCAGAAAGAAAAAAAAATAGGCACAGTGAGAAAGAAAAGTTTTAGTGGTGGCATTTATAAGACATAGATGATAAATAATGAACTTTGTATTGCATTATTTTTTACAAGAAAAAATTTGCTCCTCATCTTGGACATGTTCATGGAGGGCTGTCTCCTGTGGTAGATGTTTATATATAAATATAATCCAAATATATTACTGATTTTTAAATAATTTTCCCATAATTTTTATAATGCCTAAAATCTTAATTAACTAAGAACAGAAGGCAGAGAAAAAAATGGAATGGACTCTTCTGTTAAACATGCTTTTTTGATTGAACAGTTGTAGCCAGAAATTTTACTCTCTGTTCCTCTACACTGTTTAACAATACAAATTTGTGTTTATTCTTTTGACTAGCAGTTTTTAATAAAATTTCTGTGATCATAAAATTTATGATCTGTTTAATTTTTTTTGTAGACTTCACAAGTTGCTTTGTTGAAAAATTGTGTTCCACTGTGATGAAATTTTTGTTCTGGTTCCCACAGAAGCAAGAGCTGGGAATTCCCTGATTCTTAATGTGTCAGAAAAACTAAGTGCTTTCCTGGCAAAACTCTCAGAAGGTAGCCTTCCTGTACCACCTGAAGGCAGCATATTATAAGGTTTGTAGAATTGCCACTGAAATTAAATAAAATCAAGATTATTAAATAAAATATTTTTCTAAGGTGGAAAGAAACTAGGTTTGAAAGTAGATAAACTATTGGACTCAGATATTATCTCTAAATATGCTAATTGTTTGTGTCTATGAAGAAAAATTCAATTCTACTGTCACTTCCAGGTTTATTTCAAGTTTAACATTCTGCTGTTTTCAAATTTGACTGTTTCCTGCATACTTTTATATTATTGCTAATAATTATTGCAGGACATTTTACTCCAGTTTTCCAAACAAGTTCTATAGTTAACAAATACTCATTGTTTGCCCCTTAGATTTCAAAAAGGACGAGTTTTTTGTGTCTTTCTTACAAATGCCTCTTTCAATTAGAAAAATTATGCAGAGACCCCACTTTGATTTTCTCCTCCTGGCAGGTGTAACTCCAACACAGGGATTGCTCATTGGCAATGTGCCTTCTAAGGCTACCTTATCTGTCATAGTTGGTTATTTCCTGATGGGCTCTGTCTGATCACCATGTAAAAGATTTTCTCCAGAGTGTTGACCTTCACTCTCGCATTTTACTGCTTCTGTCTGTCAGCTGCAGTTTGGCTGCATATTTATTTAGTCAAGAAATTGATTCTAATCTGAGGTGGAGAATGCTCAGAAGCCTTTACTGCCTATTGACCTTAGAGCAACTCGTGATGCATGTTCCCAAAGCTGGCCACTCTGATGACATGCTGAGGGATGCATGTACACATTGATCAACCCAACCATATTGATATTGGGATATTTATAATTGGGAGAGTGGGCAGCAAAGAGTGTTTTGGAAAGACACTGAAGATTAAGCAGGTGAAGCTGAATAAAGGGGAGAAAGAAAGAGGAGTACTAAGCATACAGGAGCTCAAATAACACACCTATAGGTTTCCCATAGTGATGAGGTCTTGAAAGTACAGTGGGAAAAGAAGAACCATTCTGTAAGGAAAATCTGTAGTTTTGATGGCAAACAGGAGACTTGTCTGCTCAGTCTTTACCTTTAGGAGATCCATAAGGAGGGATTTATGAACTAATAAGAAACAGAAAACCATAGGAGAGAATGATGATGATTAAAGCAATATTCCCTGCACCTTCAGAAGTAAAATATGAACAGGCCAAATTTGTTGGAAATGACATATCCTGCAGTTCAGTCTTGTAGCTGCTGTTTTTATGAAGTCCCTAAAAGGATGTATCACAATGTTGGAATGAGTCTAGCTAAAATGAATAGGAGCCACCTAACTCTTCACCTCAGTCATCTGCTTGCTTTAGGTGTCTTTCTGTCATAAAAATGTTGAGATGATCTAAACCACTGCCAGCAATCTTGATATTGGCCATTATACATATGCATAAAAATGTATTTCAGTAGTAGGGATTAGTAATCATATCACAGTGCTTTTCCTTTGTTCTGAGTCCTTACAATGTGCTACTGTCTGTTAGACATGTCCTTCCCTAGTGATGTTCCTTGAGACAGAGTCTGTTTGAATGTAGTAATGTCAACTTTGACAAAGAAATGCCCTTCTGACACTTAAAAATGTCTATGTATGAATAACCCAAAGTAAAGTTCTTTTTCCTAAGGTACTGTGATAACTTTTGTGATTTGGGCTGAAATTTAAAAAGCTTGTGTCTTTGCAGAGTCTTGCTGTAGTTCTAATCTTATGACTAGGCTGACATTTTCAAACTGTGTCCTCTTTTTTCTCTACATTTGACATGACTGAAGATGTAGAAACTACCATCAGCCTGCATGCAGCAAGCTGAGATTTTGACACTTCCCAAAGACACATGCCAGAACATGAAATAAGGCCACTGAGGGATAAGAAAAAGGTATGTATTTTTTTTGGCCTGCTTAGCTCCAATATTACAATTGCTATAATCACCAGATCTCAGTCAGGTATATGTATAAAAATATTTAATAACTATATTAGAAAAATACCTTTTTCTTGTTTCCCAACCCCCAAAATTCATAAGAAAGCTTGAAATTGATTTCTGAATTCTTCCTTAAAGAAAGCATATATTTTCTTTTTGTGGATGGGATTGCATTTAGTACATAACAGAATGTAGTATGAATAACTCATCTGAAAATTTCTGCTACAGCACATTTCAGTGGTGTCAGCAACAGCTCATAGATTAAACATTGCAGAAGGAGGAGCTCAAAGGCTTTTGGCTGTCCTAAGGAGTTGGTGATCTAAGGATGGATGGAAAGAGAATAATTTACTAAAAGATATGGTGAGGAATAAGAAACCATTGAGATTATTCTGGTAAACATGAAAAACAGTGGGCATGGGACAGTGTGCAACCTCCATGCTGTCATGACTAAGAATTTCAGGCTCTTTTTTCACAATCTTCTGTCTATCATAAGTGTTTATGCTGGTTTAATGAAAACCAGCACAAAGGGGAGACACACTGAAGCGTGGGTGCTTAAGAATTTGATAGGTTTTGTGCTGAAATGATTTCATAACTTCCCTCTAGATCAGGTCCTTCTATTTGCAGATATCCACTTTAAATCAGAATAACAGACAAGTCTTTTTGCCTAGAGAGGAAAACAGCTAATTCATGCAATGGCTGAGCAAGAACTGATGAAACCAATGGATGTGCAAGTTCTCTCCTGTATCATCAAGTAACCAAACCCACAGGAGCTTTGACAGGGCATATCTGAAATTGCCTTCAGCTTCTCTCTGGCAGTGTTAACTGAGAATGCAGACTATAACATTTCAGCTGTACAAATGCAATGACATTGAGATCAACAGTGGAGCTCAATGTGCCTGTAACTGCTCCCTTTTAAAAAGAAGTCTTAATTTATTAACTCTCAGATGCTAAGAGCATCTGTTCTCAGTGTCAAACCTTTCAAAAGATGAAGTTTGCTTGTACTTTAGTATAAGGTTCTGTATTGATCTGTAGGATCACTCTGACAAGTTATAACTGTGCAAAATGGAAATTATTTGCTCTGTATAAAAGTGGAACAAATGCAGTACTTTTCAGAAATATTCATTTTATGACCAGTCTAAATGAAATCTGACAAGTCTACCATACATGTTGCTCAGCTTTTCTTGCAGATCTCAGGAGATGGGCACACTGGGTGGCTGGAGTTGGTTTTGTGGTTGGTTGGAGGTTTTTTGATGCAAAACAGAATAACCTCCTGGGTTCTCCTGAAACATCACTCCCAAATCAGCTAATTTTTTTTAAGATGTTTTACTTTAATGCAAATAAATAAATGTTTTCAACTTCTAGAATGAAGAAACTAAATGCATTCCACTCTCAGTAAAATCTCAGGAAGGAGATAAAAGCAAAATAGCTGCAAGTGAACCCAGGAGAGGGGGAATTATGGCATGAATTTCTCCCATCTGCTCATTTTGGTGCACTTCCATATTTATTTCTCTTTCTGTCAAGTGTAGATTATGAAAGTTTTAGACTTTTATCTTACTTGAGAACTTTACCGAATACAAGCCAAAATAGCTCAAGTCAAGAACATGATTAAGAAGCAGTCTCTTAGCCAAAAGAAATCATAAAGCCTACCTTCTTATTGACTTTCTTAAGTATCTATTTAGAAAATGCTATAATCTGAACAACCTATTCATTAGTGGGGGTACATCAAAATCCTCAACCTACTTGTAACTTCTGTTCAAAACCGCTAAACCAGAGTTTTTATTAGTTCAGTAGCGTAGATTTCTAAAACTTGTTCTTGAGGCCGATCAAACGGTGCATCTGCCCTCCCTACAAATATGTCAAACAGTTAAATCAGCTGGCAGGAATTGAAGTTGTGTTGGCAAGCAGAGACGTTGGTGATTGTAACAGCCCAAGAAATCATAGATAATTTTCTTTTGGTACTTCTGATATTTAAAGTAATAGTAATAAGAATAATATTATCTTTGTATATAGCTGTAGCTTCAAGATTTGCTGAAAATTATGAAGTTTCTTTGAAAGTTTCTGGATTGGTAATCATCCATACAACTTGAAAAATTAATCTAAGCCCAGTGTGTATCACTCTTGTTTCAGTCCCAAACCCCTTTGAAGGAAAAATAATCAGGTCTTTCTCTGCAGTTATGGACACCAGTGGTGGTATCATGCCAAATCAGTGGCTTTGTGATAGAAACCAGTCATGTTCCTGATAACATAGGTGACTAATGCAGAATTTGACTATTGCAGAGTTTGCTTTCATGGTGTGTTTAGCCCTTGGTTAGAGAAATAAGTCCTAGAGCTTCCAAAAGAAGTCTTCTTTTTCTTTTTTGCTTATCACACTTAGATCCTCTGCAGATTAGTAAAAGTATTAAAAACACTTACAGGTACAGAATAACTCAGGGCATTTTCAAATAAGTGAACCCAAAAGGCAATTTGATTAATTAGAAGAGGTTAAGAACAGAGAATTTTTGGAAAATAATTTGCGGTATTCAGTTTAAAGACAGCTGTGGGATCGTCTGTACTTTGATGACTTTAATTATGCCCCGACTATGCAGAAAATATAGGTGCAGCATTATGAGAAGTCTCTACCCTAACTGCCTTTGTTTCTCATTTTTGTGAGAATGGCACTTACAGTGCCGTTAAGGTTTCTAGGCTCCTTCTCAAAAGATATATAATTATTGAAAAGTATAATATAAACATGAGAACAGATATTCCTCAATATGATAGAAACCCTGTGCTATTTCTTTTGCTTCATGTTGATATAGAAGACATACTGAAATTATTTTTACCATATTCTTTGGTCTTTTTTTTTAGTTGTCTTGCTCCTCCCCACAATGAAACTGTTTGTCTTATTTACTAATTGTCTTTGACATGAGGAAACCCCTCCCTGAAGCCCCACATGCACCTGTGAGGTGTTGGTCCCCACTTTCACCCTGCACTGACAGTCCAGGCTGGGGATGCTCCCAGGGCTCCTTTGGCAGGTAGCATTTCTCTGGCCTAATGCTAAGAGAGACATTTTACTCATTTTCTCAGCTAATGTTGGAAAGCTTATTTTTGAATTCTTTTACTATTCTGTTTAAACAGTCAAAGGCAAAACAGTGACTTATTTCTCTGGATTTATAAGCAGGAAAACCTCAAAGCAAATCAAAAGTGCATGTGAACTTAGAATTTCAGGTTAGGACTGGAGATTTCTGAGTTTTGATTCAGTTCAAGGTCTAGAGATCTATATGAGATCACATATTTTCTGGGATTTAGATCAATTTTAACTACTGAGAAGGATGAAGGATACCAGCCTGATTTTTTCTGACCACTTGGAACATTGGGAGATGCTGGTTTGTTCTTCCTGGATGAAGGATGGGTTTTGCTGTTCACTTTTTTTTTTTTATTTAATCTAATACCACTGAGAAAAGGAAATGCAGACAAAGATAAGAAAATGGCACTAGAGAAACTTATTTCTGCTCATTAAAATGGATTACAGCTTCCTCAGGCAAAAAACCCAAAACAACAGAACAAAAAGCTATACATTAGGAGAACTGAATGTTTAATGTTAAGTTATTTACATTTAACTTATTTCAGTATAAAAATTAGTTTCTAGTTTCAAGAGGCAAAAATAATCTAGTTAGAAGAATTGACAAAGTCAGCCAGTCTGACTGTATAACTGTGGCTGAGTACAGCTGAATTGTTTCACAGCTTAGCTCTGCTAAGCACTGCCAGCTAGTATCAATGGCAATTTTTCTTTTGGGCGTCCAGAAGTCTGTATGATTCCCCAAGGAACCATGCCGATCCAACTGTTTCTGAAGTTGCTGCTTCAGAATAGCTCTATTAGAGGCTTAGGCTGGTGCTGACTGTTAGGAAGGTGATCTCTAGCTATATATCTTACGCTCTTTAACAATTGTAGGAGGCAGTAGACCCCTCAGTCTTTAAACTAGGAAAATCCCAGAAGAGCTGTTCACAGGACTAAAGCTTTGAATTATGAGTGCTCCATCAGAAGATTACTCCTTCCTAGATAACAGAACAAAGCCTAGTCAATTCTGCTACTATTAGTATTAGAGAAATATATCTGCTTTAAATGCTGCTTATATAAAAACATTTTAACATAATATGAGAAGTGGTCTCAGAACAATTTTTTGAAGTTAGGAAGTTCTGGAATTCTTTGGTGAACGATGAGATGGCATCATGCTACTAGAATGCTTGATAGAAAATCAAAATCAAGATTTGAGTATACTCTATACACAGAACAGTAGTTTTCTAGATAGATTGTTCGTGGGGTTTTATTTGTGTGGGGGTTTTTTCTCCATCTTGATCACCTCCTACTTCACTATGTTTTATCAAAGCTTGTCTTATAAACATATATTAAGTCTATACATGTTTTCTGATGGCTATCATTCTCTAGTTGCAGTGTTTCAAGAACACTAACTCAGATGAATGGTTTGACCAAACACAGCACTGTCTTCACACCCTGCAATCTTACTTGTTCACGCTACCCTCATTCCAGTCTCACTACACTTATCTGATGAAACTTCCAGCACAGAGCACAGTTTGTTCTTTTTTTTTCCAAATGGAAGTATTTTACTTTGCTTTTGTACTCTGCCAGAAATGACGCTAAACCCCCTTACTATTCTACATCTTATTTATTATAATCTTTCCTAACATGAGTGTGTATTACAGTATTCATTTCTTCAGGCTACTCATTTCATATCTAATTTACCCAGTCCCTATTAATTCTCTCACCTTCTTCACCTTCTTGCTTGATCACCTTTCCTTACTAGCGTTTATCTGCCAGACTCCTCCTTCCTTGTTCAGACAAATTTTTTCTTGCTCCCTATTTCTCATCAAAACACTTTTCTATTTTCCCTTTTGATGCAACATATAAGCAAAACAATCCATGCCAGGGTTTCCCCAGGCTGTTTAGCCCATGCTCTTGTTTATTTGGGCACAGTTCTTCATTCTCTATCAGTGTCTGTGGAACTTCTCAGTCTTTATGCTTCCCCTCCTCATGGATCCATCAGTCTCCCAGCTGAATTAATTACTATCTCAGTTGCAATTTTCCCTTCTGTCTTACCATTTCCTTTCCTCTATACCACATAAGACATTCCTGACCAAATCCTATCAAGCACCTGATATCTTTCGTATAACAAAATGATTCTATGCTCAGAGAAATTCCTTGAATTTCTTAGCAGCATTAAAGCTTTCTTTACCTTACAATGACTGAATTAATTTTACTGAAATCTTCCAAAAATGTAGTCCAAGTAAAAACATTTTAAATGAAATTCCACAGAAAATAATTGCTTTTTAATTGCATTAGGATTGTATTTTCATTCTTACATATCACAACAAACAACCCTACAAATAGGTGATGCTGCAGTCCACTGATAATATAGATAGTATTTGTTATATTTATAAGCATTACAATTTCCATAATCACTTTACTGTAATCTAAAAAGAAACATGGAGCTGACAATTACAAAACAGTAAAAGGAAATTATTTTACAGAGCCTCAGAAATGAGACATCAAGTTTAATGACTTTCATTCTTGTTTTGACAGATTTTTAATTATATCAAAGTTATTTTGCCTTTTTCTTAACATGATTTATGAACTATAAGTTTATAGTAATAGTAATAACAAGCACAATCAGAAGCAGATGCTTGATATTATAACAGTAAAAAATAATAAAAATAATAGGGTAAAAATTACTTTATTTGCCTAAAAATTCCTAGTGCTTTAACTAAATAAGCACATGAAAATGTCATTAAATCAACATTTAGACACGTATATATTAATATTGGTATGGTTCATATATGTTTCTATTTTATTCCTTAACAAATATTATCATTTGAATCTCTTAGCAGACTTCCATTATTGAAAGACCTAGATTTTTTTAAGAGTTCCCCATATATAAAATTGAGACAAATACTTTAGAGGAATGATATAATATAACCTCCGCTAAAAATACTTTATCATTAAAGTAATATTCATTGAACTCCATGGCGATATCATTACTAGAAAAAGCATTCTCAAGAATCTTACTGTTCTTTGTCTGCTAGTAGTTGGCTATATTTCTTTAGAGAGACACTAAATGCAGTGCTGCAAAAGCAAAAGGTAACACATGCCAAATATCTGGCAGGAAAACATCAGGAAATAAAGCTCCTCAATCCCTTTCAAGACAATCAATTATCTAGAACAGTGTAGCAGAAAGAGCTTGTAAAGAAAATAGTACATAGATAATTGGAAAAAGAGAGATAAACAGGAAAGGAAAGGAAAAAAAAAAAAAAAAAAAGGTTGAACTTTCCAGAAAGAAAGGTTAGGAAAGGTTAACCATCAAAAAGTTAAGCATGTTGTCTCAAGCTAATTCCTATATAGTCAATAGAGATAAGCCACTCTGAGAAGTGTCCAATAAATGAAAATAAGAAAAGGTAAGCGGACCTGCAAGTATCTAGAGTTCTAGTAAAGGGAACTATAAGGGCAAGCTTTAAAGAAGGTTAAATTTTGGATGAAAGTATTACCTATTGATGCAACAGAAAGAGATAGATGCTTGAAACCAGCTAGAGACTAAAACCTTAAGCTACTATAGCATTAACGGAAGGTCATGGTCAGCTTATATTTTGCCTGTTACAAGGCTTCTCTGCTGCCAGTAATAAAATAAAGTTAAAAAAACATGAAAAGGCCCATCACCAGAAGAGTTCATAGCAGAAAAAAGCAGCTATTCTTGATTAAAAGCACTTAAATACTAAGCATTGAGACAAATTCAGAAGTAGTTTTATTCAGTGATGCATACATAGAGAAAATGCACGTTGCCATGGAGTATCATTTAGGCCCAGGGGAAACTTTGAGAGAAAGAAGAAGTCACCTGTGTGAGCCAGCAAACACGCAGAGATTTTTCCTGGGTACAGGTCTGTCACCTTCACTTTGCATTCCAGAGCTGATTACAGCCTCTCTAAAAATATGTGATAAAGATAAGATTTTAGGGTGCAAGGGGTGAAAACAGTGGTGAGATTGACTTGAAATAACACATCAAATCATTGAATGGTCTGGATTGGCACTGACCTTTAAGATCATCTAGTTCCTGCTGCCCTCTGTGGGCAGGGACACCTTTCACTCAACCAGGTTGTTCTGAGCTACCTCCAGCCTGGCGTTGAACACATCCAGAGACAAATATTTGATCGAGTCATCCACTTTGAAATCTTGTTAGATATTGCTTGTAAATTAAATTTTAAAAAGCCATTTCTAATCATCTCAGCTGTTTAGCCAGACCATTTCATCCCACTGGAAACTGTAGAGGCAGTGTTACATTTTTCACCACGTTCTAAACAAACAGTTTCTTAGATGAAACATGAAATATTTTGATAGGTAATATAAGCTAAAACCTTAAGCCAAGTCTTTTAAAAGAAGAAAGATGTATAAAACTTTAACTGTGAGCTGAAATACTTTTTGTAGAATTGGATTATTCTGTGTCATATTTCCATTGTTACCTTCTCTCTCCAATTATTTTCACCACTTCCTTTAAAGCTGTGGAAGGACTGATTTATATCAGGCATAGTCCATTTGTGTGAAGACATGAGATAATTCAGCTGCTCTTTATGGAAGTGATGTTCTTTGAAAGAGATGAGTTTTAGACACCCAAAAAATGTTTTCATCAAAGAGCCTTTCTACACTAAGGTAGCATCTTTATCCCAATCTCATTCTGTGGAAACCATTCTTTAAATATGGTATCAACAAAATCATCATAACACCAATATGTGAGCTTCAATAAAGCTCATGATTTAAAATACCGTTTCTGGCCTTCAGCAATAGCTGGTTTTAATCATGCCATATTTTTACTCATTTCAAAGTGTTCCTTGTGTTATGCATTCACAATAAGCATTGAGACTACTAATCTATATAATCTTTTACAATTTCACAATTTTAAGCTAAAATTAATGACTTAAAAGCAAAGGCACAAATGACTTCTTTATTTTTCAATAAATAACAGAATAAATATTCACTTTCCTGGAGATTTATGTCCCAAAGAGTAGTAATAACTTTAAAAATCTCAATGTTTATTTTCTTAGTGAAAAATTAACCACTACTTTAATGAGTGCAGATGCTTTAAAGCGAAAATTTTAAGATAGATTTCCAAGCTTGAAACTGGTCAAAGGTTTTCTAATATTTTAACTTTCTTTCTGTATAAAATTAATATCCAGATTTGTTATCTCCTTTATTTTTTTTTAATGCTTTAGTAATTGTGTCCTAAAAGTAGCTCCTCTTGATCTGTTTTTTTCTGTTCTCACTGAAAACTGCCATAGTCACCTTCAAAAACAGGCTCTGAAGAAAAAGGTCTAACTGAGAAAAAAATCCTATTAAAATATACCACAAAATTATTTTAATAACTCTTTAGGGAGGACATATAATGGAAGAAAGGTAATTTTGAAGCTCATCTAAGAGACACAGTACTAAATAAGAATGTGTTTTCTACTGGTAATTCTAGACTATCACTGTCACCACCTTTCTAGAATACTGCTCATTGCTGTGAGTCCCCATTTAGCTGCCTGTCTATCTGACTAACCACGCTCTTCCCTTTGCCCTCTGGGCTGCACTACTCAAGTTTTCTACTGCACTTTGGCCTGCTATTAAACACAGCCCTGCTGCTTCTCCTAAATTATTATTTCCTTCCCTCTGTCATTTAGACATTAATTCACACATCAGTTCTTATGGTTAACATTGCCTTCAAAATAACCCAGAGCAGATTTAACCACCCAAAATGACCTGAAGGCCACGTTACTTTCCTCTCAAAAAATAGCATCTCTTGAATACTTTAGTGTAATATAAAGAGCTATTTTATCCTCCCATTTTAACTCCAAAATTATCCTTGAAGAAATATAGAAAATAGAAAAAGATATGCAGAAAAGTAAAATTATAGACAGTAGTAAAAAAAAATTGCTAATTTGTTTTACCTTAGTTATAAAAAAATGAATAAAGACCAGACACAGTCCTTTGCAGGCTAATCTGCAAATTTGGATCTGGTTCATGTGAATAAAGTAATGCATGTCACAAAGTACAACACCAAGCCAATCACTTGAGAGTCAGATTACATCTTTTCATATATTAACACACTGATACTGTAATCAGGGACTTCAATTACTGAACATCAGAAGTATAAACTAATTCTAAAAGGATGAAGACTTAGAGCCACTATACAGCTACTTAGCCGTGAAGTGTTCTTCAGCCTTGCCATTACACATCTAAATAGGGGAGATAAGTTACATATAATCTACTACCACCTCATCTAAACCTCTGAAAATACAATGAAATAATGTGTTGTCTCTGAGAGGTGTTTATATGAGCTACCTTTGCCTTGGCAGGTGATTCAGAGGGGAAAAAAGCTTTCTTAAATGATAATCTTTTATTATTTGAATAAAATGGAACACATTTCACAAATGCATTTTCCCTTTCTCTCTAAGTTGAAAACAAAAATATAAACCACTGAGTTGTTTTCCAGATTACAGAATGTAGCTTGGTAACTAGTTTAATGTGCTTTAATATCCAGTTCCTAGCTAAATCTTATCTCTTACAAAGTGTCAGCCTAGAAAGAGCTGCTTGTTCAGAGCTAGTGAGAATTGCCAGATTTAAATAGATTATTTTCCTTTTCAGCCACATAATTCAATTAATAATTCCCATTTCCAGGGGTTATTAATGGAATATGCTTGCTTGGTTGTTTTTTCTTTCATGTTAGTACAGATTTTAAAACTCTAAGTGTTTTCTTTGAATTAGTTTTCTATGCAAAGTGTGTTAACATTCAATGCAGAAAATCTGCAGTTACTGCAATTGGCCTCAACCTGCATGGAATAAAAAGGAACTAATCAATCAGAAAACTCATTCTCCTCTCTATGATAAGGCAAGCTGTTTGCATACATTCAAAGTGGATATGCTCCACCTGTTTGTTCAATGAAATGCCCTAGATTTAAGTGGCAATTAAAACTCACGACTGTCGCCTCAACATCAGCTGCCAGGAAATGCCCCACCCATATGAAATTTTTGCTTAATTAACAAAGGAAAAAATGTTCTATGAGTACTTAACACATGGTTACTTTGTATTGAGTGCTTTATATTTCCCTTTTTATGGGAATAAAACCATTCAATTTTATGATTTTCTTCACTTATGAAGCACTCATAAATATGAACTTGATCTTGGAAGATGCTGAGCATCTGGCCCCTGTCCAGAAAAGCACTTCAGTACATCTTTAAGTATGAAACTAATCTTAGGGTTTAAGTGACATTATCCCAGCTGCCAGTGTGTTTTCATGAATCTGTAGGACTGGGCAGGAAGGATAAGTCTTTGGAAAACAAAATTTCTGTTCTTTCATTCAGTTTGCTGTAGGCATAGTGGAAGCCTGGTGCTTTCCATAACCCAGAAGGCTGCTCCTTTGCTTTTATGACTGTCTTCTATTCCTTAAGCAGTGAGATGCTGCCCTTATTTTCATCTGTGATAAGTATTGTCAGGTACCACAGAAACCAGGTGTTTCTTGAAATAATTGGCAAATATGCCAGAGCATAGTGATTGCATGGTGACAAATATACCAGAAGTGATGATGGTTCTGATTTCCTGTCAGTCTAGTCATAGTTCATATTCCAGTGAACAGCTAGGGCCATTTCATAGTCCTTATCACGTCACAAGGAATCCTTACACACACCTCTGTCTAGCTTAAGAGTAGTTCTACTATTTCATAAAGAGTTTGATGAGAATACTTAGGCGTATATTTGAGCACCAACTTAAGGACGTCCATTCATTGCAGGATCTGTACTTCTTTTTGCCACCGCAGCATTTGATCCACGTGATCCACAGTCCTTCAAAGTTAATAGTTTTGGTAGGCTTCAAGAATATATGAATGGTTTCACTGGCTGAGACAAAGAGTCAATCTTATAACATTTTTTTTCCAGCAGTGAACCAAAGCAAATGTGTAGACAGGAAGACTAGGAACAGGACAAACTTATATAACCATGCCCTGTGAGATCCTCTGAAGATCAATCTATTTTCAGGTGAAAGAATTTCTCTACTGAAGTATGGTAGGTCTGTTTAGCAACCCACAGTTTATCCTTTCAATCTTTTCTGCAGTTTCCCTAAGACCCTCTAAACTTGCTAAATCCAGAGCATGCTGTAGCAAAAATCTGTTAAAAAAGAGACATATTTTTCTATTTTTAACCTGGCTCCTATTGACTAGGATTTTTATGAGTCTCTCTCTGAATCTGGTAAGTGTGATCTTCACAGAGGAGAAGATTTTTTCCTCAATCCACACTCTTCATGCCTAAAATCTTATTATGTTGAAGACCTTTTTCATAATCTCCCTATGTTCTCTTTCTCCAGATTACCCTGTTGCCATCCCAATCCACCCTTTTGAAGCAGGAAACAATAAGGTTTTCCATGGTGAGTGTTTCAGTTAGCTAGTTTTCTAAAGAGTTTGTTATTTGAATTGCCACACTAATTAGCACGTAATAATTGATTTTTAAAACTGGTAATATCAAAGTTTTACATTGAAACCTATCTGTCCCAAAAGCTAGAATCCCTTGACTTCCCTCACCTGTTGCTTTCATGGAACAGCTGCATTTATTGCACTGTGAAGTAGCTAATCCACTTAATATTACCTGAAAAATAATTTCCTGAGAGTTGGATCAGATCCACAACAAAAACAAAGTTTTCCTTTTCTTGTTATGGTCATGACTTAAAAAAAAAATTTGGTTTGAAAATGGTTAAATGAGAAGAGAACAAAAATATACATAGTATTAGTCCTCTCAGGGACTCTATTACAAGCAAGAGTTATTGAAAAATTGAAAGATGACTATTTTAGTTCGAACTTCAAAAGAGATGAGTGAATCACTGTAAAATATCCAGAGTTCTAGAGCATGAACCTAAATTCAAAGCTTTTCAGATCAAACGATTACTGTGACCATTTTTTGCCAGAAAGCAAAAGCATATCCTAGTCCATTCATGAATTATTTTGCCTAGGGGGGAGATAAATCTTTCCAATAAAACCAGGTACTGCAGTGAACTATTTCTATCATGCTAGTATAAAACTTCAACAGATGGTGTGCTTTGGAAGAACATGGATTAATTTTATTTGCCTGTGAACGTTTTTATTAAAAAAATGGTATGTGCAAAGAATATCATAGCTGTCATTCGTCTGGTTAAAGAAAATTTTATGGCAAACTAGAGATTTAAAAATTAGTATTTTAATTCATATTGAAGCTAGTTAAGGTCTCTTTAGGAAATAGCATTTGTAAGGGTAAAATATTTTCATCATCCAATTCTTCTAAAAAGAAATTTCAGCCCACAAAATAACACAAATCAAAAGTGTTAAAAATAATTTAGAATATATTGACTTTTAACCCCTCACAATGGAATTAGTATTAATATCGTGTACAAATAAATACCAGTGGTCAGATGGAGTACTTTGATCATTACAAGAATAAAGACTAAAACTATCTTATCAGCTCCTGCAGCTCTTTAACCTAACCTGTAATTAAGCTTGCGTTCCAGACCCTTAGTTCTTATCTACAAGAAAATGAATTAAAAGCTGTTCACTCCTATGAGCACAAGCCCTAAACATGGGGGTTGATTAATGAATGGCTTATCCTGCTTTTTGAGTAGGTAGCCCATGGGACTGTAACAGGATGTGACTGAACCACTGCAAAACCTGCAGTTCAGTGCTGCAGGAACAGACAGATTCTCTTTATTGAGGCTTAGTGGTGTCAGATCTGTACTTCTGGGGTGAGGCTGGCAAAGCTGTCAGACTCTCACTCTTCCTTAGGACAAAGAAAAAAAAACCAGAACATCGTTAATGTTCTAAAAAGAAAACAAAAATCCTAATTAAGGTATCTGACAAGATGGGTAGAATACATTGCCTCGGTAACACCTACCCTTCACAGTTTAACCTATCCAAAATCTTTCCACCATTTACTTTGCATCTGGTATCTCTGTCCAGTGCTCTGTTCTCATGCAGAGTAACTCCAATTGTGCAACACTGTTGCTCTTGCATTCCAGGTTGAATGATGATGATCATGGAGTTCAGAATTGGAGAGAATGATCTCTAAATACATGTATTGTGTTTGGTGAAAGGCAAATGGTTGAAATATTTGGTGAGGCAAACAAGCAGTGTGTTAATGTATAACTTGAAACTGGCCCTCAAAAACTTTTATACACAGAAATGTTCCTATTTCAAAGCTAAAATTAACATAAAAATGTATTCACTAACAGTTTGCCTGAAGTTAATCTGTTCTCTTCTCATATGCTATACTAATATTAATTCTCTGTATATTCCAACATTACTGTCATTCTCTTCATCATATTCAATCTATTCTTCACTTTCAGTGTCTTCACTATTTTCAGATTCTTCTTGGTAGGCATGTCAATGTGTGCTCCACCCATGGAATCTAAAATACATTATTTCTTTAAAACATTAGCTACAAGTTCTGGATTTATCTGATCTGATGGCCTCTTGAAATGACAGGGTAGTTTTTCACTACTCCTTACTTTTCCTGTAGAAACTGGAGCATGTTTCCTGCAAATAGTCGTTCTGAGCATGACAATTTTAACTGGTCTTTAAAGGGCATGTTCACACCTACATAGAGAGTTTTGATGTCATTCCTCTTGATATAACTGCAAGATCAATATTCATTTTCTTGGCAGTATTCTTCACAGCTGGCATTAAATGACCTCTGAATTCATCTACGGCAATTATTCTTCTTTTTCTTAACATCACACCCAGTTTCCTGGTCCAAATATTGTTCAGTCCTTCATTAAATCCATAGACACCTATCCTTGGTTTTGATACTTCACAATTATTCCAGTAGCCTGTTCCTCCTTCAGCATTGCTTTATGCTTCCGTATCACATACAAAAGCAATATTAGGCCATTCCTCAACACTGCCAACATTACTGTATCAAGCATGTCTTCATTCACCAAAGAGTTGATAGTAGTAGGTTTTGCACCTACTTTTTCAATGATACGATGTGTTTTAGATTAAAGGAAATCAGTTTTCTTATTTGGCTCAGCAGATAACAAAGTAAAAGGACAGATCCTGGCAAACTGAGGTTCTTTGCCATAGACAAAAAAAACCTTTTTGTCATTTGAGCACAACACTCCTCACTGGTCTTGACTTCTTCCTGTGAAAAGTTCTGTGCTTGTGCTAGCACTTGATCTTTCTGTTTAATCATTTCCCATGTATTCAGATTTTCATTTCTTCTTTGACTATGCACAAATTATACAACTTTGTTCTCACTTTCCATGGCAGAATCCTCTTATGGGTCCAATTGGATTGATTTAGTAGCTAAAAGTTTTGATTTTGATTGTTTCAATGTTCTCACATTTTCTTCTGTCATTATATGTCTTCTAAGCCTCACATCAATATTTTTTTTCTGCACACTGTACCACCCTTAGTTGAAAATTTGCATTATATCAGCTTCTATACCTTTTATATACTACCTTCTGCTCTTGTACTTCTCATCTCAGGAAAAATTGCCATATCACAATTCAATTATAAGGTTCAGGGAGATTTATAAAAATGCCCTAAATGCCAGTGGAATTGTCTGAGCTACTGCAGGTCCTGCAGCTTCATCAGGGAGGAGGTGAGGAAAGCAGCTATAATCATGGGCTCTCTCTATCCCACCATCTTCATCTGGGCACATGTGACATATATCAAGTCAAGGCATCATTAGTGGTTTGATAGGGTGAGGAAAATCAAACATGAAGGTTTAGATTATGAAATACCTTCCTACAGTCCAGCTCTTGAAGTTTGAATGACAGGTTTCCTGATGACTTAGCACCAGAAAAAAAAAATAAATAAAGCCTACCATTAAGGTCTTTAGATTGAACAGAAGAAGCTGTAAATTGCTTGGCAATAGATGACATAAATTGGATCTTTAGCATGTGTTGGAGTTGTTAGGTATCTTAAAATGGTAATATCATTTGTCTCACCATATAAGTTTATAACCATTCTAGCTACACCAACTATTTAAACAGCAAAACTCAGATTGAGCTAAAGGTCCTGTCTTGTGTACAATCTGCACAGTTTCATTTATCTGTTTTTATTGAAAGTCAGCAAAAGTGAGAGATAAGGAAGAGAAGGTGGCATATATATTTTGTTAGTTTCAATCAAATAGGTATAGGAAGTGTTTTGTGGTGAGACTGGAAGCTATAACAAAAATGAAGTGTTCTTATCAAATAAATGTAAGAGGTATTCATAATGTATTTTGTTTTTGATTGTAATAAGGAAATCTTTTTTGTTAAACTAAAGCTGTTGATTTGTCTCTCTTCAGATGTCATCTTCAATCAGATGTTCTTCATCTGATTATTAGATTTAAGTGAGGATTTACTCTCTCTAATGATTTAGAGATTCTAATGTGAGACTGAATCTCTCACATCTTTCACAAAGACTTACATAGCATTTAAAAAGACTACTGGTATTTGATCCATCCTTGGGACAGATCAAAGACACTACAACCCCTATATTTACTCATTTAAATGAATACAATATTTCAGTATCTTTCTGGCCCTTCTATATACACAAAAACAGTCATGATCTGCATTAAGAATTCAGCCTGATTGCATAAATGTTGTAGTCCTGTCTCTTAGATGCTATGATATTTATTTGAATATATGGTCTACTCTTCATTCCAATATGATAGAAACAGCCTTTGGAGATTTCTCTTCTTCTTTTGTCCTTCCAAAGAAAAAGAAGGTCCAGAAACAGACAATAGTAAAAGTTGTTACTGGATATTAATAGCAATATGAAATATAAAACTCTATTAGGTCTGCTGCTGGATAATTCTCAATTTATAGACTTAACATCAGATATAGTCTCTGTTTTGAATAATTTTTAATAGTATAGACTTTAACAGAATGAGCTGTCAAAATAGAAAATGTTTCACTGGTTTGGAAAGAGACACCCCAGCTTTGGTTTGTCTGTTCAAAGCTTCAGTCTTTCTTCTTCTTTTTCTTCTCCTTCTCCTTCTTTTCTTCTTCTTCTTCTTCTCCTTCTTCTTCTTCTCCTTCTTCTTCTTTTCTTTTTTTTTTTTAAGGTGAGAAAGTGACATGATGGCAGCTAATACCTGATGTGTCAAGGTTGCCAAGTAACAGGCTAGAGATGTGTCAGCAAAGGCTGTTTCTGTGAGAGAAATTCAGTAGGTTACAGTTTCAAGTACTTGGAAATAAACTTACCCTGTCTGTCTCAAAGCAGTGAAAATTAATGCCATCAAACGAAGGGTACAGTACATGCCTAAGACACAAGTCTGAATATGGGTAGCTCTCCTGATAGTTTGGGTCGCTTCTAAATCTTAAAAATAGTGAAATAATTAAAACATCCAGTCGCAATTTCCAGAAATAATGTCTGATGGAAAAATTACTTGAACATATTATTTTCTGTGAAGTTATTTGGATTAAAGAGTTACTATAAGCAAAATTGCTGAATCAGTTTTGAAAAATCAGAATTTGATTGAAAAGAATAACAAGGTGACATATAGTCAAATGACCATTGAATTTATTATGACTAACTAATTTTTGACACTGACTTTCCTGTTTCATAACTTAATCTCAGGGTGTATCAGGGGAGTTTTACAGTGGTCTGTATTGGAGAAGATAGTGGTCAATATCTCCAGTAACGCTTTTCATTATGCAATAAAGTGTTCCACTATAAAATCTGATGTGAATGTTTGGAAGCACCTTGGAGGATAGGATTAGAGTTCATGATGTTCTTGATAGACCAGAGAAACAGACTTAAATCAATAAGATAAAATTCAATAACGACTAAAGACGAATGTAAAGTATTACAGGCAGGAAAGTGGAATCAAATCTCTCTCAAAAAAAAAAAAAAAAAAAAAAAAAAAAAAAAAAAAAGGTAAGATAAGGCAATAGGTCCTTCCAGAGGACCATTGGCTTTCTTTACATTAATCCGTGGATCCTCTTGCTGTAAGTTGATGAGCAAGATGATTCTTTTATCTTTCTGATAAAGGAAGTTACAATGAAAGGCAAAGTACCCTATCTTGGACTCTTATCTTAACAGCTTTGTAACTGCAAAGAAACAGCTCATGTCTGGCCAATATGGCCATGATGGTTTTAGATCCATCCAATCTTGAACTGCATGGGGAGACCTTAAATTGGATACTTATGAGTGTGCCAGAGCCAACCACCTATGATTTATGCATGAAGCAGCTAAATTAGACAACCTGGATCTTTGCTGTGTATCTGGCCAAGAATGTTCTCTGTATACAGAAATGGCATTCACTGTAGTGCAGGCCTGAATTTTCATGAGATTTAAATTTATTGAATGCCAAGCCACATTTGGATCTACTGATAATTTTCCTAGACTTAACAAAAATTAAAAATGGTGAAAAATTCAGTAGAGTATATATTTTGGAAGGCAGGCTATGAGCTTATTCTAATGCAATGTGAGCATGCATATCTGCTTACTCTAAAATGTATCACCAAGGGATTAGAATTAAAAGGCAAAACCAGAAATAACATCCACAAAGGTTTAACTGAAATCTAGTAAATTCAATGCATACCATCCTTACAAGACAATGTCTAACACTGGGAATTTTTTTCCTTCCTTTCCCTGAGTTTCTCACAAGCATCTTATTGGAAATGTGAATCATTACCCTTTTTGAATATTGCAAATTGCACTTGCTTTAAAAAAACCAAAATCTAAAATGAAATGAATTAATAAGATAAAAATACTCTGGAAAAAAAAAATTTCAAAACTTGTATGGATGAAACCCAAGTTTTTGGGACTTTACCCCATTTTAAAAGTGAGAATAACTGTGATGGAGCACTTCACAGCTTGGTTCAGACATTTATTTGTCTGTGGTTTATGCAAGACTTACTCAGGTCTCAATTTGCCTAACTCAGAGAAGTGGTAGTCTTGAATTTTTAATGGTTTAGAGTATTTCCTTTGAGCTTTGGGGAGTGGTTTATTTTTTTCATCATTATTTTTCCTTCTCTCTGTTTTCAATATGTATCTGTATAAAGCAGGATAGCTTTGAGAGAGGTAAAGACGGAAAAAGAATAGGCCTTGATGCTGTGCAAGCACTGCTCATCACCAGCTCAAAAATCGGTCTGTTACCAACCCTGCTTCAGTCACAAATTCAAAACACACCACCATACAGGCTGCCATGAATAAAAGAACTCCATTACAGCCAAACTCAGCCTATGGCAAACTTCAAAGCTATCTATGCTGCTGGAAGGTGTGGAGTGAGGTCTAGATTGAAGTTTGAAAGTTGAGAATGAAAGTTCACAGTTCAAAACAAAGCTGTGGAAAACTTAGGATTCTATGAAGAGAACTGATAGTTCTGCATTACCAATGCCTTACAAAAAATCATTATTATTACCAACCTTATCTCTTTCAATGACACTCCTGCCAAAGTACTTTTTACATTATTCTAAATCATAGTACCTCTATATTAAAGTATAATGCCAAAAGAAAATAGAATATATGTATGACCTACATGTTACTAATAGTGAAAATAAATATAAGGCTAATATATGAAGGAAAATTCTGGTTTTATTTCCCAATTTAGCCTCAAAAACTCAAAGCATATCTCTTTCACCAAACCAAAAAAAAAATAGTAGAAGGCAGTTTATATAAGATTCCACTCTATTTCCACAGATATAAGATGAAAATTGTATGTACTGAACAATACATTTGAAATAATGGTAAAGAATAACTTCTCCTGCCTTTTTCAAATATTCAAAAATACATTGAGGAAACATTTTAACAGCTGTTTGTAGAAATAAAGGATCTGTCACTGATATCTCAAATGCAGTCATAAACTCAGTGGTTATCTACTATGCTTTCATTCTCATTTCACTAGAAATTTACAGGAACATCATACCATTGAGTAAAGAAGAACAATTTTTCATTATTTAGCTAATGCTAAAATGAAGCTGTTCTCAGCTCTCGTTGCTGATTATTTTCAATCAACTTAAAAGTAAAGGCAGCACTTTGCTGGGGAGCGTGCAATGTCTTCTCTTATTCAAAATGCACACTGGATCCAGCCCTTGCTGCAGTGGTGTGAACTGAGATCAGTCACTGGAACCAGCCTACTTACAAGAGTGAGGAGAGAAGGGTGGGGAAAGAAGATAAAGTTTTCCTCTGTTACACCTCATCACCCATGGCTATTCTCTTTCTGGCTCCAATGTCAGGATTTCCAGGAGGAGTCAGTAACTATGCTACAATGTTCAGTGAGCTGTCTAAGGTTGTTTAAATTATCATCTTTAATCAAACCAAACACCCAAAGCTACTTAAAAATCCCACCAAAAACGTTATTTTTTTCCTATGTATAAGTAGTCAGACTTGATCATTCCAGCCATCACTGGATTTTGCTTCCTATGGTTATCTGAAAGATAAGGCAATTTGGTCAAGTTTCTTTTTGGTTCCTACAGTAATGCAGTGTTTCAGAAAGTTGAGAGTTAACAATTTTGAAACTGGAGATAATTCTTTCTACCACATTCAATTATTTCCCCAATAATATTGTATCATTTTATTTTTCACATTGCAGAGGAGATACCACAATGCTTACATACCCTTCTGTGCCAAGCACAATCTCTTTATTCATAGGGCTCTTTCTCTCTGACCCACATAGCAAATAAAACAGTATTTACTATTCTGAAAGGCATACCATAGCAATCCTTGTGAAGGCTGCCAGTACACAGGACAACAAAATGTATTGATGAGAAAAATAACTCATTAGCATTTACTTTTCATGTTCAGTGTATTTAAATAGCTTTCAAATGACTATAATGCTCAATAGCTGCATATCACAGCTGGACTTTCAAGTCAGCTATCACAAAATCAGCAAGTGATTTGAAAACCATGGCTTCCCATGCCCAACTGAGTCCATATTCTCAGTTGTGTTTGTTATTAATTGCTATGTCACCCTAAGTACAGTATTTAGTATCAGAAAATGTCCTGTAATCAGTAAATCCTCATGGTTATTCAGAGCCTGAGGTGCATGTAGCCTCTCT
Source organism: Acanthornis magna (assembly GCA_036785705.1). Lineage (NCBI taxonomy): Eukaryota > Metazoa > Chordata > Aves > Passeriformes > Acanthizidae > Acanthornis > Acanthornis magna. Next base: position 35,005,892 of record JAWUZG010000018.1, read on the forward strand.
AAATAAAGACTAGCACAGCAACTGGCCAGATGGCTGCTCTGTGTCCTGGGAAGAGGATCTGTGAAGAGGATTTATCCTTCCCATCATCTCCATGTTGTCCTTAGGGCCTTCAGTGTTCTCACCCTATGTTAGTATTGCACTGGAGAGCAAGAGGAAAAGCTTCAGATGTCACAGAGACTGATTCCTTCTCCTTCCACACAGCCTATTTTCTCCAGAGCTAATCTGTAGCATTGATCCAATCAGCAGAAAGGTGAAATTTTATTACTTGGCTCAGCAGTGAAATGATGAAGGGAGTATTTTGTAACATTAATATCTGCACTGGAGTGCAGGGCTTTCTGCTAAACTTCCATGCTAGGAGCACTTTGTAGAGCCTGTTCCCCAGCATTCCATGTTGGGAGAAACAACTGCAAGGCGTCAGAAGCAACCTGCACATCAGCTGGGCAGTTCCTCCTTTAGGCTTTGCTATTCCAATTATATTAATAAATATAGGTCTCATAATTAACAGGACACCTTCCTCCAGTAAAGATTTTGAGATGTGTGCAGCAGATGATTGTGGAGTTTTTTGACAGCTTTCCCCCAGGTATACTCACCTGTTCATCTGTAGTGCCTAATCATCTGCTTGTAAATTTCCGGTTCTTTTGCTTCTTTCAGTTCCTGGGTTTTTTTCATTAGTCTTCTAGTTTGTCACCCAACTGCTATTATTTATTATATCTCTGTCCTTTTCTCATAAATCACTTTCTATTTTCCTTTATTTAAGGCTCTACTGTTTTTTAACTTGATTAAATTTTTAACTTTTGCATTTGCAAAAGCCATAATCCAGTTTTCACATTCTGTGAAATTCTTTACTTGTATAAAACCCAAACATTCATTATTAGCCTGTCCTCCGTTGAATTCAAGAAAGTTCTAAATTTCTCCACAAATTCATGATTTGAAGATGGGGGTGAGGAATTGGCTGCTTGGTGCCTACATCTAAAAGCAGGCAACCAAATACCCCAGTATTCGTCTAACAAGAATAACAATAATTCAGTTATTAAATTCCTGTAATGGCAAAGCAGGGTGTCATCAATAAATTGCAAAGAAATACATCTCCAAGGCACCTTCTGACTAGTAATCCTTTTGTCCTTTTTTTTAGAACACTGAGGTGTAAGATTGAAATCAGAATTAAGCAACAAAATTTAAGCTCAGTGTTTGAGTCAGACATCTGAGAGATTTTGACTTGAAAAATTCTTCATTTAAATTGGTTTGTTTGAGGCTTAGAAATAATTTGTTGGGAAAACGAGCCGATATTTTGATTAATTGGGCAAAATGCATAGTTTCCATTGAAAACAAGTAGTAACTCTTTTCACTTGTGCTTCAATCAGGTAATACTCAAACTGTGGCATTTTCAAATTTGTAGGTTTTTTTACAAAAACAAAAATTGAAATTCTAGAAAGTCAGATAGAAAATCTCACAACACAGGACACAAAGAAGGATGCCTTCAAACTGAACCCACAATTTAAATAGTTCAAGGGATATGTTATAACCGCAAGTAATCTAGTGTGCCTATTATTTGAAGTTGCCATTTTCATATCAAAATACAGCCTTAGTATCAGAAAATATCTTGACAGTCTGGAAATATGCATAAAGAAATACAACATTCAGATAATGGTCATGATATATATATATATATATTCCCCTTTTTTGATAAACAACCACCTCAACAGTGATAAATAATGTTGTAAAAATGAAAAAGGAGTGTCTGGCAAGTCAATAACATCCCAAATAAACTAGAGGCATTTAAATGGTCTTATAGAATATGGAATCATTGAGTGAAATTCCAGTATGCCAATATATTTTAAAAAATAAATTGTAAAAATACATGAACAAAATAGAAAAACTTATTTGCTAATATCTTTATTAGAAGCATTATTTATGCTGTGCTGCTTCTAAGAAAAAAACATATGTACTTACAATTTAATTTTATTTGACATAAAAGGCTTAAAGAAGAAAAATTAAAATAAACTAGATGACGAAAAGGTGCTTTGAAAAGCGCATTGGTATGTTTCTCTTAGTGCTTCTCAGATTTAAGCCTTAACTCTGGTAATAGCTTTTGTAATTGATTGGGATATTATTAAGCGGAGTATGTTGTAAATGGCATAGAATTCTTGTCTATTTTCCAAGACAGCTTTCTCAGACCTTGGGATTCTGACAGTTTTAAGAGGAGATTAAAAACCCATCTCTGTGGAACAATTTTGATTTACTGGATCATATTTTTTGATGGAGAAATGGCTTAGACAACATCTTGAGTTGTCTTCCATTTCTATTTTCTAATTTCATGATCCCCCAAACAGACACTCTAGTTTGGAAATAGTCTCCCTTTTGTTTACTCCCTTTGTTTACTTTTGGTATTGTTTGTTAAGGAATTGTATTCTTAAACCCTGTTCTCTTCTGACAGGTAGTGATTGACACATCTATTTTTAAGGTATCAATTGGTTCATGCCACTTTTTTAAGCAATTTCTTCTTTCAGATTTTGCCTCTTTTCAAGAAATTACCTCTGAGATTACCACAGGTTTCCCTTCATTGCCCTATTTCTTTCAGCTTTCAGGATGGCAGATCAGGAATCAACCAAAACGGTTACATCTCAAATTTTCTTCTATATGCCTTACTTAGTATTTAACTTATTTATTGTTTAGTTTGTTTGCTTGTTCTGTATTTCCCTTTTATTATGGGGGCACTGTATTTCATGTTTTCTGTTATTCTAGCACAAAGTTTTCACTTGAAATAATGGGACTTGTTTTTTGCTCTATGTGGATTAGGATAATATCTCTATAAATAAAATACAAGATCATTTATATTTTACACAGTTTAATACTGTTCCCAGTAATGTCAGAGTGGGGAGCGGGGAAAGCACATATTCAGGAAAACCTTTGAAACTGAGCTAACATAGTGCTCCTCCTGAAGTATTCAAATGCACATCAGTAGATCTAGGTATGACACACAGTCTTAGACATTAAAGAATTGCAAAAACCAGACACAGCTACAGAAGGCTGTCTCTATCACAGTAATTCCCTTGTCTTTTTTTTTTTTTTTTTTTTTAGTATATTAGTATAATTTTAAATATAACATACAAAATTTACATTTTGCCACTGTGTCTGAGTTAATGCAAATAGCTTTCATGAAGTCCCCTGGGATTTCAGGTCTGCAGAAATGGTAAATGAATCATAAAATGGGGTATTTTTCAGACACTAAAAGAATTTTTTCAAATTTTATTGTTCAATGACAGGGAGAAAGAAAACCTAAACAACTGCAGCAAACGAATAACAAATATTGCAAATATTCCAAAGTATTTAATGGTCTGACTACCAACTGTATTTCATTGCATGTGACTTGCAAATAATACCTAGGATTTTATACACTAATGTGGATTAGTTCTGAGCCTCACACTTAGGACTTACATATAAAGGGACTTTTTCCCCTTTGAATAGTCAGTAAGAACATCCTTGGCTGTTCGAAAGAGCTCTCTGTTAAGGGATGTGAGATACAAAAGGCCACTGGGTGGAAGGATAGCAGGAGTGATCTCCAACCCCTCCTGTAGGTTCTGGATGGGAAGACTACACATTGGCCTGCTGTGTCTCAGGCATAACTATGCAATTCCTTGCCCAGAGAATCACCATTTTCAAGCTAGACTGGATTATGGAATAGTGCTGCTTCTTGTCCTGTATGTCATGTGTCAGAAGGATTTTTTGCAGGAAGTAGTTTTTCTGACTGAATGCATTTGCGTCGATTTGCTTTTTCTTTGAATGAGCAGGTATTAAAAAGGATTCTACTCTTACTGTTTAATTTCTGTTGTAGAATTGTGCTTGGTTTTTCTTAGCAAGAAATCTAAATGGATTTCTTGAAAGTAATTAGCAACTTTAAGCAGCCATCCTAATGGAAGACAATCATAAACCATTTCCTAGAGTGGTCACAATTCCCTCTCACAAGAGACACATGGAGTTACAATACCACACTAGAAATATTGTTCTTTTATAATGAGTGTATACAACTTTACTTCTATTCAGAAATATAGATCGGGTCTGTGGTTCAGTTGTACAAGTGCAATGCAACAGAAACTTCCATTAACTCTTTCTTTAGGGCCTGCAGATTCTTCTACCCTTTCCTTCAGAGCTCTGCTTTATTCATAGTGTTGATGTACTCACTTTCAGGACAGACTTTGATTGCCAGCACTGCTTAACTTCTGTAGTCTCAAAGCACTTCAAGAGCAGATGGTGTTGGAAGTCGACTTTCACAGAGGTATTTTTTCGCTTTTTTAACTTGCATCTCCTCAATCCTGAGTTGATTTAAGCATAAATTGTTCTTCCTGAAAAATGAAAATCACAGAAAACAAGGTTTTCTCTGTGAATGAGACGTATTATAAAGGACTATCGGAAGTTGTACTACAATAATATAATGCATATAACATTGGTCTGATTACGGATTAAGATAGAAATTTGAAAACCTGCAGGTTCTTTATCAAACTGACACCTCATGCATTAAGTGTGGGTCAGTTCTGTGAAACTGCCCTTGGGAGTACTTTGTATTTAAATGTGTTCATGTTGATTTTGAAATATCTCTAAAACACAGGAAATAAAAATATTAATGAAATTCTTGAAAACAATTATTAAGAATTGAATTGGTCGGAAAGCTTTCCTTACTCAATCACCGCCACAGCTTTCAGTAAGACCTGTTCACATGGGACAATTATTCCTAGCTATTGATAAATGTAGAGTAGATTACAGTGAATTATTGAAGAGATTAATGGTCTAGTACTTTTCCTTAAAGGCTGTGAACTACTATATGAATGCTCTTTCCACTGCACTAATATTAACTAGTCAAATTGTCAGTCCTAGGATGTGTTAATTCTTGGCATGTTCATGTTTAGAGATAGTCTTTTAGAAGGTGGAGACAAAAGAAATTCTGATTATTAGAACATTACAGAAATAAATTTTTAAAAAATAAAAAGTTATTCTTATTTTCAATACTGTCATATCTAAATGCTCAGTATTGTATGCAGCAGCATGTGCCAACATGTGTTCTTTATCCCATTAACGAAGTTGGGGTTTTACTTGTTTGAAAGAGTTCTAGTATATTGACTTTTTAAAACTAAAAGTGGTGACAACTGCATGCATTTACAGGTACTTAATGTTGTTCAAATGCATATATGTAATACCTACATAAGGACATTTAGGAATTATTTAATTAATTATCTTCTTTGTGATCAATTTTCCTTATGATCTTGTCTGGGAGGTACTTAGCATCTGAAAAATGATCAAAAATATTTTTGCCTTTGACTCGACCTTGCTTTTCTTGATCTTCCAATAGTATTTAATATTCTTCAGCAGTGTCTAAAATTGGATATTTTGTGAAACATAGGATTGTGCAATTAGTCACCTATCTGGGACAGGATTCTCTGGGCAATTTAGGCTCAGAAAAGTTTAGAGCTCCTGTTTCTCTGTAAAGTAAAAAAGAAAAATTATCATTTCTAAGCCAATAATATTAAACTAAATCAAATGAAAAGTATAAAAATTTCTCCTGTGGAAGGTTCTGATCTACTTTCTGTAAGTGTATGAGAAAGACTGTAATTCTCATAAGGAACAAAATGGAAGACTACAGAAAAGCATAATAAACCAAAACACAAAGAGGAGTTAAAGAAAAGAGGACTAAAGTCGAGAATTAAAAACTGTGTGACAATCCTGTCATCACAGGTTTTTTATTAGACTGAACAGATTTCCTTTTGATGGTGAGTTTTATAGCCTCCAAGAAAGATGCACTCTTGTCAGGTATGAAGAACAAATTAGAAAACCTCACAGCTGACCAATCTGCTTCTTATTTACTTACGTTGATTCAGATCTCCGTTATGTGGCCAGATGCTGTCAAAGTCTGGTTGGAAATGTTTATAGAAAAATATTTGGAACAAAATCTATAGAACATTATCATTTATTGGTGTATAATCTCAATGGCTAACTATAGGCTCATTCCCATTTCATTTGAATGTTGTAAATTCACAAGAGACTTCTTGGAAACCTCTCAGTGCAGAGAGCTGAGGTGTGGTTTTCAAACTCTTTCTAAGGCATAGGGCACAGAAATGATGGTCAGGAAAAGGAATGATATATTCTGACCAGCAGTGAGGTTTAGTTATGGAGATGTATGTTTGTCACTCTCAGCATTGCAGGAGCCCTTCTGATAGTCGTGTACTGACAAGCATGAAAGCACACTGACGTGGAAAGAGTACTTAAGGGAGAAACTGAAAAAGCAATCTCATGAGCTGGTCCTTTCCAGAAGGGTTTATTACATTTTATTCAGATTTTTTTTAAATATAAAGCTGCTAAACATTGAGGATAATGGAAGCTCTACATACTATCAGGTCACCAGTGCATTAAACAGGCTTGTACAAGCTCAATCAGTTTCTGTTCCCCAGGCCATGATTTGCTTATGCTTTTCACATATGCATTTCACAGTGAATTGCTGATTGTTCTGTCTAGGTGTCATAGCTTCTGACCTAATTTTTCTTTCTTTCCCTTTAAAAAAATATTAAGATACTTGATGAGTCTGTTTGATACAGACTGAACAGAAGTTGTTTTGAATTTTCTGACAGCATATTTTTTTTCTGAATTACAGATCTCTCATATACATCCCTGCCTGGTGTCCTATTGAGACACAGAATAAATCATTTTCCCCAAAACAGAAAAGTAATGGCAAATCTAATGGTAACGTAAGGTGTAAGATTACCCATTGAACTTGGCCACACAGCTCTGTAATTTGTTAAATGAAATAGGAAATGGCTGTCTCCAGTGGTGTGTTATGTGGTAAGCCTTGGAATCTCAGAGAGAGCATTGAGTTGCTCCTCTGTACGGGGAGGAGGTGCACTGGCACACCCCGGATGAAGTCACCAGAATTTACAGCATCGAAACACCCCAGAAAGGTCTGAAGTGCCTACATTTCTGCTGCTCAGGAGGACAGAAATGCCTACAATAAAGCTGTCCTTTGTCTCTCTCTGATGCATCTCAATGACAGTGGGATTCACAGATTAGACCTCCAGGGTAGGACCTTGAAGATGAGCTCAAAGCAATCTGAAACCTTTGCAGGGAAAAAAAAAAACCCCACGTAAAAGTGTCCACTCCTGCCACAAAGCACAGCTGCCAAGCTGACAGGGTGCTCAGCTGGGACTCAGTTAATGTCTCTTCCATATCTGATTGCATTTTGATGAAAGTATTTTCCATCTCAGCAGAGTGCCCTAATTGCAATGTTACCATATAGTCAGGGACATATCTCTCTTGCTCTGAATTTCTCCAGCTGAAGGTATTCAATTAATTACCCTAGCAGAAAGTAATGAAATAGTCACTGGGACAAAGAGAAAGGAGAGGGAAGAAACAAAAGGTTGATTCATGTGCAGGCTCTAGTTCTTGCTCCAATGAACACTAAAGCCTCTTAATTGAAAAGCAGCATTTTCCACAGGAGAGAAATTTACCCTGGAATACAGCTCAGCCTCGTGGTTAGGCTGCTTGGTCACGTACTAGCCTAGACCTGAGCTATGCTGACTTCTTTGAGATTATAACTGTGCTGGTTTAGCCAGCTATGGGGGGCAGAGGAGGTGAAGGAAAGGAGCTCTTCTTCATTTACTTGCCTGTATATTCTTGGCTGCTTCATGTTCTCTAAAAGCCCAAATATATATTGTTTTCTACTGCAAACTTAAGCAAGGCAGTGGAACATACATGAGCAGTCATTGCTTCAATCTTCCTGTCAAATATAGCCCCCCATGAATTTTAGAAATGCAGTTTTTGGAGTAGTGGGAACGTGAAGCTAATTGCAATCATTCCCCCTCCAGTCTAGTAGAGGTGGTTGCATCTATTTATCCAGCTTCCAAAAAGGTAATTTCAAAATAATGTGAAAATGTATCATCAATACAAAATCATGCTGGAATGAAAGTCATTGATAGTGTAAACAAAACTCAGTCAGACTGTATATAAAGCAGTGTTAAGGCACAACAAGGTGGATGTCAACATAACTCCTGGTTGTTGAGGTTTTGTATAATTGCTGTTAATATTTGAATATAAACAGGTATTTTTCAACTTAGTAATGAATGAATTATATATAGTCAGGATTCAGTAGGCAGTTAAATGATGCAAATTTACTGTGTCCTGTGGGCTGTATACAATACTGCCCATATTCATCAGCCTGAAGGCTACACTGGACTGTACTTCAAGTGAATTTAAATGCAGTCTCCCAGTTGTGCCTTCAAATGTCTCAAATCATTGCATGCTTCAGTGATTTGTATCAACACAAAACCTATTTTTCTTTCGCCAAAATCATTCAGAAAAAGTAATCACTGTACAAAACAACTTTCATTTACCAATAAAATACAATGTGAGACAATGGGATTGCATAAAAATTTTAGGTGGTCCAGTCTGTAACAAGTAATTTTTTTCACCTGTAAACTTACATGTGGAAGACCATAAAAAATATAAATAGCTTTGAAATTAGAAAATACTTAATTCAAGTTTTTGTTTAAAGATACAACTATTAGCTACAGTTTCCATTCAGATATAATCAGAGATCTTGGAAACAAGATAGAGAAAAAAATGAAGTAAAAAAGACCAAAAAAAACCTCCCACTAAAATAAAGAAAGATAAAATACTATCCACTAAAAAACCCCACATATAAGACAGGGTAGTCAATTAGAAAAGGATTTCTGCTGTTAAGATTATTATTTCCATGTCTATAATACTAGTGATAGGCATAATATTAAGAAGAGTCACTTGGACTGGAATAAAGGTTATCACTCACTTTCCAGGCACTATGTAAAAAAATCATGGAATGGTTTGGGATGGCAGAGACATTTAAAGGTCATCTAGATAAAATTCTCTGCAGTAACCAGGGATATCTTCAACAAGATCAGGTTGTTCATAGTCCCATCTAACCTGACTTTGAAGGTTTCCAGTCACTGGGTATCTAAGACCTCTCTGGGCAATCTGTGCCAGTGCCTTACCACCCTCATTGTAAACATATTTTTTATTTTATCTAGTCTGAATGCACTTTAGTTTAAAACCATTACCCCTTGTCCTGTTGCTGGAGGCCCTGCTAAAAAACCTGTCTCCATCTTTTTCATAAGCCCTATACTGGAAAGTTGCTACACTGTCACCCAGAGCTTTCTCTTCTCTAGGTTGAGCTCCTCCAGCTCTCTCAGCCTACTCTCATAGGAGAGGTGCTCCAGCCTTCTGATCATTTCTGTGGCCCTGCTCTGGACTCACTCCAACAGGTAGGTCCATGTGTTTCCTGCACTGGGCACAATAGAACTAGATGCAGCAATCCAAGGGGAGTCTCACCAGCATGAGGCAGAAGTGCAGAATCACTTCCCTCAGCCTGTGGGCTAGTGTGTCCCTCCACCTTTCAGAGATCACAGCTCCCAGTGAGAGAATATTAACACTTAAGCATCTGCTAACATTTGTGTAATGGATGGAAGCAGTGTAGAGGATATTATGTAAGGGAGGACAGAGGAGAGGTAGGAACATTTGCCATTTTAGATTTGGTTTTCCACATTTCTTAGCGTGCTTGGAAGTAACCATTTATCAGCCTGGATATTGGCTCTGCATTTGTGATCATTCAGCTCTTCTTGAGATCATTCGTAATCATGTCACCTAAAACATCCAATATCTTCCCATCAAGACCACCTCCTTTTCCATTGTGTAAGGATTACATTTTTCTGAATATGTGTCTTGATTTAGTTTATAATTGGCTCCTAATTCAGTGCAAATATCGGTTTTGTTTTCCTTCCAGCTAATATTTTCACACCCCCTGCTTAATTACATTTGCTTTACATCTAAAGATGATTCAGCAGACTGTTGCCATTTAGTTGCTTTCAAATTATTTCTTTCAATTTCTTGAATTTTGCTGTGACTGTTTCTTTCCAGTGTCTTATGTCTATAGATTAATCACATCTTATATACTGTACTGGATGTTCATCTTCACTTCCATCAATTTCTTCTAGAAGAATCAACCTTCTTATATATTCTAGTATACACATATCTTCTATTTTTTTCAATCTTCTCTAAATACAGATATTTTTCTCTATTACAATTATCTTTATGTCTGTTTTAATTAATTAATTCAGACTGGTAGGTCTCTTATAGTACTGCTTGAGTAATGGAAACTGATATGTAAATAAGAGCAGTGACTTTGTCTCACATTTGCTTGTTAAAATCTTCTCATTAATGTTTTGGGTTTTTTTCCATTCCCTGGTTAAATTTTTACACCCTGACAATCCAAATGGGGCATAAAGTACTAATTATTTTTCTTGTTACATCATTTTTTTATATTGTTGCATTCACGCATATCAGAATTAATACTGCATGACTCAGGGGAATGGTTCTCCACAAAGGGTGAAATAACACCATCAACCAAAACATTGCTTTTTAGTCTGTAAATGCTTATGTAAGTAGCAAATGAATTATTAACAAATAGTGTTGATTAATGAAGGATTTTCACATGTGAAAGCTAAGTTTTTTAACGCTATTATTTGAAATAAAAAGCCTAATCAAGTCTACAGAAATATAATTGGGGTCTGCATAATAGTTGCTATGCTGGTAAAGGGTCAGCTGAGTTTCCACTGAAGGGAACAGCAATATTTTATTTGTTCTAACATGAATAGCCTTAGATGATAAAGACATTTCATTGCATGCTTGCATAATATTTTCCTTCATGCTGCAGGCTTGAAAGAAAAAGCTGCTTTTCTAAGAATGAGCTCATTCACATACAAAAAAAAATTATTTAAATGCAGTTGCTACACAAAATTCTTATTTTGCTTAGTTTCTGACTGGTAGAGTAAGTAGTACACTAACATTTTTCCTATATTTCATTTTCTTTGTTTTTAAAATTCACAGGAAAGCTTGTGAAGTTTGTAACTATGGAATTAGAAGTGATTCTTTGTATGTGCTACTGTGGATATAACATTTGTACTATCCTAATGATAGGTATACCTCAGCATCTCTTTCTAACTCACTAATTTTTGGTAGGAATTAGACAGATATATAATTTTAGATAGAGAGGGATAGATAGATTAGATAGACAGACAGAAAGAGATATAATCAATATATTAGTCATATTGTAATGGCCAAAGGTATTTTTTGAACACTGAGCTACTTTTGTCTGTATCTGATTCCTAGGAATCAGTTTCACAGCTGGGAACTATTGCCTCTGGCAGCAAATTTCAGTTAATGATCAAGAAAATAGTTGGCCAGTGTGAAATATTAAGTATAGCAGTATCTGAATGACTTGTTACAGCTTAATTATGGCTTCAGAAATACTGGCAGCTACTCATCTATTTCTTAGATATTGGAATATGTTGGTTTAGCTTCTGAAATGGTGAGCAGAACAAATTTTATCCTTTAAAACATCCGATATGATGTTGGAGGCCCCACATGAAAAAATATCTAGTAATTTTCCAAGCAGTAGAATATTTGGGCCCTTCCCAGACTAAAACTTAAGTTTTATGTTGTCATTGTCTCAGAGTAGAAGCAAGGATGAGAAAATCCACACTTTTTTATAATATACAAGACGTTATAGTTAATTTCTGCAGGAACTTACATTCTAATTCAAAAAGCCTTCAAACATAATGTAGAAACAAAAAGCTTAGGGGAAGGGGATGCTGGGGTTAAGGTCACTAAACAAATTAAATGGCTATTCATCTTTATGGGTGAGTCACTTGAAATAATTTTTTTCCTTTACTATATACTTAAAGAGCAGTGCACGTGTGGATGAATACATATTTATAAAACAAGTGGTTAAGGTTGGCACAATAGACTCAAAATAGCAGACGAACCATTCTCCCCTTTTTCTAGGTATTCTAAGTACTAAAGAAAGGCCTTAACTTAAGGTGTTGTTTACCATATCCAGTATATAATATGGTCTCTCAATATCAATCTGCCAACAGTAGCTGTGGCTAATAACACTAGGAATGCTTTGAGAACAGGGAAGAAAAAAGAAAATACTTACTCAAAAGTACTGTTTAAACATACAAAATCGAGAAAGAAGTAATGTAATCAACTTTTTTCCTTTAAATAATTACAAACTGTTGCAGTGCTACTGAGTGACTCCCCATAATCAAGAGTTACAAGATGCAACTCTCCTTGCATTCCGGGCCATGGCAGTAAGTGCTTATTTACACACTAAGGCAATATTTAACATATCATTATGGAAATACTATTTCCCCATTTTATCCATACATTTTTAACTGTGTTCCCACAAGGAAACATCATAAGAATGTAACAAAGGACCCTGAAAACTTCCACGTACCAGCCCTCACCATCCTCTTAAGGACATCAATGCCAGTGGCAATGCTAGGACACCACACTGAATTTTAGTAAATCACTGGTAAGTACTTACAATTACTTAGAAAGATTTCTTATTTTTGGGGTTTCTTTTCTGTGGTGCAGGGGAAAACTTAGATCTATTTCTTGTTATTATAAAAGCTTTGCTCCTGCATATCCAATAGCTTTTTAAATTTGGAAGCCTGGTATTGATTTTGTGGAGATCATTTGCTGTAAATTATTCACGTGAAACAACTGACAGTAAATGTAATGAATGGGCACTTACAGAATGCTCAGTACATTTCTATAATGTAAAACCAACTGAAAAGGGATCTGTTTTAACGCAGGGTTTAATTCAGTTAACAGAGAATAACCTCCCTGAGTCACAGCCAACATATATCATTTTCTCAGTCTGTAGTTATTAAGTCATTCTTATTACATCATTCAGGTAAAACATAAAAGCAAATTCTTGCTTTTTCAGTGAATAGTAGCTCTTCCATCCTCTGGCAGCCAGAATTTAAACTATAATAAATCAATCTTTAATGCAATTCCATTGCTACAATTTAAACTGCTTTAGAATTAAGTTTGTCTTTAAAAGCCATTTTGTGAGGAGGCCTTGCAGATGTCCTTATCCTTTTGCTTTAACCTAGCACTTTCCCAGAAGCATGCTTAGGCACTTTTTTCTTACCAGAGCTGGGCTTGTGGGCTGACACCACTCCAAGGCTCATCAACATGGGTGATCGTATCCACAGTGTAGAAAAGGCTGTTTCCCAGCACCTTCCCTTTCATCCTGCAAAGGCAATGTGCTTATTCAGGACAATTTAATCTGAGAAGGGGGAGCATCAAGAAGGGGAGCCACTGCAAGGTCCTGAACAATCAGGGGCTTCTGCCACCCAGCTGGGATTTCTTTTCAATTTGAAATACTTAGGGCAATGTGTCCAAACGTGAGGGTGAGGTTCTGGACTTCTCAGGAGTAGGGTTTTTGCATAGTAGGACACCATGGTGTGTCCAGAGTGATGAAGGCATGAAGGGTGCAGCAGTGCATGGTGGGGCAGCCTACACTGAGACTGTGTGGGGAAGAGGAGGCAGTGTGGAAAAATTGCATGGCTTTGGCCATACTGCTCAGTGGTAACATTTTCTACCTTAAGGTATACTTCCTGTACCAGAAAACAGGAATTGTTTGCTACTGATAGTCTTAGCTGACCTGCATCAGCCAGTATTCTAAAAATGCAACAGAACAAACATTTGTGTGCTGAGCATGTGTCATGGCCTTGTCACATTTGCTTGGGTAAAGTAGCCTTTTCTACTACACATTACCTTGAATTGTAACCATTTACTTTACACAAGTACTTCACCTGACATAAGACACAGTGAGGTCACACATTGACCTGCAAAACAATGGAAAAGAGGTGTACCAGGCAAAATGCTATGTGAAGGAATATGGGATTTCCTACCAATCACATACACATATAAGAATCCAGGTCTGCTAGAAAATCTAAATCAGTTTTATGTCTCCAGGATGACTAGAATGTCTATTTTCATTCTTTCCCAGTCTGTGTCAAACAGAAGAATTTCTGCCATCTAAGTACCACGTTTTCCTCTTCTAGCCTAGTAGCTTATGCTCGCTCTATCTTATAACTTTCTGCTGTGTTAGGGCCAAATTTACTCAATATTTATAAATGCCTTCCTGAATACAAATGTGTTCTTGAATTAAGACTGAGCAGGGATAAAAACTGAGTGCATAAACATTCACACAAAGTCAACCTCAGGTATTTAAAAAGCATTCTTACATCTCATTTTATATATAGTATGCTATTCCTGATAGCCAATGAATCCCTAGCTTTGATCATAGTTTAGCAAATCATGTCAGGATAACCACTCCTTTCTTCCAACCAAAATGCTAGATAAGATGGAACTCTTTCCTGGCAGGAGATCTAACCTTTTTCATATGTATGAAGCTATGGTTTTGTTGAACAGACTGTTCATAGGAAAACTGTGCACAGAAGAAAACTAAGTCCTCCAGCACCTTTTTTTCTGACAGGTGGAGATCCTTTGCTGGCTTAGCCCGTAATGTTTTAGCTATATAAAAGCTCCTGAAGAGATAGTTTATTGTGCAAAGTACAATATTTTGTGTATGCTTATTGCCAGAGTAAATCAAATAATATGTCAAAGAAATTCATTGTCGTGGCAATCAGTGGAGGGCAAGGCCAGTTTCAGGCAAGAGAAAAAAAAGAAATGCAAGCAACTCATCTAACTGGCAAGTATGAAAAATGGAGACTAGTCAATTCTACTTTTTTCTGCCAGAACAATTTGGTTTTTAGAATGCTTATTCATACACAGTAATATAAAATATGTCACAGAATCACTGAGTTTGGAAGGGAGATTTTCTACTCCATCCTTCTTCTCAGAGCAAGGTCAATGTGCCCAAACACAGGCTGCTCAGGACCATGTCCGGTCAGGTATTTAAAAGATCTAAGGATGGAGAGTCCACAACCAGCCCAGGCAACCCATTCCAGTGTTAAACCACCCTTATAGAAAGTTAGGTTTTTCCTGTGTTTAAATAAAATTTCCTACATTGCAGTTTATGCCTGTCATCCTTTCATGTGGACATCACTGAGAAGAGTCTGGATCTGGCTCATGTACTCTCTGGCCCTGTTAGACATTTGTGCACATTGATAAGATTCCCCCGGACTTTCTCTTCTTTGGGCTAAACAGTCTCAGCCTCTCCTTTTATGAGAGATTCCCCAGGCCCTTAATAACTTTCATTTAATTATATGTCAAAAATATTTTTTAAATAATATTGCATATATATTTACTCCTTTGGCAAATATGAAGCTGTTCTAATTCATAGTAGGAAGTATTTATACTTTATAGCTGAAAGTAGTTTTTCCTTTATTCTTTTGCATGTTTGCCCAAATTCTGGCATCGCTATTTCTAGATTTTTTATTGTTTTATAAATCATATCTCTGAACTTACTTAGAACCTTTTCTTTTTCTTTTTTTTTTTTACCACAAAAGATGCAGTTCCTTGTGCTCTGTTAAGCAAGTGGAGTTTCTCCTAGAAAGGTGCTTGCTTATTTTTCTGTTTTCCTCACGCACTGCAGGAAAAAACAAACAGTGAAAAAAAAGAACAGCTCTTTTCCTCTTAGAGCTCAAGCTTGTGCCTGAAGCAATAGGTCTAGTCATCCTCAAAGACTTGGTCATTACTCGTTGAACTCATTATTATTTTAAGCTGGTTTATTTTCATAGAAATATGAGTCTCAGTTACACAAGCACATTTGCCACTCATGTACTGCAAAACTATGTATATATAAGAGTACATATTTTCCTATTCTGCCCTTCACTAAATCTCATTTCTTTTAGGTCCCTAAAATGATCACTCTATTTAATCCAAACTCAGATCTCAGCTATTACTAAGCAATGACACACAAGGTCCTGTGAAAAAGTGATGACCAGTGAATATAAAATTCTTTCTCTAATTCTCACTGTATTGAACCAGTTTCTTGATTTAAGTCTTATCTGAACATCTTAGTGTGCTCTGCAGCTTGTGCTTAATTCTAAGTAAGGTGCATTGTGATGACATGTAGGGCTGATGATATGAAAATAATCAATTTATATTCTACTTATGACTTAAATTCTTTCCATAATTCAGCTTGCAGCACTGAGAGATGCAAAGGTAGAGAAATTTGTGGGATTTTTTTTTTCTTTTGGTCTGTTCAAGGCAGAACCACAAAGGTATTAAAACACACTTTTAGTCCTATTTTATGTTTGAAATCAAAAGTGTGGTTTCAAATGACAAAAGAAAAAAAAAGGAATTTTTCACATCATTCTTTTCACATCGTTACTGTGTTTGATGCTGAGTTTCCTTGACTATTGTGCTGAAAAGATTAAGGATCACTATTTTGCATAATGTGCTAAATATATATATTGCAGAATATTCTCAAGGTCCTAGGAAGATGGCATGATCCTTGTGACACCTTATCTACATAAGGAAGGAGTAATGGAGAATGTGAAATTTCTGCCTAAACAGTTGCCACCCACCTAAATTTCCTGGGAATTTTATCTCATCACTGTCATAATAACCATTAGGTTCAAATACTGTCCTTTTAAAATTTAAGAGCTATCTTGGCTAATGCAATTTGAATATAAATTCTGTCGCAATACAAGAGACTTTTAGTCCCTTCAGCAGATACATGAACAAATGGACATTTTAAACCAAATTCTGGCACATGAATCTGGAGATTACGTTTGAATTGAGCTCCATTTGCATAGCGTCCACACTGATCATGACAATAAATTGTACCTCAAAACATCACCCTAATTATTCGTGAAATTCTTGTCAGCCTATAAAATAACCATCAACTTTATAATCAGATCACATCTTCCAAAGTAACCATTTTGCAGAGTTATAACTTTCCTTGATCAATACTGATATTTCTTCACAATTCTTCTGAAAATTTAAACTTTTTAAATGCATCAAATTAAAGCCTCATTTTACAAAAGGTAATACCTTGAGCCTGGCGGATTGTGACCAATTCATATTCCTTAGTATTGCAAAATCACTAAAGCAGCAGTTTACAGCAATGAAGACATTAAGTCACTTAGTTATGCATGTGACCACTGTGATACACTGTTGTCTGTGTATCAAACCCAAATTTTGGGGAGATACATCTTCAGTTCCCAATGAACAAATAACACAGAGAAAAAATTTCCTAGATGTAATCTTTCATCTTCCAGATAACTTTCAGATTAGCTTTTTGTGTCCATGGTTACCAAGTCTTTGTGCACAGATTCATTTTGAGCCTTGTGAATAATGCTACTTTTTAACCTTAACCTTCAAAACTTAAATTTCCTCTGTCAGATGTCAGTGATAAAACATATATATGGTTACAAGAAAGGCATGAAACCCAGCACTTAGTATGATCCCCCATCTAGGACATGATCTGTTTAATGCAGAACTTCACAACCAGGGCTACTGGTGTGCTCATGTAACTACTAGTGGCTGATAATGAAAATTGGGATCACTTTCAGTTTAATGCAATACATTTATATCTGTCATATGCCCCAGAAGAGGGCATTTCATATATTTATTCTACTCTTATTATCTGGGCATGTAACAGACTTCAACAGTGAGAAAAATACGGAGGAAATTTTACTGGCAGTATAACATTTTTCCATTTTTGATTTCAAATAAAAATCATTGCAGTTATGAACCTAACTTAATGTGATTTAGTATTAACAGAAACTTATTTATCATTTCTGGCACCATTGCCACCACTTTTTTTAAATGCCAGGAATAAAAGCAGCATGTCAGTACACAGGTACAAATATGTACATTTGCAGAACAAATAAAATCAATTCCTCTTTTCCCACAATCTCACCTTATTTTTTTCTCTTAGAAGACTTGCACAATGCTAACAACAAAACCAAGGAAAACAAGATGTCATTTTTAAAATTGGAGATGGCTGTAATTTTCTTCACTAAATACTATAGTAGACAGAAAGTTTGATACTTGTTCAGATTGTTACAGTTCATCCTATTTACCAAAATTTCACACAAAAGTGCTAACAGCCATGAAGGGTTAACTCCTTGTTGAAAGCTGAACATAATTTTTCCAGTTTATTCTCATGGAAAGACTATTCTAGAAACTTGAAGGGAGCTGAGCAGAAAGCTTTATAGAATATTAAGTTGCATAATGTTCAGCAAACATGAAACAAAAGATTTCTTATTATTAAAAACTATTTCTTTTTTCAGACCATCCAGGTGTGTAATAAACCATTAGGTGGTATTTAATATGACCATTGTTGGTGTTCTGTTACATTTATACCTATTAAAATCAGTTTTGGGACAACAACAGATGTTCAGTGTTGTCTTCGATGCTCATGCTATGTCAAATGTTCATGCAGTTGTGTGCCACTATGTCCCCTTTATAGTTGTTACTTGTTTCAACTATTGTATTTCCTTATTACTGTTTACTGTAATACTGTCATTACTACTGAAATATTTCCCTTTATAAGTTAGTTAAATGTAGGGAAGGATTAAAAAGTAACATTCATTTTTCATTGCAACACCCATCTAATTATTCTTAATTTTATTTTTATTGTATAATGTCACTTATTGCAGAATCATTTTTAATATGTGTTATAATCATTGTTAGAATAAATTAATTTCTACATGAATATTATTTAAAACTACTACATAATAGTAACTCACATATTACAAACATTTCATATTTTGGTACCACAAAAACAGTGGTTTAAGTAAATATTTCATAATTCTGTTCAACACAACATTTAACATTGGCCAGAATGAATAACACTTAAATGTGTTCTCAATTTCATTATAATTTGGAACATAAATTCAAACTAGTAGATTATGTATAATGTGATGTGATTCAATGTGTTTCTGCTTATTTTTATCTCAGATGTTCTTACCTCATTTTCTTGTTGATATATTAATGGAATTTCCATACTGCAAACTTATGCAAAAGTATCTCAAATCCAACTCTCTAGTTCAGGATACATACAGATATTTATTCAAATGGCCCCTGGTTATAAGTGTTCAGACTGGGGAGCAGGGAGAACATGTATAATTAATTTACTTAGAAATGTCATAAAACTCAATGATGTATAATGAAATAGCACAGTAATAAATACATAAATATCACTTCATTCCATCATAAACTCTGATGTGACAGAAATAATGATGAACAGTAATGTAGGATGAAGTCTATTCTTGATAATAAAACATTTTTATCAGATGGGTCAGCTTTATGGTATTCAATATGACATATTTCTTTAAGGCATGTATATGGATGGGTTCATATTAATCAACATTTAAAATTTGAAAGGTCCACTGATATTTAATCATCCTAAATTACTTTAGAATTATATTTTACTGTGGTGAAAACTCAAATACATTATTGATAAATAGATATATACACATCAGAAGAAAACTTCCAGTAATTTATTTTAAATTGTGTTCTTATTAAACACCACAAAATAAAAACAGTACAAGGCCTCAAAACTCTCCCCATACTTAAATATTTGTATTTTTTATTAAATACTTTACATTGAAAATACTGAATCATGAAATATTGCTAAAATAGGATGATTCTTTCTTGTAAAATATAATAAAATCTAGCAATAAAAAAAGAGCTTTAGACCAGAGAAATTAATAGTTTTTAAAATTACACAAACAATTTTGTTTTACTTAATGTAAATCTTCAGTCTTTAATGTTTCTTTCTTGGACATTTTGATCATACAGTGTAATCCCAACTAAAAATTATCATCAGGTAGCATTGGGTATGAGAGTTTATCAGAAACATATATTATACAGACCATATATAACCATAAGTTTCTCGGCATGGAGTCTTCTGTATATCCTTGCTGTCTTTGAGATGAGTAGAGGAACTGACCTTTTAAGATATTTGTCAGGTTTTTTCCTATGAATTTGTGTGAAACATATAAAATAAGTCTCTATGCCTTGTTTCACCAGTCCAGTTCTGCCTGGACTTACAGAATGGAAGTATACATAAGCCGAAGTGAGAAATATCATGAGGGGTACTCTTTACAGCCTTCTCTCAAATGTCTTCATGTACAGCATGACAATTACAGTGGAAAAGTGTCTGCTACGTTTGTTATATAAAGGGAACTGCAGAACTGTATCGCTTCAGATACATATCCAAATGCAAAATAAATAGATACTCATGGGACTGCTTTAGAATTATAAATTGGTATAATTTATCACAGTTCATCTGCAATATGGAGATGCCAACAGATGCAGAATTGAAGCTGCCAGCATTAGCACAATATCTGTATTTTCATTCCTGACCCTCTCACACCTTTCAGCATCAAATGAGTGCATTAAATCTAAAGCTCTCAATCTGTGTATTGGAAAGTTCATGTTTTTGAATCCTTTATTAAAATTCAAGTTTTTTTCAGAAAGGCTTAAGATATGATTATCCTGAAATGTAACAAA
The DNA here is from genome assembly GCA_036785705.1 of Acanthornis magna. Lineage (NCBI taxonomy): Eukaryota > Metazoa > Chordata > Aves > Passeriformes > Acanthizidae > Acanthornis > Acanthornis magna. The sequence continues at coordinate 35,026,193 of JAWUZG010000018.1, forward strand.
AATTCGTTCCACTTAAGAATGGTGAGAAATGATATGCAGTTAGCAATTATAACAGCAGCATGTTTTTCTAAATAATTGGAAGAAGCCTGAAGTTATACTGACAAGAGTTAACCACCATGAATGCACTAGAGAAAGTGAAGACAGTGGTGAGATTCACATGATGAATATTCAGTACAGAGTCAGATAACGTGAAATCCTTATTTCCAGGTTAAAAGGAATAAAAGTAATACTTGAGTAAACCATGATTTTAAAATTAAGACTCACTACAGGTAGTATAATGCACCTTTACTAAGATTGTCAGGTATATAATATTTTCCTATTCTATACACAGTTTTTTTTTACCATAAAGAAATTTGCAGTTTCTTAAGTACTCATCTCTTGTATTTGAAGATCTTATATCACACATCTCTTTTCACTCATTGAATTTAAAAAAAATAATTAATTTTTTGTCACCTAAACCCATGTTATCTTCAACCAGTAATTTGGAGTTAATTCTTATCAAAACTGAGTCTAATACAGGGCCATGTCTCACTTGTTCAGTAATGTAATAAAATTTTTTTTAAAAATTCTTCCTTGACTTTTATAATTTCTTTACCTTTTAAAAAAAATTATTTTGGTCCAGAGCAATTCTGCTATTAGTATATTTTCATTCTATTTTTTGTGGATTTTCTGTCTCTTTAATGTTTATTGCTCCTTGAACATTTTTATATTGCTTCTTGATTTTTTATTTTTAGTAATCAACTTCCATTGTTAGTTACTAGTCCACCAGGTTTCAAATATCCATTTAATACCTGCTTCACACATGTTGTTCTGGTCCTTCTGTTTGTTGATCTACTTAGATCCGTTTTAGGACTTTGTAAATTTTGCAATTATTTCTTCTTCACTATAGTCAATTATCTATGTGCAACTCTTCCATGAACAGTTATTTGATATTGTGTTATTATTAAATATTCCTCCCTCATGATCATTCTTTATCTATTGCAACATGTAATGTGACTTTCTTTTTCCCCTTTTCTTTGTGTGTTAGAAGTAGGGATGGCAATTGCATAGTGAATGCAAGTTTGCCCCTTTGATTTTCAGGATCTTTGCAGTCATGGTAACCTGAAAACTGTTTTTCTCTAAAATGGACTCCATCCAGTCACTGTGTTGTGTTTCTGAACACCTGTCTATGACTGAAGGTCTTGAAAATGTGGTCAATGTTATTTTATCTTCACAGTCATCTATCTACCTATCTATTATCACAGTTTATTCAGTCCTTCCACATACATTTTTTGTTTTGTTTTTTTACATAAAAAGAATATAAGAAAAATAACACTTGAAAACTTTCCTATTCTAATTCCCTGGCCTCATAGTTTGGCAATTTCTTGATACTTTAGGAGGAATCTGTCAAATCTATCATGATGGATGAATAGCAGATTCCACTCTGTTCACCTTTGGCTCTTATTCAGCCTCAAATAAACTCCTGCTGCTCTTTCCTCTTTCATCTAACTTGGTCTCATTTTTCCTGTTTCTCCAGCTGTAGCTGTCTCACATCATCCTTTTCTATGCCCTTGCAATACTTGCTGTTATTTTCTTCCTCTACTTATAATTTTTCTTTCTACATTTTACTTGCAAACTTATCATTTATGCAACCTGTTTTACATCCAGCATCTAATCTTTTTCTGGCTACTCTTCTCCATTTTCTGTGTTCTTTCCGTGAGGTTCTCAAATATAAACTCCTTCCATTTACATAGCAGTTCAGTAGCCACCAGGTCTTGACCAAGTTACTCTATGATGTTTTACTGGGGTATCATTCAAGATTATCATTCAAGAGATAAGGTGACCTCTTATTTTGTCATCATTGCTGTATCCTTCATCCTTCAGACTCCCTGCAGCTCTGCATCACTATCAACATATTATCCTCAGTTTCAACTCTAAAAAAAAGTCTGGTCCTTTCTCTCAGATACCACAGGATACAGGATATAAGATATGAGAAGAGGTGTGGCAGGGTCAAGAAAAATGCTGAGACAAGCAAGGGACAAATAACCCAAGCAGAATCCATGTCAAGTCACGGCACTTGAATAAATAAGAACTAACAGAAATCGAAGATTATCTAATGGAGTTCTGTATGATTCATTCACAGTTTCCTATTTTGGTTATGAATAAGATTCACAAGAAAAGTGGACGAAAAATTATAAATAAAATATTTAAAACTTAAATCTGATTAAGATTTCCTCAACTAATTTGTATTCTCATCTAGCTTTGGTCAATTGACTTAATTGTATCTATGTTAATTTACGTTGTCCGAGAAACTTGTCGATTCCTGGTTATGACATTAATTTAAATAGGGCACATATCATGCCAGAAAGGGAAGCCAAGAATTTGAAATGCACGACAGGCTATCCTGAAATATTTATTGTTGCCAGTGAGTAGTTATCACCACTTCCAAAATCACACGCAACAGATATTGAGTTCAGATATTGATTTCATTTGCTTATGAAGACTACTTTTTGAGAGATATTACAAAAAAAAAAGTAATTGTGGTTTACACTAAAATTTAAAGGAATTTCTACTTGTGTGAAAAGTTAGAAAAGTGTTATAATAAAATGGTATTCTGGGAAAAAGTTTTATGGTGTTTTTTGTGAGTTTGGGGAGGGGGTGTTTGGTTGGTTATAAGTTTGTCTATTTTCTGGTTTGGTTGGTTTTCAGCTAGAAATCAAAAAGCCAACCAAAAATTCCAGGATGCTGCACAGTATTTTCTCTTCCCCTGTATCTCTTATCACAATGATATATCCCTAACAGTAGTCTTGCCCTTCATTTTATACTGAATTTTGAGTTACATTCTTAGATAGACATAAAGTACTTACAGAGATATCAATATAAATAATACCAACACATCAGTTCCCCTTTAATAAGCCTGGATGAATCTTCACTGCCTGCAAATAAAAACCTCTCAATATTTTTTCACAGATTCTTTCTCTTTCACAGAGTCATGCTGACTCTGTTTGGTTTCTGTACTTACGTTGATGCGTCCTGTAGTATCTGCATTTTCTGAGGCGTCAGAGGTTCAGGTTGTGGATAGTCAAAACCCAGGAAAGAGCAGAGATTTGGAATCTCCCAAAGCAAAGCTGAGATTTGGAATCTCCCCAAAGTGCAGAAACAGCACAAGAAACTTTTAACATTGATTGAGCTTGTTTCCTTGCAGCCAGTGGAGGGACTTTGCTTCTATTCTTTTGGAGTCAATATTATTCTGATGCTCATGGGTACAGTTTTTGCATTAAATTGGACTCATATTGTTCTCAAATAAGGGAGGTGAAGAGCCAAGCTGATCCATCCTTCTGCTCGTGGAGGGAAAGTTCTTTGTATCTCTATATCCTTCTGACCCTCTTCTATTTCCAGCACTCCTCCACTCCAACTCAATCTCCTGCAGTTTAGGAAAGGAGTTAGCAATCTTTCAGGGTTATGTTTAACCTTTCAAAAGCTATGATTTTTAATTTCAAATTTTCTCTCAAAATACCTTGCTCAATACTCTCATTTCCTATCTGGTTGCTGTTGAGACAAATTGTGGCCCTAAATGAGAAGACACAAGTAAACTCACAATAACAGCCAAAGGGATAACAAAAGATAAAAAAAGTCCCTATATATAACAACTGTTTTACATATTTTTGAGTGGACTTTACTTATTACCAAAAGATGTTATAAGGTAAAACAAAAAATTCCTGTTCATAAAATTAAAATATTAATCCCCTAAATAATTAAGAAAAAAACTCATTATTCTACAAGTTACTCAGTTAAGGGTAGGCAATGCCTGGAAGTGTCACAGGCTTCTTGTTAAATCAGAGATGACAGAAATTCAGGCGATGTTTTTTTCTTTACTAGCAAATCTCTTCAATAAATACTGGTAGACCAACCAGAATAATTTCTTCTCACAAAGAGATTTGCATATTTTTCTCAAGAGTAACTATAAAATAGGTATAAGTTTTCATGAGCTTTTATTTCTGAATTATTTTGTAGTTCTTTCCTGATTTTCCTATATGTATGTCGAAAAATAATTTTCCTTTCAGAACGGGAAAAAGATGCAAGAGTAAGGCAGTACATAGAGATTTGGTGTTTTACTAGTTTTGCACGAATGGAAGGAGTTTGACTTGTCAGAATAGATTGGTTTGAAGCTATGCAGACATGCAAGGTTTGGTCTCCCTAAAGAGCCTTTCACTTTCTTTTAAATAACTTTATTCACTGTTTTTTACAGTACAAGCCACAGAAAATTTGCAATCTGCTGGCAAAACTCTCACATCCCAATTAGAAAGGACTTGCCCCATGCCCTTATTTTCTCCTAGTTAGAAGTCTGAATCTCGTTCACCATAAGCATATTTCTATTGCACCATATGGTCTCTAACTATGAATAATACTTTCCTGATAGAAGTACACACAGACCTTCTGCCTAAAAAAGTGCAGAAAATAAAAGCCAACGCTTTTGATAGACATTTGACTGTTTTCTCCAGTGGTAGCTGCCATTCTCACTTATGATAATTCTATTAGTCAGAACTCTAAGCTTCTTGCTGAATGTATAATCATTAAAATAGTAAAAGCATGGTCTTCCTCCCCTAATGATTTTGCCACCATATTTTCAATATGAACATTTTCTGACACTGAAAACACTCCAGCAGTGCTGCAGAACAGGGTAAAGAACATATTTTTGTTTCTGCAAGAAGCTGCATGTTTTGTCTTCTGACCTTTCTAAGTTCTCCAGCTCTACATAACATATTTTTTCATACAAACTGTTTATGGATTAAATGCAAGAAAAAAAAAAAAAAAAGAAAAGAAAAAAAGAAAAGAAAAAAGCCAAATGAAAAGGACATAAATGAAAAAATTACTTAGAAGTTCTCAAGACCTTTCCAAGGTTCAACTGGAATATGTTTTCTAGATTTTACCTTTCATTTTCAAGGTTAAAGAGGACAGTTGGAATCTTCATGAAAAAGAAGGTTTTCTGTTATTGGCTTCCTAAGGAAAGCAAAGCAAAGTAAAAATATTGTGATATGGGTTGGGGGTAGGGTTTTCCTGGTTTTAATGTGAAGATGTTTGAGCTTTCTTGTATTTTGTTTATTCTGTCAGAGTGTATTTTTTACAACAACTAGCAGACACAGCTCTCCTAAATATGAAAGCACAATTTTGACTGCATTTTCTCTGAGCAGCAGGTCAGAGATTCTTTTTTTATTTCATGAATCATTCAAAATTTGTTTTAGTTACTCTGTGAAGTCAAAATGTACTGTATCCTATTTGGCAAAGAGAAAATAAACCAAAATCAAACATAGCAATATTTTTGTCTTCAATAGCACACACTTGATTAGCCACACTTTTTTTTTTTTTTTTTTTTTTTTTGGTCATTAAGCTGCAGTGCCATGTGCTTCATCAATTTATCTATGAGTTAGAGAAGAGAACTAATATGTTCCTGTTTTATCATGAATTGCATCTTTGCTATTCAGGAATGCAGAACATGGATATCTGACCTCTTGAAATTCACAAGCGAAAATGGCTCATAGTGAGTAAGTTTTAATATTAATAAATATTAAGAGTGACTCTGGAAAAAAATATAAATAGCATGGTGTTAATAGCTACCCATCTTCTGTGTAATCTCTATTTGCTCTTGTTGCTCCTGCTAGGATGGTGCCAGTGAACGTTACTCCACATTTAGTACATTTAAATCAAGATACTACCCACAAAATATTTTCTTTATTTTTAATTTCTAAGTTTCATTCTCTGTGGTGTATCATCAAATTATTTAAAGGCTGGTGTTAACATATAATGCAATGCTCGATCAGACATCTTAGCAGAGGCAATCAAGATGTGCCTTCAATATCTATTCATTGCCCCTCAGTAGATGGGGACATTATCTATCCCTAATGAGCTGCAGTTATCAGAAAAACATAGGTGAAACAATGCTCTAAGACCTTTTTTCAGTCTTTTGGATTCCAGAGGAGACCTTAATGAGTCTTCAGTCTTCCTATCACCTGACTTTGGGAATCCAAATTAAAGGTAACTGAGTTCCTACTGTTTTTCTATCCATTGGAGATACTTATTGTATTGTTAAGGAATCTATACAAGTCTTGCTTGGATTAACCTCTAAAGGATTTTCCTCTCTCTAGTTGCCTGTAGTGGAAACATGAGAACAACCACCTACCTTAGCTTGGCAGTTATGACTTCTCCCAGTCCAGCCTGGAGATACTATGCAAGAAAACAAAATACTGAGCATCATGTCTGCAGCTCCTCACTAGATTAGCTAAGAAACACATTATTCACTCTGTTCTGCTAGCTGTTAGCATTCAAAATTAAAATGGCCTAAAATGCCTGGGGTAACATTAATAAAACAGAAAAACCTACAACTGTCATAATATATATCTGAATGTGACAATCTGTGTTAATTCAAAAGGTCTATGTTTCATGCTTATATTAATAACCCATTTTAAATCCCTTATTACTAGAATAAACTCCAACAGAAACAACAGGAGCGCTCTCAGCTGCAAATGCAAGAAACATATTTTCATAAATTTTATAGATATACCTTATGGGTACTGTAAAAGTTACTTGAAGTAGCAAATTAATCACTTTCTGATTCTAAACATACCTAAGAGTAGTAAGAAAGCTGTCAATGTATGTGTCTTATATTTCTTTAATCTCAGGGTATCACACTGATTGCACAAGCTTTTTCCTTTAACCTGTGTATATTTCAAAGACCACAGACCAGAGGTGTTTCCTCGTTAGTAGCTAGGAGGCCTTGCTGAGCTGCCATGGTGGAACCCCAGCCAGCAGCCAAGCCCCAGCAGCCCCTCGGTCAATGCCCCACCAGTAGGAACTGGGAAGGAATTGGAAGGGCAAAAGGTAGGGAGCCTGTGGGTTGAGATGAAGACACACAAGTAAAGCAACCCAAGGAATGAATTCACTGCTTCCCACGGGCAGACAGGTGTTCAGCCATCTCCAGGAGAGCAGGGCCCCATCACCCGTTACCTCATCAGCTAATGGTAGCTTGGGAAGACAAACACCATCGCTCCAAACATTCCCCCTTCCTCCTTCTTTCCCTCACTTCATATACTGAGCATGATGCCATATGCTCTGGAATATCCCTTTGGTCAGTTGGGGTCACCTGTCCTGGCTGTGTCTCTTCCCAGCCTCCCATGCACCCCCAATTTCCTCACCAGCGTGGCAGAATGAAAAGCAGAAAAGGCCTTGGCTCTAAGCCATGCTCAGCAATAACAAGAACATTTCTGTTATCAACCCTGTGTTCAGCACAAATCGAAAACACAGCTCCATACCAGCCACTGTGAAGAAAATTAAATCTACTCCAGCCAAAACCAGAACACTGAGCTGAGGATGTTTTAGGATGATAGGTGTGAATTAAATTTATCAAAATCACTTAGACCAACAATTGAGAGTATGAAGGCATCTCCAGTTCAAAAACTCACATTGGAAAGGGCTGACTACAATCTGATGTTTTATGGGAAGGTGAGAATAAGATTGATACTTGAAGGTATTGAGATTCATTGCAAGGTTTCTGCAGGAAGTGGAAAGACTCCACTTTTGTTTATTGCTGGTTTTGCTCAATAAAATTTGCATTTTTATCTACAGGGGAGTTCATGCTGTTCAGTCAGAGTGGCAGGAGGTACTCCAGAAAGTGTTCAGTTTACCAGCACAAGTACCCTGGAATTATTTTCTTTTCATGTAATAAAACCTAGGTTTTTTGCTTTGAAATAACAGAGCAATCATATTGAACTAGTTCTTCAATTTTATATTACAGTGTGGTTACATGAACCCTTGGACTGTCCCAGAGACGGTCCTAAGCCCCTTTTCTAATTGTGTTTCCCATTTGTTCCTATGAAAAAAACATTTTGCATCAATGTCAACAGACACCCCGAAAATGTGCACGCTCTGCTCATCTTCACTATGACAAATCTGAGGCACACTACACACCACTCACTCTTCCCCTCTTCTTGCACAAAGTTGGCAGTGCAAATATTTTACATCAATATTTTTACTTACCTATTTCTTTAAATATTCCTTAATACATATATTTCCATGCACTAAAATATTTACATGTAAATGTTTTTACATGTCGTGTAAGTGTACAGTGAGACCTAATTTGTCAAATTAAATGTAGCCTCTCTGACTTCCATATTCCTATTTTATCTTTTCCTTTCCATTTGACCAAGTCTATCTTTTGCCCTTCATTACTTCAAACTTTACTGAATTAGACCACTCATTTTCTCTCCCTTTTTTTGGTCTTGACACTCACAAACTTTCATATCTGCTTCTTAATGCTCCCTCATCACCCTATGTGTAAAACAAATTGAGTTCTCCGTGGCAGAGCACAGTCAGGGCACAAACTCTAAGAGTATAATTTTTAAAAGGGTCAGAACCATATTGCTGAAAACTATGCTTGAACGGCTCAAAACTACTGTTCTCATTAACAGGATGCTTTTTCTGATCCAACTGAGAGAAAAAGTCAGTGGGTCTTTATAATCAAAAGTGCAGAAACACGATGAGGAATATGCAACAGAAACAGGAAAATGTTGAAATGTGTTGTGGAATTCTCTCAGTGTTCTGCTCTAACAGAACCAAATTTAGTAGAAGTTTTGACATAGACTTTAACAGGAAAAGTCCTCAGTTCATTGTGAAAACTAATATCTATTTTGTGTGTGTTTGTGCTTGTCTGTGGCAAGCCCGTGGAAACACATTACTTGCCCCCTGGCAGTGGCATATTTGCATATATAAGGCCTTTGCATTAGAGTACCTCCCTTTCAAAGTCCATACAATCCATTTTGTGCAGTTTTTAACTTCAGCTTTGGGCAATGATATGACAAATCTAAAAGCACAGCATCCCCATGTGTGACACTTCTGGTTTTCTTTAACAAAATTAAATAGCTTGCACTGGCTTGAATTCATTACTTTGTTTTTAAATTTCAGTAAGATTGTCGCTGAACATGAGGAAAACATACTTGTCTAAACTCTAAAACCTTATCCCGAAAGCACAACATGACAGTGAGAAGGCAGACTACCTGCGATTAAATTAGAGATGACATGTGAATGCGCTCACTTATTAAGACACCAAATTTAAAGAGGTTTTATTATAAATCCTTAATTTCCTCACTGAAAAAGCCAGGCATCCTAATCCTGCAGCTTCAACAAAAAGAACAAAGCAAAGCAACTGTCTCTCTTTTTTCTCCTCGAAGTGGTCCTGTGGATATTTGATAAGCCAGTGTTGCTAAAATGTCACAAAACACACAGGCTAATGGCAGCTGGTCTACCAACTGCTTCCTGAAGCAGCATTGTTTACAGACTGAGGATTAAACGTAAAGGTTTGATAGATGATTTTGGGGTGTTGCATTTGAATGTCTGGCTTTGTTGGCTTTATTTGCTTGCTCACCTTTTTTGGTCTAGCTAACGTAAGGAAACTGGTAAATATACTTCTACGTATCACAAAGAAATTAGAGTTGTTGCTACTGGGATTTTTCACTCCATATTCGCTACTCTGGAATACTAAAACATGATTATGTAGGAACAGTTAAACTATCCAAGCAGATGTTTAAATGCATGCTATCCATTTTTTTATCTAACTTAGATGATGCTTAGCATATTTACTGAAACCAAAGGACAAAAGCTAATTTTAACATCTGATTTACTTTTCTGCATGATGACCTCCTGACTTCACTAAATCAAGCATAAATCTCTCATTGACTGCAATGAAGACAGTATTTCATCCTGCTTATATCACTACAGTTCATCAATATATACTCATATTTTTACAACTGTTTTTTATACAATTTCCCTCTTCCACAGTTAAGGTCGGAACTGAACTCCTTCTGTATAAGATGACACAAAGTGTCTACTCCTCTGGAAACTTTCATCATATCATACAAATTAAATCCAGAGGTACCATTGCATGATCCTACACATACGATTGCTTCCTAAAAAGATGTGAATGAAAAACAGATAGAAAATTCTGCAGGATCTCGAGCAGCCCACAGGGAGCTGCAGAATAAGCTAGACACACAGGCAGGCAAAGGCCTCAAAAACACCTTTTCATCTCTAACCCCTGCTGTGTCATCCTTCCTTAGAAATTTCAATTACTCCATTCTGTCCCGTCCTATACCAAAAGCCTCTCTATCAGGTGACAACACTTTAGCAAGCGAAATATTTCAATATTCAGAAACATTAAAGCACGAGGTAAGGTACAGCAGGCACCAAGGAACGGCTGGTGCCCAAGGCTCCACACAGACAGAGCCTCTGCTGCCGTGCTCCTCTTTCCTTTCAAGCTCTGCAGGGCCGGGGGCTTCTCAGCCTTGACATTTGTTTTCTTCTTCTGATCTGCACCTCTCCCTGAGTTCATGTTTTTCATGCCTCCAGGCACTAACCAGGACATCTGAGTGGTAAGGGGAGAAAAATATTAGCCAGGTATGCTGACCCCCTACGTAAGGGCATTAAAGAGTGTCCCTTTGGAGCTGATATTTTAAAATGCCTTAGAAAAATCTTTGAAAGGTCTCACAAAGAAAAAAGATTATATATTATTTCAAATAACCACCATGCTCTTCATTTTAGATTTTTTTTTTCTAGAGTTGCTCCTAAAAACCTTGAAAGAATTAATTGTTGTTATTGTCAGTTATAGAAGGAAAGGATACATACACAGAACATGTAATGGAAGTTCATCACCTACTCTATGGAAGCAGCTCAAACCTCTACTGTATTAAAGATACTGAAAGTGTCAATTTCAAGTAAAATAACTTTTAAACATCAGGATTTTTTTGTGTAATCATCATTTCTAGTTTGTATTGGCATCTTTGATGAGAAATAATGCTTTTAGTAAAGCGTGTCTGCAATTATCATTATGCATTTAACCAAAGAGAAAACTAGAGGCAGTGCAATTAAAATTGGATTTTGGTTTTAAGCAACAACTTCCACTATGTTTAATATGTGGAGCATTACAAAAACTTTTCGTACCTTTAAAACAAAGATTAAGCCTTTCTTGTCTTTAATATCATTATGTCTACAAATATGCTTCTTCTAGGACAAGTACCTAATTTTCAGTTTCATTCCTGTACAACTTGAGGAAAAATATTGCAAGACTCCAAACCAGCAGTTCCCACTCAGCCATAGGAGAGCTGGGGGCAAGGGGAGAGAGGGGAATAAAAAGTTTCTGCTCAATACAGGATTCAGAAAATAAAATTTTGTGTACAGTTGAGCTTGTTAAATATTGTTTATCAAATACATTATTCATTGAATCTTTGTCATTTTTCATTCACTAATTTATTCAACAAATACTGCTTATGATAGTCAACCAATTCTGCAGCAGTCAAAATACTATTTGTCAAATAAATTATTTGATAAATAATGACATTATTCAAATCCCTTAGTTATCTGTATTCATTTATTTACTTATTTATTTTCCACTAGCTTCAACCTCTGCCATGGAGTAAAGCTGCCTAAATACAAATTGATGATGCATATTAAATGCTAATATACAGCCCAGACAGTGCTTATATTCCATCAGTCAATTCTTCTTTTAAAAAAACTGTTAAAAAACAATTTGTAATTGTTCTTTCCTATATAGTGTTCTTTAATACTTCCTTTGTTTGTTTGTTTCTTCTCGTCCTTCTTTCCTGCTTATCATATAATTTTCTAGACCATAATGGTCTTTTTTATATAGTTTATATCCAGGAGGTGACCCAATACCATTTTTTGAGAAATGCTTTTCAGTTGCAATCTTTGACTATCTCTAAAGATTTAATTGCAATTTAAATACTCAGAAATGAGTTCATAAAAACAGAATTCTGAGAAAGAATGTTGTGCCCCAGAAAGTTATCTGAGTTCTGCTTCAGTCATTTCTGTGACTGAAAACCAGGGAATTCACAGTGCAGGAACAAATGAGACTATTTTGCAACTAGGAAACTGTTAGTGCAATTAGACAGAAAACCTACCCATGAGCAAGATGTTGAGCAAGTGGAACAAGAATTACAAGAATTTTTACAATATTCATGTCTTCCTCCTTTTCTATATGTCCAATATGAGATAACTGGAACTACATTTGAAGAATTAGTGAGTATTCATGACTGTATCTGAATGTTACCAGAGTCAATTTTGAACTTGTGGAATACTGCAGAATTATTACCCTCTCAGGGGGAAAAGACAATTAAAAGCCAAGAAAAAAACCCTCCAATGCCCAGCAACACAAGACTAGTTTTATCAAATTAAGCATAGAAAGTTCAGATGCCACTTGAAAATTTTGGCCTTTGTCAATCGATGTCTCAGTTCTCCCATCTTGAAAGGGAGCGGTCAATATTCCTATGTTTGGATACCATGCAATAAATTTGCAATATTTATAAAGCACATATATCTATGAAAATCAACAAATACTCATTTTAATACTTATGTTTGCTTTACAATCAAATCTTTGTAGAAGTTATAAATACCTTTTGCAAATATTGGCACAAAATACAACCCTATTCCAACATCTTACTCCACTGATGCACCAAGGCCCAAATAGTCCCTACTCAAAAGCCTGGCTCTGAGTGACTAAGTTCTTGATATTTAACTAGATTGTTAATGATTCACCTGTAGGTAGCAATGATCTCTGTCTGATGCTACAAATCACTTAGCAGTCATCATGTTACTTTTAGTGATAATAGTAAAAGCTTAAGTAAAGTAAAAAAGTAAAGGGTTAAGTAAAAATAAGGAGACGATTAACAAAACTGCTAAAAATATGATTTAACCACCTGAGTGGCTTTTACAGAGAACTTAGAAACCAAAGTAATCCCCAACAGTGGTATGATTCATTTACACGCTTTCTGATCACTGTTATGCATAAACAATATTTTGCAAATTCAGCAAGATAAAAGATTGCAGTTTTGTAGTAAATTTGGGTTTTATGAGTCACTAATCTTTAGTTTAATGAAGAAACAACCTTAACACATCTGAGCTTCAGTATGCCTGGCTGGCTTGTCTCAGGTGCTGGGGATAACATGCCATCTGTCTTTTTTCCTGGCTTTTTTTCCAGCATATGGGCCAGCCAGAATTGATGCTCAAACCCCTTAACTTCTCTGAGGCTGAATACTGCTCTAAAATGTATAGTAAGGGGTAGGCAGAGCTATAGCTAGGCAGAGATTGTGCTGAGGGACAGCTCTGTACCCCACTGAGAGGTGCCAGCCTGCACACAGCCTTGGAGACAAATGAGCTCCAGGAGGCATTGCCTTCAAAAACGAACCACGGTTGGTCTGAGCCATGCGGCTCTGTGCCTTGCCATGCTCTCACTCCAGGGCTCCTATGCCTATTTTTCATATTTTATAAAGTTTTTGATCTGAATAGGCAAGTTATCACACAAGAGGGAGAAAAAGATTATAAAACTCAGAAATTATACCAGGAAAAAAATGACAAAGATGTGTGCTGCTTTCTGAGTGGGAGTTTGCTGTTTCAAACATATGGCAAATATTGTGTCTCACTACGTTTTGAAGGACCCTGCACTGAACTGTAAATGTCCAGTTCTGCTGCCCTACAATGATGTGAATCAGTGGCAATTGACCTGATAAATGAGAAGTCTCCAGATTTACTTGTCAGTAAAAAAAGAGAGAAGAACCTGGAGTTTAGTGTTGTCATCATCTTGTAGGAACAGAGCCAAAGCCTGGGCATTTCCACAGATGAAGAAAGGAGACAAAGCATATGCTGCCTCATATGAACTAAATGTCACTTGTCTTCTAAAGCTGTTTTTACTGTAAGATAGCTATTCCTTGTTTCCCCACAGTCCCCATAGGTACTATAAAAATTTAATTTCTACTCTAAATATTTAAATCCCAGTCAAACCTATTAACATTTTGAAGTGTAAACACTAAGGAGATGTGCAATTGTTCTGCTCTGTTCTGGGACCTGATGGAAGGCTACATCAGCTCTAACTCTTTTGGGGTTTTGGGATATAGATATTTCTTAGTAATTTCAAACATAATATGTTTTGGAATCATTTAATTTTTCCAGGAAAAGCTAGTTACAATTAATTACTGAACTTTTGGGTAGTGGAGTGTCATTTCCTGCATGGCGGGTCTTCTGTTTTGGGTTTTTATTGCTTTTTTAAAATAAATTGAAACATTTTTGAATCAGGAGGCATCACCTCATCAAGCAGGTAGACTTTTACAAATATTTCCAGTGTTTAAAATAGCATCATTTAAATTATTAGCATTTGTGTTGCAAATTATCTCATTTTTCTGTTGAGATTAAAATTTGTCATAGAAACAAAATCTTTCCCAAGTCACAGGAAGCCATAATTTTCTAAAAGATACTACAATTACTGTGTAATTGATCTTACACAGTAAGGTCTTACAAGTGAATTCAGATGTTCTAATCCATATAATATTGTGCTAATACAAAAATATGTGAAAGAATGATGCTCATCGTAGAGGCCTTATAGTCTAAACAAAAATAAAGATGACCAAAAATGGTAAACAATCGAACAAAAAAAATCAATCTGAATGTTCATGTTAACAAGAAAATCCCATCAATTTCCGAATTAAGTATACCCCAAATGTATGAACCCAGAAAACTTATAAGTGGTTTCCATAATTACATTCTTGTATTAAAAAAAGTAATTTCCTTTAACAGATGAATAATGAATGCCTTCAGTCCTAATAATATTCTGACTATTGTCCTTCTCAGAAAATCTGCATGGTTTAATAATATTTTCCTCATACATTTTGTTAGGTTTGTTAATTGCAAAGCAAACAGCCTGAACACATCACAGCTGAAGGCTATCAACATTGCTTTAAGGGCTTTTATATTGATTTCAGACCACTTTTAGTGAGTGCATCAGCATAATATTACTGCCATAGGCAGGCAATATGTGTTGATTTGTACAAAATCAATTTTATCTACTTTCAGACTTGAAATTATATTTTATTAATGAGAAATCCAAGTAAATACTTTCTGAAAAAAACCCCAAAAAACTCTCACCCCTCTTTAGGAGTTCCATTAATTTGTAATGTTCTTTAGAACCTGAAAATTGTTCTGGCTTATCCTTTCAATGAACAGGGGTTTGTTTCTGTCAATATAAAGAAAAATTTCTTCAGGCAATTTTCCTGAGATTCCCTAACACATCAATCGTTACAGAAAATAAAAACATACTTTAAACAACCTCAGCATGGTTATGCCCATAGGCACAATTTGGCCAATAGAAATTTAATATCTGGGAAAACAAATAAATGTTTCTGCTTGCTATTTGCATGGAAGGCAGTTGAAAAGGACAATATGTTTATTTAACATATTTTTATAGCTTTTATTAATTGAATCTAAAAATTGGCAGCATAATTCCATTTGATCTACTAAAGAGGAATGAATATCTATTGCACCAATATTTTAAAAAGTAGTGACTAAAAATTCATTACATTTACATTAATTGCACTATTTTTGGTGTCTAACTTAACAAAATACTGTTATAGACTTACCTCCTAGAATGAAATCCTCAGAGGGATGCTGTTCACTAAGCAACACAGTGAGGAAGGGTGGAAGCTGAGAGTAATGTAGGAGCTGTTGAGGCAGCTTTAAGCTCCCCCTGTGGCCTCCTGGGAGACCAATATGTCTGTAATATTTATGACATCTACAAGTGGCACTCAGCCGATCTGCTGGCCCCTCTCTGAATCCCAAAAATATCTGGCTTGGCCAGTGCACCAAAATTGCTGAGAAGTTCCCTGGAGGACAAAGTTGTGTACACTACCTCATCCAGCAGTAATATCTATCAATCCTATTGTTTTATCCAAAAAAAGCCAGCAAGCACTGTAAATCTGATGAATGGCAACTGACAACTTGTATTGTTGATCCATGGAGAAAGGGGAAGTGGAGCAAATTCCAGCTCCCCTTGCTGTTCTCAATATATTTCTGCAACTGCTTTTGCTCCACATACTGCACCAGTTTGAGTCCATGGCCACCAAGGCTACCAGCCAAGTATCCTCCCGGGCACTCACACAGGAATCTTACCTAAGCATTTCTCTCTCAGGTGCTGGAACCTACAGTGCTTCCAATTTGAAACTGAGCAGGGTTTTGCTTTGGCAATACAGCAAACTATACCTACCCCCCCCCCCTTTTTTTTCTTTTCATAAAATGAAAAAATCACCAATTTAAAAAAAGGCAAATTGTCTGGCATAACCCAGCTGGGTTCTTTATAAATCATTCATTTTCCACACATTTCTCCATCCATCCACAGGCTGATCTATGCCTGTGTTCATGTGTGTTCCACTAGGAAAATGTAAAAGTTTTGATGGCTGATGTTAGAAGACTGTATGTATTTGCAATTGATAGCAGTGCACTGTTTTCTATGCAAGTTACATTATTTACAGGAATCCCTCCTTGGTGCAGTACTCAGTCAATGAAAGAATTATTCTCCCTTACCTTTGTGCTGGCACCTGAAATAAATAAACATCAGTGAGTGAAATGTCACTAGCTATTTATTTGAAATCCTCTAGGCCTCTAAGCCAGACAACAGGATTTTGTGGTTTTTTAAGTATTCTCTGGCAAAATGGAAAGTACAGATTAAATACCTAAATAAATTAAAAGACAGAAAAAGAGGTCAAAAAAGATAAAACATTTTGACTTAGCAAGCTCTCCTTCTGCTTTCAGCTCACTCATACCAAAAACAGTACACTGGAAAAGCAAACCTGGAGATAGTTTGTGAAAGCTATGGAAGGTAACACAAGGACAAAGAAATATGAAAGAATAGCTAAAGAGTAGGCACTTACATTTACAATTAGATCGAAGTTTTTATCATACACAAAACAAAGGAGAGACAGCAGAGGCTTTAGAGTTTTTCTCAGTGCTATGCACCTGAATCAGAAACTATTGCTTTAAAACCAAGAAAAACCCTAAATCAATTGCACAAAAACTCCAAGCTAGACTATAGTATATGGGTCAGAAGATTGATAATCAGGAATGATTTTCTGTAATATTCTCCCTTGAATACAATTTGAGTTAGTAATGAAGAAAAGCTAATTTCATTTCATGGTTGTTTAGTGGACTGTGAGACACATACAGAGAATAATTTCATATGTATTCAATTTGCAGTGGGATGTATTACACACAAGACCTGCAGACAGTAATCCCAGTAGAGCAGTGTTGTGGCTTAACCCGAGAGGGGAGAGAGAATCAGGAAAGTAAAAGTGAGAAAACTCATGGGTTGAGATAAAGACAGTTTAATAGGGAAAGTAAAAGCTATACTCACATAAACAAAGCAAAATAAGGAATTCATTCACCACTTCCATGGCAGGCAGATATTCAGCCATCCCTAGGAAAGCAGGGCTCCATCCCACATAAGGGTTACTTGGGAACAAACACCATTTCAAATGTCCCTCCCTTCCTTCTTCATCCCCCATCGTTATATGCTGAGCATGATGCCATATGGTCTGGGGTATCCCTTGGGGTGGTTGGGGTCAGCTGCCTCAGCTGTGTCCCATCCCCATTTCTGGTGCACCCCCAGCCTCCTCACTGGTGGGTGGGGTGGGAAAGGAGCAGAAAAGGTCTTGACTCTTGAGTAAACATGGCTTAGCAACAATTAAAAGCTACCTGGATAATCAACACTGTTTCCAACACAAATCCAAAGCACAGCCTAATGCAGAGACTGCTGCAAAGAAATTTAACCACAGCCCAGCCACAACCAGCACAAGCAGCTAAGGATTAAAGGGATAATCTGTTTCCCTAAAGTAGTTCTAACTCAGAGCAAGGCTGACTGAAACAGCACCACAGAGATTTGTACTGTTCCTGAGTACGTTGTGTCATTTAGGGCAGCAGATGAAGGGACAAAAATTAAGCAATATTATTTATAAATGAAACAAAACTCTACAGTAAGTCTCCTTAACAACTGACCAGCTAAAATAGTTTTGCATTCACCTCTTATGATAGTTGTCTTCCTCTGATATTAACAAATTATTTTTCTCCATTGAGGCAGTATTCTGTCGGAATTAAAGTACAACAAAAAGAAGAAATTAATTATTTTTGCAACCTTAGTGTTTTCCAAGTTGTATTATAATAAATATAAATTCATAAATAATTACAGTAAATTATAAACCATTTTCCAAGGACTTTGTTTTTTAATTTATTTAAATTTATTACGTTTAGGTATTTATAATTATTTGAAATATTTCAAGAAATAATGTATACCCAGAAGGGAAAGAAGCTATTTTCACTTGGGAAGCTGACCTGTTTGTTTCCTTTCAATCTTCAAGCTTCTACTTTTTCTTCTTACTTCATAAATAGAACACACAGGGCAGGGACGAAATAAAGACATTATATCCAAAATCCTGATTTGAAAAATACTTTTGATGTACAAGTATATTATTCTAAAAGGCAAATTTCAGCTATGCAGGCATGAAAACTCTCAAGGATTTTAAAACTGTAGATTCTACAGCATAATCAAATTATTCCATGAAGGAGTTTGTAAGACTTTGCTGGCATGGATGGACAATGAGATGCAAAGGAGTGTGCAAAGATAAGCTAACCAAATTAACATACCAGAGAAAGCGTCTCAGATACTTTTCACAAAGAATAGAAACACAGTATTGTGCACCCTAATTTCACAGAGTTAGATATTTCAAAGGAAAAGAGTGGAGAAAGATCTGAAGGTAAGAGTATTTGCCTATGAAAATTGTTCCCCAATATTTCACTCAAGGGACTACAAAGAACAGAGATGACACTCAAAACATATCCTCAGAATTCTCCATTACAAATTTGGGGCTGCATTTTACCAAGAAATATTCACAAGACATAAAATGGAAAAAAATGCTGAAATTTATCTCGACATCTTCACCTGACTCTTTAAGCTGGTTCTAACTTGTCCTGTAAAAAATCTGAGGAAAAATTAAGATTTGGTTAAGCTCTTCTCTACCAGTAAACACATGTACTTTCAGGTGTAGAAAGGAGATGGGACTGGAAGGAGAAATGCAGGGAAAAGCAATAGGATGTTGGAGTTTTCCTAAAAGGCAGAAAGAGCTGAGTGGTGTCCCCAGGCCATGTCTGAACAGTGGAAGGCATCACCATGTAGAAACACCCCAGTTAGCATGGAACATGTTGCAGAGAACAGCTGGATAATCAGCAGTGTTATTCACTTGGATCCCAGAAGGAAGGCAGACATGTTGTACAGCCATGAGGCCTGGAAAATTTACCTTACCCTCAGCCAGGCTGTTAGGTCCACACTGATGCACCAAAAAGGATGTGTTATTTCTTTTCCAAGGGCTGACTTTAAGAACTGACTTCAAGAGCTCAGGAGTCCAGAAAATGTCTACAGCTGCAGTCACATTCTGTTATGATTTACAAGGCATCACAAGTGCAGTAAAACGAAATAAGATTCTTGACCTCTCCCCCTTTTCTCAAATATTTAAGTCAGGAGAATTGATTAGTAACAATTTTTCCAAAATGTTGTGGAAAAAAGATATTGAAAATAAGATAAACATTTTGGTGGATGAGAATTATCAGTGATTTCCATCTAGGTGAAACAGCCAAAGACATTGTTTTGTGGGGTTTTTTAAATTCATATGTCTATCTTGATAAAATTCTTTTATCTTCTCCATATTGAGACCTGTACAAATATTGTATATGCATTCACATTTATATTGCAGCTTACAGTTTCAGTTTTAAAATCAGAGAGTATGACAGCAGTCCAAAATCAGGGAACTATCCAGAAATATTTGGAAGGCTATGTATTCTTTTATTTCATATATAATAAAGTTATAAAAAGGACAAAACAAATTTCAGTAAACCCTTCAAGTACTTTGAAAAGGTTACAAGATCAACTATTCGTTTGCCTCTGCTTCATGAAAAGATTTTCTGAAGTCACTTAATGAATGGAAAAGTGAGAGGGAGAAAGAAAGACATCAAGACTACAACACGAGATAGATATCAGTAACCAGGGTTATGAAGTGCATGCCGATGTTAATGAATGTGCTGTGTTTGTGGAATTGTTACACCTCATTGGTTTGCTAAGTTTAACATTAACAGCTTGTTTCATAATGTAAATACATTTTTAAGGGGGCATAGAACAACTAAGATTATTTTTTATTTAGCTTTATATTTTTTCCAGATTTTTTTAAATTTATTGGAGAAGAAATTTGCATATAGACCACATAACATGCATGCACTCACATACATACATATGCACTATGTGTACATGCAGATATACTCCACCATTGTGGAAACAAAATGCATTCCGTATCGTCAAGATTTTTTAAATAAAATTGATACAATCCTACGGCTCAAATTACTGTGCAATTGCATTTTTTAAAATATGCTGAGAATATTATGGCAACAGTGCATATTCCAGGTCTGGAGCTCTAGCAGTGGACCACACAGAGTACTGTAAACTAGAGTCATATTTTTTCTGTCTAGCTAGTCCATAATGCCAATAAAAACTGATCAATCCCTGAAAGATTACTTGTTTGATTAACAATATTGTGGAATTAATAAGAAACTAAATATTTTATTTATGACCTTCTAAGACAGAATGGTATCCACACACTGTTTCTGTACTCATGTCCCACATACCTGCTCAAAAGAAAACACCTCTATGGAGTCAGACCTGTGCTTTCTACTAGGGATAGGGAGTTTTGCTAACCATCTTACCATTGTCTTTCCTCGTGTTGATCCACTTTTACATTTCCAAATAGCACCATTAATCTGAGAAAAAGTAAAAATAAAGCAATTTGAAAAATTCTCCTTGAGCATCTATTACCTTGAAATTTTTTATTTGGGCAACTAATAGCTTCTTTTCAATGGCTACTGAATTCCAGGTGTGGTAGCTTCCTTAGATCCTGATATATAGATAGATATATCTGTTATATAAACTTCCTGACACCCTATAACTCTAAGAGCAGCCAGGGAAAACAAACAGGTAAGTAAATAAAGATATAAAACTTCCTTAATAATAAATTTCCATTTTGTTCATTCAGCTTTAAATATATTATAAGTTGCATAGAACTATCTAGAAGAACATTTCTAGGAAGTTGATGTTTTTACTCTTATCTTTGGAAGGTGTTAATTTCATTGGCTTCTATTTTCTTAATCTGATTTCTTTCATGGCATGAGCCATGAAAGTAAGCACATAGGTGTACAGATTTATTCTATCCTGGTATTAGTCTTTTAAAAACTGAAAGGACCAGAAATTTGTAGATTTCCTGCTGAATTAAATCTATTAGAGGATTGCATTTGATTAATTACAAATTAACAATCACCTTTAATCAGTACATAATATATTTTTCTACATGTACTAAGGCACATTGAAATATTAAGTATTAGTAATATGAAAAATGAACATACATTAAATTAAAAGCCTAATAATACTTATCTCTTTGCAACAGAAACTTTAACAGAAAAAGAAAGCAAAACAGAATAATAAGTCAAAATTCCAAGTAGTAACAAGTTTTACATATCTGCAACATATTTCACTGCAAAGGTCTGTGTATCACAGAAAACAATGAAGTCATGTTCATTGCATGTAGTAGAAAACCTGCCAGGGCTGTGTCACAGTCATCACTTTTCAGATAATACACCTACTGTAAAAAAAGTAGTTCATATTTTCACTGCATCAAAAACTGTCCCAACATCAGTCAATAGGAGCTGGATATAAGTAATTACATTTAATAATACTGAATGGGAAGTAGATCAACAGAGCAAAGGGAGAATACTTTTATCTTTAGGCAATTATTAGGATGTCAAATAGGCAGCAGAATGTGTAGAGGAATTAGGAGACAGTGAGGAATGAGACATCCCACTACTTTAGTGGAAATTACAATGAATGAGAAATTTTTGCTTAGGTTTTCAATAAGGTAGTTCTTGCTGGTTTATATTCTCATTGAATTAAGTCCAGTGCGCAATTTAGGATACTTGTTGCTCCTTAAGAAAAAAAAATTTCAACAAGTGTAAAACATAAGGTCTGTCAAGAAAATAAAGAAGAAAGAAAGAAAAGCTCCTTTACAATCACTTTAGCAGCAACCTTCACTCCTTAGCAACCATTTCGTGACATAGTAGCAAAACTGCTTACAGAAGTATGAGCTCAGTGAGCTCATTTTGCTGCTTGGCATCTTAGGAAGGTTTTGCTTCTTTTAGTGTCTGAACATATAAGGAGTATGGTGTGTTAGTCTTACTCTTGTTTAAAAGGGAAAAATTCATTTTTTTAGGTTTTATTTCAAGGATGATTGGTTGGTGATTGAAGTCATTCTAATGTCTCCTTAAGAGAACAGTTATTAAAATGCTCAAGTTCTTCAATGGATACCAAAGAGCATTAATTTAACTTCAATAAGAATAAAAAAACAGATGTAGGAAGTAGAAGGTGTCTTGGAGCCAAAAGAAGTAAGTCCTTCTGTGTGGGTTTCTCACCTGCTGTTGTGGAGGCTGCCCCTCAGCACCCATCTTCAGCAGCCAACATCTCTAGTCTCAGAGTTCAGCCCAAATCTTGTAAACACAGAAGCAAATCATTATGAATTATAGCTCTTTATGCTGTGAGAAATAGAAATGAGACAAACAGGGCTCTAAACAGTAAAAGCATGTGTACAAATCCTTGGAAAAATACCCATTTTATTGGACCTTTTATGCTTACCATAAAGCCAGATGAAGAGAAATGCCAGGAGATATTTGTGGTTGTTACAGTTGTTGTTTTCAATCCACAAGCCAAGAAAATGCATATTTAATATGAGCTTTTCATAGATGAGATATAAAATTATGATCCTGAGATGAAGTTAAAAATTTGTAAGATTCATCCCCAGAAAGATGTGCATAGTCCTAGGTTAAGTGAAGGAGGAGAAAACAGCATACAGTTAATCACAGTCTCTTCAAAGGATGTAGAAGTAGATCCTGTTATGACAAAAGCAAATAATCTGTGAGCTTCCCAAAAAAATCTGCACCTTACGACACATTTCCCAGGGCAAAAGTGCAATAGAAAGCTTGCAGCTAAATATGTTTGGCATGTGAGACAACAGCCACTATGATTATGGTCTTGTTTCCTTCCTAGAAGGCCCCTCATAGAAGAAAATAGTTAAGGATACAGTCAGAATATACATTTGCAAGCAGAGAGATCAGAATTTCTTATGTGCGCACCATGTGAGCTGGGCATAAACATGTTATGGCCTGGAAAGCAGAGCAAAGATTACTTTGTATTCAAACAATTGAAAAATTCTGACTTCTGAGCCAAGGAACACTAGAATGCTGTTTTATTTTGCCTATTAATTAAGATACCTTTCTCACCATATAAGACACAAGAAGCATGTTTATTGTCCTGATTATGACTTTAGTATCTGTTTTGGCTTTGTTAAAATCCAGTGCCCCTATTGCTGCTGTGATAACATGACATTGTGTTATTGCCTTGGGCTGGCTGCAGAGATCTAGTGAGTTGGACGAGCAAAAATTCTGTTCCCAAGTAGGAGTGCTTGGATGTGAGTTTGGGGATTGAGGAAGAACATGACAGGCTGAGTAGAACAATTAATGCTGCATCATATACATTATTCATTTTTATATAAAATTCCAATGTTGAACAAGTCAGGGAGTTGTAACTGGAGATACTACATAAAAATCTTTGGTCATGGTATAATTAAAAGACCTAGGAGGAAGAATTAAGGGAACCAACTTTTACACTTTAAGTTACAAAGCTAAACAGCTGAAAGGAACAGAGTACATCCTTAAAGACAACATTTTTAACTCTAGGCTCAGAATTTCAAGATCAACAAGACAGATAGATCGCCTACTAGCCTCCTTTTCAAAATAATTTTTGTAT
Organism: Acanthornis magna; assembly: GCA_036785705.1. Classification (NCBI taxonomy): domain Eukaryota; kingdom Metazoa; phylum Chordata; class Aves; order Passeriformes; family Acanthizidae; genus Acanthornis; species Acanthornis magna. The sequence continues at coordinate 35,049,936 of JAWUZG010000018.1, forward strand.
CAGGAGTGCATAAAAGATTTTCCATTGGGCATATTTTTGTCCCTCTAAGCTAAATTTTGGGTCAAAACTTTTCAGCAAGGCCTGGGTCCTAGATAAAACAAGTGGCTAGAAATCAAATTGAAAACTTAATTAATGAGAATTATATTGAGACATTGGAATAAAAATGGATTCTACAGTTCACAGAAGCATAAAGTTAGAGCACTGCACAGCTGGTATTTTAAAACATACTCAAGCTATTTTGAACAAAAAATATCTAATGATCAGCTAGATCTAAATCAGAAAGAAGTTATAATTTTATAACTTTTGTAATTCAAAACCAAAATACAAGGTTAAATTTAGGCCCTTGGTAACAAATTGTATGTATCATCAGTCATGGATGAATATCAGCTCATGAAGAAATGTTCTTTCTTGTCACATTATAATATAAAATGTCAATACATATAGTTGACTTTTACAAATTTGCACATACCTGGAATTTTCTGGTAGATTTATACCAATAATAACACAGAGTGTTTTTCATTCTGTACATAAATTCTTTTATAGATATAGTAAACTGTTACTGATTGGCAAGAGCTGTTGAGGCTTGTCCTAGCACTAATGTAGAGCCCCAATGTATGAGAGAAGAGATTTTTAGATTTGTAATAGTGTTGAAGCACAGGCTCTGTGATTAAAACACTGTAATTTTTTTTTTACATGAATCATTGTCAGAAGCACAGTTTAAGACTGAGGACTGACTCTCAGACATCCCGATTTGTGTTATGCATAGGTTTAGCACCACTTCCAGTGTTTAAACAAGAAGGAGTATAACATTTTCCCATCAGGTGAAGTCGGCTGAGGTGACAGAGCCTGCCTTCTGTTCTCCCCTAGCCATCAAGACCCCCACAAGGGGTCATGCCCATAAGGGAAGAAATGGTAGAGTTGTTTCTGTTACCCAGCAGTCTGTACTGTCAGCAGTGATCATACTTTCTGAATCAAAATAACCACTTCTGAAAACAAAATAACAGGGATTGCTGAGAGAGAGCCATAGAAGTTGGGAACAATACCAAAAAATATAAGAGAAAAGGACTGATTAGACAGATCATATCAGGGTTCTTTCTCTGCTCTTTATATTTCACAAGCTTTTCTGTATTTTCTACTCTGAAATTCTAAAAATCCATTTTTTCATATAGTAAATGAAAAGCTCACAGGATGGTTTCAAGAAGATCTAATACGTCCATTTCCTTCTTAGTTGCACAAAGCCTATGAACTTTGACAGGAGAAAACCTTCAGGGTAAGAAAGCATCTCCCTCCCCTCACTGCCCCAGTGGAAGAAATGTTTAGCTTCCTGTGCATTATAAACTTTAATATCCTTCTGTGCCCGTATTTCTGAAAAAACAGAGAATAATAGCAGATGCTTTAATGTGACAATTACACAGCAATGCAGAAATGGTAACACATCAATAAACACAGCACAGGATTTCCATGTTTACCCCCAGATGTTAAGATCTTGTAAATTTAATTTAGTTCCACATTACATTGGAGAAAACATATACATAGATTTTTAACTGTTTTTCCTTAAATATAAATCTTAATCAATTACATAATCTCTGTATAAAAATAGCTTAAGTAAGGGTTATTTATGTTGAAAGTCTCAAATATTAAGACATGACAGATTTGCATTTCCTTGGACAATTGTAATTCCTTTGTCATGCTTATGTAATATGACATGGTCTTCAGGTTCACATATATTCACCATAGGCTATTGTCTCACTCAGGACTAAAGCTGCATAGAAAATGAAAATGTGACCCTTCAAGTGTCTGCTTTTGCAAATGAAACATTTCTGGACCTCTTATGATTTTCTTCAATTTTCTTTAGCTCCATACTTTTGTGGCTAACAGCAGAGTAGTTACATTATTTTAAGAATTTGCACTCAGGATAAACTATGCATCTTTGTTTTATTTGCTTTCACTCTGTTGAGAGCTAGCATGACCCTACAAGCCTCTGGGACAAAAGATCTTCATGTCTTTCTTGAGGCTTCCATAACTATGCTTGAATTTGCACACCTTATTCAATACAAAAAGAGACCTAAACCACAATCAGTCTGTACTCTGCTTGTTTTCCCTAAAATATTTCTTCCATCTAAATCACATGGTTTTATTGAAATTTGAAGGTCATCTCAAAGCAACATAAGAACTTCTGCCGATACAGAAATTTCACGTGAATTGCTTTACCAACCATTATATATGGCTTTATGTAGACCTTACATAGACGAAAAAATTTTTAAAAACTTGTCACTGTTCACCAGGTAGGAAATCAAAATCCTTAATTAATTCATTTTATTAAACTGTTACAATATTTCTGTGGTGCCAGGCTCTAACACCAACAGGATAATTAGCAAGAAAATGTGCCCTTCTCAGGATATTGGATGTGTGATCACTGAGAGGTACAGACAATTATTTGAAAATTAACAGTGCTATATCAGTATATTTTCAGTAGTTTTCTTCTTTCTTTGCAAAGAGGAAATGCAGGGAAATGATGTGTGCTAACTTACAGCTTGCCAGCGTGAGTATCATTGAGAGCATTTACTATGAGATACTGAGATAACATTTCTTTTCCTGTAAACTGTAGTGGAAAGCTGTCAGATCCTGGTCTGTTCCTGTGTATGATGAACTTGTGCTGCTGTTACATTGTTCTGACTGATATGGGGATTATAAATTATTCTTAGGCATGTACTCTTAGCTTCATCATTTGCATGTATTTTGGAAGAGATCTGAACATTTATTATGGCCATAACCTAACCTCCCTAAGCATTCATCACCTGATGGGAATAAAGAGTTTATGTAAAAGCAACAGAAGGAGCCTCTCTGTAAACGTAAACTTTCAGCTGTAACATCAAATTGAGTTAGCCATTTATCTTCTCTCCTTTTCCATAGCTTACAGACTTTATGAGTTACTCGTTTTTAATCTTCTTTCAGTTTACCATTTATATTTCCCCTCACAGGCATTATATCTTTTTGATGCTGGAATTTTTAAACGTCATATAACAGCTTCCTCCCCAAAAATGTTTTACAAAATCTATATAGGCCAAAATTCTTTAGATCAGACATGTTTTATAATTGCCTTGATTTTTGAGTTCCTCCTTATTCTTGCTTTTCTGAGGCATATAGTGTCATGACATTGGTAAATAGAATGGAAATTGTGGCCGTATGGCACTTAGAGAAATCAGAGATAACTCTCTGTCACTCATCTTTATTGCATTGGGCCTTTAACCAGAGCCCACTGCAGTTAGATTGGTTAGCTTCAGATAATGTGGTTATCTCAGGATAACAATGTCGAAATGAACACTTAATTTGTTAGCTTAAGACCAAGGTTTTATGAGGGTACTCCCTTGGTTCCCTGATGAAAAATTAGGGTGTCATTTGCAAAACTGATTTAATATTCACACCATGGGAAACAGACTGCAGGCATTAAGATACTTCTTTTCCAGAATATTTCTGTCCTTTCTGGTACAGTCTTCTAGATCACAATCAGGATAACCTGCACATGACTCTCTAATCAGACATTGCCAGATTAGTATTGGTAGTTGCAATATTGAATACTGCTTGTCTGAGATTTAAATTTTCTTTTTTGTTGGTTTTTTTTTCTTTTTTTATTTATTTATTTCGTTGCACACTGTAATCAGCCCTGGCTACCTCAGCAAGCTGTTTGTACAAGTAGGACATGCCAAGCATCAATGTGTCACTGCTGGTGTTCAGTGAGGTTGTTTGACTGGAAAGTAGGGCACCAGCAATGGAAATTGGTTTCATCCATGTCCTCTGTCAAATCAGACAGCTTGGAAAGTGTTAAAAAAATCTCATCATTCTACTGGTAAGCATGACAAAAAATTAGCTGTAGGGAGCTGCTGACAGACCAGAGCTACACTACCTTATGGAAGCTGCTATTCTTATAACTTGCTTATAATTAATGGAGGGTAATTTGTACATAAACCATCCGTTTCTTATTTGGTGATTTTTCACTTAGGTGCATTCTGCAAGCAGAGGACAGACCTTTGCTTTTGAAATCCAGCAATTTCCTTTGTGGTCAGCATCAGGGAGGTCACCAAGTGATGCCAGGTACTCGGGCACCACTCCTGGCTGTTTCTGAGGCCCAGAATTGTCCTGATGAATACCAAAAAAAGGAAAGAAGTAAAGATTACCACAATAGAAAAGAAATAAATGATTGCTAAACACAAAAGGATCAAAGAAAAAAATTGTGTCTGCCTATGAACCACACAATAGCACAAAACACTTTATACCGTTCCCAGGTCTGAAAAGCCTCAAAATTCAGAGCTCTTCAGCAGTTGCCTCAGGCATACAAAAAAGCTAAAGGAGAATTAACTGAAATTTGTGTAGCATTTTAATGAAAAATGTTAGTCTTGGGAAAAGCATGAAACTTTAGTTTTATTTTTATGTTTCATAGTTTAATGAGAAAGCAGGAAAAATAAATATTTATCTTTTTTCGTTAAGCCCTTTTTATCTAACCCATTTGTTCTCAGTGACAGTAAAAGAATGTAAAATACTGAAAGTAAATTATTTTAAAGCTCCCACATATAACTCACAAGTAGCAAAATTCAAGAGAGATTAAGGGCTATTTTTAATTTTCACACGATTCTTTGCCTCTATTCTCTTGATTAATCTGAAACCATAACTTTAAAATGCATTTCTTTCTCTAAGGCAAGCTTTTAAAAATTCAAAAGTTTACAAGCTGCTGTGAAAGGCATAGAAAAGATAAATGGGTAATGAATATTATGACTGAATTTTATGTTACATCACTATTGTAATTACCTGTGCTAGAATATAGGTAAGAATATTACATGTTTATTAATACATTTTTAAAGGTCATTACTAACTTTCCTGAAGCATGACAAAATATATGTGACTAAGGGTTTTTTTACTATCACAAAGTTGCGTGAAAAAGATCAGTACATAGATGTTCAAGAAACTGAACTTTTAAGGTCACACATGCAAAATTTCTGTCAACAGTTTCTAGGAAGAAAATAGAATACTATACCTTGTACCAGTAATACATTATGTTCTTTGCACAGGCTTTGATTGTTTTGCTGATGAGTAAGGCCAGGCAAGGTTTTGTTGTGGTTTTTTTCCTGTCACACAGAATTTTTTTCTGAACAGAATTTGAAAACTTGGTGCCTTTTCTCATCTCTGAGGACATCTTGCAGCTTGATTTGGTTCATGGATTTCTGGAGAGAATGAATACGAAATTACATAAGAATTGGATGTCACAACTGCAGTAAAATAATATGATGCACTCAAGATCTTTTTTAATTATAGTGAAAGCTCTATCCAGACGTGTGCCATGAGCAGGAGTAATTCACACGCATTAGATTCACACGACTTGTGTCACACCACATGCATGCACACCATTTTGTCCTGGGAATCCTGCACATAAAAATGCCTCTCATTCTATTTAAGGAGAGGCACACTGTAAAAGATCCACCTGCTCTCTGCTAAGCACTTACACTTTTGTGTCAGGAAATAGTATTCCTGTAGAAACTGTTTCTCCACTGGTTTTGGGGTTGGTAGATATGTTTATACAGAGAAATATTGAATAATTTATCACATTAAGGACTGTTAAATACAAAAGTGGAAAAAATATTATGAGTGTTCATTTTATTTCCTTTTTAGTAATTTCCCTTTTTCAATACTCTGTATCAAAGTCTCACGACAGTTTTCCTGGAATCATAAATTTAATCCCTAAATTATAAAAATAATGGATAAATACGAGGAAAGTGTTATTGGCTTCAGCAGCATAAATGCAAACACTTATTTTTATTAGGTTAGTACCAGTCAAAACAGTACAAACCATATTACTTACCCTTGTTAAAGTAAACTCTTCACATTTGGATGCACAGATGTGATGTCAAAATAACAAGAGGATTTAATGTCACTGGAACTGAGATCTTGCCTCTTTGCAATCAACCATATGAATTTTACTTACTGAGGTATATTCCAGAAAGGAACTTTTTTTAGACAGCTAGAACTTCTTCCAAGGGAATCTTGAATATTTATGGGAGACTAATATCTTTTGTCTCTAAGGATTTGTTAATATTGTTCTGGTTTTTTTTTTTTTTTTATTTTTTAAAGTAAAAATTCATACTGTTCATGGTCTTGTGTATAATCTTCCTTTCCATTGTGAGATTCAAATTCATAAAATGCCATGTAAATCTGCCCTTTAGTTTGTGAAGTAAATTCTCTGAGTCAAGCTAGTTGTATTTTCCTTCTGCAGCACAGAACAGGGACAAGGATAACAGATGTATCAGGAGAGGCAAAGTACAGTGGAGCAACCCTGTTCTGCACACGAATGTGGAGCAATGTTCTCACCCATGTGCCCAGTAGTCATCAGTGGAGCTGTGTTTCCCTTCCCATTTCATCATGTCACTTGAGAAGAGTGAAAGGAGAGCTGCCATAGTGAGGAGTGAAAAACATTCTGTCCTCTTTTGCAACCCATAAGACACAAAGCCATATGGCCCACCTCATTTTAAATCATTTCAACACCTATCCTTACATAAAGGAAAGAAAAAAATGTGTACTTATACTTAGTCTGACACAAACATGCACTCCATAGCCCAAGAGGTTCTAAAATTGTTGGTTCCATCAGCATCTGTGCACTAGCAATAAGGGTTCTTCAAGAACATCAGAATCAATATGACATTAAGTCATGAGTGTCTAACTGTTGCCCAAATTGGCATAATTATACTAGGATATAAAACCAAAATGTCTTTTAGGTAATCTTGCTCTCCATTCATTACCAATTTAACCTGGATACAAACATATCATTAAGTGCTGGGCACTCTGAGGAAAAAAAAAGTGATTTTGCTAGGCAATGACCAGATCACAAAAACAATTAGCTATATATATATATATATATATATATATATATATACACACACAAATAAAAAATACTGAAAAAGAGGTTTTATTAAGCCTGGGGAAAAAAAACTTAATAAACCAAAGAGACAAACAAACAAACCAAGGTCCCCCCACCCCACCCCCCACCATTTAGCAGATATTGTAATTTTCAAATTTATACAAAACTACTTTATAGCACAATCACTCCTTTTCCTGCTAGCCCTCGAAGACAGAGACATATTGGGTGTCAGAAAGATTGTGGAATCGTAAAGGAACCATAGGGAAACACTTTCTAATAAGCACAAGGACAAACTCCCAAAGGAGCCTAAGCATCAGAGATCAGTATTAAACTAGTCAGGAGTCTCTCAGTCCATCTGTCTATCTGTCTATCTTCTGTCTGTATACTGGAATACAGTATCAAAGAGAAAATGAGTAAAGCTCTTTTCTTCCTTCTGACTCAGACTTTCCCATTTTAACTCTCTTTTATGAGGAGAAGCATTTTTCAGTCCCTGCTGTCCCTGCCTATCAAAGAGAAAGCAGGCAGCAGCTGGCTGATCAGAAGTCAGTATGACAATCAAGACAGAGTGGCAATCAACAGAGCTACAGCAGAGCAAAGCCAGGGTAAGATGAACACCACATTCTGAATCTTCACTTTTCTAACCATAACACAGTAGACTTTTACCTAAGGCTTTCTTTCAGATCAAATGAAAATATGAGACAATGAAATATCTTTCATATGCTCAGCCCTTACCTAGGGAGTTGATGCAAGTGCAACAGAAACAGAAGAAAACATGAGCTTTATAAAACCTAACTTTAAGATTTAAGAAATCTTACTTTGATTTCCTATTCCCACATTGCAACTTTTCACAAAAAAAAAAAAAAAATTCAGAATACTTCCACACAATGGCCATATCTTTTGTTAAATCAGACTAATGTTCCTTCAGTGATTTTGATGTATATACCTTGATCTGCATCAGGTTGAAATGTGTCTGTTTTGTTTTTACACCTTTGTTGTAAGTAGTTGCACTAGTAATAAATTTTCTGAGTTAAATCAGGTAGAAAATAATAACTTTTTTGCCATTTCAAACTCTTATTTTACATTTGTTTTTCTGCAATCTTGCTTTACAATATAACTTGAATACAAGTGCAACATGGGCAGTTATAATTCAACAGAAGAAATGAAAAAAGGGATTATTTAACATCTGAAGAGATGAGATCCTTATCCATGGGATAAGAAGCATGAATATTCCTAATCTGGTTTTGCGGCATCCAAAGGTGACATTGCTTGAAGCATAAGAATTATGCATGTGGCTTTAGTTTGATTGGTTTTTATTCAGGGATATGAGGGAGACAGAAAAGGAAATCAGTTCTGGGCAGTGTGCTTATTGATTATTTCTCTGCAGGCATATAGGGAAATGAGAGCTGGCCTTCAGTCAGGTAAGATGACTAATAAAATACGGATGAATCAGCATAAGAGTTAAAATATAGTATTCAAAACTTAGGAGTGACCTATGTTAAATATTTAAACAGGATCAAATATAGACCTCTACAATCTAGATGTTTATATCTTGCTATTCATCTGCCTTCCCTTCATAATTATTAGAGTCAGGTTTAGAATATCATTCATCTTAACAAGGATATCCAAAATGTCAGAAGAATTAAAACCTGCAACTGTATAATTCTCTTTACGGACTGTAAAAATAGCTTATGCTGATTATTTCAGATCTACACAGTACTAATATAAAATTAGGTGAGATTAATACCACAATTAATCTGTTATTATTTCCTCAGCTAGCTGTTAAAAGGGAGCTAGGATGCCTCATGAGGCCTTTGAAACACATAAACAATGTTTGTTTTGCAGCATCATCTTTCCCACAGTGGGGAAGCCATGGAGAAAAGCAGGCCGCTTCTCTAAAGCACACACTGTCTGGATAAATGCAGACTTTGAACAAAAGCTGGTGGCTCTGCAGCTCATCTTCCACCAGTGAGACCATGCACGTAAATTCAAGTTTTCTTAAACTTTCTACTCTTTCAGATTAGTAGACAAGTTGTACGGGGATTTTAGGTAGGAATCAAACAGAACAATTGAAATAATAATCTTTCTAAGCATGAGATAAGCATACACTGCAGCAGTAAGTAGTCAGCAAAGACAGGTGATATTCTGTGTTTTAGAAGATCAGGAAGTCATTTCCAGAGAAGAAATTATGAAGAGGGACATTATGTATTCAACTACAGTTCATACTTCTAACATGTTTTGGAAACTCATTTTCCATAGAAATCAGTTATTCAGACAGTTACTCAGTTCACAGTATGTTTTGCAAATTGCAAATTAATTAGAAGCCTCTGAGAGTACATTGATGGGCATGTGTAAGGTATATAGCTATTCATTTTTTTAAAAAAATAGAAAAAATCATTGCAGATTTATTTTTTTCCATATTTTACCCAGATGCTACTGCCATGATTTCTGCTTAACAGAGAGCTCCTTGTTTCTGAAGTATGAAAGCCTGTTTACCTAAACCCTTTGACTTTATTCAGTTGTGGCACATTTACATGAATCTTTCTTATAATAAGCTTAAGACAAATGACTGGGGGATCAGTTAACCAAAACCTGCTTCTACTGTTTCCTGGAACACATATTTATAATCACATCTAGCTTCAGTCAAAATAAAACAAATCAACCAGAAAAGCTAGAAGTCTTAATTTGAGCTTAATTCAGTGTTCTGAGGTATCCAAGACAACCACACAGGTCTTGCCATCTCTCAGGATTTACAGAGAACCTGTGCCCTCCTGGGTCATCAGCTAGAGGCTGGGTCAGACACACAAGAACATCTAAAACACTTGATGGCACCTCCAACAAGCCAGTGTTCTAAACAGAAAAATGCAGTTTGTTTTGAGGAAGAACAGTTAAACTGTCTCCTGGATGAATTTTAAGTAGAAAAAATTAATCTGTTTGAAGTCTGTGGAAAATTTCAAAAGAGTAATAGTTTATGAAGGCTAACAGAGACACCAGAAGGAGGTACCCTCCGGGAGTGCTCTGTGGTGAAGGTTAGAAAGGTTAACACTCTAAAAGGTTCAGCTTGAAATATAATATATACACTCAAAGAAGAAACCTTGATAAATGTTTTGTTAGAAGAGAAACAAAAAAACCATTTGAAGAAAGAAGAAAGGAAGAGAAATCTAGTTTGCTCCCTATTTCAAGGATTTTTTTCATATCCCTATGCCTTTTATAAATATTCTTTTATAAATATTCTTAATATTTTTAAGATTCTAGGTAAAAACTACAAAAATTATCTGGATTGAAGGAACTGGAATGTTAAGATAAATTGATAACAAACAAGGCTATATCACTATGAGTATATAAACCAAAACACTGCTGTCTCCAGGCTGACAGTGAGCTGGAAATGCAGGAGACACAGTAAAAACCTTTTAATGTTGAAAGGTAACCAGGAGGACACTGCAGCATGCAGTAAGGTAACAGCTGCAAAGTTATCTCCGCTCCACCACCAGTCAAGATGTGAAGGGATAAGGCATTATTCAGACAAATCATTAGCTGACAATTTAAGCTATACAATACAGTATTTTACAGTATTTTCAAGAACAAAATCTCAATTGCAATCAAAACAGGTTTTATATAGATTGATATAGTTCCACTTTTCATTGCTTTTCTTTCCCTTCAGGTTCCTTCAGTAGCAGGATATTTGCAGGTACCATATAGATACCATATTTCATTCCTTCATTTTTGTGTCGCATGCATAAGACTCCCTCAGATTTCATAAACTCCACAACTAAATTATTTTTTAATAATAAATTGTTCCACATCTATTCCATATGTAAAATTATTAGCTAAAGTACATGATTTCCTCAACTGCTAAATCAGTAGTTTGATTTCTTACCACAGACAAGTTTCAGCCTGGGAGAGTATAGCACCACCTTGGTTAACAACCTGCCAATGTTAAATGTAACTTAAATCAACACTTGTTCATTCACTGTAATTTTTACCTGTCAAAAATTTCCTGGGACACTAATTACCCAAAAATATCACTGGAAGAGTTTAAGAGAAAGCCTTTCTATTACAAACCTGAAAAAGGAAGTGAGGTTTTTCCTAAAACTGACTTTTAAATTAGTTCCAGAAGGAAACTAAACTGCACAGATCTGAGAGACTATTGTGATTCAAGACAAAAAAAAAATTGAAAAAAATTCTTCCTTGGCTGATATCATATTATGTTCATTACAGGTGGGTCAAAATTTCCTCTGCCTTGTGCTGAGGCTTACTTTATAACTAAGACTGGTTTTTAGATTCAAGTTTCCATCAGGGACCTTGTGTGTTCAGTATTAGTTTTAATACCTTATATCTTGTCAATAAGGAAATGCTCTTGGAATTAATTTCATATTGGAAAAGAAGGATATTAAGCTCTTTAATTATATCATTAGAAAATAATTATTTTACTGCAGTCTTTACCAGATCTAAATTGAAGAATAAACATGCATATGCAGGCCATAATGACACTGCATCAGCATATATTCTGTAACTCTGATCCTTGGACTTCCTTATGATCCAAGGGGATTTGGTTCATAACATCTTCTTGAGCAGCAAATATTTACATTCACTTGATACATTTGTAGAAGAAACATCTGTTGCTGAAAAATATTTTTTTTGAGACCAACTTACTAATAGGGGCAGAACAAGATAGAAGTACACGTAGTTTTTTCTTTTAGGAAGAGGATGAATAATCACAGAAAACAAGAAATTGAGAAGAAATCAAAGTATAAAAAATGCCCCCTAAAAACCATTGAAATCTTCCCCTGTGCTTTTCAACAAAATACTAAGTACATATCTATGTTTAAGAGCTTAATATAAAATAACCTATCAAAAATTGGTAAGTGAAAAAAACCCCAAACTAGTACAAAAGTGACTTGAGAGATTAAATAGAACAACTCTTCAGAGAATCACATGGGATTTAACTATTCAAAAATAATAATAATTTTGATGCTGGGATTATAAATTATTCAAACATAAGATTTTTCTAAATATATACAGCAAATTTCTAATTCATTTGTAACTTCACAAGTAATCATGCACACTTCAAAGTCATTGACAGTGCTGTTAGCAGAAATATTTAAGAGAATTTGTTTCTTTGTAAAAGGGTAGTAACCAAGTATGTTAAAAATTAGTCAAAGGTTTCAATTTAAAAATTATTACAGGTAAATTACTAATTGAAGACACTGATGATGCTAAATTTCATTAGATATTTGTGATTTATGCAGAAGATCAGACTTCACTGATAGAAATAATAAATTAAAAGGAAGCAGGGCTCAGTAGTATCTTTACTCAGTGCGCTGGTCACGTGAGGTTCTGGTTGGCTGCAAATGCTTATAAAAGGTTATAAACTGAAGAAGTTCTGTTATTTCCTGTTCCAAGCTCATCAGGGTATCTGGTTCCTGTGAGCACTCTTCCAGCTTGTCTGGCAAGTTTTACACCATGACATGTTGCTCAATGATGTATGAAAATTGCTAAACTAGTTCTTAGGGTACTCCATACTAGCATAACAAAATCACAGAATCGTTAAGGTTGGAAAAGACCTGTAAGATCAATGAGTCCAACCATCAGCCCAGCACTGCCAGGTCTACCACTAAACCATGTCTCTAAGCACCACATCTACACTTCTGAGCACTTCCAGAGACTGCACCATCTCTCCTTCTCTGCGTGCTCCAATATTTGGCAACCCTTTCAGTGAAGAATTTTTTTCTAATATCGAATCTAAACCTCCCTAAGTGCAACCTGAGGCAATTTCCTCTTGTTCTGACAGTTGTTATGCAGGAGGACAACACCGACCCGACTACAACCCCCTTTCAAGTAATTGTAGAGAGCAAGGAGGTCTCCTGGGCATCCTTTTCTCCAGGCTAAACAACCCCAGCTCCCTCAGCCACTCCTCATCAGGCTGTGCTCCAGACCCCTCACCAGCTCCACTACCCTTCTCTGGACACACTCCAGCCCCTCAATGTCCTCCTTGTAGGGGGGAGCCCAGAACTAAACACAGGATTCAGGGTGCAAGTCCACAGTGTTGAGTGCATGGTAAAGGGGAGATAGGTGCAACATGGAACATGAAGCTTAAAGTCAAAGGAAAAAAGGAAGAAAAATAAAGAAAAAGAAGTTACAGTGACTTCCAGCTCCTCATGCAAGAGTCCACAGCAATCCAGAATCCCTGAAAACTACCCATTAGGTTTTTTCCTTTTTTTTTTCATATTCCACTAACATGAAGCCTACAGAGGAAGCTGGGGGACAGCTCTCCAGGGAAATGATCTCCCTGCAAATGTTATTTTTTCACATCCTCCAAATACTGTTACAGTACTGAAAAGGGATAACGGTAGAAAAATAATTTGTGCTTTCCTTAAATGCACTCAAGTGCCAAAGAACTGCATTTTGAAACCAGTGTGATATGAATGTGTTATAGCTATCACAATTACTGCTAATTGCCAGTTATGGATCTTTTCCCAGCTTTATAGTTTGAGCTTCTGCCTGCTGCTACACTAGTATACAAATCTGAAACAAATCAACAGAGCAGCTATTTCCTCATATCTGTGGCATGAGAAAATAGACTGGCTGTATCTGTAAGGCAGAGAAATACACCAGGAGATCTCCCTAGCTAATGAACCAATCCAGCCAATGTCTGGCATGACACAGGGCACAAACTGCTGAAAGAGGTGCACATCATCTCCTGGCAAACTAGCACACAGTCTGTTGCAAAGCTATCTATCACACTGCCAAAGATATCAAATCTGCTCTGCTGGGGAGGGATTTCTGCCACCCTGACAGAGACATTTTGCTACCATCTAGGGCCACCCAACTGTTAGATACTTAGATTAGTTTTAACTTTTGGTGCCACACATACCCTTCGTTGCTTTTCTGCCTTGAAACTTTTCCCCTTCCTCATATTTCAGACCAAAATAATGGGAAAGAGTTTGCATTTGTTAACTAATCACTCAAGTCAGACACCAATCTATTAATGGAAAATTAACTGCCAATATGAAATAATCTTTGAAATCCATCATCTAAGCTCAATCTATGCACATTCTTGTTGCTTTCTTGCAAGTTGCTGAAATAACTGAGGAGTAAAACTGAGATAACCTTCCCAGGTAATAAATCTAGTCTGCCCTGATGCTGACATATTTCACGTCTTCTTGATAGTACAAGAAATTGAAAATAATTTTGTTTAAGAAAAGTCATTAAATACTTAAAAAACATGCATCTTAGGAATTCCAAAAACATCTGTTGAAACTATATTACAGCTAAACTTCCAGCTTTGTAAATACCAGTCAATTTGAACAGACCGACTTGCCATCAACACATAGGAACCAATAACAGTAATGGATAAAGGTCATGTCTGATGCAGATAAACTTTAAAGAAATTTGAATGAGGCTCTCTTGTTATAATGCTGTACAAGCCATATATCAAAGTAACAGCAACCTATGCGTGAGAGGGAGTGGAGCAGTCTGAAGATAATGAAGATGATGATGATGCAAAAGCTGATGGGCCTGAAGGTAAGAGGACACTGACTGGAAATCCCTTTTCACATGTCTAGAACTTGTGTAGATCATTTTTCTTTTTATCCTGCTTGAGAACTCCTTTGCCCTGCCCTCTCTCCTTGTTTGAAGAAAAACCTTAGTATACACACCAGTCCCAGTTACTCCTCCACTGACAAAGCCAATTTTTCTTCATATTTCCCATGTAAAATGTGACTTCGGTCACACATCATTTATTAGATGTTGTTTATGGGTATTATGTGCAAACTCTAATTTTAATGCTCACTGTTTTTAAAAATAACTTCTGAAGCCAAGAGATTTTTTTAAGGCCCTCCTAGATTTTCAGGTGTACTTCTTTGTCTTTCTGAATGGTATCTTACTGGGAAAGTTTGCTTTTTGGCTCAAACCCAGTCAGAAGTCCCTCAGGAAAAAAAAAAAAATACAAGTTTTGCACTTGGCTTACAGGTATTTGTTTTCAAATTCAATGCAATAATTTAGACCACTTACTTCCCAATCCTATCAGACTTGCCAGTTGTCTATTGCCTCTGCACTGGACAGTGAAGTTGCCTATGTCCCTGAATGTAGCTACACACAACCAAACATTCTGGATGATATGGAGGTGTTTAATCTACCTTCCAGCCAGGGGGTGAGCAGGGAAGTGCTGAAACTTTGCTGGCTTTCTGAAACCTGTGAGGTCAAAGGGTTCTGCCTGTGCTTCAAACAGGTCTGGAATGTCTGTGCTCTTCCCTAATGCTGGAGCTCTCCTGTTTCCTGCAAAGCAGGAATACATGTTATATATACATGTTATAAATACATGTTATTCAAGCACCGTATGCCATAACTGGAAAGATGAGATCTTTTAAGCATTATAATTTACTCTTTGGGGATGTTTGACCTGCTTGCTTGACTGCTTATAGAGAATAAGTTCCCAGCTAATAATTTCTCCATGAAGCCAGATTCTAATTATTCAAAAACATGAATTAGGCACATGGTGTAGAAATTCAGAATATGGAGCTTTACAGACCTGTAATCTTAGCAGAAACTTCTGTTATTTTCTGTCTTCATTGCTTCTACTATTTTAGCAGACGAAGGATAGCTATCACATTTATTAGTACTTTTAAAATTTAAAATTACACATATGATAGAGACACACATTTTGGCAGCTACTATCATGCTATAGTAGATTAATAAAATCATGTGGAAAAGCAGAGGGACAGGCATTGATCTCTCCTCTGTGGTGACCAGTGACAGGACCCAAGGGAATGGCCTGAAGTTGTGTCAGGAGAGGTTTAGTTGGATATTAGAAAAAGGTTCCTCACCCCAAGGGTGGCTGGGCACTGGAACAGGCTCGCCAGGGCCGTGGTCAGAGCATCAGCCTGGCAGAGCTCAAGAAGTATTTGGATAATGCTTTTGGGCATGTGGTGTGACTCTTAGGGATGGCACTGTGCAGAGCCAGGAGTTGGACTTCAGAGATTCTTGTGAGTCCCTTTCAGTTCAGGATATTCTGTGATTCTGTGGTGAGATCAGGATTTAAGTGTGAATGCTTAGTGTTGATAGACATATATTTAAGTACACACTTAGAATCTTTACTGTCATTCATGGCTTTAAACACATTAGAATTATTTTTCCTTTTACAATTAGAGTTGATCTGGCTCCCGTCTGCAGATGATTATTTAAGATACAGCTAGCATTAAATGCTGTGTTAACTGTCCAGTAATTTTGATGTTTATAGTGTGAATATCATCTTTCTAAAACAGAAAATTAGATAAAATTAGCACTTTTTAGATTACTTTGTATTGAATCAGTTACATTGAATAACAGTTTTTTAAAACTTTTACTATTTCATGCTAAATGAACATTCGTCATACAAATTTTTATTACCTCTGAGACAACACTAGTCTCAGGCTCCCAGTGGGATAACCAATGCAGCCCTTCTCATATTCTTCAGTTTATACAACGATATAAAAGTGGCTTAATCTCAAGGGGGAAAAGAATCTCACTAAAGATCGGTTTGGGGAAAATGTATCAGAATTGATTGACTTTAAAACTCCCTTACAATCCTGGATACTATACGTAAATGTCCTCCCCTGTCTCTCTGTCTCACACACATATTTTCCCACTCACTAGCAAATTGAATAAACAGAAGAATGCATTAATATAAAATACGAACAAGAAAATGTTTTTTCCTGCTCCCAGGTGATATCTTGTCTTCCCCAGACTCTCTTCATTCTAAGAATCTTGTTGCTGCTGCCTAGTGCTGCAAGTTCAACAACACAATTAAAGCATTTCATATCAGCTTAGTGATTACAGCATTCTCAGGAGGAGAAGCAGATTTTGAGCAGAGGAGGCCTAAAAACTAATATTTCACCGTCTTGAGATGTACCCTAACTCTTGTTTTATAAAAGGTGAAAATTCAAATGTTGATTTTTTGCATATTCTGAACTGAACTCTGATGCTCCCACCTTGGCTCAGGTTGCTTGGTAAGGTGCCTGCTCTGAAAATCCCTGAAGGCCAAAAATGTCTGAAGAATTTAACAGTTCAGACACTGCATCTCTGAACTGTAATGGAGTTTAGCTGACATCTGAATGTATAGCTGGTCAGACCCTAAACTATACAGAGATACTTAATCCCAAACACATAGAGAAATATGCAATCTAAAATAGAAACAGTACTAGGAGTTTCCCAGGTAAGTGATAAAGAAAATAGGCACCCCAAATAGCTTTCTTGGTCTAAAATTCTATTGTAAAATTAAGGTATTTTTTTAATAATGTAAAAAAATAAAGTTAGGCCCCCAGAATATTTCTCAGTTTAATTTAAATTAAACCCTATTCTATAAGTAAGAAATACAAAATTTTTGCCTTGTCACAAGTAGAAGAAAGTGTCTTCAGACTTTACAGAGATATTCAAACACATATAAATATACTTTCAGTCTTGGTGATAGGCTTCCCAAAATATATCATATGCTTGTGCTCTATTTTAAATCATTTCTTCATAAAGCCTTTTCTGTAGGGCGTATTATTTATATACTTTTATACACTAACAATTTAATGAATGTTTTCACTGAAATTAAATTTTGTTTCATTACATGCCAATGGAATAAGCAGCATATTTCTGAAAACAAACAGCATTTACGCTGCCTTCACTTAGACAGCAACATGTCAAGTAAGCATTTAATTGTGCATAGCACAGGCAATTTCCAAAGCAACAATTCATAATGTGTCCTATATTATAACCCTTGACTGATATCCTTCATCGTCCTAAACTTAATTCCTGCATTTACTTCTGCCAGTATATGCCTTACACAAAATTTCCTAGAGGCACCAAAAGGTTGCACCAAAAGGTTTTATGGTGAGTTCATTGCAATTTCTCCCCCTTTCAATCCCTAAATATGAGATGGGTCTCACAAGAACCTTACCTGTGTATCCTGGCAGGAGATTTAACAAGTAATCTTCTGCAAAATGATATAACCAGCTTTGCAGTCAGTCATATATTGCAGTCAATGCTGTATAGCCAGTAACAAACACAGCCTACAAGCTTCCACTTCTTTTATGGGACACCAGAGATCAAAAATCTACATGCTTGATCTTAGATATTTACTTTTCACCTGCCATTTACTATATAGGGACTTAGAATGATCCTACTGAGTATCTACCTACTGTGATTGATACTCATCTACTTTGGGGTATCAGTAGTTGATAGGCAAAAGATAATCCTTAAAAACTTAAATTTGATTTATGTATAAAATTCCTTCCTTACATAGAATGGTTCAAAAAATAATTATGGTGTAAGAACCTGAGCATCCTTCCTGAAAGCTTGCTGCAAGGCACCATTAGGCCTCTCAGATTTCGCTGGTGTACATGCCATGGTGCACTATATTCTTGGCTGAACTGAAACATACATCAAGCATATAATTACATTCCCTCACTGAACAAATTACCAAGTGTCTTTTAATCTACTAAATAGACACAGGCATTTACTCCAAGCTTACAGTAAATATGAGGAAACTTGGCTATGTTATTAGATTTGCCATTAGACAAGAATATACATCCGTGGTCAATTCAAAAGATGCACTGAAGAGGATCAATATAATATTCCTGGAAGTGCCCAGGAGAGATGCGAGAGAAAAACATATACCGTCAACACAGCTATGAGCAAAAGGGCATCCAGAATTGAGGCTGGTGAGACAAACAGCCCCCAACATTGTTTACTTGTGAGACTTTCACACCTTGTATCCTAACAGATGGATGTTGTGATCTTCCCACATAATCTCACCTTGGAAATTCATCCAGAAAGTTTAATTTTTTCCTAGAGATGGGAGGTAAAAGAGGTCTAATATAGCTTTTCATAGACATGTTCATTGCAAATACGGATTGCTTTGGAAATCCAAACAAGAATTTTCATTTATAATCCAATGTAATAGATGTCCAATCTCTCAAGAGGACAGAGGTATTACTGGTATGTCTAAGATCATTATTTAACAGCCAGAGCTCTCCAGTCAAGTGTTCTCACAACAGAAAATGCATAGTTAGACATGTTAGATTGGTTAGATTCCTAACTAAGGGCAAATCATTTGGATACTCCAGAATAAATTTTGTAGTTGTAAAGGGTAAATTCACAAATTAATAGCTATGACACCTTTTAGAAATTCTGCATTATACCGGCACTGTTTCAACATCTGCTCAGCTGTGAATTGTTCTGATGTCTCTCAGTGTGGGCTGCCATTTTAAAGTTACTCCCTCAGCAGGAAGTCTCGTCTGTGATGCATGTTTTGTGACAAAGGAAATGCTACAGTAATCACCAGATGGAGAGGAGGAATGATGAAGGTATCAACAGATGGATGATGGAATATTTCACTGTTGGTGTATTCAGGTAAACTGTTTGCTAAATTTCCTACACAGTTTCCTTACTGTTTTCATAGAATAGCTTGTCAATATCTTATATTGCAAAGGTAACCAAGAACCATTTTATGTATTACCTGAATTACCTGCATAACTTCCCTGTTTCTCCCTAAGTTTCACTTTGTTTCAGAATTTCATATTAATCCAGATATCATACAATCTGACAGAAAAAACTACAGACCAATTTTAGCTGCCTTCTCCATCAGTATCTGGAAATGTAATAAGTAACTAAGACAGGAAGATACATCACACAGTCATGGTATGCAACACTGTAAGAGGTCTGCAACAGGACTGGGTGCCTAAGGATGCTTTTAGTGCCTGTATCCAACATGGATGAGTTGCTGTCATTCAAATACCTCTCTTCTTCTTAAAAAATTTAATCCTGGGATTAGAAGATCATTAAGACAAAGCTATTAAACTGTAAGATGACCAGACAGAACAAATGACAGAGCTGTGCAATTTGGTGCATCAGAGGGAAGGTACACCCACATCACACAACACACTTAAGAGGTTTCATAAGTTATGCACTGAGCTCTCCTCTTACAAATGGGGGAAACTAATATGAAAGCAACTTTAAATTTTCAGTGGACAACTCAATACACACATAAGGTCACTGACAGTCGTAGCGGGCTTTGCTTGCATGGAATCTCCCAGGAAACTTCTGTACCAGACTACTGCTGGTCCACTGCAGAATGCTGAGAAGGAGGCATGAGCCAATGAAATTGCAGCTGATGACAAGCAGATGACAAAATCCTACTTAACATTACTGGCCATGCCTGTGATGTCTTCTCACCTTAATGAATTATTCCGTCTCTGAACATGACTGAGCAATATTTTCAGTAAAACATAGGCTCGCTGTGGCAAGCTCATTCTATCCTTTCCAACAAAGAACACATTTCCATACTTCATTTCTTTAATCCTGTCTAGATAATTTTACCAACGTCCAAACTTTGTTCAGAACATGTTCGTCATGACTTTGGTCACAGCCTATAGATATCACTGGGATGGAGCTTCATTAAGAGTTACTGAGATTCATTAACTCAGCCAACAAAAGTAGACTCTTTGTCTCTCTATGCAATCAAATTCAGCATCACAGCAGACTGAAATTCCCAGCCTCACAGACGAAGGGTTTGACATGAGGATCTCTGAGTGTTTCAGGGGAAAGGTGGAAGAAGGCACTGACACCCTTACTAATGACTGTGTTGATACTTTGTTAGCAGTTTTCAAGCTCTATCTTGTGGAGACCATTCTTTTCAGGTCAGCAAAGAGACCCTGTTCTGCATGTCCTGTGGGCATCCCTAATGTAATCTTATACAATTCCTCATAGTAGAGCCAAAATAGCAAACTGAACTGAAACATCCACTCTTATACAGCAGTAATCCCACTATTCTTCCTGAATTTTTAATAACTTTTTCTCAAACACTTCATTTTTACTGTATAGAGTTCACTAAATATCTGCACTGAAAAACAGGGACCAAGACAACACAGCACACCATACCATCTCAAATGAGAGCCAGGAGGTTTCCCTGCATGAATACCTTCCCTTGCAGCCTGAGCTGGCTGTGCACCTTAACCGAGTGTGACCCTGAAGTGTGATCTTCTCGCAGGCAGTCATGGCTCTGGCTTCATGGTGGGCCCTGACTATCATTTTGGATTTTGCTGAACATCCCTTTCAGACTGTGCAATGAACAGCATTGTCATTTTGGCATTTATAGACATAGAGCAGATTCTGAGAAAGACTGCAGCCTTGGAACATAGAGGACAAAAGATAAAGGGGCAGGGCAGAGAAGCAAAATAAATTAAAAATAAATTTTAAAACCAAACAAACTAACAAAAACCAAACAAAAAACCCCAAACAAACAAAAAAAAAAAAAAAACCCAAACATCTATGACTAACAAAAACCAAACAAAAAAACCCAAACAAAAAACGCTCCAAACATCTATGTCAAGAGAAGTCCAATTAGAGAGACAATTCAACACCTAACACTCTAAATGGCAAGTCAGTTTTATTACCATCCCAATAGCTTTTTACAGGTGTTCAGTGTGTGTTGATTATTTTTTATATAATCAAAGAAATTTAGATGACACAGAAGCACTGTTTCTAACTTCTCAGTGGCTGCTCTACAACCAGACATCCTACAGCTGTTGCATTATACTAAAATGAGCTCTTGAAAAAAATAAGTTTCCAAAGAAATTGAGATAGAGAGATGAATACTATTGAGAGTAAGAAGCAACTGGTGTTCTTTGGCAATGCTGCAGAATCAGAAAAGGTTTATGCAGGCCTTTGAATCTATACATGACCAGCTGCACTCAAAAGCAATCACAAAAAAATACTGCTATTTTTTGAATACAGCAGTATCTGAAATTCTCCATTTCGTTGTTGTGCTGGTACTAATAAAGAAGGAAAGAGCTGTCTCTGAAAATGTGCAGGAGAAATTCTGTATTCCTAAGAAAAGTAGAACTTTTGAAGGACATCATTGTCATCACATGCACCACTCAAAGAACAGAGTTTCTTTCATTTCTCTAAATTTGAGGCATCTTTGACTGACAGCCACTTAACAAGTCCACAATGTAATTATGGCATACTGACTTATTCCATTAGAAGAGATCAAATAATGATTGAATCAAAGATATAAAGCCACTAGAATGACAGCTACAAGATAGAAACCTAAATCAGGGGAAGCAATAAGGACATGTCAAAAAGACGTTAGAAGAAAATTGAGATGCAGTTATACTGGACAAACAGATTATCACAAGGGAAAATTAGAAAATGGAGACAATAATCAGCTAGAAAAATCACAGAACGACAAGAAGCTGGGATGGACAAGAAGTGCATTAACAGTAAAAACATGCACAGGTCTGAGCATCCAATATCCATATTTAGATGCCACGAACATAACCATTTTACTATAATTTTCAATTTAACCAAATGAAATATCAGAATATCAGTGCTCTGTATTAAAAAAAATAAGAGTTACAAAAAGAAAAAATCTGAAAGGGACTTATAGAGAGAGACTTACTCTTCAAAAGCAGAAAGCAGGCATGACAGAGGGCTGACATCTTGCCCTATACATTGGGGGAAGCCTTCTGAATTATAAATTGGATATTGATATCAAATTAAATATTAGATGGGAAAACATAGTTGTGAGGTTTTGAGTGAAAAGACAAAGCCACTAAAGTCCCCACCAAAATAATTTCAAGAAGAAAAATAGTTCTTCCTGAAGAATAAAATACAAATGAGGTTGAGAGACCAAAGATTCTCTCAACCACCTGACAGGAGTTTGTAGTGAGGAGGGGGCCAGCGTCTTCTACTGTGTTTGCAGTGGGAGGACCAGAGGAAATGCCCTTAAGCTGCGAGAGGGGAGATTCAGATAAGATATTAGGAAAAAATTTTCACTGCTGAGGGTGGTCAGGCATTTATAGGACTTGACATTCCAGAATATTTTTCTCTGGTGGTGGTTCACAATGTAATGAACAAAAGAAACAAAGTCTAATGCAGACTGCTTAAGCTTCTTTTTCAGAACAGTCAGTATTTCAAGGTTTAACATCACAGGCATCTGTGATTGAAGAGTTTGATGAAAAAGAATTGAGACAGTTAAGAGATAATTCAAAAGGTTACAGAGGTTGGAAGGATTTAGTTCTGCTGAACCTAAGGGCATTACCTTTACAGCACAGTACATCGCTATTGGAATTGTGTTTAGCAGGAGAGAGCAAATTTCCAGTTTAGTAGAACTGCAGCAGAGAGCAAAACAAAATGTAACATGCAGCAAAAAAACTGATAAAGACATAAAAAAAATGCATGGTATAACAGGGATTCAAAAGTATGAAATCCATTATAAGGTGGAGCTCTAGTTCATTTCTCTACAGATAAATCATGAGTTTTAAAAGACTACAGCTATCCGAAAAGTTACTCTTCATTTCTGTGAAGAACAAAATCCTGAAGATGGGGTTTTGAGGAAAACAAGAGGTAGGTGACCACCAATTCTTAGCAATGAGCAGAAAGACAGGTAGAATTTGCCGACAGCCCCCACCCCAATTCTGCAGTGACCCCCAAAGAAACGGTAGCAAAGATGACAAAGGCGCTGACACAGGCAAGTTTCACAGGAGTGCAGATGGAATTCAGGAAAGATTCATTGAGCATTTCTAAAACATTTAATGGAGCTGCAGTGGTGTTTGACAAAAGGAATATGTGCTGACATCTTTAGTAACTGAACCACATAATCAGGAAGTCAGACACCTAAGTAACAAATACCTAGTCTATCTGTACTGTTTGAAGAAATGAAGATTGCACAGTTTGCAGCCAAAGAGACAGGCAATAGTCTCTTTTCCCTTGCGGTTTTGTTGCATCTTCTTTGAGACACTTATGTCACGTTGTTCTTCTCCATTAGTGCATTTATTGTGTAGTCTTATCGACTACATTGGAGAACTCATTACTTTAGGTAAATAAGGTCTTGAGGTTTTGAGTCTGATTATTTTCATCTTTCTACTTAAGAATTACTGCTTCAACTGTGCTTTGGCTGCTGGTGACTACCAGGACATTACATAATTGCTCCTGACTCCAGGCAGGCAGATGTGCCACTGGATCCAATTTCCTTGCCCTGCCTGTTGAACACCCAGACTGCTTTGTTTGGCTGCCCCAGCTTACTTTATTCTCTCTGCTGACTCTTATTGATCCCTGCCAAATTCCCCTCAAACTTTGACTTCAGCTATAAAAGAGTGCAATTTTTAAAAAGAAATATTATATTAATTTGCGTTAATTTTTACCATGATTTATGCCAATTGAATAAACTACAAGGAGCTTTAAAGCCTCTGGAAATGCACTCATGTGTTCTACATCATCATAATATTTGCTTGACCTAGGCCTCAATGTGTGTGAAGCATCTCTAGGAAATGTAAATTTATCCATAATTCATTTTACAACATGGACAAATTGAAACAGCATGGGAATATCTTGATTGTGACAACAAGTATGCAAGAGAGTCCAACATTCTCCATCCAAAACCTTCATCTCGGATATTTTATTGGTTCAGAAATTTATACTCTTTAATGTCTAAGTAAAAATTTACAGATCAATTAATAAATATTAATATTCACCTGGAAATTAAGTATCCCAACCCTGCAGAACAGGTCTACTTTTATACAACCTGTAATATCAATGTGACTGTCACTCAGTATGGAAAGGAGAGCTGAACTGAGAACAGTGAAAAAACCATATACACCTTCAATTTGTGCTCATTATATTTGTGTTAGAAGCCACAATATGGCTAGAAATTACTGTAGATCTCTCCTGCCTAAAATATGGACATAACCATAGATACATAAAGCCTTTTTATATTGGGGAGCTAGTTAAGAAATTTCAGCATGAATACCCTTGTTTGAACAAAAAAAAAAAAAAGTTCATGGTTCACACACACCAAAGCTCTTGTCTAAATAGTTGTGTGAATAAAAGGACTTTCCATGAATTTTTATTGAAACATGGAGCAAATAAAGATGGGTTCCTTGCTGAGTCATTGAGAAATCAGACCTTGCAAGAAATACTTATGATTGAAATTCTTATTATACCTCAGTCAAGGTAGAAATCAAACTATACTTAATCACTTTCTTTATACTCTGGACTTGATTTCCACATATCTATTACCTCAATACTAGTAGAAATTGCTCTCTTACCTGAAAGAAGTTGGCATTTCTAATTCTAATCCTTGGCATTTCTAAAGCCAGAGAGATTTGTCTGTTGAAAATTACTTGTTAGGTATTAAATCATTTTATTCAGATCTCAGCTCTAGATCAGTAAATTTGTACACCTTTATTAATTTGAGAAAATTCCATTCATGTGTCCATCCTCTTTACCATGCAATTCCTGGACCATTGAATTTCTGGGTATATATTTTGAACAGACATTCAAAGATCATCTTACTTTGCACAGCCCAAGAGTTACATAAATCTAAGGGCAAAAAAAAAACAAACCACAAAAAGAAGCCAAAACATTATGCCATGAAATGAAACTTTCAAAAGAGAAGTGAGGGAAGAAAGGAAGAAGAATCAGAAGAGAGCATTAATAAGACTGCGGTTGCTCCACCTTATTTGGGGAAGCTGAAAGTTCAGGGCTTTATCATGTATTGAATTACCAAATGCAAAAAAATCTCCAGCAAAGATGAATGAGCAAATTTTACTCTGTCATAAACTGCAAACTAATAGAAGTATTTACTTGAATCAGAGGCAAGAGATTTTAGCTGCTATTGTAGCAAAGCATGACAATTGCAGGTGTGATTCTCTCACCTGCTGAGTAAATACCACGAGCATCACTGCATTAACTGGCAGGCTAGTCCAAGTCCTTACTCCCCTCCTCATTTCAGATCCACCCAAGCCTGCCACACACATAACATGGAAATTACTGACACATCTATTTTTCTCTAAAACAAGAAAATGTTTTCCTAGAAAATTCTCAGTCTTCTGTCCTGCATAGGAACCTTGTCTCTGCGTCCCCCCTTTTCTTTACAGACATTTTCACCCAGGAGGGGAAGAAGATCTCTGCCACTCCTCTCCAGAAAAGAGCTCATATTCATTACTTAAATCATAGCGTTGCTTACACCTCTGTAATTACCTCCAGTTATGACTGATCCCTAAGACTACATTTCCTGTGATCCTAAATCAATCTCTTTTTCTTTCTTTGTAAATCCTTCTGTGATTTTGAAGACTAATAAAAAATGCAGTCTTTGTCCTACTTTTGAGAAGCATCCCCTGTTCCCAGTGCAATGAAGCTTACTGTATTTTTTCTGGTCGTCACCTACAATTATCCCAAATTCTAATCATCTGATGGAGACTGGCAATACAGCACGGGTCCTTGCAGGGTGCAAAGTGTTTCCATCCCGAGAGAATACTGGGCACTGCTGACAAATCTACAGCAGCTTTGGTGCAATAGACTATGCTTAGAACCAGTTTGGCACTGGGGAGCACCCTGCTTCATGCAAGGTTCGTGAACCTGACAGCCATTCTCCAAAAGCTGTCAGATACTTTGAAAGTTCACAATACACAGTTTGTGGGCAAAATTACTCCATTTTGCTTTGCTTTAGGTGAATAGAAGTGTCTGAGTTCATAGTGTTCTGGCCCTAATCACTGTTGAGGAAGACCATTTTAGTAGCAGAGTTCAGAGATGTAGCTTGGGAGCAGCTTCTACCTCTTGCTCTGATGTGGTAACATTGGTTAATAGCAACAAAACTGATTGGCCTTATAAGGGAAATTAATAGGCCATGAAAGTGAAGAAAGGAAAACTGTACACTTCAGTCAGCTGTCAAATAAAATAGACTGAATGTTCCTTCTAGAGAGAGAAAAACACTTTAATGGAATCATGTATGCTTTAGGGTGGCAGATGATTCAGAAAAATAAAAAAAATAAATAGTACTAATTAAAGACAGACTGACTATTCTAAGGTTTCTAGCCCATTTTTTCTTTCTTTTCTCCTTGCAGCATTGAAAGTGGAACTCTAAGCACTATAAGCTATTACAAAATCCCTATGAAACACAGTATTGCATTGTGTATTTCTTGAACTGCAGACAAAAAGATTCTATTGGCATATCAGCAGTGGTCTGAACTACTGCACCATGCAATACTACCATAATTCTGAATAATACCTCTGAAGCCAGTAAGGTTAAGGTAGACTGTGATTAGTTCCACAGCACAACAGGGGGTCCAAGCTTTCCAGAAGCAATGACAATAAAATATTTTGATTTTGTCTGCATGATGAAGAGAAAAAAAAACCCAAAAACAACCCAAATCTAACTTGAATATTTTTTCCAGTTTTGTGATGAAGAGATGACAGCTGTAGAACTTTGGTAGAAGGGACTGGAAACCACTGTATTTAATGCCTGCCTACAGCTGTGAAACACTGCAATCAATGACCCAATGGCTAATTTCTTCGAGGCTCTGTTCCTAAATGGAAAGCTAAAATAACATTTTTTCACAAGGTCATCATTGCCAGTGAGAGGCATGATGGATCTCCATGCTCAATATAATAAAGCATGTATTTTGGCGCTGAAACATTAAGTAAAACACTTGGATCACGTGATCAGCTGACCATCATCTAGGAAAGCACTTTGAATAGGACCACTTTGGCAGCCAGATGGATCTAGAAAGTTTATCTGCCTGTTGCTAACAGTCTGTGCTCACCAGTAATCAAGGGCTTTGATCAAACCCTGTGCATGGGCACAATACATCATTCTAACTAGCATTTAATTCTAGGTGGTTGTGTTCATTTTGTTATATTTCTTAACTGCTATTGCATTGCTATACAGACGGCTTTTATATGTTTTCTTGCTACTTTCCCTCATTACATACTCCTAAGATGAATGTAAATGTGCTAAAGGCCGCAATTCTTCATACTAATGAACAACACAAACTATTGAGAAACATCTGAGTTGTTGCCAAATTAATTTCAAACTCAATGTTGCTTAATTACATTTTATTGCACTATGAAAATTGTTTTAGTGTTGCAGAGTGCCCGCTGTATGGTGCCTGAGGGGAGGGTAGACTTCTCTCACATTTAATCAAACGTGGGGCAACCTATAAGTATCATAACTACTATGGCTGGGTTGTGTTAGCCCTTCTATGTGTACAGGGGTCCTTTCACTGTGCCCAGCTTCTCAAATGTCACAAGAAAGGACCTGAAGTGACAGCAATTTCTGCATTCCTGTCTGATGCTCTCAGCAGCTGTGAGGAAAAACCATCAATGCCGCCAACTAACTTTGAATAATGAAGAGCCCATGGTGAGAAAATCTACTCCCACACTGCAGAAGCTTCCTTTCAGAGAAGGAGAGTTCTAGACCTGCCACTAGGATGGAAAATATTATGATCTGTATCTAATTATTCATTCATTCCACCTTACCCTTTCTAGGTTGATATATTTAGCTTGAACACACAAATATTCCTTAACAGCATAACTGAAGTTCTGTCATGATGGCACTAAAGCTAAGGAAAGTTCTGTTTTGATGAGTGGTTTCTTGTTTTCAAGAGCAAGTTCCAGCATTTATTGCAGCTCAGTCTCACCTCTTTCAATAGTAACTAATGGTATCATTTTATTTAACTGTCACAGTAACCTTACATATTTTTACAATGCTCATTAAAAGTGCTTAAAGTATTTGCTTCATTTCCCCCTTTTCATCTTCATGAACCTTCTTTGGTTATATTACATGCAATTAATATATGCAGAAAACATGAAAATTCTGCAGCTTACTGATAACAACAAATATATATCAAAGTAACATATACCCATGGTCTTTGCTGCTGTAAAATAAGGTAAAAGTAAATAAACTCCTATTTTTCAAAATGGATATGCAGCAAGAACATGAGTCACATCCACTTAGACCTTTCAAGGAAACTCTGAAAATCAGTGATTAGAACTGACGTTAAAATAAAAATCCCACTTCAGAGTGGGATTTGTCTTAATCTTCAGCCCACTGAGTTTCAATATGCATAATGATGTCTAACTGTGGTGTAGATCAGAATTGTGACCTGTTAAAATTCATACCATATATAGGTTTTTTCAATGAAGATGATAAAGCACCAGTATGTTGCATCTTTTAAACAACAACATATTCCTTTCATTTTAACAAAAGGGATGATAAAGTAAACTTATAGAATACAAAGGTAATTCCTCATAAATTTTCCGTATTTTCCATGAACACCAGAATCAGAGACTTCAGTACTCTTTATTTTTCCCACTCTCTGAAGTTTTTCTTTTAATGATGAAGTAATTGGTTCAAAAATCTTGTTTCTATGGAAATGTGAAGGGGGAAAGAAATCACAAACAAACTCAAAGGTCATAAAATCCCTAAAACCAGTCCTTTCTTACTTTACAAGGGTCGCTATCAGGTCACAGTTCTACCTGGTGCTCAGGTAAACAAAGGAACATTTTATTCCTTCATAGGAGCACAAATATTGGACCTGACAGAGACTCTAATGCTGAGAGCTATGCTGCTCCAGATATGACTAGACTAGACTTGCTACCATCCTCTCATTTTACTGCAAAGTCAATACAGTATCCACTGTATAGAAATGTTGTCCAAGTCCTTTACTCTTAGGCAATATTCATGGTGAGAACTGTAGTTTTCCAGAATATCTCAGTTACCCAGGGTCCAGCACTGCTTCTATTACCATCAATGTTTAAATTCACATGTACTTCAAAGACAGCTGGAACCACAATGTGTTAACTAGAATAAAGTAGCCTAAATGTACCTGGGAGGCAAAAAATTACTCTGGGACTTCAGGCTTCATTCATTGTTTCCAGTAGTACTTAGGACTACATAACATGTAAAATGATTCCACATTCCTGGAGCTTTGTCTCCCCACCACCTGCATGGCATGAATAGATAGACATTTTTTGTTTTCATTTTTAATGCAATGTTAACATTTAATATAATTAGTTAGAATCTAATAAAGTTTGTTAATATACTGTTACTATATGTTACTAAAAGAAAATATGTTTAGGAAAAAAATTAGAGTAGCTCTCTGTTCCTCAGAGACAACCATTTGGGGGGGTCTGGTGAACGTTTTTGAAGATTTCCTCATTCGGGAGTAATCCAGCTATTCACTTTGTTGCATTCAGATATTTATTGTGGAGTTGCTAAAAATACAGTAGATAACAATGACAGCAGGATCTGCTACAATGAAGAATGACATCCTATTTCTCATTAAAAAGAGAGTGGCTGCTAATCAGCGTGTATAAATACTTCTTGATGCCTGTAGCAAAATGACATTTTACAGACTATTTTTCCGCTTCTAAATGAAGTCTTTGCATCTCAAATTGCAATAAAGGAAAACATACTAGACACTAAAATATAAGTCTGTACTTCCTAAGAAAAAAAACAAAGTTAGGGAAAACAAAAAACCAAAAACCTAAAAATATTATTTGGTTTTTGCTAACCCCTTTTCAATTATTCTCTACCCAGGTCACATCTTCCTTAGTATGGAACAGGTTAATGCACATATCTGGCTTTGATCAAGTTATTAAAAGTCTGACACTCTGTTGGTATTTGAGATTATGTGTACCCACTCCTGCCCTCACACCTTTCCTTCTCCAGGTCTAATCTATTGTTGAATAAACAATACAGTTCCCTGCTGTTAAACCACAAAGAATTATCCT
Source organism: Acanthornis magna (assembly GCA_036785705.1). Taxonomy (NCBI): domain Eukaryota; kingdom Metazoa; phylum Chordata; class Aves; order Passeriformes; family Acanthizidae; genus Acanthornis; species Acanthornis magna. The sequence goes on from JAWUZG010000018.1 coordinate 35,080,375, forward strand.
GACACTGTAATAAAGCAGGGAGAAACAAACCACTGCAGAGTCACAAAGAATAGGTAGGCACCTGCTAGTTCAGACTAGAAATTCATTTGTTCTGGTGATGGGCTGCTGTACAACAGCGACAGCAGTTCCTGCAGAAGGGCACACAGTGGGGGCAGAAACTCTGTGGAGAGCTGCTCAGCAGCGGTGGAGACACTGCAGGGCTCACTCCCCACCCCAATGGAGCCCGTCCCCAGCACATCTGGGATCTCACCTCGAGTACAGATGCATGTCTCTAGGTCTAGGGCTGCAGGAATGCCTGGACTCTCCTGCTGAGGCTGCGGTAGCAGGAGGAGCGCACCGACAGAGGGTCTGTCCTGAGAAGTAAATGAGTAGGGATGAGAGATCAGCACACTGCAAGGCATCAGTTTGTGTCCTTGATCCTGATTGTGACCCACTGATTCTGTGGGATTCCTTCCCACTGCTTCCCACATAGCTGCTGTTGGAAACATGGATGTTTTTTGTGACCATGGGACTATTCAAGGATGAAGAACTGCAGGGAAGAGACAGGACCCACCTTTTGAAGTGGGGAAAAAAACCACCTTTGTCATCAGGAAGTGAAAGCAAGGGGGAAGAGCTGTAAAGTAGGAACAATGGGATAGAGTCAACAGCCAGCAGTTAAGTAAGGAAATGGTGGAATAGGTTAGTGAGCAAAGGGTCCAGGGTGGTGTGGACTGGAACATCCTTGTTATGAACAAAAAAATGTTAAAAGGGGTCCATTTTAAGCATAGGCACAGAAATAAAGAAGTACCTGCAAGAAAAGAGTATCATAGGGAACAGACTCGTACCTTTTCTGGGAAATGAGCCTGGCTGGGTGCCTCTCTGAACTACCTCTATAGTAATACATGAAATATGGAGAACAAATGAGGAAATAGAGGTCAGCATGCAGCTGCAGGGCAGTGAAATCATCCTAGAGGTGTGGGAATTCACACAACTGAAGTGCCGCACTGGATGGGGACATGTCCCACTTTAGGGACATTTAAGGATGGGCCAGAATGGCACAAAGGGAGAGTCACTTTATGGGAGTGAACACATGAAGGAATACATGAAGATCTTCCTTCTGATGAGCCAGCTGAGACCTTATGGGTCAGGATGAGAGGTCAGACCACATTGGTTGGTACAGCTGTGTGTGTCTGCTTAAGGACACCTGATCAGGAAAATGCAGATGAGACCTTCACATAATTTCACTTTTTCAGGCCACAATACTCATGGGAAACTTGAATAACCCCAGTATCTCCTGGAGAAACAACACAGGAGGGCAGCAGCAGTTCAAGACATTTAAGTAGTGTACACCAAGGGTCAATACTAGGGCAAATACTATTTAACATCTTCATTAATTGCTTGGATAATGGGACAGAATACATCCTCAGCAAGCTTAGACACGATAAAAAAACTGGGAGAAGCAATTGATAAACCATAAAGTGGTGTTGATATTCAAAGAGACCTCAACAGGCTGAAAAAATGGGCTGATAGGAATCTCACGAAGTACAGAAAAGAGAAAAATTAATTCCTGCACAGGAATAACCCACATACGAGTACAGGCTGCAGACTGGTTGGAAAACTGGTTACCCTTGTGTTATAGAAGGCCAAGAACCTCCTGGACTGTATTAGGAAGAACATTTCCAGAAGTGGGAGAGCTGCTCAGCTCGTGGGATGCACCTGGAGTCCTGTGCCCAGGTCTGATCTTTCCAAGACAAGACAGGGATATACTGGAGTGGGTCCAGCAAAAGGCAACAAAGATGATTAAGGGACTGGAGCATACAAAGGGAGACTGAAAGTGCTAAGACTACTTAAACTGAAGAAGAAATGGCCCAGAGGAGATGTTTTTGATGGATATAAATACCTGATGAGGAGAGTAAAGAAAATTGAGCCAAACTTTTCTTCATAGGACACAATGACTAGACAAGAAAGCACAAACTAAAATAGAGAAAAATCTGTTTAAGCACAAGGTTTTTGGGTTTTTTTCCCCCATAGGCTGCCCAGACAGGGTGTGGAGTCTTCCTCATTGACAATATTCAAATCTGACCAGATACAACCCTGAGCAAACTGCCCTAGGTGTCCCTGCCTTGAGATGGAGTTTGGACCAGATGACCCAAAGGTGCCAACCTCAAGTGTTCTGTGATTCTGTGATGGAGTAGCAATGGTAATTATACATCGGCTGTCAGAGTGTACGTAGAACTCTGTGAACAGTACAAGCAAATTTGGAGCCTGAAAAAATCTGTATCTACATCTGTAAATCCGTAGGTATGAATATATTATAACTGAAAATAAATATAGCAAGAAACCCCTCGATTATAGGGGTAATTTGTTTGAATTGTTCTTGGAGGTGGGGGAAAGGGTAAAGGAAAAATGCAGGGGAAGAGAGAGAAATTGTTACAAGTTGTCACTGAACTAGACACAATCAGCAGTTTGAGCTTATCAGCTGCCATGACAGCATTAAAAATAAAGGATATCTTAAGGTATATTTTATCTCAAGTATTTTCCCTTATATAAGCATTACCATGTAGAAGAGATACTGTCAAAAAAGATGCCAATTTCTCCCTTTGTCCTTCAGCATACCTCTATTTTATGAATTTTCAGTTGTGTTGCCTGTCCCAAGGTTTCCCTTATGCTCCCTTTTGCTATGCACAGTTCAAGGAAGATGTCAAAACCTCTGAGGGTTTTTTGTGTGTGGATAAATATTTTTTTTTTAATATATATATATGTATATGTGTGCTTGTGTGCGCATGCGTGTGTGTGTGCGTGTGTGTGTGTGTGTATATATAAAACAAGCATAATCCTAAATCTTACTGGCCAGAAGCTACATAAATTTCTATAAGATACAGACATGTACTTTCACATGAAAAAAATTAAAATCTATAGTTATACATTATTTATATAACATGTAACAAATTTCTGGATGTTTTCAGCATCATTACAATTATCCGATCCTTTTCGGAATACCACAGAATTCTTTGCTGTAGAAATACTTAATGACAGAGTTCCACAGGATAAATGCAATGTGTTCAAAAGAGTGCTTTTTAGCATGGTTCATTATAACAAAAGATACATCAAACAACCTTTTCCTTCTCTTTATCCTTTTGCATCTTTACCATACAGTCATTAGGGCAAATTCTTCCTATCCCTTTGTCTATATTTTTATCTTTTTAGTCTGTCTGTCGTGTTCTTATGGTCTTTCATTGAACAGCATTGCATCTTCTTGCTTAATCTCTTTAGAGTCAGGACAATCAGAATTTAATGTAGCTTTCAAAACAACTTGATAACATCAAAGTCATACCCCTTTTCTTATGGACATTAGAAAGATATGATTGTGAGATCAACTCCTACAATTTGTGTCAATACTTAATGAACTCTTCATGTGTTTTTTACGCACACATCTAGTGAATGTTAAAGCTGGAATTTCTATGATCTGGGATCTGCTGGTGTAAACTCAGGTTTTGTGTTGGATCACATGCATTCATCTTGCATGCACAAGCCCTGCTGATTCACCTTGGAAACTGAAAACCGACAGTGACACTTGCACTTCCTTTGTCCTTTGTGTCTCATCTATGAGCATGCAATTGACACCCTAGCAATCAGAGTTCTCCTTACATTGCATACCCAGTTCAGAGCTGAAGGAATTCTCATAAAGCTGCTTGATACCTGTCCATGGCCTTCCTCCAAATTCCTGGCCCTCCTTTTGGTTGCTTGCATATCCTAGGAGCACTCTGCTTGAACAGGGAAATGCTCTCGAGCTGTCTTTAGAGGGTGCATCTCAGCACTCATAAATTGGCTGAAATTCTGCATGTTGGCTCTGTATCTCACCACTCTACCTCACCACTAATGGCCAAAGCCACAGCATCTATCAACACACAAAAAAAATTAATGCTCTCACATTTCCAGCAATTGAGGAAATCATCACATAATAATGTGTTCTCTCAGCAGTAAGTGGGTGTTTGACAGAGAGCTATGAACAGGCACAGTCAATGCTGCAGGAACAGGAAACCAGTTAAGTAAGATCCATATGGATTACACTATGAGCACAGTGGGATGCAGAGCAGAGAGACTGAGTGCCAGATGGAGTGTAGATGGTGAGCCCATCTGGGTGTTGTCTTTCCAAAGCAGACCCACAATTTTATTATACCCATTCTGAGCTTCAAATTACAGACATCTTTAAAATGTTTGAATTATTTTTATGTCTACTGTAATTCATTTGTATGGATATGCGATACACATCACTTGGAAGTATGTGGGTTTCTGTTATAGAGATCAAACCTCTGTTAGTGAAATTCAACAATGTACACCCAGATTTAAAATTTCCCCAGCAGTCAACAGCAAGAGACAGCAAAAAGCTCTACTACCATAGGAACAGCACAGGAAGAAAATTATGTAAGAGCATAGCTATGTCCTTAAATCTTTTTAAACTCCATCAGGGAATTAATCTGCAATTTTTCTCAACTTTCTACCTTTCTTACTCCGTTACTTTTCTACTTTCAGTATTTCATCTTGGTATGTTGACTTTTCCATTCAGCTATGTAGTAAGGAAAAGGGAAGAGGAACAAAAGATAACTCAGCCATCAAATGCTTTGTGGTGTCCCCCTTGGGTGTCCCACTCAGGGGAATAACAAAACTTTTCACACAGGAAAAGCCACAAACTCTTTTTGTCAGAGACACTTTATCTAGGAGTCTAGTGATAGGATAGGATGAGGGCTACCAGTTTTAATCTGAAAGCAGATAGGTTTAGGTTACAGATTAAGAAGAAATTCTTCGCTATACAGACTATGACACACTGGAACATGTTACCCACTAAAGCTGAGGCTGTGATGTTCTTGGAAATGGCAAGGCCAGGTTGGAGGGGGCTTGGAGCAATCTGGTTTAGCAGAAAGTGTCCCTGTCCGTGGCAGGAGGTTTGGAATTAAATGATCTTTAAGGTCTCTTCCAACCCAAACCATTTTGTGACTCTATGATAACATTTTCCTCAAGTACAGGAGAATTCTGTACCTCTAAAACCCAGAATATACTTTTTGTACATAAGTTCACAAAAAACATACTCTATTTTAATTACCACAGCAGCAGAATCAACACACTTAATTACATGTCTTAGATGAACTTTTAAAATCAGCATGTTAGGCATTCAAGCACTTACCTGATCATGCTCTGAGTCTTATTTAGTGCCTTTCTTATTGCTAAAGCAGGATTTTTCTTCAAAAATAAGCCTGGTGTGTTACCCCAGCCACTTCATCAATATAGGGGCTGAAAAACATGTATTTTCTGTTTCAGCCCAGAGTGTATACAGCCTATTTTAAAACATTCAGTTCTTTTAGCTTTATTTACTTTTCACATGCTCTACCCACTTTCAAAGGCAACACAGCCACTGAACCAATCTGGCAATTATTATACTCAGTAACTCCTATGATTACCCACATAAACCTGTTTCTGTATCTGCCTGGCCCACCTTCAAGGAATTAGACAGTGATTGCTCAGAGACCTCAAGACATGCCAACAAGAATAAAATGGTTTTTGTGGAGTTTTCCAACCAAAAATACTCGTGTCTCTGATACATACAGTGTGCTGAATTGAACACATTTATCTTCATTCAGAATACATGAGAACCGTCCTTCATTTTCCAGCCTAAAACTGTTTTTTTGCTTATGGATCAAGCTATATGCAAAACAATTCACTGGTATAAAACAAACGAAAAACAAAAAAAACAGCAAATTGAACTGTAATATCCAACTACAAACCTTATTCTGATTTTTAGATGACTAGACCATTTTTTGTCAGCCCAAGGACAACAAGAACTTTCTGTCCTGCATTTGTCATTTCGGTGTGCTTGATAAATTGGACTGGACAGTAACAAGAAGCTGGAGCCTTTGGAATTTGGCTCAATGATAACTTCTAACACAGTAGGAGAGTCAAGTGATTGACATTTTTGCAGACATATATCAGAAGAAAAAATAGATTTACTTTCAACACGATAGCAATTGCATCAGTGTTTCTTCATATAAACACACCTGGAAGAACAGTGATATGATAATAATCTTGAGGCAATATGTTTGGTTTAAAAAAAAAGACAAACTTATTTTCTCTTTCAAAAAGAAATAATGAGTTCCTAAACTGGAAATAAATTTGTACTGTAATAAGGATGTGGACACCATTCTTTTGTATAGGTTTTCTGTAGCAGACAAGAGACATAATAGCAATTTAGGACATGTATATGTGAATATGCATGTTATTTCTGTTCTGTTACAAAAATGACCAGAATGCCACAGTAAATAATTTAAATGCGAGTGATACCATTAAAAATAGCTGTCATTCTCATAGCCTGGAAAGTAAATTATTTTCTACAGCTGTACATATTGTTACTGGTCTTGAGAACACTTCATATCTATGCTTCCAAGCATTTAAGCAGATTCCATTGGTCCAAGACAACTCTCTTATCTGTTTTGTGACCCTTAATAAATTATCTACCTACAGTAAGTTTTTCTTTTATCACTGTTGATCTGATACAGGCTTGCAGTTTGAATCCTTTGAAGTAACTGGAAATAGACTCTGATGGGATTTGCATCAAAGAAAGGAATATTCACCATACAATAATTAAAAAGTCCCAATAACCTAGAACACATTTACATGGTAATACATTTCTACTGCAAGTTAAAATCCGCATGTTTTATGTTTTCCTAAAATTTTAATTTCAACTACATTATTCAATTATTTATAATGTAAACTATCTTTTCAGAAAGTCCCTCTCAGTTTTATTAAAGTTTTCTTTACAATTGGAAATGTCAGGTGGATCTGTCTTTTTTTTTCCAAAATTTATTTTTAGATATAAAACTTTATTTACGGATTTTCAAAAAAGAAGTAGCAAAAGTAGTTACCATGTCAGTAAAGCACCTGAAAGATGGTAACAAATATTTTCTATGAAAACATCACATTCTTCATTCTGTATGCAGTTTTTTTCCACTACTTCAATCTAATTTTTTACATTTGCTATTGATTGTGCTTTTTATTTCATCTTCTCTGAGTCTAGTCACCCAGATTTTTGTTCATTTCTTTTTTAAACTATAAAACAAAAAGACAATTCACTCCTCAGCAAATACAGTTGAACAAGAAATCATCTGGAGCATTTTCACATCTAGTCAATGACAATGGAAAAGCAAGTCTCCAAAGAAACCCAAGCATTGCCTTCAGAACCAAAGCCATAGAAAGGAAAAAAAATTACCCAAAAAATGACCCAAAAGGGAACAGTTTAACTTGCATAAGCTCTTTATCAGTGGATATGAACAAAGGCTCCTCTCATAATTTGAAAAGTAGAAATTACTCAACTAAAATAAAATAGATGCATTTTCATTCTGGAAAATACTATATGCACAGAAAGATACCATGATTTAATAACTAATTTCAAAATCAATATGAATGGAAATTCTGATGGACAAACTCTGTAACTATCATCCCTCACACTGACCTCTCCCAATGACAGTTTTTCTGTCACTTTAAATAGCTATAGTAGGGGGATTTATTCACCTGTACTAATTACAAAATATCCATTTTACATCTAAGTATCAGATTGTATGGAATATTCTGCTCTTGATTTTACCAGCGTGTAGACAGATGGATAATGTCTCTTCAGTCCCACTCCCTTTAAATATGTAGGAATGATATTAACCCTTTTAGACACAGCCCTAATTGTGGTTTTGGTTTTTTGTCATTTCCTCACCTTAATAATTCCTAGGGTTTTCTCAGTGTTGCAGTTTTCCTTGCTCTAAACTCTTCAGTGGTCTTTATTCTTAAATGCTTCACCCTGCATTTCTGAATATTGCAACATTTCTACTTTGTTAATGTGAATCTAGAGTGAGGCAACTGCATGTGATCCACCTAATCCAAAATTTACCAGCTTTCTGGAATGTCCTTGTCATTCCAAGAGTCCTTTAAAAAGAATATTAGGATGGCAAAGATTACTTCAGTGAGTCAGGAAGTCAAGTAATTTTCTGGGAAAGTCTAAAAGACCTTAGAAATACTCCAAGTCATCATCTGAGGCTGCTTCTCATAATACTTTCTGCTAGGCAGATGAAGTAGGAGTCAGCTTTATTCTTCTTTCTGTTTTAAGTCCTGCTCTATGCACTGGTGGGACAAAGAAAATAAGTTTTTAGATGTTTTTTTTACATCCCTTTCTCCTCCCCTCTCAGGATGTATGCTATGTTGGTGTAGTCTTTTTCATGTTCAAGAACTGGTTGTCTGGTTTTTGTTTGTTTGAAATTTCTTTCCCAAATTTGCTTTTTGTTTAGCATGGATCTCGTTCGCCTCTCTTCATGCCTGGTTAGGTCTATTTACTGTCAGAGCCAAATTAACCTGACAAGCTGTCTTACGTGGATCTCATTCTCTCACCTATAATAAACACCAGCTTGACTTTATGAAGACTTCTCATCTTTTCATACCACTTTATAAAAATAAGAAATCATTAAAGTCTCTATTGAAGGAAGGGATTTTGCTGAAAAGACTGAGTACCAGAACTTCCACTAACAGTACTTTAATCAAATCACAGAGACCTAAAACCTCACTGTCATGAAAGTTGCTTTAGGGTAGACACAGCTCCAACACTATAACCATTTTCCTAAAAATAGGAATAATTGTTTATCACCTTCTAAAGTTGTTGCATATTTAAATCAATATTTACAAGTAAGACAAAGTATTTATTAAATAAGTGTTCAACAAGGTGAGTTGCCCAATATATATACATACTATTAGCAATCTTTTCCTTTCTAGAAGACTTTCAGTCTTTCCAGTCTTTCTATCTGACCTTTCTGGCACTTCCTAGCACTGGGCTATTTATGAGATCAAAACAGAGAAAACTGAAGGAAAAAAAAACCGAAAAAAACCACAACAACAAAAGAATATGTACATTGAAATTTGGCTTGATTTCTTGGATACCTTTGACCATCCACCCTCCAAAATGAAATGGAAGTATTTAATTAAAGGCCTAAAACCATGAGTTTAACCCCAGATTACAGATTTTACATATATTCATTTTGATATGACTTTCAAGAGAAGTTAGAACTTTTCCACTTCTCTCATCAAACAACAAAAAAACTCTCAAAAAAACCCCCACCTGACTCACAAAAACTAGAGAGCTAAAGCTATAGATGCTTTTTCCTAGACTTTTAGTCCTTCCTTTCTAGCATTCCTTAGAGTAAAGCATTCCAGCTGTGGTAAATATTGCTCAGGCATGGATGTGCAATACATTTTGCACTTTGATATTCATAAGCATACATTTCCTTCCAAGCTGGAGACATTTATCACAGTTTGACTGGCAGTTAGAGACACATTTTCTAGAACAAATATGCTGTACATTTGGCTTTCTTTCCCACTGTTAACTTTTGCTTGTAACTAGATTATACTCCTTTTTTCTTTATATTTGTGGGGTTTTTTTCCAATTATTTGTATATCCTTAGACATATCTACTGCAAACTACTAGTCCAGTTCTTTTGCTTATTTTCTTTGGATGAAAATGTGAATCAAATTCTATATCTTTATTCCAATAATTCGGTACTTCTTCAAAGAGCATCAAAGCTCTCTTTGATCAAATGGAAAATGATCAAAGACTAAGCTTGTTAGGAAAAAAAAGCCTACACAAAGTGGAGATTCTAGTGCTTTTTTTCACTTTTATCTTAGCTCCCTGCTTTGATTATGTGTTTTATTGTACGAAGAAGGTTGATGGTAGAATAAAGTAAAACAGAAATTGAGGGCCAATGGAGGAGTAAGTATTACTGAAGCGCTTGACTGCGTCGTGCTCCTGCTTTCAGTGCAATGCCAGCTTCTGAAACAGGAAGAGTTATACCTCCTTGAGAACTCCATTCTCATGTACATACATAAGCTTCCACCTCAGGTTAAATAGGACTTTAAATTCAAAAAGGATCTGCCAGCAGGAAAATAATGACAGCTGCATGTTCCTGATTAACTTAGTACTGCACTGGAGTCCCAAGTACTCCAAGAGGCTTGTGCAACTGTGCTCTGTTACTAATTGAGCCATCAGGTGTAGTTCTATCGGTGTTTTTGCACTGCGACCACCTTCATTGCAAAAAGGTGACCTGAGATGCTAATTCAAATAGAGTTTGAGTTAGTACTGAACTGGAGATAGCTATCACACTGATAGTGAATAAGAAGCTGGGGAGGGGATATTGTTATTTTCAATAACTTCTTAATATTTACTTGGTCCTGAATAAGTGCTGCCCTGTATTTTTTCTAAATTTACCTGAAATCAAAGTTTTCATCATGTGAACTGTACTCAATGCATAAATGTATATGCTACAAGGAATATATATATATTCCATCTATATCTGTATGCTATCTTACTATATATTTTATTAATTAAACCACAAATACAGAAATGGAATATTTTTGTATTTCATAGCTTTGTGTCAAAACGAAGTCTTCAGATAGGCTCAATCACATTCTGAGAATTAAATGGAAACTAAAAAACATTTAATTTTTAAATCTTTAGGATGTTAATGAATTTTTTTAACAGGTATTACCTACATAATCAAAAATTCAGTTAAACCAGATAGTCAAAATGAAAAAGAAAAAAAGGCTTTATCTTACACTTTTTGTTTACACTCAGCACAGAAATTCTAATTTCATTACTCCTCTCCTCACTTTTCCTCTCACATTTTAGCACCCCTTAACTCCAAACCTCATACCTTTATCCAATCAGCTCTTTTTATCCCTGTACATTCACATTTCACCACCTTGACTACCCCTTTAACAGCTATCATATAACTGATTAATTATATCCTAGGACGTACATCAGTAGGAAACAGTGAATCAAACAAGATAGGTTTATAGATGTACCATTGGAGATAAACATTTGCAAGGAGAATTCAGACTGTTTTCTCCCAGGTGAAATGCAAATGGAACTCATCACAGCTTACAAGTGCATTTAGAGAAAGAAAAGACTGGTAGTTGATCCAACAAAGGAGGTGTACCAAAGCAAGGATTAATGACTTGAAGGTCAAATTAGGAAAACTCGAACTGAAAATGAGGCAGAAATTATGAACCACGTTTTATATGATTCCAAACTGTAGTATATTATCAAGGAAATTTATTATTATCCAGTTCTAAATATCTTTCTTACAACACCTACTACTTGTTGAGAAACCAACCTCATTCTAGGCATACTGGTTTTTGGCAAAATTCAGGGATGACTGGTTAATACGTGAAATACAATAATATACAGAAGTCTACTAAACGTATTCATAGGTAGAAAAAGCTCGGGGAAAGTGTTAATTTTATAATAAGTGGAGGGAAATAAGTGACAGGTGATGTTGAGAAAGCTGAAATGTTTGTTTCACATTTTTGCATCATAAAAACAGTTAAATGGAAGCATGTAACTACCTGATACTAATTAAAGGTAACAAAGAAAGTAGTATGGTGTCAGTCCAGAGAAGGAAAGGCAAAGTTTACAAGGTAATGTCTACATTACACACTTTTAAAACCTTGAGATTTCATGGACTTCTTCTTGAGATACTTAAAGGATGATCTGAAAACTCATAGAATCATTCTCTTTGTGAAATATCAAGGAGGAGATGGGCACCAAAAGAGTGGAAATTAATAAAAATAGTATTAGTAAATGTGTAAGTATAGTGTTTATGGAAAAAAACAAACCTCAAAACTCAAAAGCAAGTAAAATGGAACGAAAGAAATATAATCAGCTTGTGCTTAGTTCTGAGAAAAATCTGAGCAAACCATTTACATTCTGCAGAAGCAATACAGATTATGTACTTCAATGTCATAATATAGGCCCATAAGAAGCCAGAAAACTGGAATTGATTTAAGTGCTAGATGGTAGGTGCAAAACAACTTGGATAACCATAGATAACTGTAGCCAGAGAGCAGTTAGCATAGTAAAATTCAGAAGGCTTGTGGGGATATACAGAAGCCTATACCTAGTTAGGATTTATTCAGTGACTTCATTAACGACATGGATCGTGGGGCAGAGGATGTTTTGTGAACCTGCACAAAGGTGAGGGAAATTGCACCGAAATTGCAGGACAATGGACAGGTGAAAAACTGGAAATTGGTGCAAGACATTACTTGTCAACAGCAGCCAGATAGATAAAGGATAAAGGGTACAGGATGCAAAAGAACCACCTAGGTAGCAGATCTGAATCTAAATGCCTGCTCCCTGCTCTAATTATCAGGGGCACAGCCCTCATGAATTGAGCAGCTTTGGTTACTGCAGTCCAAGACAGATGAGAATTAACTGGATACAGCTTAGAGAGATGATCAATAGGTGTCCAGAGGTACAGAAAACACAGCAAGACAAGACTGGACATCTTTTTAACATAAAGACAAAACTGAGTGCGGATGTGGGACAGATTTTAATTATGTCAAAAGCTGTGGAACAAAAGGAAAATAAGTTATTCCTGCATTACAGTAACATAAAGGACAAGAATAAACACGTTTCACCTACAGTAAAAAAGACATAATATTTGGAAATCACTTAGATTAGAAGGACAGATCTGATGATGCAAGCTTACCAGTAAACTAATGGAATTTCCACTATTGGAAAAATTCACAGGCTAGATAAAACCCAGGTCTGGGTAAAGCAGAAAATAATATTGTTGATAAAGGTGAAACTGATAGAGCTGATGTAGCTGATACAAGTGACAATCCATGGAAAAAACCTCACAGTACAGGGGAAGATGATGTTATAGAGGTAGAGTTCCATAAAATGTATTTAAGCTTTTACAAGTAGAGGCTGTGGCCTCCTTTGGAAGGTCCTATGCCATCCTTTCAAACTTCTGCAGCAGGTAAAGCAACATATGTGATTTTCATATGACAATTCCACAGAAGAGGAACTTTAATAATAAATCTATAAATTCATATTAAATACCTTGAAGAAGAGGCCTTTATAGGGATCAGTTTTCAGCCACATTTCCTAAAGCAATGGATTCACTCATCTGTACTTTATTAACTGAAGATATTTTGGTTTAAAACAGTCCACTTCATTAAAAAACTGCTTTAGAACTACTATTCAATAAACCAAGATTTCAGAATTCTTAATAAAACTGGGAAAGTTTGACTTTGAAATTCCAAGTACCAAAAACATAATGAGTTTACTATGCGTTCCCCTAAGTTTTTTGCTGAAGAATTAAAAGACTTGCAAAGTTGTATATGCAGTAACTACTTGACACAAACCAATTCAGTATGATTGAAGAGATATTCTGTGGGGGTTTGCATTAAAAATGCAAATAAGATGAAAAAGGTGTGCAAAGAAGATTAAATGATGACCAAGTGATTTTTTTCCAAGTACATACTTGACAATCTAGCAAACTCAATTATTCCTCCCAATCCACTTTTCGTACTTACATACACATAAAACCCATTGTCTAGTGCCCTCAACGGTTTTCAAAGTTGTTATTTACAGATTTTCAAGTTGACAGTAATGTAGCCATAACTTTTCTTGGACTTCAGTTCATTAGTCTGTTCCTCCCTATGGTAATTTCATTATGTCTTCAACCTGCATTCTAACTCCCACTGCTACAATTAGTCGTGAAATTTAAAGCGACCAGATTGTAAAGTTATGCTACCTACTACCGACTACCCAAGGGTAATTTAACCATTAATTACTGTAGCACCAGCTAACATTCCTCCCTTCTAGTGAACAAGATCCTTCGAGCTCATAAACTTTCCTATATCCCTAGGTGAGTACTTTGTTGATCCAAGTCTGAATGTCCACACTAATCTCACAATGAATAACAGGCCTTAAATGCACCCTTTAAATTACCCAGTAATTTCAATGGGAATAAAATAAAAATGGGAGAGTTGTAATACAAAAAACATGGAAAACTGACATTACGAGCAGGACCTCTGTGATTCTGATTGTTTTCATTTGGCTGCATTTGTCCATGGATGGAAAGCCTGAAGGTGCTGTATACTGAATAAACACAAACATAAATTCTGCTCTTGAATTCAGTGGGACTATACTCATGGAACATAAGTCTTTGAGAAATGGATCTTTCAGCAGTCAGAGGTAGGGGAAATAATGGGAAGGCCACTTGTTCACTGTTCTGATGTCATTGTTCATCATCAATACGCACGTAATGCTTGGGAAGACGGGGGCTGAGAGGTGGTAGTGAATTGGATTTAAGTATTTTGTCGTCTTGTAGGGTTCACAATCCCACATGATCCATCTCAACTCCTTGGTTTATAGAGAGAAAGTCTAGGAACAGGAATCACAAAACCCAGTGTCAGGCTGATCAAGAGGAAGTGATGAGGAGAAAGGAACTCATATCTCTTGAGATACCTAAATCAGGACACTAATCAGTAGAAACTGTTTCTATAAACAAATGTAGGCTTTTTTCCTGTCAGCAAAGTACTCCTTGAACAAAGAACCTCAAGCATTGCTCAGGCTTTTTTCCTTCTAAGATATTATTTCCTGGAGCATCTTTCCTTGTAAAGGATTTCCTCTGTGTTTGGATGTACATAGATAGATATAGTTTTGTCTGTTTTGTCTGGTTTTGTTTAAATGTCGAGCATTCCATTAGTGACTTTTTGCACTACCACGCTGGGCTGAGTGGAGCCCTTCTTTTGCAACACACAGTAATTCAGGAGGGGGAAGAGGAGGAGACATACATTCTTTCAAGTGCATGGAATATGACGGTAAGCACTGCTTACAATAACTAAAAGGTTGGTGTCCATTTTAATCAGAAACTTAAAAGACAGTTCCATGTTGGCTACTATGAAGGAAATTAACTCTATCCCAGCCAAACTCAGTGCATGCAGTCATGAAATTTTAGGTTAATTACTCCGGCTGTAATGACTGGCAAGAAAATTCAGATATTTTCTATTTCAAGCACTAGATTGATGCAGGGCTCTTGGTACTTAATTTCTGTACTTCTCTTTCTTTTTCTTACACCTTCTCCTTTTTTTTTTTTTTTTTAATCCTCAGAACCTAGCTTGGAATGTGCAGAACCAGCAGAGGCACATAATGTATTGTTTAGATATTTATGATGCTGCAGCAAACATGCTACTAAACTCATAGTAGACATAAAGCCTAGAGACTTGTGATTTTTCCATTGTTTCTGTCACAGTGGCATTAGACCTAGTTTTCTCTGAGTTGTTTTCTTTCCTTTTTGATAGAAACAAAATCTTGCATTTGTTTCAAGGTAATATATTTCTTCTACCAAATTCCCCTTTACCTACATCTTTCTTCCTTCCTTCTATTGTGTACAGTATATATAGTATGTGCAAAACCCCAAACTATCCATAGGTTGATTATTCATTATAGATTTTGGATGTTTCATAGTTTGTACTAATAGGTCTTGATCTCATACCAAGGACAAAAATGTCAGGAGATGGTAATGAGGACACTTCATCCCTGAATACACAGGAGGGGTGTTTGGAAAAAAATAGATTAGGGTGAAAATTTTCTTTAGGCAGTGGAAAATGGAAAATGAGGTTCATGCTCTCCAGGTAGCTGAACCCAGGACACTTTCTCTATTAAGGGACTGAACTTATTCTTCATTGGCACAGAAGAACTAAAGCATCTAACTACAGGAAAGATGCAGAGCACATCATTTCTTTACAGTAGAAAAAGAAAAGACTACTAAGCACCTAAGTTACACTATACATAACTCACTTATACACTACCAGAGAACATCTAATTTTTCATAAAACAATTCACTGCCTTGTGGTCTATTTCTAAATTTTTGTTTTCCCTAGATTTGGAGGCTCCTGTACAAGGCCATTCATTCAGTTCAGTCTGTAGTTTGATGCACCTTGAGAGAAATTTATTTTTCACTCTGTCCCAATAGTGTTGTTTCTATTTAAGTGTCTATTAGCACTGACATTTTCTCTGTAAGGGTTTTTCTTCTTCTTTTAGAACTTGATTGGGAAAGTTTCATGGAGCTTATGAAGCTTTTATCTCAAGGAATATGTTCTGATTTATATTGTGGTTATTCTGTTGCTGACATTTGGTGACATTTTCTCTTTTGTTGACAGCTTTGTACTTCATTAAAAAGTAGGCTACTCGACTGAAGGTGTTTAATTTGCTTTGTCCAGCCTTTATCATATCCAGCACATAAAGTATTCTTCTTACTTCATTCCTGCATTAAATTTCCTCTCTGATTGCTTCTTTTCTGCACTTTGCTTTCCTCTATGCCCTCTTTGTGAAGTACTTTTCCTTTTGTCAGCAGTTGAATCTCTCTTTACTATTTTTTTAATAGTTCAGCATTATAGAAGAACATTTTGTAGCTATTTACTTTGAAGCTGTAGGCAAGCAAAGCTTGTAACAATATGATTTGCAAGTTCCTGTCATAAAAGGTCAAATACCCAGTCTTTCAGTCTTTTTGTTTCTCTTGCTAGCATGCCAGAACTGTGATTATGAATCCTTACAAAATTCTTAGCGCACTGACTAAAATACAAGATCTTTTTTATTCTAATGGCTGCTGCAAAGGTGAAATAGAACAATTTCTGTGCCAAAATGGATGTGACCAGACCTACAGCTTCACTGCTAATGGCAGGAAATGCAAAATACTACCAAAGAGTTTTTAAGCAAGATAAATTACCTGTCTCACAGTCACCAGAGATTAATTATCTGCCAAGGTGCAAATAGCATTGTCTTGCAACTGTGGGATCATAAACAACCGATGTTTATAACCACATTTTTAAAAGCTGTTAAAGTCTGAGCATTAAACAATAAAAGTAATTGGTTAATTGCATCTCAGTTGTTGAAAATAAGAAGTTTTAAGGTTAAGTTTTCCAGAGGTGATATACTTTTTCTTCTTCATGAGTACTAGATTTCAGAATTATTTTGGTGGGGAGAGGGAAGATAGCAGTTTAAAAAAGCAGTGCTAAGGAATAAAAGAAATTACATTTTCTGAAAGCAAAGGTTTAGCAATACAGCTGGCATTCTGGATCACGTATTTGAATTTTTAAACAATGGCATCACGGTTTTGCAGTTTCAACTTTCATACTCAATTCAGAGCAAGTGGTCTCCTGTGATGTATATTGGAGAGAAACAAAAAAAAATCTGGGAAGTAACTGATTTCCTACATGATTAAAATTTTACAAAATTTTCCAGCTCTTGGCAAGGTGGTAGCCAAGAGGAGCTGTAGGGGGCATCTGTGGGAAGAGCCAGGGATTGCTCCTTGCCAGACACTGTCAGGTGCAAGCAGCTCCAATGGACCCGCAACAGGACACAAGTGAACACATCAGTCAAGCTGATGACGTCTCCATGGAAACATATTTTAAAATATTCATAAAATTCCAGGCAGAGAGAGGAGGAGGTAAAAAAAGGAGTGAGAAACAACAGAGTGAAAACTGAAGTCAGAGGAGGATGAGCTACATGGAAGAACTGGTATCTCCCCTGCAGATCCATGCTGGAGCAGAGAAGTGTGAGGAGGAAGGAGCAGTAGAGAGGAGCAAAGAAATCGCCATGCACTGACTGTAAACTCCTGCACCACTTGGAGCAGGGTTAGAAGAGTTAGAAATGAAAAAATTATGTAGAGCATGGGAAAGGGGGGCAGGGCAAAGTTGGGGGGAAAGGTGTTGCTTTAACATTTGTCTTTTCGTTTTCCATGACCCAAATTAATAAATGCCTATTTTAATTAGGAATAGATTACATTGATTTTTCCCAGTTGACTCTGTTTTGTTTGTGACAGTAACTGGTAAATAATCTCCCTGTCTTTACCCTGACCCATGAACTTTCTCCCTGCTGTTCTTCCTCTTTTCTCCCCTCTCCCCTGCCGAGGAGAGTGAGTGAACAAGCAGCCAGGTAGGTGTTTGACTGGTAGCCAGCACCAACCCATCACAGTGTGCTGCAAGAAACTCAGAATGCATAGAAAAGAATGATTTTAATATTGGGTTTATATGCAAGTGAAACAAAATGAGAATTTTTGACTTTCTTAGATAAAACTTTCTTACATATATATATGTGCACATGTTCTTTCACTCACATATTCCCCTCATCCATGAATCTAATAATCATTTCTAAATGAAGACTTGAATCTTCATTTGAGCAATCATCAATCTCCTTTTTCTAAACATAACCAGAATGCTTCCATTTCCTAAAATTACTAAACAGCATCTTTCCATGCGTATCATTTTACAACTCAGATAATGAGGATAAAAATTGTAAGAGTTCTGGGTTTATCCACTTTGAGGAATACTACAGTTCTAACCTAGTGTAACTAAATTTTAAAATGTGTGTGTCAGTGTGTCTCCTGCTGTGGATTTACAGGCCTAATAGGCTATGAAAATAGATTAGGAAATTGAGTATGCTGCTCAGTATTTGGTCTCTGATTTTTATTTCTGTTGCTTGTTTGTTTGTTTAAATAATTTCCTGAATTTGAATAATTTTCATGTGTTTACATATTTTGGGTTATTTTATGTGCTTTCTCAGTTCCTGGAATGCTAATAGCTCTGAAGATGGCAGCACCCATCCGCCTTGTGCTCCTTTGTGTAGCACCAGTGGTAATATTGCATGTCTGTCAGCATCAAAATAAATCCCACAAAAAGCTTGTTCAATCAGATTTTGAGACAGACAGCTGACACTGAAAACAACATGCAGCTTGGTTTTGACTAAAACAATAATTTCGAATAGAATGGATATTTTCTTACTTGTGTAAGCTCCCCTTTTGAGTAAAGCTTACCTCCTGTGAAGCCACCAGCAGTTGAAGAGGATACGGGTACCAATCTCAGCCTCCTCTGCTGGTTGTCACCATTTCTGGCATACGGAAAACAATCTCTGTGACATTGTTGAATATCTTTCTTACTCCAGCAAAGTGGATGGAAAAGAAGGTGCTGAAGACTTATATCTTGGACCTTGTAGAAATGAAGACACACTCCCATCCAACAGGACACTGAAAGCATCAGGAAATAAAAAAAATCTGTCAGAAGTTCTGCTTCTACCATTTCATGACAGGTTAAGAGGTTATTGCCCAAGACAGTCCCATCCACTGACATTCCATTGATAATGTAACATTCCTCTGCTGTGGGGCAAGGTCAGATATTGATGATCTGTCTCTATGATGTGTCCCCCTATACAATTCATGCAATGGGCATCATTAACATATTCAGTCATTAACACATTCATAGTTGCAGTCATGTTATCTAACAGCTACTTGCCACTCAACCCTCTCAGCAAGAGGAGGGGCTGAGAACGTAAATCTGCTGGTAAACTGAGTGCTGTCCCCCCACACTAACATTTCTCTACCTTCATGGACATTCTCACTCTGAAGATGAACTCCAAATTAATACTCTTCCATTGTTTGCTAGTGTGTGGTACAAACTGGGTACAAGATCTATGATCCCACGGAGGTCAAAGACCTCAGAAATATCCAAAGCTAGTGCGGGGGAAAAAAAAAAAACTGCGGTAAAATGGGACTTTGTAAGGGTATTGTGAGGATGAACTGATGACTGCAACTTGCAATTGCTTTACGCTCTCTTTAGCTTTAATTTTGTTTCTGTTTCCTCATGGGAAGCACAAATTATGTCCCTGGCTACCATTTCAGTGACATTTTGCAGATCATATAAAGTTATATAAAAAACTTACAAAGTGCACTTTTGTAACAGGTTTAATTCAGGCTTGATCCATTCCAAGAAATTGCATTC